>JAPDVR010000019.1:24477439-25077439 GCA_026230005.1 Gila orcuttii | reverse complement strand
AAATGCAAATGAGCTGCTGCTCCGGCACAGAGAGCGGAGCTTCAATAGCTAGTGTGTGTGTTTTAGCAGCTCCAGACAAGCACTAAAATGTAAGAAACTGTTCTGCCTTTTATGTTCAAACCGAAGTCGGACAATGATGGAGAGACTCAAGAAGTGACAACATGTAGAATGCAACAGGACGTTTCTGAATGGTTAGTTGATGAATTTGTTGCTGATGTGGAGTTAACTATCTTCAATTAGCATATTCTGTCATGATAATCTATAAAATCGCTCGTGTGGGAACTGTTGTAAGATGCCTACAGAGTGACATGCTGTAGATTTGAAATCTACACCATTATCGTTGAATCACAAAAACTACACCAGTTACTTTGCCAAGAGATCTCTATTTATTATGTATTATGTGTCAGACAGAGAGAAACTGGCATATAAGAATAAGGCTACAGGTGAGGAGGTCTTCATTCCAGATTTCTCTGTTCCCCATTTCTCTATTCCCTCACCCCATCATGCCAGCTGTAATGGTTTCTCCTTCCTTTCACCCTGTCATGCCTTTATGTTTCTCTGGGGTGGTACAGTAAAATTTAACTTATATACCCCACTCTGGGATAGGGATGGCGAAAACTAAAAATTTTCTTGACCGACCACCGAGCCTCATTCGCCGGTTGAAACCGGTTAACCGATTAGTTTAAAATATAAACTAAGGCCGCGCCTTTTTGTTTTCTGTTGTTTTTTTTATATATATATATATATATATATATATATATATATATATATATATAAATTTAATTACCATTTGTCCATTTCATTCATTGCGCCTTGACACCAAAACTGAGTGTAAGGCACCAAAAGTCCGTGTAAGAAGCATAACTGTAGGTAAGTTCACACCGCCACCGACTTGAGCGGTAAAGAAGCTCTGGCCGCCCTGTCGAGGACGCTTGTCAAAAAGTACAGGGAAGCTTGTTGACGCTTTGGCCGCTCTGATGTAGCAGCATTATGTTCGAGAGAAGAGAAGTGTCACAACATGAAATGTAAACAGAGAAACAAGCAATAGATTGACACTAGAAACCTTTTATAATCGCATCTCAACGCACGCATAAAGCTTGCCACAAAGAACCGGCCAAAGTAAGGATAATGCATTAAACATTTGAATTTTTTATTAATAAACTAGTGTTTTCTGTCAGTTTTCGGTTCATTTATGAGGCGCGCTCCAGTTCACGTGCCGGCGCCTCCGTGTTCTAATTAGCCTATATTGTCTACTATATTTGCGTCTTATTTATTAATCCAGTCAATTTGTTGATGAAACATGGATTAAAATGAAGATACAATTTATACAAAACGAAATTCACTTAAAACAAAACTTAATAAGTGGTCAAAATTATGTCTGACCCATTCCAAATGTTTTCTGATAGCCTATATTGGGCATCTTATGATCCTATCTTACTCATCTCATGCGATTCCCTTTTCATATAACCAACATAGATGAAATAAAAAAAATAATAACATTATATAATTTAAACATATATATGAAACGTATGTTTAAGTTTTTTAACTTATATTTAAGCGTCACACCGCTCCGCTTTAGCTACTCACATGCTCTGGTGTGTGGCCTATACATGCATGCAAAAATAATATGAAACGCACAACCATGAATGTTGAAAATATTTTTCAATATTTATTGAAAAAAAATATTGCTCATTGTGCAATTATTTCCCTCCTATTTAAAAATATAATAAATCATCAGCACACACTTAACCAACTCACCGGAGACACCAACTATCCCAGCTATTTTATCCCATGCCTCGATCAAAAATACAACAAATGAAAGCGTTTATCTGTATTTCCGACTGATGAGAACTATGCATATATACATTCATAAATCAGTCAATTTTGTATTTTATTATGAGATATTTTATTCTAATGTGATCAGTGACTCAAGCACTGATGGACCAAAGAGCGCGCATTTCGACATTTGCAGTAAAAACTTGAAATATAAGTTCTCAGAAAATGCATTTAATACCAATATAGTAAAACGTCTGTTTATATACTCCATTAATAAAGGAATCCAGACATTGGAAAAATATCAATCCACATGCGTTTTATATTTAATATGAGGGAAATAGACATGCATGCTACTAGACTAACGTCACTCATAAATCATGAAATTTCACAGATCCACCATCTCTTGAGTTTTATAAAAAATCTTTAACTTTTAGGTAGTAAAATATTTTTTAGTAATTCTGTCAATTACACTAAAGCCTGTTTTATGCTTATGCATCGAATCGACGGCGTACCCGCGCAGACCCCTCTGCGTCGCCGCAAACCCCTCTCCGACCCCTCCGCCGTAGCTCGACGTGCACCTCCAAAAAATTGTAACTACGCGTCGAGGCGACGCAGACCGCAAGGGCTGTGATTGGTCAGATTATACACGATGCAACGCAACCTGACGCAGAACCATAAAACGGCCACGACACCGTAGGAGTGACGGCGTAGCTACGCCGTGGAGTTGACGCAGAAGCATAACGAGGCCTTAAGTTTAGATTTCATTGAAGGTAAATTGGAGCGGCCACACTGAGCTGTGCGTAACGCCCACAGACGTGAAGTGAACTAGACAGAGTCTGAAATGGTTAACTCTGTGGCGATGCATGTGCAGAACAGATTTAACTAATCATAAAGTCAATCAGGATACATAACACAGCCTACTATAGGCCTACACTAACCCCCCCCCCCCCCCCCAAGAATCCCGCTCCCCTTTCACAGTATAGTTCCCACGTCCCTGCCTGTAGCCTTTACTTTTCGCAAACCTTGTGAGCGCGCGAATCCAAACGCTGTGACCTCGCGCCAAATGTTTTTATTGGTTTATTAAGTACAAACAGGCGAGTAATGAAAAATTGAGTGTGAGGGATTTCTTCACTTCACACAAAAATATCTTGGAATGAGATGGCTAACTGTAGTAGCGTTTAGTCCACTGTCTATAATAGCCTAATTTAGAGATCACTTTTTTTGTTGACTACCGACAACTTTGATCGGTTAACGTTGAGACGGTCAACCATTGGTCAAACGGTCATCGGTTAACATCCCTACTCTAGGACTTACAACTCTCCTCTTCTCAATATGGACTGCCAGGGTTTATGTAAATTTTAGGGTTAGTGATGTCACTAACCCGAGAGGAATGTGTGTAGTCCCTACCACCCGTTTGTTGTAGACCTTAAAATAGGATTTCTTTAAAAGCAAATATCTTCCTTCGCTTTGAACTTTGAGCGTTGTACTTTGCAGATGTTGTTTTTGCTCAAACAGCAACATTACACACTAACTAAAGTTAGAAAAGTGAAATCATAATGAACCACCCCTTTAAGAAGACTGCCGCTTTCATAAAGGCCAGGCAACGTAATGAGGTTCCTCATGGGGCGTGTTGTGTGTGTGTGGTGTGTGTTCACCTTAAGGCAGTCATGCTGGGAAGAAACAAAAACCCCTGGTGTATCTTTAACTTTACTCATCTTTCTTTTAGTGTGAATGCAGATCAATTCAGTATGCCTTTGATGAACGTTTTGTCATTTTGAAGGAAGATAACATATGACTTGAATAGTGACCTTAGGCTACTGGAATAGACTGAGCGGCCTGGTATAACTATATCTATCTGTTTATGTCTCATGTTGCCTGATGCTGCCCCATAGCCCCCATCCATTATAAACATGCGTGTTCAGACACGGTAAATTCCATTGGTGATGTTTTAAGTGTGACATCATCTTATTACAGTAATAAACGGTGTAATTTCACTGAATGATTTAATCTTTTGGCGAGTTGTCTGTCCGTCTGGATGACATGGTTTTTCCTCAGTCCTGAAAATGTTGTTTCATCTGGGTGTTCTGCTCCATGTCTGCTCTAAGAGGTCATGTTGCCCTCAGGGTGACCTCATCAGTCTGGTTGAACTGTTGGGGGGATGAGTGGCCATTGCCCTAAAGATTGTTCCCATGGAAACCGTGAGATTGTCTTTAACTTGATTATGTTGTTTGCTTGCACAATTATGGCTTGCTGAAAGCTATGCCACACATCTAACGGTCGACACGGATTCACATTTTGACAGATAAAAAGAATCACTAGGACTAAAGACAGACAGGATATCTCTCTATCTCACACTCACTCACAAGTACACCACGTATATGTAAAAGCTGTGAACCCATGTTCTACAGCAGATGTGGAAAGTGAGCCCATCATGGTTAATGACTGATAGATGAAAGAAAGAGGTGAGTTGTTTCTCATGAAGGTAATTTTTCAGTCCTTATGGACAGACAGTACTATGAAAGCATCCAGACGAATGTACTTGGTCCATTAGGAAAACCGCTTTATAAAGGGACTGAATGATTTCTGTTTTAACATCTACAAATGCTGAAAGGTCAGTTTTGAGGTTGGGGTTTAGGAGGTAAAAGTTGGGTTGGGGTTAAGTGTGTGTTTGTGTGAGTGACTGAAGGGGAGAGTAAATGGACATTGGCTAGTTAATATGTGTCATATTCATGATGTTTTAAATGTGCAGTAAGCGATTTCTGAGAAACACTGTTTATATTTGAAATCAACCCAAACAAACACACCCCTTCCTTCATTGCACTGCCCCCAAAATGCCCAAACATGCAATGCAACAGTTGAAGTCTTTTTAACATGGCAGAAGCCAAGCAAAATAAAGCTTGGCAAAAAAATAAAGCAAAGATGACGAATAGGGCTGGTTATCGAGTTTGATACTTTTTAGGTACCGACCGAATTGCCTCGATACTATCGAGTATCGAAACATTCTGTCTTTCTTTACCAAATTTTAATACCTAAGTGGTTAATCTCGTCAACGTCAGTGAGCCAATAAGCATGCAGCATGATTGGCTCTGTCTGGAAAACACTAGTTTATGCGGTTGCCCACAGAGACGTGGCTCGCACGTGAGGCTGAAGCGTCCCAACCCACATAGATGGAAAATATGTGGAAAAGATCAAAAGTGTAGCTACATTTCACCATACTCAATGCCAGCACCGCGCGATGCAATATATTTGCGACAAGATGATTGCTGCCAAGACTGGCAACACTACAAATCTGATGAAGCACTTAAAAGCCCATTTATTTGTATAGTATTTTTACAATACATATCGTTTCAAAGCAGCTTTACAGAAAATGCATGTGTCTAAATTACAATTTTATGTGATCTGTTAACAGAGGTAGGGTTGGGATCCGAGAATCGGTTCTTATCCAAAACCGTCAGTTTTTTTTTTAAATACTGGAACCGTGCGAAATTTCTAAGTTTCCGAAAAACGGTTCTGGTGCGATGTGTGGGCGAAGTGCTGGCAGTTTATCCTTTAATAATAGCGATGTCTCACCTCATGAATATTAAAATAGTAATGAATTCACTGAAATGCCCTTAAGCTACTCATATACGTTTTGCGTCAGATGTCAGCGCAGAAAGCGAGTATAAAGACAGTAGAGCTGCACGATTAATCTTAAAATGATGTCGATTCCAGCACCCACGCGATCGTATTCATAAATAACAAAAACTTCACACCGGAACATTCAAATCTGTTTGCGCTGTTGCTGACCCTGAGAGAGCAGTTGTCAATCTATATGAAACAGCTTTACTTTCACAGTCTTTTCAACCACACAGTATCGATATTTCTGTGTTACAAATATTCAAATAATCACAGAAGTACTGAGATAAAAGTTTATAGTTCGAGTATAAACACTGATGTCTACGGTAGCAACCAAAGTAGAGTAAATCATCTTTTGAATGTCGCTTCAAATAACAAGTGTATCGATTACATCTAATGCTTCAAAACATTCATAAAGACAACTGTTAAAGCTGCAGTCCGTAACTTTTTTGTGTTTAGAATTTACAAAATGTATATAATGAGCGAGTACATCATGAATGCCTTTTACAAAAAAAAACAAAAAAAAATTTCTTATCCTGAATCACTACGGTAAGCCTGTAATAAGCGTTTATACTCTGACTACTTTACACCTTCAGGTCGGCACATTATTATTATTATTATTATTATTATTACTATTACCAGCGTGACTCGTCATAGACAAACAGAGAGAAATAGCTCTGGCTACAATGTTCTTCCGCAAGACGCATGCAGTTCTGTTATTAACTGCTAGAGCGCTGATTCATCCAGTAATGAAACAAGTGAAGTCTTTATAAATCAATCATTCAAACCAATTTTAAGAATATTCTGTTTCACCTGTCTAGATCTTATATGTGTGTTCAAGCATATTCTACCCCTTCTTAGAGGGCATTCTCCACTGCTGGAGATACAGTAAGCTAGGAGAGATCCCAAATTCCAAAATTAAAAAGTTTATTTTCCTTCAGAAAATTTAATTATTTTTGCAAAAATTGCTAAATAATGTTGAATTTGTTGACATTACCAGTCTGTTAAACTAATTTGACAAGTATAAGAAATAAACGAAAAGGATTGTGCATTTTCCCCTTACTACTATTTTTTTATTAGTTGTTTTTAATAATTGTTATTGAATGGGAACCGGAACCGAAACAGGAATCGTTTGGCGTAACCGGAAAATTTCTTACGATTCCCAACCCTAATCAGAGGTGACTAAAACTGAATGAAAATTTAATTGAAATGCATTACTTAGACGCATTGTTTAACAATGTAAGTAATGCATTTAAGTTAAATTTTCATTCAAGTTTCTTAGATTAAAAAACGTTAGATTAATTTGCTGCGCAGTACTTGGTAGCCTTGTCCGCCTAAATGAATTATAAATAAACATAAAAAACTAGGAGACTATTTGCAGTATATTAAATCGTTTTTGACCTAACGTTAATTATTTTGCACTGAAATTACACGCTCTGTCGGCTCTGACAGGGTTGCGTCACGTGCACCTGCGCAATATCATAGCCTATCAGTGTTGCCAGACGTATGATAATTATCGTATTTGTACAATAATTTTGACCTCTGTACGATGTACGATCAATAATGAAAAAAATCCCATAATGTACGATAATTTCAGAATTTTGTGACGCTTCAAATGATGGTCATTGTAATAATAGGGCTTCTATACTCATTGATCTAGCTGTGGATCCTATGTCTACCGTCATCTACCGTCATGATTGTGAGGAGAACGTGAACGTGGTGTTACGCATGTCTTTCATCTCATCTCACGTTACGTATTCTCGGCCAATCATCGTGGAGAATGACTCTTACGAGGACAAGTTAACGATCCTGCCGCGGGGCTAAGATCAGTTGTTTCCAATCTAAGGTCGATAGTTTAGCAATAAAGTAAATCGCAGGTCATGTCAAAAAATTGTTGGTCTAGATAAATAGCTGTATTCTGTACGTTTAACTCGTGTACGATAATTTTCTTCCAAATACGATAATTTTGAGCTTCTGGTACGATACTTGGACATTTTCAATCTGGCAACACTGTAGCCTATGATTTCCGAAAATAGTACTATGTCAACTAGTGATATCAGCACAAGAACTGTTGAGGAATATGCAACATAATTTAGACAATTGTTTTTGTCATATGTTATAATAACTGACAGACACTATCATTTCAGCCGCTCTGTGCATGTCCTCGCACAGAGCGAGGCTGAAGCTCAGCTTCGCGGCAGAGACACGAATGGACTGTTAACTTAAAGCTTTTACTCTTAAACACACAAGGTACGTCCACTTTAATAAAAAAGTCTACAATTCCTTCCATGATATTATTTTTGCGTTTGGATGATCGAGAAGGCTTAACATTCAGCGTGGTCTGGGTGTGTCGGGGGGATGCTACGTCATTGCGGGCGGGTGCGCCTGCAGTTATAAAACGATTATTTGACTAAAACATGTGCCATATTCTGATATGTTCATATAGCCTACTCAAAATGGATTGGGCAACCTAACGCAGACAAGTTAGCTTACCGTTTTTAGGTGATATGCCATGTTTGTAGTCGAGTTGTGATATGCAAACTTTGCATTCGACTTTTTTTCCGTTATCTATTTTTGGAAAATGCTGCCACACTGCAGATGTCTTTGACATGGTAAAGGAGGACCGACTGTAAATTAAACGCTCACAATTAAATTAATATTCAGCAAACCACGTGACCATGACCTTCTAGTACTTTCCTCAATCTGTCTCCAGTGGGTTGGGCTAATCCAAAAAAGTGAAAACAAGGGGGGTGTTCTGAAGACAGACTGTTACCTGTGAAACAGGGGTGCTCTGAAAACACCCCCATTAGCAATTAGTGCTTTCCACCTGATGAAATTAACACGGCAAAAAATCGACCAATCAGAATTTTGGTCGAGCCAGAACGTAACGACCAATAAATCGACTAGTCGACTGGAAGATTACAGCCCTACTAATGACGAATAATTTTGGCTGTGTTGAGTGAGATTCAACTGCTTTATCCATTTTGTTTCTCTATCCTGTCACATTTGAGAGTTTCGCCTCATTTTGGTTGCACACTGCCACCTATCGATGAACTTCGGAACAGCAGCGTATCTGAAATGAGCAAAATCATGATATTGTACCGTTTTAAATAAAATATATACCGATATTTCCCCAGTACTGTATACCGCGCAACCCTAATATTCAAGCAAAAGTTTGTCGTTCGTTTCAATTTGGAGAACTTTTAGTTTAATCTTACAAAGTCAAATTTAAGTATTTCTTTTGTATATGTTTGTAAATACATGAGATCAACCTCTTTCGGTCTCAGTATGCGTTCACACGGTGAATATTCATTGCTATAAGAATTTTAACTTAAATTAACGGTTTCTAATGCGTCTGTTCAGAGTCAGACCATCACGAACATTTGCATGCAGTCAATGTGACAGATTTTTTTTTTTTTCTTAGGAGAGGTATTCAAATCTTTTTTCCATTGCATTGGTCGGCCAATAAGATATGCGTTTTTGGTCACATGCCCAGAGCCGCTGCTGTTACTTCTGCTTTTCTAAAAGCACCATCTACTGTAAGGGAGGGGATTTGCATTTTTATTCAGCCTGTCTGCTGGCTTTTACATATTGGTCTGAACAGACAAATCATGTTAAAATCTGACCAAGTTTTGGTTCCAAACATTTGTGTTGGTTTAAACAAGTATTTACCCTGTTGTATTGTTCCTTTTTTGTTCTTTGCACCTTCCATATTTGTTTGTTCTTGTTTATGGCAATGTTTTTAGAATTAATTAGTTTATTATTAGGTCAAATTTCCTCTATAGATTTACACGTGAAAAAAGTATGAGTCAAATATGTTTCTCTGTCAGCCTCTTTTAAATGTAAATTATCTTTTTTTTTTTTTTTTTTAATTAGGGGTTCAAGCACTTCAGTGCTGAAACCCTATTGTTATTGTTAATTTTCCCATGATGCAACATTCAGACATAAAACTGATCGGGCAGAACGAACCGTAAGTCGTAGAGCTTTGAAACTTTGGGGGCTGGTAGTACTCACACCGCCTACAACGTCTCCAAGGCACGCCCCGATTGGCCTATAGGTGGCGCTACAGCGGCCAAAAGTACGAAATGGCTCATAACTCCCAACCATCGGGCCTAGGCTCAAGTGTCTTACATCGTTGGAATCCTTGGCTCGAGCCGGACAAGATGCATGCTTCGGATTGGCTCGTCACCCTGGGTACATTTTCGGGTATTTTGGGTTTTTCCAAAAACCTACTTTTGCGAACTAGTCCTAGGTTTTTGGCCCGGCCACAACCAAACCAGTGCAGCAAGATTCTATGGAGTCTGAATGTCAATAATTATCAAAAAAAAGTGGAAATTTCGGTTCACGGTCCCTAAGGGCCGCCAAAACGTTCCAAGTGGGAGGAGCCCCTTTTACTTAATTGGCTAAAACTCGTGAACGGAACGAGATATTTTCACCAAACTCAGCGCACCTGTGTAAGAGCTCATTCTGTGGTCGCCTTGAAAAGGACGCGGCGACTGGCCACTTGGTGGCGCTATAACTGTTAAAAAGGTGTCAAAATGATGTTTTTCTATGGCAAATCCCATGAAATGGCTAAAAGCGGCCCTCTTCCTGCCTGATTTGCATACAACCTCCCAAAGCGGCCGTGCACATGCGTCACCTGATCCTAAAGAGGCTTGGAAACTTTTATGGACGTCGGGCCATCGGTGGCGCTTTAACTGCTATAAAGGTGAAAAATGCTCTGTAATATCCTATGCAAAATGACATTTAAATGACTGAAAAATGGTCTGCTCTGCTCAGAACTTCACCAAATTAGCTGAGCACATGCGGCATATTATTCTAAAGAAGCATGCAAACTTTTATGGAGATCGGGCCATCAGTGGAGGTGTCACAGTTTAAAAGGTAAAAAAATTATTCACCACATTTCCATGATAAATGAGCTAAAAGGGCAAAAAACTTACTTTTTCCTCTCCGAGGCACATGTTAAAAGGCTTGATAAAGTTTTTGGAACGCAGCAGCGCAAGCGGCAAGTGCCTAGAACCTATGGTTTTTTTTTTTAGAGGCCTTTTTGTGGCCCTTTTTAGGCCCTTCTTAGGGGTTCAAGCACTTCAGTGCTGAAACCCTATTGTTATTGTTAATTTTCCCATGATGCAACATTCAGACATAAAACTGATCGGGCAGAACGAACCGTAAGTCGTAGAGCTTTGAAACTTTGGGGGCTGGTAGTACTCACACCGCCTACAACGTCACCAAGGCACGCCCCGATTGGCCCATAGGTGGCGCTACAGCGGCCAAAAGTACGAAATGGCTCATAACTCCACAACCGTCTCAAGTGTCTTACATCGTTGGAATCCTTGGCTCGAGCCGGACAAGATGCATGCTTCGGATTGGCTCGTCACCCTGGGTACATTTTCGGGTATTTTGGGTTTTTCCAAAAACCTACTTTTGCGAACTAGTCCTAGGTTTTTGGCCCGGCCAGAACCAAACCAGTGCAGCAAGATTCTATGGAGTCTGAATGTCAATAATTATCAAAAAAAAAGTGGACATTTCGGTTCACGGTCCCTAAGGGCCGCCAAAACGTTCCAAGTGGGAGGAGCCCCTTTTACTTAATTGGCTAAAACTCGTGAACGGAACGAGATATTTTCACCAAACTCAGCGCACCTGTGTAAGAGCTCATTCTGTGGTCGCCTTGAAAAGGACGCAACCGTCGGGCCTAGGCTCAAGTGTCTTGCATCGTTGGAATCCTTGGCTCGAGCCGGACAAGATGCATGCCTTAGATTGGCTCGCCCTTCAGGCGCCAATTTCGAGTAAATTGCGTTTTTGTGTAAAACCTATTTTTGTGAACTACTACTAGGTTTTTGGCCTGATCGGAACCAAACCACTGCAGAAATATTCTCTGGAGTCCGATTGTCAATAATCATCAAAAAAAAAAAATTTCAATTTTCGGTCGCTAAGGGGAACCAAAACGTTTGAAGGCACCAGGGCCACTTTTACTAAAATGGTTATAACTTGTGAACGGAAAGACATATTTTCGCTAAATTTGGGACACATGTTCATGAGCACAATCTGAGGTCACATGAAAAAAATTGCGACGATTTGCCACTTGGTGGCGCTATAACAAGGAAAAAAATCATGACAATGGTTATAACCGCATCCAAACGTTAGTCTAATGAAAGATGGCATGCAGTGTCTTTGTCCAGGGTACCTTGATAGTCTATGAGAACATTGGTGTATCTCAAAAAACTCAGTATACGTCATCGGCATAATGGCCTGAAGGAGCCTGAGACTTTTCAAGCCAACGTTTTTTCACGGGAGTGACCTTCTTATACTCCTGAATCCTTGCCGAGTCCAACAATACCAAACATGCCAGGTTTTGCCTTTTGGTTTTGTAACATGTCATTTAGAGCTTAAAAAAAATTACTGTTATCTTCGAAGACCATTAGTCCGATCGAGACAAAAAAAACCAGGCAATTTGAAAACATAAGTAAATAGCTAAACAATAATGCCCAAATGTCAAAATTATTATAGGAACTGAAAAAAAATCCAATCAATATCACCCATGCATCATTTTTATGCTCTCATAAATATAAGTGTCTCAACTTCAAAACAAAATTAGATATTTACAACAAATTTGAGACATGTATATTAGAGCCCGACCGATATATCGGCGGGCCGATTTTATCGGCCGATTTTAGGCATTTTCCTAACTATCGGTATCGGCCTTTATAATGGCCGATAAATGAATATTTAAAAAAATGCTGGTGCGGTGATTCATGTAAGGGTGGCGCTGCCAATAAAGCACCTAAAAGCTGTCACAAGAACTGGCAAAAGTAATGATTATGAATACAACAAATATAGCAAGGAGACATTTTAATTGTTTATTAACAAACAAGTGTTTTCAGTCAGTGTCAGCCAAAGATGAAGTTGACGATGCTGACTCGCGATCTTCAGTGAACGCGTGCCAGAGAGAAATGCACATTTCATACGATTACATGAGTCTGTCTGTCTTTCGTTTTGAATTGTTCTGTTTAAAAGTAGACATTTCAATATAGATATATTTCAATTCTTCGGTTCATGAGACGAGCACCAGTTCACCCGCAGGCGCCTCCGTGTCGAGATTATCTATCGTCTGCTATCTACTTCTTATATATTAAATCCAGGCAATTGGTTGATGAAACATTGATTAAAATTAAGATACAATTAATACAAAACGAAATTCACTTTGAAACGAAAGGTTTTGTGCTTTCTGTTTGATGTCTATGTGAAAGTTTCAAAGCATATTTTAGTGCGGCTTTCAGAGCGCTCACGTCCGTAGTGCTGAACTGTCGAGTCTGTAACATTGTTTTTTCCTCATGAATGCGAACACGAAAAATAAAATAAAATGAATATTTTATGTAGCCTGTGGAGACTGAGAGCCAACCCTTCTTCATCCAGTGGGTAGTAGCCTACTTGTGATTTGCGCAGTGTAATTCACAGAATTGATTTCTCTGCTACAAGCCTCTGTCACGTATTGTGTGAGCTTGTGACTATTGCAAGCGCACAGCTGAGAAGTCCTTATTATATTGTCTGCTATATTTACTTCTTATTTATTAAGGCAATTGGTTGATGAAACATTGATTAAAATGCGTGGCGCGAGCGATCTCCGACAGTAAACTGATTCTGCTTTGTCTCGGGTAAACAGCTGTTGCGACGCGAGCAGTAACGGCCGCGGCCGGTGTAGACACTAGAGATGCGCGGATGGGCTATTATTTCATCCGCAACCGCATCACAAGACTCATCATCCGTCCGCCATCCATCCGCACCAACGTTTTTGACCAATTTTCAAAACCGCACCCGCCCGCAATCCGCTGATTGGGCGATACAAGGCGCTGGTGATGACAGCCGCGAGACTAGAAAGCTCTCAGAATATCAGCAGTGAACTCCGTCTCCGATCGGCGCGCAGGGACAAAGATAACAATATTTAACAATGTGTATATATTTTTCATTTGATTGGTTCAACCGCCCGCCACCCACCCAAATTTAATTAAAATATTTTTTTTCGTCATGTCATCCGCCCGATCCGCGGTTTATCTGCGGAGTCCGCGGCTGTAACCGCCAACCGCGCATCTCTAGTAGACACAGTGTTAAAGCTCATTCTGCCTGATAACGCTACGTTACAACATCAAGCAATATTCCAAAAATTTATATAATTATTTATAACACTTTATATAGGGCCAATTTGCATTAAGAGTAGCCTAGTTTCACGTTTAGTACATTTTGCTTACTAATTATTTAAAATAGTATAAAAGTACTGTACATATGTAATTAAAAACGTTTTCATTATGATATTATTCATTTTACTTTAGTAAAAAGATCTGAGTTCTTCCTCCACTGGTAGAGATTAGAGGAATTAAGAGTAAAAATAGAAGATAATAAGGTTTTGTCAGTGACACTTTTTATATATTTATTGATACAAGTTATGACTAAATTAAAAGACAAAATCGTTAGTGAAGATTATGCAACAGTATTTAGAATATAATATAACATGCAATGCAAACGACTCGGTTACTAACGTAACCTCGGTTCCCTGAGAGGAGGGAACGAGTATTGCGTAAGTAGCTTACGCTATGGGAAAACTCCTTTTCTCGAGAATATTGAAGTCTTTATGTAAAACGCATTGCAGCTGCACAGCTGACAGCAATGAACGAAGGAGCTCGGTCATTGGCTGTGCTGCGGCAACTTGCTCGAACCAATGACGGGGCGACTCTTAATGCGCGACCAATGAACGCGCTTCGCGCCCGCGCGTGTCAGAGCCCGCCAAGATGGCCGTGGCCAAGCTATATATTGGGCGCCCCGTCATGAGAGTTCTTTAGGTTAAAACGACTGAAGCGAACTAACCAAGCACAAGCACGGCAGCTTACGCAATACTCATTCCCTCCTCTCAGGGAACCGAGGTTACGTTAGGAACCGAGTCGTTCCCTTTCGAGAGGTCTCTCCTCTCGAAAGGGCTTACGCTATAAGTAGCTTACGCTATGGGAACACCATGCAAAACGCCGTGCGTGCTGAACTTCGCCTTATGATAGCCAGAGGCAGGTGCCTGAGCTAAAAAGCAAAGTTATCATCCAACTAGCCGGCAGAGGCGAGCTTTATATATGGGAAAAAATACAGAGCGGCTAGAAGGCGCTCAGTGTGACACAAGCACATACATAATCTAGATGCGAACTCGCAGTTCAACTAGCATCATGCTGATAGCACATTGGAATGCAATGTCGGGACCTGTAGGTTGTAGAACCTGATAAATGTGGACGGTGAGGCCCAGCCTGCCGCCGCACAAATATCCTCGATCGGTATCCCGCTCGACCGTGCCCAGGAAGAAGCCACACTCCTGGTGGAGTGTGCTTTGACTCCCCAGGGGCATTGAAGTCCCTTAGCTTCGTAAGCCAGCGCTATAGCTTCAACTATCCAGTGAGAGATTCTCTGCTTTGAAACGGCGGAACCTTTCGTACGGTCGCCAAAGCATACAAACAGTTGTTCTGTCTGTCTGAATAGGGCAGAACGCTCCAAATACACTCTGAGAGCCCTAACGGGGCAGAGTAGATTAGCGTCGTGTTCGTCTGCTGGAGACGAAAACGCAGTTAGGGAGATAACCTGTGCTCTGAAGGGAGTGGTGAGCACTTTAGGAATATACCCCTGTTTCGGCCTAAGGACGACCCTGCAGTCGTTAGGACTGAATTCTAGGCGGGCAGCGCTTGTCGAAAGCGCGTGCAGGTCGCCCACTCTCTTGACCGAGGCGAGTGCCAGCAAGAGCGCAGTCTTGAGCGAGAGCTGTTTAAGGTGCACGGTTCGGAGTGGTTCGAACGGGGGCCCTTTAAGAGCGTCTAGGACAGTAGCTAGGTCCCAGATCGGCACTGAGGGGGGGCGTGAAGGGTTCATCCTCCTAGCGCCCTTTAGGAAACGAATAATTAGGTCGTTTCTTCCCAATGGACGTTCCATTACAGGGTCGTGTGACGCTGTGATGGTCGCCACATATACTTTGAGCGTGGAGGGGGTGCGGCCCGCCTCCAGAAGCCCTTGTAGAAAAACGAGTACATTCGTAATCTCGCATGTCTCAGGGTTCAGGCCCTTGGCATTACACCAGTCACTGAACACTTTCATTTCTGGGCATATAAGCGTCTCGTGGAGGGCGCCCGCGCCTCAGCGATGGTTTTTTAGTGCTCCGCTCGCGAGGTTCCTGGGAACCCGTTGAGGGGCCATGCATGAAGGGCCCACAGATCGGGGCGGGGATGAAATATCATCCCGCTGGCCTGACTGAGGAGGTCTGGCCTCAGTGGAATCGGCCGTGGTGCAGATTGCATTTGCATCAGATCTGGAAACCATGTTTGGTTCTTCCAGAGTGGGGCTATCAGCAGCACTGCGTTTTTCTCCTCTCTGACCCGACTGATGACCTGTGGCAGCATCGCGATCGGGGGAAAGGCATATAAGGGGCGGCTCGGCCAGCTCTGGGCGAGCGCGTCCGTGCTTTTCGTGAAGAAAAAAAGAGCAGTGCGCGTTCTCCTTGGAGGCGAAGAGGTCGATCTCCGCTTTGCCAAAGGTTTTCCATAACCACTGAATCGTCAGCGGGTTGAGAGCCCATTCTCCTGGGAGAATCTTGTCTCTGGATAGCATGTCTGCCCCCTGGTTCAGGGCGCCTGGCACATGCGCTGCTCTCAGCGAGCGCGAGTTGTGCTGGGACCATAAAATGAGTCTCCTGGCCATTGAATGCATGGAGCTCGACCTGAGTCCACCCTGGCGATTTATGTACGACACTACCGTCATGTTGTCCGTACGGACCAGGACGTGTTCGTTTTTAGATGTGGGAGCAGGGCTCTGAGAGCCAAAGCGACCGCTTTCATTTCCAGACAGTTTATGTGTAGGCGCTTCTCCGGGTTTGACCAAAAGCCGGAGACAGGCCTGCCCTCGTAAAGGGCCCGCCAACCTATTTTGGAGGCATCTGTCATTATCATCTTTCTCCTTGTGTTCACACCCAGACTCACGCCTGACTGGTATCAGTCGGCGGCTTTCCAGTGCGTCAGGGCTTTTATACAGCCGTGGTTCGCTCTGATTAAAAAGTGGCCCGAACGCCACGCGTGAGTAGGGACGCGGCTCTTTGAGCCAGCGTTGGAGAGGGCGCATATGCAACAATCCTAGCTGGAGTACGGCCGATGCTGAGGCCATGAGACCGAGCATCCTCTGAAACCGTTTGACGGGGGCACGCGCGCGCGCCCGCCCTGAATGATGTTGCAAGGCGCCGGATGGTAAGCGCGCGCTCTGATGAGAGACGCGCTGTCATTTGCATCGAGTCTGGAACTATTCCCAGGAAAGAAATCCTCTGGCTGGGAGATAGTATGCTTTTTGCAAAATTGATTCTTAGACCCAGGCATTCTAAATGGCTGATAATCCAAGATCTGTGTGTTATTAACTGAACTGACTCTCTGATTGTGCTAGAACCAGCCAATTGTCGAGATGATTCAGTATTCGCACTCCCCTTCGTCTTAGGGGGGAAAGTGCTGCATCCATACATTTCGTGAATGTACGGGGAGCCAGGGACAGGCCGAACGGAAGTACTGTGTACTGGTATGACTGTCCCTCGAAAGCGAATCTCAGAAACGGCCTGTGATGAGGCGTTATTGGAATGTGAAAGTAAGCATCTTTCAGATCCACTGAGAGAAACCAATCTCCTGGGCGTACTTGCGCGAGGATATGCTTGGTTGTTAACATTCTGAACGAGCGAATCATTAGTGCTCTGTTCAGGTGTCTGAGATCTAGGATGGGGCGGAGACCGCCATCCTTTTTCGGGACGAGAAAATAGCGGCTGTAAAAACCTGTCCCGCTCAGAGAGGGGGAAAACAGTTTCCACAGCGCCCTTTTCTATTAGTTTGCGCACCTCGGTGCGTAGAACATGTGAACACTCCTTTCTCACTTTTGTCTCGACCACAGTCGTAAAACGTGGTGGTCTGCGAGCGAACTGGAGCGAGTATCCGTGCTTTACTATATTCATGACCATTTCGGCATATCTGGAATGTTTTCTCATGCCGCTGCGTGTACAGATATGGGCTGAATACAGGCTAGGGGCGGGCCGCTGTGACGTAGGGACCTGGCCAGCGAATCGCCTGAGCTCGTAGCTCTCAGAGGCGCGGGCACGCGCTGAGCAGCTGAGTGAATGGGCGCGTGTGTGATTACAACAGCGCGCGCTGTGTTTGTAAAACTCGCAGCCTGAGCGGAGGTTGTGTTTGACACTGTAAGGACAGTGTTTATAAGTGGGGGTGCATAAACAGTGTTAGGCACACGCGTCACCTTTATAATGTTTCCCGCTTTTACTGGGGATGAATTTATAACTGTGTGAACAGTGCTTGTGTGTAGTGGTGCGTACATGACCGTAGGCACGTGATCTACATTCATGGGACGCGCAGCCTGAGCTGGGAATGAATTTGGCACTGTTTTGACAGTATCTGGGAATGCACACTTTGTGGACATGTTAACCCTTAGTGACGCAGGCAGAAAAATACTTTTTTTTTTTTTTTTTTTTTTTTTTTTTTTTTTTTCTGTGCGTCGCCGTAAAAACGGTGTTTGTTTGCAGATGAGCGAGCTCTGTGACTG
This sequence comes from Gila orcuttii, assembly GCA_026230005.1. Taxonomy (NCBI): domain Eukaryota; kingdom Metazoa; phylum Chordata; class Actinopteri; order Cypriniformes; family Leuciscidae; genus Gila; species Gila orcuttii. The sequence goes on along the minus strand of JAPDVR010000019.1, from coordinate 25,059,454 downwards.
GCCCATTGACTGCTGTATGGACATATCCAGCCGCCTGTAAGGGGACTGGGTAATGTTTGAGCTTTTGCAGAGAGAGTGGTCCGGCTTTTGCGAGACACGCACTCTCTCTTCTCATTTCTGTGGCTAGGACGGCTTTTGAGAGCGTGAGCGGCGTCGAGCGTCAGCCTGAGGCGCGGGCTGAGAGGCGGTGGGAGCTGTTCTAGCCCGCTGCGGCTGTGGCGGTCTCTGTCTGCTCTGCGATGAGCTGGAGCGCTTTGGCAGGAAATGACGCATAGCTTGTGAAGCGTTCTGGGCCTCAGTGAAGCGTTCTGCGAAAACTTTTAACCGCCGGTCCAAACAGCCCGCTGGTGGAGATAGGCGCGTCGAGAAATGGCGCCTTATCCGCGTCCTTCATCTCAGTCACAGTCAGCCACAGATGGTGCTCGAGAACAGTCAAATTAGCCATAGCACGGCCAATAGACTGGGCGGTGGCCTTCGTGGCTCGCAGAGCTATCAGTTGCGCTGCGTAGGTCCCTGAAGGCTTCGGGTTCGGGGCCAGACTCGTCCATAGAGCGGAGAAGCTTGGCTTGGAACACTTGAAGTACCGCCATTGAGTGAAGCGCTGATGCAGCTTGGCCGGCGGCGGCGTAGGCGCGACCGGCGAGAGCAGAGGTAGTGCGGCAGGGTTTCGAGGGGTGGGAAGCTTTGGCTTTCCATCCGGTGGTGGAGGGCGGGCAGAGATGATTGGCCACGACCTCCTCGAGGGGCGGCGTTCCCTCGTAGCCTCTTTCCTTCGCGCCGTCCACTGAGGACGAAAAAGAAGGCTTTAGGCTCGCAGAGTGGGGGGCTTTCCATGACTTGGCGGAGAACACCAATCGAGCCCGAGGTCCTCCACGGCCTTCGAGAGGATGCGGATAATCTCCGTATCCATGGTGGAGCCCGCACTCGTGCTAGCTAGCGTCGACGGGGCGGGGTCGAAAGTGGAGCCCGGCCAGTCGTCAGATGCAGCGTCGATGGACAGGCTGTCATCCACTCCCCCGTCGTCCTCGGACGCGCTGAAAGTCACAAGGCCCACCGCTCTGCTAGAGGGGTGTGGGTCCGGCTGAGTGAACTGAACCGGCGGTGGGGAAGGCAAGAGCGGCGGTGAAGCACGCGGAGACTGGCTCGGCGTGACGTCACTGAGCTCAGGTTCAGGAAGCCTCTGTGAGCGGCGTTTTTTTTTTTTTTTTTAAAGCGCGGCTCAAACAGAGGGGTGGCGGCGATGGGCTCGCTCGCGGCGAAAGCGGCGAAGCGAGCCCGCAGTGTGGAGAGACCCAGGTCGTCACATTCCGGGCATCCGCCCTTGGTCAGAGCAGCTTCTGCGTGGTTCCGGCCCAGGCAGCGAGCGCAGATGATGTGACGATCCCCGTCCTGGAGAAGGTCTCTGCACGACGCGCAGGAAGGCATTTGAAACAACGCCTCAGAAAATTTGCTCTTTTACAAATGTCGCGGGGCGAACAGATGTAAAATACTTGCGTGTGTGGCGCGCCGGATGGCTCAGTAGGATGGTGTTCGAAGGCGGCTGAAGGTGCCGACGTCCTCGTAGCAATCCCGCTGGTATGCTTATATGTGATGAGGAATTCTAGACACAGAAATATTTTTTATAGAACAAAGCAGAGACAATCTTTCACCTGTACATTTTTTGTCTATATGCACTCGACCAAACAACTGCAATAATCTAAGCTAGAACCATTGTTTTAGAAATAGTTGTAACCCGGGTAACCCAGGCCACCAGTAAATGACTTGAGAGTTGGAAAAAGTTAAGAAATATAAAGAATTAAAGTGTTCTACAAAGAAACGCGATTCATCCAATCACTGATTGTGCTGCAGTGACTGACAGCCCTGAGAACCAACAGTAGCGGCATATTCATTAGGCCCACCCACAGTTCGCGTCGGCGCCGTCGTCAGTCAGCATTCAACAGACGGAATCAGATGAGAACAGGTCAGACAGGCAGCAGCACACTGAGCATTTCTCCACAAACTTCTTTCACAAAATCATACTCGAACGGGAACTGTGAATGAGTGCACTTGGAAACTTTGGATGCGTCAGGCTGGTGTGTTGTCATAGAGAGAAAAGTGAAGTGGAAATCTGTATTGAATTTGGTTTTGGTGAGTGATTTTTTTAAATATTAAATCTGAATATAAAAAGACATATGAAAGATATAGATATGTCAATTTCAGAATTGATTTGATATGAGTATGCCGCACTCACAGCGCGAGCTGAGCTAGTTTGCTAAAGCTACCACGTGTAACGATGCTTATTGTATCATGAGTTGAGACAATGAGTGATTTATGAGTGTTGATCTGTTCTATAAATGTCGAGAAGTTATATTAATGTGTCATTTGAGATGCGCATACTTAATTATTGTACGTTTGTCTTGTGTTTTGCAAGGCTGTGTTTCCTTGTTCTCAGTTTTTTCCTATGTGAACGTGATCCGCAAGTATCCTGTTTTGAAACTAGGCCTATCAACTGGTAAGATGTTTCCAATTTTCTTTTGTTTTTCGGACTCAAAGGACTTTGATTCATGAGATTAAGTGATTGATTGGTTTATTTTTGCTTCTGAAATGGACAGACTTTGTTTTTTGTACTTGAACTGATCAGAGAAGTTTGAACAACTCTTTAAACTGAATCCTTTGATTCACGAACTTTGTTCAACTGAGTCGTTTTATTCATGAACTTTGTTCAACTGAATCTTTTCATCTTTCCAGCATTTCCAATTCATATTGTTGAACATACTGTTTACTATTGACAGTAAATGTGTTTATTTTAAGGAATTCTGAATCATTGTGTTTTGAGTTGAATCCAATATCTGATTACATTTCTTTTTGTACATTTCATCATTCATTCATCCCAAAAGAAATGACTAGTCGTTAAGGCTGTAACGTTAGTCAACCAGATAAATCCTTAGTCGACCAAAGTCCTGTCCTGCACAACGATCAGTCAACAAAATAAAAATAAAAAAAGATGCGATGTTTTGCATTTTTATTGAACATCTATTAAACAATTGTCATAGAGCATTTATAAAACAACAACAAAAAATCAATACTACATAAAACTATAATAATAAAATTAGTTGAAAATTAAGTGATTTTTTTTTTTAACTGCAAAGTGAGAAGTTCTGTCCTAGATCTATAGTGACCATCACAATCGCGCACCTGACCACACCACACGCTACAAAAAATATAACTGCCAAATAATGAAAAATCATAACAAAAGCTCTCGTTTATACTGGTGTATATTCTTTACTTTCAAAGCTTTGGGTTAACTTTTGTTCAGCCGATCTAGGCATTTTAAAACACACAAACCCAAATAGCCTAAAAAACAATCCTAATAATTATAGGCTGTATAGTAGGAAGGCATATAGGTTTATTTTCGTTTTGTTACATTATTTAGGCTATTTTCAAACGCGTCAAGTGTACAAATAAAAACAAAAGCATAAAACACAATCTATTGAGTCAGTCTATTAAAGCCGTTAAGGCTACTTGCAGATTTGCAGGCCTAGTCCACCTAAGCAACAACCTTAGAAACGACAGACTCCTCCGGAGCGCAACCGCCCTAGCGCTTTGGAAAAAGGAGAACGCGGCGCGACTAGCGTTTTCTACGCCTATATGTGAATGGCGCAGCAGCATAGCTTGCACTCCACAGTCTTGTCTTTTTTTGTAAAATGCAGCTAGACAAAAGATTTAAATTTCTTAGAGATTTTGTCGACTAAAGCCAAAACAAATAGCATTCTAACTGAATGAATACAGCAAAACTACCTATATTCCTTACTGAGCGCGAAGCAGCAGTGCAGCCAGCCGCAGGTGTGGTTCCCGAGTGTTCTACGTGGTGCGCCAAACTGGCGCAGAATAGCCTAAATTAAAACATTTAAATTTGGGGATAAAACTTAGGCTAATTATATTTAAAATACAGTGATATATAACTGTGTATAAAGGAATAAACATCAAGGAGTAAATCAATTAATTTATTTCTGTTGGTAAAAAAAATATGCAACTGGTCGACCAATGAGAATGTCAGTCGACCAAGACGGCATCAACTGATTAGTCGACTAAACGACTAAAGTTGACAGCCCTACTAGTCAGTGATGTCTGTTTTGATTTATTGACTGTTATAAATTGTTTATATTTGTCACTCATCTTTCTGAAACAAACTACAAAGAGAACTATTTCCTTTTTATAAGGAAATAAATATAATTTTCTATTTCATAACAATACCACTGTCACATGACGCCTACCACAGGTCTGAGCTCGTCACTGTCATCACTGCAAAAAACCTTTACATGTTAACATTGTGTCGAATAACATGGATTCATTGATTGTAATGACATGGATTGTGTCTAATGACATTGTGTCTTACATGGATTCATGGTTTTCTAAACAAACCTTATCAAAACATGGAGCAAATCCGACCTTTCGCCAGTTGGGGAGCGCAATGTTCCACGACGTAGCATTTGATTTCAGAAGCGTCTCTCCACGCCGCTTCCCTAAAGATAGGCGCCTAGTTTATATTCGACAAACACCATGTCCAAGCCACACCGCACCTTATGTACAAAATAAGAGTAAAAGTCAATTTCAAATATTTTCGAACTAGTCCCTGGTTTTTTGCCCAAACAGGACCAGACCAGTCTAAGACAATTCTCTGGACTCTCTAGGTCAATAATTATCAAAAAAGTTAAACTTTTGCATTTTTCATATGCTGTTATAACAGGATGATTTAGAAAAGGGGCGTGGCAATAAAAACTCAAAAGCCTATAAATCATCATAAATAAAAACTCAGAACTTCACAAATTGGTGAGCATGTGACAACATAGTTAACAAACATGGAACATTTTATGGAGATCGGACCATAGGTGGCGCTATAACTGTTAAAAAGCTAGCTTTAAAACCATATTTACATTTTACATTTATTCATTTAGCTGACGCTTTTATCCAAAGCGACTTACAATTGCTATATATGTCAGAGGTCGCACGCCTCTGGAGCAACTAGGGGTTAAGTGTCTTGCTCAGGGACACATTGGTGTCTCACAGTGGATTTGAACCCGGGTCTCTCACACCAAAGGCATGTGTCTTATCCACTGCGCCATCACCACGCATACCATATATTTCCTATGGTAAATTGCCTGTATTGGCTGTAAATTGTTGTTTCCATCTATTATGTCACTGGTTAGGGTCAAGAGGCGCAAAATGAACTTTTTGGGTGGAGCCTATTTTTCTAAAATGGCTATAACTCGAAGTAAATGATATCGTCACCAAACTTGGTACACATGTGAATGAGTTCAATCTGAGGTCACAGTAAAAAAATCGCGACGTTCGAACAGTAGGTGGCGCTATAACATGGAAAAAACATAAAAATGGCTATGACCACATGACCGTTAGTCAAGGTACCATGTATGTGTGAAAGGATAATGGCGTATCTAAAAAAAAAACATGGCCGCCATCGACCAATGTAGTTTGAGCACCTATTAAACAAGGTTAACGGAGGCCGATCAGAACGAAACTCGATGGGCATGTTCAACTCGTGGCCCTAGAGGTCTGTAAGAATTTTGAAAGAAATCGGCCACTAGTTGGCGCTAACGAGTTTTACAGCTCTGTTATCACGTGGTGTAGCACACATCCACACAATGTGCATATCGTTTGATAGATCTAGTTATTAACAAAAGTGTTAAAAACCTACTTTTGCGAACTACTAGCTTTTTTGCTCGATCGTAACCAAACCAATCTAGGACAATTCTCTGGACTCTGTTGAATTTCCTATGATAAAATGCCTGTATTGGCTGTAAATGGTCTTTTCCATCTATTATGTCAGTGGTTAAATGTATGTTAAATAAAACTTAATGTCTTACATGTTAAAAGGCCTTAACTGCTTGAACCCCGATAAATGCTGCTTGCAGCTTTAATTTCTTTTGTTTTTTTTCTGCACTGCACCTTCACCTATGTTTTCTTTTTATTCCTGTGGTTTGACCTTAATGTATTTGTATTTGTCTTCTTCAGGACATCATTGCCGGTTTCCTGTACAGTTTGCTGATCGTAGTGGTGTTCAGTCCTGCTCTGGAGATCATTGACACCTTCAACCGCACCCATCGCTACGCCCCGCTAATCATCATCTCTCTTCACGTGGGTCTGGGTCTCTTCTCCTTCACCTTGGACACCTGGAGCACATCACGCGGCGACACCGCCCAAATCCTGGGCTCTGGTGCGGGTATCGCCTTGGCATCCCACGTCAACTATCATCTGGGCCTATTGCCGGACCCACCTGCATCGATGTTACCTCTGCAGCCCCCATCTGTCACCCTCAGCCTGATCGCTCTCTGTCTACTCCGCTTTGTCCTGGGTGTCCTCATTCTCCTGGCGACCAGAGCCGTAATGAAGGCTCTCACCATCCCGCTCGTCTGCTGGCTCTTTGGGATTCCCAGTGGTGACGTTCGGAAGGCCAGGCAGCACATGGAGGTGGAATTGCCATATCGTTATATCGTCTACGGAGCTGTGGGGTTAAATGCACATTTCCTTGTGCCTTTCCTGTTTATACAGATAGGACTGTTGTGATTGGGTGAAAGAACCATCCATCTTTTCGGCCAATAAGAGCCCAGTTGGACTGCAGAGACCCTTCCCTTCAAATCAATGATTGGATGGAACTAAAGCCTGTAACACTGTGCTGCACCTTCCAAATGTTCCTTAAATATGTTTTCCATCATTTATACTGTAGTTTTAGAATTTCTATTCAAAAAACCTGTGTTTGGTGTTGATTCAGAGATTATGGCCCTTTACTAAGCAGTTGCATGTAAAGTACAGTAGCATGTCTATTCTCATCTAAAATCTGAATGTAAACATTTCTACCCTATAGGGTTTATATTTTTCTCAAGCAATACAGCAGTTGTGCTGCTTATTATCATAAACTTAAGAGGACTTTTGACTAATCTTTTGATGAGTTGTTCATGCCACAGTAGGACGACTCAAACTCTTGCATCAAGAGTTGACTGAAATCTTTCTTGCGAAGGTGTGACTCATGCAAATCTCTGTGATGGATCGCCTGAAGCTGACGCCAGCTTTTATTTTTTGTTTGCAATATAAAATCTGAAATGTCATATGTCAAATGAAAAGGCCACCCAAGAATGATGGTTAGTGGTTGGGTGCAGTGTTGATTTTTGTTGTACTTTTGTTTCAGTTTAGTTTCGAATCGAAAGCAGGTTGGACTATTTATCTGAAGACTTTTATAATGATCGATGCCTTAATGGGCTTGTTCACACAAAAATTACAATTCTGTCATCATTTACTTACCCTCATTACGTTCCAGAATTGACTTTCTTTCTTTTGTGGTGCACAAAAGAATATATTTTGAGAATTGTCTGTTTTTGTGTATATGGAATTCAGTGGGCTCTAATGTTATCTGGTTCCCAACGTTCCCAATGTTCCACAGAGAAACAAAATCATACAAGTGTAAAAATGACATGAAGGTGAATAAATAATGATAGAATTTTCATTTCTGGGTGAACAATCCTTTGAACTGACCACTCAAGAACCAGTTTCTCTAGGCATTAAAAAGGTGATGCACTAGTGATTTATTCTGAAAAATGTTAAATATTAAATCAGTTTAACATTTATGTTCTTAGATTGAATACATGTCTGGCTCATAATCAGAATTATTCTTGGTCTTCTTATATCTCAGTCTGCTTTTATTCCCTGTTTTTGTTTTTTTGCAAAGAAAATAAGCAATGCTTTTCCTACTAGCTGTGTTTTCAGTCAGGTTGAAACGCAAGTAAATGTCAGGTTTGCCACTAAACCTTTGAATAATTCAAGCTGCCTTTTGATAGTCAAGGTTGTTTAATGTGTAGTTCAGATGAATTTGTGGTACTGATTTAAATGCACTGTTCCCAGATTGCACTGCTCTGCTGCCTGCTGTTGTCGCTAGGGTGATCTTATAATAGGTCAGGCTTGCGTGACACTGCTGTGTTTTTATTCTTCCTTTGGCCTTTTGTGTCGTTGTTCAAGTGTAAGTTCCTGTTTCCATTGAAAGATAAGGTGGCTTCCCAATTCCTCACTTCTGTAAACAGGATTGTTTTGGATTCTCTGCATAGTGAGAAAACAGTGATTCCACCAAGTGCGGCTGCAGAACAATGTTGAACTTTGACTTTTCACCTAGAACAATGGAGATCTCAGTCATTTGAAGGGCAGAGGTTATAGTTAAGAGACAAAGGATGGAAGTTGTATTTAGGCCACAATATCATCATTGAGGAGCTTTGCTTTCTAGACCAATTGTTGTAGTTTCTTTATGGCGTGACTCTTTCTGAGTGATCTTTCTGATGAAGTCTGTGTGTTTGTGGTTTGAAGTAGTTTGACTAGCATTTTTCCCTCTCAGGCCTATGTAATGTGTTTATCACCAAATAGAAGTACTTTCTGTAGCTGTAAATACATTATGGGGGTAATTTTTCCCATAAGCCCCCACACTGAATCTGCAGACTATCAAAACATTGGTTTGCATATCATTCTCAAAGCTCTATGCATCCTCTTTCTTGTTAGTTTATTTAATGTTTTGTAATCATTTTTAATATAATTTGATAAAGATTTAACTACTAAAAAGTAGTGCTCTCAGGTCGGTTTAACTAATTTTACTGTGTCTAAATTAGAAAATTCCCCTATAATCAGCACCAAATGCAGAAAAGGCAGCAGAATCCGTGTGGTCCTGTCATGACCTAGATTGAGCTCCTGAGAAACTGGTCCAGTGGTGAAGCTCATTTAAAAGTGCTTTATTTCCTTTGATTTGGCTTTCTCTGGTTTCACTGGAAATAACATGGCTTATTCTGAATAAACAGATCGGATTTAGATACCACACAGTGCCTTTTATGTAAATCTCTGCTATATTTGATAAGCACAGACAATTATTCCCACCTGTTTTGTTTTTCTTTCATCTTTCTTTTATCTGAACAGAGCATGTGAGAAACTTTAAGATAAAGTGGAATATTCTAAATTTAAATGACAGATTGCTGCTCAGTCCATCCTGGTTCATAAAGTTTTCTTATTGTAAACTAAAACTATTAAAAATAGTTTGTTAATTATATAAAAAATCTAAATATTAGACAAAGAAAGCTAATTCAAAATATTTGCTAATATTGTAGTAGTACATGCATAATTCACCAAAAAGCTGCATGTTAAATAATGTGTCAGTTATACTCACTGGTGTTCAGTTTGCTATCATACCCATTTCAGAAATATTACATTTCAACAGACACTCTCCCAAGTTATTTTAGAGGTTTAATTCTTTGTAAAATCACTTTTGAGTAGAATTGTTTAAAATGTTTAAAGTCTTACCAAATGTGTCTCAGAAGCTTTGGATACTGTATATGTGTTTGTGTAAATGGTTATTTCTGGAGCCCTGATTCTTCTTGTGTTATGTTAATCTTTTTATCTTAAATATGGATGACTTTGCCATCTCTAAATATTGTTGGAGGCATTCTGAAATTGTAAATTCTCATATATTTTAAAACCTGCAAATATTTAAAATACCCTAAATTTAAGTCTCTGACTGAACGTTCAGACCTAATAAAAATCAGTTGACCTTCACCCAGCGCTTGACAATGGAAGAATCACACTCCCACAGGGCTCAAAACGCAATGCACAAATGACCATGAATTCAGTGTTATAAGGTGACCTGTGGCTTATGTTCATAAAATGGCTTGTTATAGAAGCTCTGTTCTATGCTTTCATAGCAGTTATCTGATGATCTTTGATTGCATTTGAATAGTATGCTATGCTCAATCAAAAGCAACAAAAAAAGAACTATTACTTTTGTCTGTTTTTGAAGAAAAAATAAAGAAAATTGGCTACATCTTATTAACAGAAGTGTATGACTGGGTTTAATAAGCACACATTGTTCCACAGGAAGTTTGAATGTTCCTGCTGAGATCAATAAGCTCTCTGTAATGTCTGAAATATTAATGCACATGTGTGAGCATGTTTTAGCCAGATAGATTTGCCTTTGCAGTTCATATTACAAAAACCATCATCTCTTACACTATTCACTGTTTAGTTATGTGATATATTAGTAAAATGAGCTAGAGTCTTATTTGTGTTCATTCAAAACACTAATGAAGCACATGGCGATCAGTAGATTGTACAGTATTTCAGATGAGTTTCCACAAAATCTAATACATCAGGATTTTATGGCTCATACAGTATGATATATTCAGTGAGAATATGGAGCTCATACTTGAGGAAAAATTGTTTTATTCAGAGGCTCAAACTGAAGTAAGTTGAAATTCTGATAGCTTGTAATGTAAATCAATGAAATCTTTATAACTGTATAGCAGACTACTTAAATCAAATGCATATACCGGTAAATATCAGTTGTCACTTTATATCTCCCAATTATATGTCTAAGATGATATTTAAATGTTTAGATTCATAATCAAAGCTCTAATTGTGGGGGCAAAATATAATGCAATACAATCCCCCCAAAAATTATACGTGGATAAGTAGGCATAAGTTGCTTCAGTACAGTAAATGTTCCTATTGATTTTTTAACAATAAAAAAGTTATTTTTATGTTTACTTTATTAAAGATTTCAAGGCAAAAAAAAAAAAAAAGATCAAGTTGATACTTTAGAGTACAAGTATCAAACTCATGCATCAAATATGATACAATAGGCTTCATAGGGTTAAAGACCCTTGTTTTGCTTAGCTCGCTGGCACATGTGTGTGGGTGTGCGTTCGTGTGTGCGTATACATGGATTTCTCGGCGACGTCATCACTGCTTGCGCACGCAGCCAGGGGGCAAAAGACCCGCGGTCTTCGTACCGGAGTAAAGGGTTTCTGATGGCAGATACATTTTGATAGACGTACCCTGGCATGCATTTGCAGTTACCCGTAAGGATGTAACCAAGGCCCTTATGGACATACACCCAGGCATCATAAGGCTTGGCTTTAATGCCTTGCCTTTGACTAGGGAGCACATCTGACCTCAACACGCAAAAATCCGGTGCTGCATCAAGTATTTGACGAGCTGCACATGACCACATAGAACGTAGTTGTATGCATGGTTGTATGCATCAAGGGATTTGTACGCTCTAATCATTTCTCATTTATACACACTTGGTGTCTGAATTAGACAATTATATATATATCAGGCCATACAATTGCTGGCCACTTCTTGTCATCCACAATCCAAAGATCGTCAGGTATTGCGTAGGGATCCGGCAAGATCTCACCATTGCTGAGAGTAAGTTTTTTAATATAATCGCCACGGTCGGAGGTACTACTTCCCACATAATCCATCGTCAAATCTTTGATTTACAGTAAAGTAACGTTATATGTGTGCAGTCATGATATGTTGCAGGTCGTAAAGTAACGTAAACAAGGTTAACTTATATAAAAGCAAATTCGGGCACTATACATTACTAACTTAGTCTAACATGATAATTCATACATTCATCACAGTATGTCCGGATTTTGATTCGTAAACAGTTGGACGTTTTACATAATGTTATATTAATATGAAAAACAAACAAACAGATCCAAATCTGAAATTGCAGTTTATTATTGAGTCAACAAGAAATTACAAACAATGCGAAATCTACGTTAATTACAATGTTCTTTTACAGAACTCGGCATAACAGATAGCGGTTTTTTGCCCCCTGGATGCGCGCGCATCCGGTATTGTTTGTATACAAGAAACCCGTGTATACCTACTCAGCACACACTGTACTCTTCACAATACACACCTACTTGCTAGTTACATGCATTCAGCAACAAAAACACTCAATGGAGATAACAGGAGCATCTCTTACACACACTCACACACATACTTTGGAGCTAATTTCAAAGGCTTTAGCTTTATATCTCATGTCAAATGCTCAAATACTTAAAATGTTCCTTTGGGACTTTCATGTGCCCTACAGGCATAAAGAACAGGATCTATTGGAAATATGATCATAAAGGTCAACATTGTCTTGCTGTTTTGCTTCAGTCAGCAAAACACTTCACCTTTTCTATCTCCTGACAATGCTAATTGTCGGTTTCAGATGTCAAGTTTCATTCCTGCTTGTATCCATTTGGGTTTGGGTTAACAAAGGCGACGAGCGGACAAAGGAAAAAGCATCCTCCTTTCTCAACACAATGATACCCTAGTCAAAATTATACTCTATTTCCTCTAGACTAAAAAATGTCGTAGTTATTAAATCCAGTCTGATCTTCTCTACCAGTTTTCGACAGTAAAACAGTAGTAGTAACTGTAATAACTTTCTGGTAGGCCTATATATACAATTTGTTTTGACATGATATGCTAAACAAATTGAACATTTTCATTAATATAAGTAATACAAATGTAACCGATTAAATATGATATGCGTGCAGTGTGTATTGTACAACATTTGCGTTATAAAATTTCGCATTTTATAATAGAGAGAAACACTGGCATCTAGTGGCGGCTCAAACGCTTTATAGTCTCTGTTTTACGGTTTTACCTCTTCTCGTGTTTGACACGAATGCAAATAATAATGTCATCGTGTCTCATATTTATAAATAAAAAAGTGAATTACAGTTATTTTAGTTTTAAAACAAATTAAGCATGTTAATCGTAAATTGTGTCAGCGGAACTAATGTTCTGCGTCACTGTGTTTCCGGGAGCAGCTGAGGAGGTGACATACTGATGGACGTCAAATAACAATCACATGTGAGTGTTTTGTACTGTAATTTGTTTTTATCTTTTAATTAAAACAGAAAGGTTTTTACTACCTTACTAATTACTTATTTTTGTTTTCAGTTCAATGTTACTAAATATGTAATGGAACAGTCACTTCCATCTCTTTGGCTGTCAAGTTAGGAATAGGAACTAAAGCTATGAGTTCTGCATCACTTGTGTAATTTTTAAGCAATAAATACATGTCTTGAGTCAGATCGGTTTTAGTGATCTCTAATGATTTATTTGTATAATCAAAAAGGTTCAAAAGAAATAAATAATAAAGTAAATTATTGTTTTATTAAACTAAATATATACATTTGATTATATAATATAATAATATAAATGAATATTATAAATATTTTACAATTAATATTTTACTCCTATTTATAATATTTTTCACAATATAAATTCCGTCTTTATACATGAAAATATATAGCTGCCTTTTAAATTTTAGAATGGGGGTTCCTTACACGAGGATGATCATATTTTGGGGGTCAGTGGCATCTAAAAGGTTTAAAAAAAAACCTGGCTTACTTCAGGTGATTGTCCTTGTAATAAATAGTACAGTAAATCAGTGGTTCTCAATTAGTTTCACTTGGTTTCAAGACCCACATTAAACATCAATAAGCAACAAAACAGTCCTTAATATTAACATGATCTGTATTGTTTTTTTTTTTAATTATTCCTCATTCATAAAACAATTAAGAAATTTACATTTATTGTTTTTAATTGTCTCTTCAATTTCCTTGGTTTCATGCTCTCAGCAGCCTATAATTCGCTGATCAGTAGAGAACCTCTGCTTTATGCCACTGGATAAAGGCACCTATGACATTACTAAGTACTCTTTTCCTGTAACGTGCCAGGGTGTTTGGTGACAATCATGGACGGCCTCGAGGACACCTTCAGGACTCTCTCCATCGCCAGGAGACTGGAGCCCAGTGAGGCCACGTACATTCTGGACCTCTCTCTTGCATCCAGTGGGTCAGATTTGCTGGCTGTGTGCTGCTCCAGTTACTCTGTGCACCTGCACAACAGAGAAACGCTCCGCCTGGTGGGAGAGTTCCAGGGTCACACAGCTCCTCTGTGTGGGGTCCGTTTCTCTCATCTGTCCCCTCACCTGCTGTTCACCGGCTCCGCCGATGGGACACTACAGTGCTGGGACGTCCGACAGCCCGGTTCTAATGCCACCCAGGTGTTTCGCAGTGATTCGACACATTCGTACTGCTCGTTTGACGTGAGCTGTAGTGACCGTGTGCTGTGCGCAGGCACAGAGCAGATAGAGGAGGAGAGTTTTTTAGTATTCTGGGATGCCCGTATGGTTCAGGATGGAGGTGAGTCGGGCTCTAAGATGGGCGGTCTGCTGGGAGTTTACTCAGAATCGCACAGTGATGACATCACTGTGGTGAAGTTCCACCCACAGCAGGCGGACCGTTTGGCTTCTGGGGCCACAGATGGACTTGTGAACGTGTTTGATCTGAGTCTGGGTGGAGAGGATGACGCTCTTGTCACCACCTGTAACTGTGAATCCACTGCAAGCTCCCTCTGCTGGACAGGTAGGTAGTAACAGCACACCTGACTGAGCGATATTTTTGTATTTCATCATGTAGACATATTTTCCATGATCAAGGGAATTCTTAGAAATTTTAACTTGTGATGACCAGGCCTGTAAAACACATTTATTATTAAATAGTTTTTGTATGATTAAATTATTATTATTATTACATAATTCATTTTTCATATAACATATATTTTTCACGGTATGCTTAGCTGTTGAATTGTGATGACCAGGCCTGTAAAACATTTTAATATAATAATAATAATTATTATTATTGACATTAAATAATAATTCATATAGAATATTGTTTTCTCTGTATGCTTAGCTGTTAAATTGTGATGACCAGGCCTGGAAACAGACTGTATAATAATAATTAAAATAATATAGAATGTTTTTTTCTAGCTGTAAAATAGCTATAGTATGAATTTTCTTTTTTAATGTTCTTTTTTTAGTAATATATATATATATATATATATATATATATATATATATATATATACACACACACAATTTTAATTTTTACAGTCATGTGAAAAAGAAAGTAAACCCTTTTTAATTCTATGATTTTACGTATCAGGACATAATAATACAAATTATTTGGCCCTTGGCAGGTCTTACAATTAGGTAAATACAACCTCAGATGAACAACAACACATGACACTGTCATGGTTTGTTTAAAGTCACCCTGTAGTCAATTATTTTATCCCTTAAAACTCATATTTGATCACAAAAATTACATATTTAAACAATTTTTCTCCTGTAAAAATAATTTCTTTGTGTCTTAAAATAGCTTGAATGTAACTACACCTTTGCTTCATTTATTATACATGGATCTATTATTATACATGGATCTATATGCAAATTAGCCCTGCCTCCACTCACTCACACCAGCTCAGGATACCTGATCCACTTGGTCAACTTTACTGTAGTAAACGCTGCATGGTGGCAAGTGGAAATACTGGTTTAATTGAGCCATATATATGTTTGAACCAGAAACTGATTCAGAAGAAGAGGAAAGTCGATGTATCAGAATGGTGGTGTATTTATGTATCGCTCCAACGTTGGACACATAACGGTTATTGGTATGATTAGCCTTTGGCTCGACTACGTTATCAAACAGCTAATAATGTGTTGCTAAAGTTACACAAACCATGTTCCTTTTCACCATCTAAGAGTCAGACGGCTGCTTTCTAAAAATCATCATCCTTAGAAATGCTTTGAACAACATAGAACTTCAGTGGAGAAAGACATATAGTTCATCATAACATTGTAATATACATTATATACATAATTCACCCGCTATATTGCTAAACAAAACAGAAAAAAACTAGAGTGCCGAATTGCAGAGCTCATGTAAACATATCCACGTTACTATGATCCAATGCTTTTGTTTTGATTTATTAAAAAATGCTTGCCGTTTTCTCAATTTTGTTGTGAGTTTTTGTTATAGAGAGGAAAACGCCCAGCACATATTTACATGTTCATGTAATCTGGCTCTCAGCAGAATGGGGAGTGTCAGGTGTTCGCTAACAGTATATCGCTGCTCGCGTATTTCGAACTTCGTTTTACCTCAAAGCGCAGGATGAGAAATAACTTCGCCGTGAGTTTATTGGGGCCTTAAGTAGCAGTCAGGCACTGTTCAAGTGTGTGTTAACAGTGCCAAGGAGGAAAGACATCAGCACTGATCTTAGAGAAGCAATTGTTGCTGCCATCAATCTAGGAAGGGTTACAAGGTCAATTCCAAACAATTTGAAGTCCATCATTCTACAGTGAGGAAGATTATTCAAAAAGTGGGAAACATTTAAGGCAGTTGCCAATCTTCCCAGGAGTGGACGTCCCGGCAAATTCACCCCAAGGTCAGACCGTGCAATGCTCAGAGAAACTAAAAAAAAACGAACAAAACAAGAGCACCTACACCTCAGACTCTGCAGGCCTCAGTTAACATGTTAAATGTTAAAGTTCATGACAGTACAATTAGAAAAAGACAGGACGAGTATGGCATGTTTGGAAGGGTTGCCAGGAGAAAGCTGCTTCTCTCTGGAGAAAGAACATGGCAGCACTAATAATGTGTTGCTAATGTTTCACAAACCATGTTCCTTTTCACCATCTCAGAGTCAGACGGCTGCTTTCTAAAAATCATCCTTAGAAATGTTTGAACAACATAGAACGTCAGTGGAGAAAGGCATATAGTTCATAACATTGTAATATACATTATATACATAATTCACCCGCTATATTGCTAAACAAAAAAGAAAAATATATCGGGATTACATGGTTGCAAAGTTGCAACAAGGTTTTCAAAGTTGCATATGAACAAACCTCAAGACTTCTGGAACAACGTCCTTTGGACAGACGAGACCAAAGTGGAGATGTTTGGCCATAATGCGCAGCGCCATGTTTGGCATAAACCAAACACAGCAAATTAGCACAAACACCTCAACTGTCAGGTGTAGTGGTGATGATTTGGGTTTGTTTTGCAGCCTGGACACCTTGTAGTCTTTGAGTCGACCATGAACTCCTCTGCATACCAAAGTATTCTAGAGTCAAATGTGAGGCAATCTGTCTGACAGCTAAAGCTGAAATTGGGTCATACAACAGGACAATGATCTCAAGAACACCAGCAAATCTACAGCAGAATGGCTAAAAACGAAAAGAATCAAGGTGTTGCTCTGACCCAGTCAAAGTCCAGACCTCAACCGACTGAAATGTTGCAGCGGGACCTTCCGAGAGCTGTGCATAAACAGATGCCCACAAACCTCAATGAACTGAAGCAACATTGTAAAGAAGGACGGGCCAAAATTCCTCCAGAAAAATGTGAAAGACTGATGAAGTCATAAAGAAAATGATTACTTCAAGTTATTGCTCCTAAAATTGGCTCTACGAGCAACTGAATCATAGGGTGTACATAGCTTCTCCATTTTGGCTTTATTTTTGTTAAATAAATTATGACTTGGTGTAATATGCAAGTGTTGTTGTTCAGCTGAGGTTGTATTTACCTGATATTAAGACCTGCTAATGACCAGATGATTTTGTATGTCCTGATACGCAAAACCATAGAATTCAAAGGGGTGTACTTTCGTTTTCTCATGACTGTGTGTGTGTGTGTGTGTGTGTGTGTGTGTGTGTGTGTGTGTGTGTGTGTGTGTGTGTGTGTCTATATAACTAGAAATTGCCCTTTCTAAGTACAGTCATTTTAAATGTATTGGTTAAAATATGTGGAAACCCTGTAGACCTGTTTATTTTCTTATTAGCTATTTTAAGATTTAACAAAAAACTGCTGAAAATGCTGTTTTAAAGTCTATTTGAAATGTCAGACATGAACATATTTGTACTCCCCAGAACCCTAAACTATCATTTTATTTCTTATATTAACAGGCAAATATCTTGACCAGCTGCTTTGTCTGACTCATGATGAGGGGCTACACCTGTGGGATGTGGCTCGCCCAGACAGCGATGACACTTTGACCCTTGTGAGTTCGGCTGATGCCCGAACACTTGTCCAGCTCCCTGATGGAGCCTCACTTGAGTACTTTGTGGGCGGTTCATGGATGTCAAATGAGGAGCGTCTTCTTTTAGTAGGAGGGAGTAATAATGGAAAGCTCCACCTCCTGGACTGCAGTGGGAGTGGTCTGAAATTCATTAAATCCCTTAAAGGGGGTCATTCAGCTACAGTGAGATGCTTCCAGTGGGATGCGATCGCACGATGTCTGTTGACGGGCGGGGAGGATGGCCTGTTGTTGCAGTGGAAGGCGGGAGCAGAGGAAATCAGTGTGGGGAAGAAAGATTCTCTGAAAAGCATCTCCTCCATGCAGCTCAAAACTAAAGCTCACAGAAAACAAGCTACAAAGAAAGACCGGTCAAAACTCGCATGATCACACATACTTCACTGGAGAGAGTTGGCACTGAAACAAATGGGTTATTGGACAAAATTCTCAGAGAAATGGGGGGGGGGGTTAATTGGAGACTGTTAAAATCTTCCACCTTAAGAACTTTTTATTGTTAATATACAGTTTTAGCAGTGTTTTGTGGTTTTAAAATGTAAGTTGTGGTTTCACTTTATTTTGATGGTCCTTTTGACACATTCTGTTGACTATAAGTAACGTTGCAACTACATGTCTACTAACTCTCATAAGAGTGTTAGTTGACTGTTAGGTTAGGGTTAGAATAAGTTGACACGTAGTTTCAAAGTTATTTATAGTCAGTAGAATGTCTGTTGGAGGATCATCACAATAAAGAGTTGGCAGATATTCAGCAGACAGTCTAATACTCTATTGAGAGTTAGTTGACATGTAGTTCCAAAGTTACTTAATGTCAACAGAATGTGTTAAAAGGACCATCAAAATAAAGTGTTACCAAGTTATTAACAAATCGCTACATAAGAATTACAACGGTTGTCTATTTGTCCAGCAAAAACTCTTATGAAAACTGAAGGACATTACTTTTCTTATGTTTTGTTAGCAGCATTTCAGAATTAATTTTTGAGGTAGAACACATGATGTGAAAAAGCTAAAATTGGCTCCCGTGTTTACTGACCATAAATTGAACAGCTGTATTGTATTAAGTGTTTATACCAATTTTGTTTTTCTTTCCAACATTTGTTAATTTCAAATTCAAAACCAACTTGCTGCGACATACTCATTACACAAATTGTGAATCTAAATCTAATTACAATTTAAATTGGTGAATGGGGATTCATATTATATAGACAGATTTTTTTCTTTAATATCTTGAATGATAAGTTTTTTGTTTGTATAGAAGGCTACATCAGGATCACTGGGATACAATTTCAGGAGCACTTTCTAATCGATGCAAAGTACAACCTTAACTATGTCAACGTTCTCCCTATGCAAATGGTTTACATTCGTTATGGTCATAAATTGTGGTTGTTCTTAGCAAAAAAGCTTTTTCTACAAAAGTATCTATCAAAAACTGCATGTTCTGTATTTGTTATTATTTTATCAGGTAACTATGGGCCAACACATAAGAACCTTTAAAATTGTAAACGGTAAAAACAAGAAAAGTTTTTGATGAGAAAGAGGTCTTGATATCAAAGTCTCTGATGCTCTTATTCATATTCTCACATTTTATTTGATTTTATTGGATAACAACTGAGTGTGTTATGAAATGCAAATGTGAGGTTTAAACAGGCAGCATTTGTCTCTGAGATTTATAAGCTCCCCAGTCATGCACTTTCAGAGTATGTTCTACACAGATGATGAGAGTCCATCTAAGATTTCCGATGTAATGCAAGCCTTGTGAGGTTTAATATTCTGAACACAAGACATGCCACGACAGCTCCACCCTATCTTTCGGAAACTGCCTCACCCTCAATAATATTTAACAATGTTGCAGAACAAACATAATGTGAATTTGGTATTTGGCATCTAGCACAGGAAATGACAGCTGTGCGAAATTGAGAAGCTGTCATTTGCGTGGGGTTTGTGGATACTATGTGTGTTGTAAACGCCCTTAAATAAACCGAAGATTTTCAAAACATCCTGTATTTACTGTCTTTCTTTTAAAGTAAACAAATGTGTTTATAATAAATACAGAATAATAATAAAAGCAAACATTTATATTAAAAACTGCACTATTCCATAAAACATGTTTTTTTTATTTTGATTTCATGGTAACTTTAATCTGAAATTGAAAATCCTCCCCAAAATCCCCTGCAAGCAAAATGTTGTTTATTAAATTAAAATGAAAACAAATGAGTGTTAATATTATATTAAACTTCTAACGGGGTGGTTAAAAACAGTAAATGTATTATATTACACACTGCTTTTGGTCTAAATATCAAATTACTCCTATTTCATTTTTTTTTTATTGATTTAGAACCTTTAACATGTTCGTTTATAATGAAACAAAGACACTAAAAAAAAAAAGGTTTTATTTTCCAAAAGTTTCAAACCCCAGAAGACTGACTGAATATTTGAAATTCATTGAAACAGCCCTGAACTTTTAAATTGCCTAACTAGCCATTCTTCGTGTACGCGTTGACGTGCGTGCATACGCGCTCGTGCCCGTCACTCATTTCCTGAAACATAACACAGCTCATGAAACCGCAGCTGAGCGTAAAAGCAGAGAATACCATATGATCGTGCGATGTGCTGATAGTTCTCGCCAGGTGGCCGCTTCTTTGGCATGAGACGCTCCTCATAAGGGTTGGGCTCTCATACAGGTTTAACCTCATTCCTGAAGAGATCGATTGTTTCCTTTTTTTTTTCTTTTTTTTTTTTATAATTTCCCCATTCTGAATAAAGATTTATTGTTATGTATAAAACAATTATTCAATCATTTTTTTGTATATCGCTTTTCACAATACATAGGTTGAGCTGTGCACAGGATAGTGCCTTAATAAACTTAGTATGCCCAAGGTCACGAATACGAATAGTTATGTTTATTATATAGTTTTTTTTTGTTATGAAACATGTTTTAATTAAAATAGTAGATCAATGAGACATCCTAGTAAGGTGACTCTCTTTCCTGTTCGCACACATTTCAACCCAACTTCTCTATTCATCGTTAGAGAAGCCTTGGAGTTTTTCCCTCCCATGCGTGGTGATTGCCAACTATATCGCCCAATCACGTTCTGGGGAATCTTCAAACCGACCAATGGCGTGGCGATGTAGGCCCGAACCCGGCCCAGCAGGCTAGAGCGCGTCCGTGTTATGTGTGCCATGGACTCAGCCCAGTAATATTGACAATAGGGCGAAAAAGGGACCGATATTCCCCAATAAAACATATTTTCTGGATAAAAATAACCTTTAGGCGCGGTGTGTGGACATAAAGAGATTCCCGGGGATGTTTATATTTCAGCTGGATCTTTTTCTATCGTCGGAAATTTGAGTGTTTGATGGGATTATTGCTGTGGGTTTGGCAGTTTTTAAGGCCAAAAACAGATTTTGTGTCTTTATTTTTATTTTTCTGCTGCTTCAAGAGGCCTTGAAAGAGGAAAGACGGTTAAAACGCCCATATCAGCTCCTCACATCGAAAACATCAAGGTAAATTGAATATTTTAAGGTTTTTTTTCTTTTGGCTATCCTGCTCAAGTTTAGATCCGGTTCGCTTGGATGTTTCATATACCCAAGTAAATATTTCAAATAAATGAGGCTAAGGTACTAAAAGACTTCTGATTCAGAGTTTTTAGTATTTATGTGCCTAAAAGTAAAAAAAGAAAAAAAATTAACCGTAGTCTTAATGTTTCCCAGACATTTCTGACTGTAAAGAAACATTTGAATGGGTGGATGAGTGAAAATCCACGAGGAAAGTTTTTGTTTTGTTTTTGTTTTATTGGTGTTCTGGAATGCAGTGGGTCTATGTCAGTTGCTTGTGTATTTGTAAGTGTGTTAGGTCCATCAGGAGATCACAAACCAGCATCATCTGCACTCATGTACAGGAGTGTACAATTTTGGAGGCATCCACTTTTTTCTGTCCTTTTAGAAGCAACCACTGTGCTAAACTGCTCTTGTGCATCTCAGAACTGTATGTCTGTTCATTATGGTCTAACCCACCAAATACAAGCAGTTCTGAACATCACTTCACTTGTCTGTGCCAACTTCTTGCTTTGGCTCAGTGGCACTGTGCCTCTGTGCCCTGTTTCCATGGTCTGGTTTACTTCAGCTGCCCGGCAGTCTGGTAGTCACAATATCTCATCACATCCCATGAGTAGATTTCACTCTAACTGGTTGATTTTGGTGACCTGCAGTCAAAACTATTGGGAAAGGTTATCTCTAAATAGCTGGTTATATAGATTAGGGCCAGGGCATGGAGTGTTTTGCATTAATGGCTGGGCATAAGTGTTTCCTAGATTGGTTGCCATGTTATACATGTTACATATATCTGTATACTTTATACAGAGGTGAGCTGGATCTCCAAACATCATGGAGATCTGGGATTATCTATCACTATATTTCATAAAATAGCTCATTGTTACTGCAGTAGAGATTGCAAGATGTGTAGACTCTATCTATCTATCTATCTATCTATCTATCTATCTATCTATCTATCTATCTATCTATCTATCTATCTATCTATCTATCTATCTATCAAGAATGGTTTACATTGGTAAAGGTTGTCAATTGCCATTCCTTTATATATTGCAGAATTGTGTAATCCGGGTCATCTTGCTTGCATACAGAAATCTTTCACTGTAAATGTCAAACCAGGGTGAACTTTACGACAGGACAGAAACATGAATTGGCTCCTCTCAGCCTTTTCATTACCAAGGGTTTTCGCTGATCTTGCCTCATGAATCTTACAAATAAAGATAATAAAATATTTTTTGCAAGAAAGCCTATTTTATAGCAATTTTAATTTGTATGTGTAGATTTTTTATAGCAATTTTAATTTGTATGTGTAAATTTTTTATGTCAATTATTAAGCACATTGTTTTAGTTTTGGGAGTGGCCTTTTTTCCCCTCAATGTTGTATTAGTTGTATTAGTTTCTCATTAATGAAGTCTTTTTTTCATGGTATTAAAAATATTGTAATACAGTTTATTTAAATCAACATAAATGCAGCTAATACTTCTAGCTTAGATGAACATTTAGGCCTATAGGCTAGTTTATAAATATTTTAATTAGCATATATATTTATTTGCATTATTATAATGAGATTTACGGTGGATTTGTGCTTTAAAATGTCATCATAAATATTGTCTCAATGCCAGGAAACCTATTTGTTTGTAAATAGCCATTTTATGTATTATTTATGTATATAATTTCTTTCTGTTGGTTTTTGGGGTGAATATGACTTATCCCAGCTTGGGACATTCTCAGAGTCCCAACCACAATGACTGCTTGTGTTTATTCATTTCTACTGACCTTATGTGTTTTTGTCAATGTTCTCTTGTGCGATTGTTTCTGTTGTTGAACTTGAGAGAGAAGGTTTATTCTTTTTTCAGGTAGTGATACTGCCAGGCCTGTCATGTCTGAGAACAGGAGAAGTGGCTCAGAAAAGGGGTTATATTGTTTGTGGTGGGCTGCACAGTGCAGCATTATAGGATGTCATCGGTAGACATTTGCAGCATCTCACTTCTTTGATGTCTGCTAATTTAAACCTCTCGGACAGAAATATCAAAGTGCTCGAAGTGGTCAGATTAAAGAACACACCGGCTTCAGATATTGGAGGGGGGAAAAAGCACTTTTTTTTTTAAATGTACTTGTCTGCTTAGAGATTTTGCACTAAAACTGAGTTCAGTTCTTCTAAGTCTTTGACTTGAGTTTTTTGAGTTCATGACCAGAGGGAAAGTTTAGGTGGCCTTTCACTCCTTCCTTGGTCTGTTTTTTTAAGGTTCTTCATCTCTGTCTTCCTGTTTACTTCATGTTAAACTTTTCTAAAGGGGCGTTTACATGGACCCTAATAATCCGATTGTGATCGGAGCAGTAGAATAGCCGGAATTAAAAAAAAAATCACATGTAACAATGTTATTCGGAATGAATTGGCCAAATCCGAAATTGAAATTTTATTCGGATTGTAAGGGGAGGTTTAAACCTTTTGTAATCTGTTTGATAGGGCACGTAAACACTTGATCGGATTATAAACTGAAACTTTGCAGGACATAGAAAATGGCGTAATGACAACATTGTCCCACCAGTCCTTTCTTCAGACTCCACGGACGCCTTGTTTTGGTCACAGGAAGGGGCATTTTTACTGCTTTATAAATATAAGCAGCAAGCCACAAAGCTTCATCGTGCTTATCTCCTAATTAGTACCCGAAAAGGATAAATATAAAGTCTGCTTTTAAAAAAAAAGAAAAGAAGAAATGGTTGGCGGATGGTTAGTGCCAACAGCGGGTAACTGTATGCAGTGCATGCATATACATGCATGTACATGCAGTGTGTGCATGTCAAAAGATCAAATCCAATTTCAAGCTTGTGACATAAACGCGCACGATCAATTTATTTAGGGTTCATGGTAGGGCTGCACGATGTGTCGTTTTAACATCGATATCGCGATGTGCACATCCACGATAGTCACATCGCAGGATGTTGCGATGTAAGCCTTAGGGAAAAACGTCCCGTAAAACTTGAGATTCGCAGATTAATTGCAAAGTTTAACCATAATATAGTGAAAGTTTATCATTTGCATGTGTTTTTAAGTCCTGTTTAAACATCAAACGTAAAAAGACTGGAACTTGCGCGTTGTTTTCTGTGAGCCGGGCAGACACAAAGATCAGTGGTCTTTCTCTTATTTCTGAGCTTGAACGAACATGAGAATTCAAAATAAAGTCAGAATGCCCTTCCTGCATTGAAAATTTTTTTGGCGGCCGCCAAAGCGTATTTATGTCCCGCCAAAGCCTTATTTGACCGGTTAGTGATAGATGACTGACTGCTGCGCTTGTTAAACTGAGAGAACGAGCAGAGAGAGAGAGCTCCGGTCGCGCGCGCGCACTCTCACCGTTTTCAAACTGTCTTGCTCTCTCTCCCTCCCTCGCGCATATTAATGAATTGAGTTGACTGAATATCTTTGAGAATACTACACAATGGTAAAAGGTCGGAAGAACGAAGTTTCAGGTGAAGCATTCGGATTTATTTTTTTCCTGAACTACTGGTTGTGAATTGTGCTAAAAAAAATTCTCTGAAAAGCGTTCCACACATTCAGATAAACCACACTTTCAATAAACAAAACAAACAAAAAATCTATTCAGTTGTGAAATGTTTTCTGTGTTGAGACCAATCTTGTGCGATGTCCTAAACTGCCGGGATAATCACACAACGTCTGCCCTGGTCCGTTAATGACACCTCCAATTCGCGAACTAATGACTCCTTTGAACCGATTCACTTTAATGAATGGTTAAAACAACCAACACTGACCTGTCCAACACTGAACTCACGAGACATAACAAATCGGTAACACTTTACAATAAGGTTCCATTTATTAAACTCTAGTTAACTACATTAGTTAACTATAATAGTTGCTATGCAGATTTACTCCATTACAAAATCACCCCAGTCATTCAGATGATTCATTCTTTCCAAAGAGAGCTAATAAAGTCATCTGGTGAAATTGTTTTCATATCGCGATATATATCGCAGAAAAATAAAATATCGCAATGTGATTTTTTTTCCCAATATCGTGCAGCCCTAGTTCATGGTAAACGCTATGTTTGTTGAATGGATTAATCAATTGGAATGATTTCATTACTTTCAGTTGCTTTCAGTCAAAAGAACACATACAACTTGTGCAAAAGCCTGATCCAGACTTGTACAGTTAACAGAGTCAGTATCCTGCGGTATTCTACACGCCTTCAATCATCACAACAGGGTCATTTATTTTTTTGAATTTTGCTTATGATAAATTTGTCTTTCATCGTAGTCTGCATTCCTGCCTTTATTTACATCTCTGCCTAGATTTTTATTTTATACCACAACATTTCCTTCCTTTAGCCATTTGTGGTTGTTTTGTAATTACAGTTGCTTTTGAATTGCAAACTTCTTTCTCCAAGGGTATTGAAATTTCAGGCCTGGTTTTTAGTGATCGACCGATATTGATTTTTTATTACCGATACAGATTATTTGCATGTTTATGTGCCCGATAACCGATATGCAGAACCGATATTTATTTACTGTTATACTTCTGTTTTTGACACAATTATTACAACACAAATTAACTGAACAAACCATTTTATTTCTAACAATCACTCCCTCCTTGCATACAAAACAAAACCTTTATATTTATACACAAATAAATAGAGGGGTCTATGGAGTAAGTCCTTTGATTTTTCCTCCTTTCAGTCATCTTAAAAAACTAAACAAAAGTGTTGAAAGTTAACACTCTTTCATGTTAAATTAAATCTTCAAATCACAATAAAAACATTTATATTATTACATTATATAATTTATATCTAAATTATACATATAATTTATAAGCATCAGCAGCAACAATGTTAAAAATAGGCAAGTAAATGTTAAAAGTCTAATGTTTTCATATGGAGAAAATAATTGACAGGGGAGTCATATCACCTTTGCAGAAATGTAATTAATTTTAAACGGTTTTCGAAGGTTTATGTGCCGTTTACTAGGTTTAAACTAAGAGTGAGGAATAATTCACTGGGTAATATTAATTCACTGAATAATATTAGCTGGAATATAACATTGTCAGGAAAGTAACAAACAAAACAGCATATACATCATTGCATTTTCCAACTAGTATGTTACTAATTATTAATAATATTTTTGTCAGTCTAGATCATGAAATGCTTTCTAACAAAGTGCTGTTTATCTATGCATTTACACAGAATGATAAGCTACTCAACCGCGATCGCGCGTGCAGATAATTAATAATTAATTTCCACAAAGCGGTATCATTTTAAAGCGAAATAATTGCAGTATATGTAGTAAATTATAATATAATCTAGGGTGTTTAAACAAGATCATCTTGTCAAAAGTTTCATTCAGTGGCGTGCTTGAGCATTCCTGATCATCAACCCAGTGAGTGTTTAGCAATATGAACGAACTTTTTTTTCGAGACTAATGGTGAGTAAATACAACAGATAGAGAATTAAATTCAGCACTTTTATTTTCAACATGCACTCATTCATGTCTGTTTTATTTAATTCATGTGAAGTTACGCCTTTATTGGGGCACGACATGACGGATTACGCAACGTGACTCCATGAGTTCGTCTCAATTTTTTAGAACCAAGCTGCATAAATAAACTATATCAGGCATTTATGTCTCAAAACTAAAAAAATTTCTGCATGTCTGTTATGTTAAATAAAGTTAAATAATTAAAGCAAAGTAAGTAGAACATATAATTTACCTGTGCACAGAGTTGTTGTTGACTGATCTCCTCAGACGCAGGCTGCAATGGCGGAATTCTCAAAATGGCCACAAGATGGCGCCATTTTTCGGCAAAACCGATACCCGATTATGGGAAAATGCTTAAAAATCGTAAAAATATCGGTAAACCGATACATCGGTCGATCACTACTGGTTTTAGTGCTGCTTGCTTACACTGGTCCTGCAAAAAAGCTTTATAATAATAATAATAATAATAATTCTTTACATTTATATAGCGCTTTTCTGGGTACTCAAAGTGCTTTACATGGAAGGGGGGAATCTCCTCAACCACCACCAATGTGCAGCATCCACCTGGATGATGCGACGGCAGCCATACTGCGCCAGAACGCCCAGCTTATTGGTGGAGAGGAGACAGTGATGAAGCCAATCAGTATATTGGGATGATTAGGAGGCCACGATGGACTGAGGCCAAGGAGCAAATTTGGCCAGGATGCCGGGGTTACACCCCTACTCTTTTTCGAAGGACATCCTGGGATTTTTAATGACCACAGAGAGTCAGGACCTTGGTTTAACGTCTCATCCGTAGGACGGGAATCTTCATTAGAAGATACATACACATCACTGATCTAAAGACCCCAATACAACCAATGGGTGTTTACAGTGTTGGAGATGAAAACTGCTATGTCTTGTTTTCATATAT
The DNA here is from genome assembly GCA_026230005.1 of Gila orcuttii. NCBI lineage: Eukaryota > Metazoa > Chordata > Actinopteri > Cypriniformes > Leuciscidae > Gila > Gila orcuttii. The sequence goes on along the minus strand of JAPDVR010000019.1, from coordinate 25,031,766 downwards.
CAGTCCCACCAGATTCCTACAGACTGTTTCTGATTATTGCAGCCCAAATTTCACAGTAGCTTTTCTCAGAAATAATTTTTGCAACATTCTTTGTTGTTCTGCAGGAATAACTATTATTCCTGCAGAACTATTATTAATAATAGTAATTTCATTATGTAATTATGCAGCCTAGTTAGTGTCATTGACAGTAGGAGTATGTTTACCTGCAAATATTTTGTTGCATGATAGCTGATTGGCTTGCAAATATTAGGAACAAGACCATGATGCAAAATATATTTGTGTGTTCTGTAACTACATTCAGCTAAAAATCCCAGAGTGCTCATGTTAATAATAACAGTTATGAATGCACAATTATGGCTATACAAACGTTTAGTAATAACCATTTTGAGACTTTCCAAACTTGCATTCATTACACAAAATCTGGGCTCATACATGCAGTGCACACAAACTCTTTCACAAAGTTGTTAAAGTTTATGATTGGGAAATATTTTCCCTGCATTTGTGTAATTTGTGAAGATCAATAGCAAAGTCAAAACTTGATGGGCACAATTAGAATCAGCCACTTTATGTAGGGTCATTTCCAAACCAAAATGAGCAAATTAATCCCTTAACAAAGGGCCTCAATGGTGCTGGCAAAATGAGCCTACAGTGGTCACTTCAAGGAAGTATATTTAAATGTTTGTGATCATATGATCCTGGGAGGCGATTCATTTTGAAAGCTGAGGTTGTTTAAGATCTTACATGGGACATTATAATAACCCTTGTTCTCATGTACCCAGGATTATATATTCTTTACACATACCAAACACAGTCACATGCAATTTTGGAGCATTAATGACTTATCTTACACGTATCTCTCTCTTTTCCAGGGCTATGTCCTCCGCAGCCACCACTCCTCCATCAGTGGATAAAGTAGACGGATTTTCCCGGAAGTCTGTCCGGAAGGCCAAGCAGAAACGTTCTCAGAGTTCCTCACAGTTCCGCTCTCAGGGCAAACCAATCGAACTCACACCTCTTCCCCTGCTCAAAGGTGACTCACTCACGATAACTAAATGCTCTCATAACCGCTCTGAAATACAGAGTAGAATGAAATTCTGATTCGGACTGCTTCAGTGGTCTATAGAGCCTTACAAAAGAATAAGCATAAGGCCTTTGCTGTAAATTTAATGTTTTTCTGAGGTCAAATATGAACAGTACTCGTCAAAATGCTAGTGTTTTGTTGGCTTTATTAAAATAAGCTTCTTTGTTTTTTGGGTTATATTTATTGTTTGTGTAAATCATTGTGTATTGTTCATCCCTCTGGAAATATCACGAAAAGTTGAGTGCATTCCACTACTTTTCCTCTCTTTTGGCAGTGTCTGTAAGGGCCGTCACACACCAAGCCGATGGTCGGTCGTGAGGCCATTGGTGCGCGTCGGTCAGGCAAATTTTTGTGGTGTTTTCCACACTTCGGCTCTAGTCAGGCTTACATCGGTGGAAGTTCGGCCAATTGAGCATGTTGAATCGGTATCAGGTTCGACGGTGAGAGAGATCTCTCTAATTTGGCTTTTCCATTTGTGCACAAGATTCAAAGTGGAATGAAGGAAAGAGAGCAAAGAAGTCAAGTCGGCACACTGTACTAAAAAAAAAATTTTTACGGTACCAGCCTTTCTGCAGCACCAGTAGTACCGGGTATTTTCGATACCCACTGATAGATACTGCTTTTTAAATGCTTTCGTTCATGTTTGTTTGAGTGTTCTCTGAGGGGGTGTTTACACTACACCATTTTCAACTAAAAACGTTAAACTTTGAATGTGTTTTGGCCTTTCGTTTACACGACACTAGGTTTTGGGTGCCTGAAAATGCAAACTTTTGAAAACGGGTTTCAAAGGGCAAGTTTTTGAAAACACTCTGTGTAAAGAACAAAAACGCAAATCTGAAGACAATGACATCATGCATATTACATGTTCAGTCTATAGTGTTTCATCGCCATCTAATAGCCTGGCAGCAGAATACTGCGTTTTTAGTCGTTTTGACAATGGTGTCATCTGTACGCGGAAAACTTCTCCGTTTAAACCATATAAGGTTTCTAATTACAACATGTTTTTACAAGCATTAAGCATTGTAGACGGTCACAATCATATCTATTGAGCGCTTGAATGCAATGGCCTATTAGAAGTGCTAGTCAGTAGGGCTAGGCATTGACCCAAATTTCACAATCCGATTTTGAATATCGATTAATTTTTGGATATATATCAGAGACAGTAGGCTCAAATTTTCTTGTGGGAAAAGAAATCTCTCAACTAATGCTGTAAACTGTACATAGAAGGATAAAATTAGCCTAACTGATTTGTATACAAACACAAACTACACTCAAGGATGTTTTTTTAATAATAATAAATAGTGGTGGGGGAAAAAATCGATTCTGTTCGGTATCGCGATATTTTGCGCACGCAATTATATCGATACAGTAGCGCAAAGTATTGCGATATTTAATTATAAAATTATCTGTTTTACTTTCCGGTTTTCTCAGAGTTTAATCTGATCATTTACATTTGCGTATTACATCCACAAGGTGGCGCTTGTTGCGGTGCTTTGTTGTCTACATTCAACAGCAAATTCAAATGAAAATGGCTTCACTATTGGTTGTACACGACGCTCCGTCTTCTTTCAAATCGAAAGTGTGGTTAAATTTCGGTTTTATGATTATTCTCAGGTTTATGTTACTCTATGTCTGCTTTATGTTACTCTATTGTATTTAAATAATTTTAAGTTATGTGCTGGGAGCTCAGTGAGCTTTGTTTGTTTCATAATTCATATTAAATATTACCTGCTCGGTCCTGTCTGTCAGCGCGTTGTCAGTGTCCTCTATTTTTCACTGCTTGAGTACATGGGTTGAAATCCCCCCCTAAACCCTCATTCACTAAGTTAGGCCTATTCCCTAAGTTAGTCCACTAATACTGTTCACTTGAAGGAGTGAATGAAAACAAGTGAGCGAATTCGGACAGGCGTTGAGCGTAACGTTACATAAGCTGTAGCCTACATTCGTTAATGCAGTGCAATGTGGGCCAGAGACGAGATCTGACACGCGTCCCATTTTCTCACAAATCTCTATGTTCATTTAAGACTTTATTTAAATAATTTAAGATTACTCTTATGAGGACACTCGACAAAACGGACATTTTGGCATAATTTGTGTGTGTTATGGTTTGTTCAAGCCCGGAAGAGAACTCGATACTGACGCGCGTCTTCTCTGTGGGTCGTGTGTGTGTGTGTAATACAGGCAGGATTTAACGGATACTGCGTAATTGCGTTAAACATGTTTAACGCTGTAAACTTTTTTTTTGCAAGTGATGAAACCAGTGTTGCGACTGAACACCGTGTAACACCGGTAACACCGACTATTGTAGCAAGCCTAGAGCTCACCATTCATGTTAGAGGTCTCCTATTCAGAGAATAATTATGTCCTGTCCTGTAATAAGGTCCCGTGTCCTGAATGTTCAAGAACAAGTTTTCAAGTTTTTGCTCTACCCTCCTAAGTTTTTGCACTAGCACTTTTGCACTGTGTAGAAGATAATGTTTACAGAATTAAATGTGACATTTAAAGTGAGTTGAGCGGTCTTATTTTCCAAATTTTTTGTAATGCCTTTGAATAATACGGGGGACATGAATCGCAATATCGCAGAATTGAATCGCAATACTTGCTGTATCGCAATATATTGAGAATCGCAATAATATTGAATCGTGGCCCAAATATCGCAATACTATCGAATCGTCACATTTTTGACAATTCCCACCCCTAATAATAAAGTTATAATGCTAACTTTACAATTACGTAATCATATTTCTCCAATACTCAAATTCGTTTTTTGAAATATAAACATTTAAATGGTGGCTGTTAAGTTAATTTGATGGATTTATTCAAACATGCATTAAATATTGAAGAACAATAAAAAATTATAATGAATGTGTAATGTGGTGCATATATTTATCAAAATGCTCCTTTCTAGAGTTAATTTTTCTAGCTGACTAACAAGTTTATGGTCACCGAATATGGTTTTTCTGAGGTAAATGTATGTGACATTGTTTATGTTTACAAACTGTTTTATTGACGTTTTTCCACGATAACATGTGACATGATATGGATTTAGGTAAGTTTTACTGTATATTTGTACATATCTTCATTCATGTTTATTTTGCTCTGTAACTGGTATTAAAGCGGTGGAGATGATCAGTTCACGTGCACTCCGTACTGTTGCTTCTCTTGAACTGTGGCACTACAGCGATCTGTCACGCCTCATTAAACCGTGCCAAAACGGTATTTACTTTTTGAATTTCATAATAAAATGGACGTAATGTGAAATCTGAGACTTTGTTTCACAAAGTAACAAAGCACAAAGATTATTGGAATTTATTGTATGGGATGCGCGCTACAATGTACCCTTTATTCATCAACTGAAAAAAGAATACCCTCATCGATTCTTGGGATTTAAAGGGGTCATATGATGGTTCTAAAAAGGACATTATTTTGTGTATTTGGTTTAATGCAATGTGTTTGTGGTTTTAGGTTACAAAAAGTCATTATTTTACACATACTGTACATTTATTATTGCTCCTCTATGCCCCACCTTTCTAAAACGCATATATTTTTACTAAATTCATTGTTCTGAAAAGCGTGGTGTGCTCTGATTGGCCAGCGATCCAGTGCATTGGGATAGACGGAAATGCCACGCCCCTTACCATATTTGGAACATCAGCTCCCAAAGCAATAATGAAAAAAACAGGTGATAATGTCAATTCGAGCCCGAATCTGATCCGGAAAAAGCAGATGACCAAGCTGATCGCTCAACTTTGCCAGTGCAACTGTACCAGAACGTATCAGATTGGTAAGGTTTTATTTCATTGGGGGCATAATTACTGATTATAATGACTTCTTTTTACGCGTCACGCCGCGCTACTGAGGAAAGAACACTATATAAACATAAAACCATGTCTGCATTTGTGATCGTCGACAAGCAAGCGCTACTCTATACTGCTCAAAACTCGTGTTGAATAGTCAGTAGCAAATTCTTAAAATATGAAAACATACATACAGGCTGTGAGTCAAAGCGCCAGACTATACTTGCAAAGAAGGAATTGCCACACTTTTTTGAATCAGCTTTTGTGCAGGTTCCGGAAACTGTCCTCTGAAAAATGCGCAGCACACAGTCAAATATTTTGGTTGTACTGTTCTGGAACAGTGTTACGAATAAAGTGTAACCACTGTTTTATAATTGTGTCCTCTTTTGGAAGCCCAAACAAAGTACTTTGGCTTTCGCAACAAAAAACACAGCGTCTCCACCACATGGCAGCAACAATAATACAGCGAGAATAAAAGTTACGCCTTTCTTTGCGTATACAGTGTTATGAAACTCGTGTTTGAACAAAGCGTTTTAGGAAGGTGTGGCTGAGCCTTAAATTTTACAAAGAATATCTCTTTAGGTTTGAGACTTTGAGCTTTGTAACTCTGCAGATCTTATACATGCACAAAAAGCTACATAACACACTAAAGAAAAAGGAAAACAAGAAATCTAAAAATGTTATATTTTTTTACCCAGCCCTTCTAGTCAGTAAGTTAGTCAGAAGAATCTGCTTAACACCACTTAAAACACATTCATTCATTTTTTTTAACCAACATAGTGTAAACACAATGTAAATAAGAGATTCATTGTTTTTGCCAGAGTGCAGAATTTAGTGAGCTTGCGCTTTAGAGATTGACAGCCTTAGTGGTTATGAAGGGAGGCGCTTCTCTTGCTGTTTATTACCCAAATACCTATTCACAATCTGAATACAAATTTAGTTTTTCATGATAAGTTTCAGGAATGTCAACTGTATTTAAATGTGCGATTGAATCGGAAACTCGTTCGTGTTGGTTGGTTCCAAGATGGCGGCATGTAGATGTGTAATTTTTACGATATTTTATACTCTTTTTATACTATTTTCTTTTATTATTATTATTATTGTGTGAAGGAACTCGATGGGTATTTTAGTTTTTTAATACATGAAATTAATAATATGAAGAGACATTTGTATATGAAACTTTTATTTCTCATTTGTGATCAATTCCATGTGTGATCAGGAGTGGAGAAAATGTAATTGGAGCAGTGAAGGGACCATTATACTCGTGTCTCTTTTTGTCGTGAGACATTCATCAATACCTTGTATAGCTACACTTTGTTTGTTATAATCAGAGGATTTGCCAGCATGCAGAATTCAATGAATGAATGAATAAGGCATTTATATAGCGCTTTCATATGTACTACTGTACACCCAAAGCGTTTTACAATCATGTCAGGGGATCTCTCCTCAACCACCACCAGTGTGCACCATTCACTTTGATGATGCGATTGTAGCCACAGTACAACGGCGCCAGTGCGCTCACCACACACCAGCTATAGGTGCAGAGGAGAGAGAGTGATTGAGCCAATTCAGTGGATGGGGATGATTAGGAGACCATGATTGATATTTGGCCAGGACACCGGGGTTAAATCACTACTCTTTACGAGAATTGCCATGGGAATTTGGGTAACCCTTCATTTTACAGTACGTGCACTTTCAATGTACTTACAGTGTTCTCTTGCCACTAAAGTAATGAGTAGTGTAAGGTAACTACATGGGTCAAGTTAAGGTTTAGGGTTAGTACCTAGTTAGTGTCATTATTACAATAAGTAAGATAGTATGTTCATGCGAAACAGGACTTTAAAAAACAAAGTGCTACCGGAATTTGAATGACCACAGAGAGTCAGGACCTCGTTTTAACTTCTCATCCGAAGGACGGTGCTTGTTACAGTATAGTGTCCAGTGTCCACATCACTATACTGGGGCGTTAGGAGGACCCACACAGACCATAGGGTGAGCACCCCCTGCTGGCTTCACTAACACCTCTTCCAGCAGCAACCATCAGGTACTGACTGGGCTCAACCCTGCTTCGCTTCAGTGGGCAACCAGTCTTGGGCTACAGGGTGATATGGCTGTGGCAATTCAGCACTGAACCAAAACCCTGGCGTTTTGAGCGGTGCGTGGATTCTAACTTAAATGCGTCTGTTTGGCCATTGCGGTCAAGAAATCAACACATATGTCTGTGATTGGCTACATTGCTTAATGCTGCAAAAAGATGTTATAAATAGAAACATACAACCTTACTGATAGAGCAAGCAATAATCTCGGACAGCTCGTCTAAGATTGTTTCGGAGAGTAAAGTAACCTGTTTAAAAGCACCGCTCACTCGTGCCGTTTCAGCACTTCAGCAGACACACGACCGCGCTCATAAGAAGCTCGAGCTCCAGGGGTGTTATCTGCGAGACGTTCTAAACATACATATCTTTGGTTCTAATTACGTACTGCTTCTATCACTGATGGACGCACATAATCTAAAGGAACATTAACATTTCTCTGTTCTTGCTACATTTCGTTCTGCCAGTAAATGCCTCGCTCTTAGGCCCTGTCCCAAATGGCACACTTCATATGCATTTTCGGTCTTGTGGAATTGCAATGGCTGCCGCGTGTCCGTTAAGTCCGTGAGACCGTAGGGTGTCCCATTTTAGGTCTCAGAAGGGTGCTCGCAAGCGCCCCCTCTGCGGTCGATTTGCGCCCTCGATGCGCACTTTTGCCGAGCCCGCACTGATCCGAGCTCCGCAGCAGACTTCTTCCCAACAGTCAAAGCGGTGTTACGTCACGAAAGTGCGGACTCAGAGGAAGACCGCGAGTGCTTAGGGTGCCATTTGGGGCCTTAATAGCTCTGCCGCCGCCATGTTTCCAAAACCTGGCCCCGCCTTGATGCAAGGATTGACAGGGCGGGCCGGGGACGTGATCAGCTCGGATTGCATTTTCAATTCCGCATTGAATTTTGCTACATTCATTGCGGGGCATTTAATGAAAATGCAATTGCATCTTAACTGTGAGTTTAAATCCAATTAAGAAAATTAAAATTTTGCTACAATTTTTGCTTGAACATGTTATACCTATCTAGGCTAATCATTTCTGTAATGCATTTTCAGTTTAATTTAGCAACTTATAAAATGTAAAGATATGTTTAAATTATACGTTAAAACAGGAAATGGCAAATGTAAATTATATTATTGAATTGCTCCAAACGTTGCACACATGCATGGAAAATGTAAATTTAAATGCAGAAATCCATTGCCATTTTGCATATTACATTTCAAATTGAATATCGCCATGCCTTTGCTGCCATAGAAAAGTTACTCAAGGGAGTATTTTAGGTCCTTTGTTTTTCCTTTTATATATTAATGATCTTAAACCAGCATGTTCAGAGAAACTTTTTCTTTATGCTGATGATGCAGAAATTTTTGTGTCTCATCAAAATAAAGGGGTCCTGTAGGATAAAATGTCTTTTCAGTTACAAGAAATTGGTTTTGGATAATGAACGTTTCTGAGGCCATTCTTTTTACTTCTAGAGGGAGATTAAGTAAAGATGCCAAATTTTGGTTAAGATCAGTGATATTGTAATAGAATCAAAGAATGATGTAAATTATTTGGGATGTCTTGTTGCTAATAAATTAATAGGTGAATTTATGGCTAGAAAGGTTTTTATGAAAATATGTAGTAGAATAAAATTTTTAGTGAGACAAGCTGATTTATTGGATGTTCATACCTTAAAAATGTTGACAGGTGCTTTGATACTAGGCCTGTCACGATAATCAATAAATCAATTAATCGCACGATAAAAAAAAATGAGCTCGATAATTTTTCCGGCCGCGATAATTTCCATTTGCATGCTTGTTTGTTTTCCTCGTCTCTCTCTCTCTCTACCAAAGAGACTGGATGACAACTCTCTGCCACACGTTGATTTTCGAATGTTTTTTTTTTTAAATTATTATTCTTTTTTTTTTTACTGGGCCTATTTAAAATCGTATTTGATTGCAGAGCGCCGTAGCGCATTCGCGCAAGCACTACCTCTCGCTCGTCCCTCTCTCTCACGCGCGCTCTCTCTCCCTCATATGAGGCGCCGTCTAGGGCTTAAATCAAACTTCATTCACACACACATATATGAAACACTTGCATACACATATACTAAGTAGTCAAACATACATGTATAGCCTACTGCTGAATGCTCAAACAAATACATATGAAATGCACAACGACACACCTAAAGTCGCTCACGCACATACACGCAAACTCTACACTCGAGATGCGCACACACAAACTAGCGCACATACTCATAAGACGCATGCTCACACACTACATGATGCATATGATTCTCAATGTGAACAGAAGTCACACATTGGTAAGTGCATTTTTTGTTAACAGAGACTGAGAGTCCATTGCTTTTAATGTTTTTGGTTGTTTTGTTCATTTAAATAGTCTTTAGAAATAAAAGTTTGTACTTTTATGTACTTATATCTTTGAAAAAGTGTACCTGCATTATTATGCTATTATCATTATTTTAGATGAAAATAGTCTCAGAACGACAATACTATCGTTTATTATCAATATTATCGTTTATCGCGATAATTTCTTGGACAATTTATCGTCCAGCAAAATTTGTTATCGTGACAGGCCTATTTGATACAGCCGCATTTTGATTATGCAGCTTTTTTTGCTATAGTAGCTGTTCCATGGTTATAAAAGATAAATTGCGGAAGGCTCAAAATAAATGAGTTGGAATAATATTAAAAGTTCATATTTTTGTAGTGAATGTTTTAAGGGGTTAGGCCCGTTGTCTGTGGACACCCTGTTCACGGCCTTAAGATTTTCTGCTCACCAAGACTGCATTTATTTGATGAAAAGTAGAGTAAAACAGTAATATTGCGAAATATTATAATTAAATTTTTTTTTTTTCTATTTTAATATATTTTAAAATGTAATTTATTCCTGAAATGGCAAAGCTGAATTTTCAGCATCATTAGTCCAGTCTTCAGTGTCACATCCTTCAGAAATCGTTCTAATATGCTGATTTGGTGCTCAAGAAACATTTCTTATCAATTTTGAAAACGGTTGTGCTGCTTAATATTTTGGTGTAAATCGTGATACATTTTTTCCATGAAGAATTTACAAAACGACAAATATTATCAATTTAATGTTTCCTTGCTGAATGAAAGTTAATTAAGTTTACTACAGTAAAACATTACTGTCCTTGAACTTTTCAATGGTAGTGTATTTGGCAAATTTGCAGAGTAAAGTACATGCTGCACATTGCAGAAATAGTAAGTCCAGTGAGATTTATTTGAACTGACTTTGTTAAACTTTTCAGGAAGATTGTAAAATGTCAGATAGTAGAGTTGTACATCTCGACTTGTCTGTGCTTGTTTAGGGTGACTACTCGTACTGTTTACAAAAGTGCAGATCTGACATTCTTTCCATTATCCACTAGTGAATAATATGCAAATGCTGTTGATGTCACTGTAATATTGATATGTTTCTCTGTTGTTTACTGAATCACCCTCCGTTGCTGGAGGAGACAACGAGACCTGCACGGTAAAACAAACAGATGCAGAGTCATATTAAATGTTTAGTCCCCCAAAGCTTGCCTGAGAATTGTGGTGCTGTTGCTGGCAGTCTCAGAATTTACAAAGAGAGATATTCGTGCAGAAATCTGTGTTTCACAGAGAGCACAAGTGATCAGATGAAAACTGGGGCTTACGGGTTTATTCAGTTGGCCAAGCTTGTTTTTGTGGAGTGTGTGTAATGGAGTGAAACGTGGGTGTGTGTGCAGTCATGTGCCTTGCGTTTGTCCATTGCTCTGACTTGCTTTTTCCTCTTCTTCCTTTAGAGTTAAACAAGCATCTAAACTAGGACTGTTAAAGACTACTTGTGAAAAACAAGTTTCTAATTTTGTTTATATGTCAATGTGGTGTTTTTAAAATGCTTTAAGACAAACCATGTGCAAATTCATCAGCCAACACCATTGATAATGCTGAATATTTTCTCCTTAACTGCAGTGAACCAAACGTGGTTTGAAACCGTACCCGACCCGTTTCCTACCATCACAAACATGTAACCAATCCCGTCAACGTGAGTGTTGTAACCCGGCTTCCCTCTACTGACGTTCTATGATGTTTAAAGCGTTTGTAAGGATGTTGACTGTTAGAAGGCAGCTGTCTGACTCTGAGTTGCGAACAGAAACATGGATTGTGTAACATTAGCAAAACATTATTAGCTGTTTGATAATGTAGTCAAGCTAAAGGCTAATCATATCAATTATCACTGTCCGACGTTGTAGAGAGCAATACATAAAACACATTACCATTCTGATAAAGTGAGTTTTAGACGAGCCTGTCTAATTCGCTCTTCTTCATATATGTAATTTTTATCAGCAAATATGAGTTTAAGTGATAAAATTATTAGGGATGCTCCGATTGATCGGATGCCGATCATGATCGGCCGATATTGGCTAAAAATAGATTGATCGGCGAACCCCAAAAGCGCCGATCAAAAAAGCCGATCACGTGACGTAAATTACTCGCGCGACTTTTTCCCACCTGCATGCGTGGCGCACGGGCACATAACAGCAGAGTGGAGCTTGGCAGTGGCAACATGAGTTCTCCTTCACCGGAACGAATAGGGAGTCGCCCAACGGATTGAAGCGCGCGTCCGAGTGAAGACCGTGCACCGCGCGAGCCACAAGAGAACACAGTATCCGCGCCACTGATCCCTGCGGCAACGAGCACTTTGATCACTTGATAAAAAAAAAAAAAACATTTCAGCGCTAGATCGCCTCTTATTTAACAAATGAACAAAATGAATGCTCTGAGTTAACTGGAGATGTTTTTATTTATTTGTATTGGTACATTCGTGCCGCGAGATGTTTCAAAAGTGGTGGTGGTATTTTATTTTTTTTGATCTGACGTAGTTGGTTCCTCAACTACATCAGATTCAGATTCAGATTATTTTATTTAATGCCATGTCAGCATTCAAAGCAATTTTCATGACAAAAATTCAATTATAAAAATACAAATATCATATAAATACAATAAAACGAAACAAATATAAACAAGAAGTCATTTTATACAATATATATTTTTAAATGAACATATGATAAAAAATCCAAAACCTTTTCAGGAATAATCTCATTAAATATGTCCTTTAATGAAGTAACTTCATAAAAGAGCATTCTGCTCAACTACATCAGACGTTCATAATAATAACAGAAAAAAACTTGCCATAGTTTTGTCCTTTTATCAGTAGCCAGTTTTGGTGTAACAAGGTGTACATTTTGTTGACAATTAGTAAATGTAGTGGGTGTATTAAGAGGCTACAATTTCCAAATATGCCTAAGTGTAACTTGATCCCCTCCCATTAGGCTGATCTGATGTGTGTTGGTCTGCCTGATACCTCTTTGTTTGGAATAATTTAATGTTACTCTGCCTTATTTGGGAAAGCTGGCCTACAGTAGCCTTAATAATCTCATTTTCTAAATACAATTAAATAAACACATTTCTACAAATGGTGCAAACTCTGCTAGATTATAGATAAAAGATTCCCATTCCCCTGCCATTCTGTGATCGGCAGTGATCGGCAATCGGCAGATCATGATTTTGGTGATCGGTGATCGGCCCCAAAAATGCTGATCAGAGCATCTCTAAAAATTATTGACCGCAGAGGGACTTTTATAGAAAACAAGTCATATAAAAAGCACTGCTTTGAGTCAGTTTTCTGTGTACAATATGATGTGTTTGTCATGACTTATAAAACAGTAGTTAAATTTAATTATCACATTAAAAATGGTGATTGTGCAGCCCTGTCAGAACTGCAATGTAGCTTGTTTTCACTGCAGTAAACATGGTTTGTTTAAAGAGACTGACTTATTTGACCAAATAACCTTTGAGTCCATATCAGTGGGTCCAGTGGTCAAACAGGTTGATTTAGTATTTGTAGAGTGCGTCTGAGTGGCTGTTGCCGAGGTAACCGCCCTCCCACAGAGGCTTTCTCTGTTTACCTCTCATCATAAATGAATGCAAAATACAATCGTTCTCTCGCCAGGACAGACAACAACACTGTTGTCAGACCTGTTTCATGTCAGACTGTCACTACACATTGTCTATAAATAACACTTGTGATGCATTATTAAAGTTATTTACTTCAGATAAATCTATTAATTTATGGTAGGAGTGGCTAAAAGCATTTCCAATGACCTTTGACCCCTGCAGAATGCTCAGTAAGGATTATGGGAAGGGATCAAAGCATCTCACTCGCGCCAGGGGTCGCTCCCTCAAAGGTCACAGAGATGGTGTGTGTCGTGAGTTATGTGATGGGCTAATGCAGTAATGCTTTAGTAAAGATGAGGTTCATGGTAGCCTAGCTACAGTCATGTGCATGAGGACAACAATAATCAATCATGAAATATAATAATCTGACTTATCCAATAAGTATAGAGTTTGAGATTGCAAGGTAGCCAAAATATGCATCTTTACATAATGTTTTGTTGCTGTACATTGGAAGTTGTTGTGTATTTGTTAAATAATGTGGTGTTAATTGTTTAATGCGTATTAGAAAAAAATTATGTCAATGTTTCGAAATTGACTAGACGGGGTACAGAGCTGTTGCAGAGATCCATATAGAAAGTAGTAGGACTGCCCCCTAATAGTTGACTGAACGTTAGTCGACGAGAAGATGCTTGGTCGACTAAACTTTAATTAGTCGGTTAGTTGCTGAAAAAAACTTCACAGGAATTGGCGAAGTCACACAGTGACAGATCACGAACATATCTGGTCCACTTGGCAATATGTCGAGCAGAAAATCCAAAGTGTGGGAACATTTCGAGAGGGTAAAGAATGACCACAAAAAGATGTGACCTCAAACATGACTTATCATTATACATGTTAGTAGAAGCCTAACATTCACTAATAACCACTTTACATGGTCGCTCGGTCTAATGTAGATAAATGTGCACCAATATTAGGCGCATTTCAGAGTTTTTTTTGCGGATTGTGGCAGCTAAATTAGTGCCACGCTTAACGCACGACATGTTAACCTGATTTCCACGTCTGTGCCATCACCACACTTTTTCGCTAAGGCTGGCATCATTGTGAGCAAGACACGGAGCTCACTTTTCCTCGACAACGTGGACAAACTCGTGTTTCCTTTGTCATAATATAATATTAAAATCAGAGTAAAAAAAAAATAGAGAGGGTTAGTCAGGTAGGCTGTTGCCGAATTGTCCATATTGTTTTAGTGTTTCAGTTTGTTGCTATATTTGTTCATATATAATTTTGTTTGTGTTCTGACCTCTGAAAAACTGAGTTTTCATTCAGTGTTAAAGGCTATGCTTGTCCGTCGGGGGCAGCCCTAAGTAGAATTGTTCCGTTTCAGGAATGACCGCCACTCACTCACAATCCGTAAGTAGAGAGGGAACATGCATCAGTAAGTGTTGAAGGATGCAGATCTAGGGCTGTTCATTTGCAGAATATCAAGTTGATCTCTAAAACATTTCAGTATTAAAGTTCTCCAACCTCAAGTGTTGCTGTGTGCCTCAAAAAAGGTTTTCAGACCTGTTCATATGCAAGTCACTGGTCTTTTTGGGCTAATTTTATGCCATGCAGACTATTAAACGTTTGGTGTTATGTATTCTACATTGGGTTGCTGATTTGTCATCAAGATAATGTTATCTAGCTGGCTGATGCAGATGAGGGTTTGTCGAATTTGCAAAAATTAAATCTTGAAAGTCTGAGGCCATATAATTTCCCACTTTTTTTGTAAAGAGAACTTTTAGCAAGTATAAAAATGCATTGCTAAAAATTATTGAGCCATGCTGATGTGTCAGTGATAAAAAGGAATAATTCACCCAAAAATGAATATTGTCATCATTTACTCACCCTCATGTCATTCTAAACCTGTATTTATTTCTTCTGCGGGACACTATATATATATATATATATATATATATATATATATATATATAAGAATGCTGGTGGTAACCAAACCAAAAGAGACATTTATGTAATGAGTAAATGATGACAACATTTACGTTTTTGTGTAAACTGTTCCTTTAAGAAATGAACAATGAAAATAATCATGAAGGGGGAAAGAACAAAAGCAAGTCAGACAGCTGCAGATCATGTAAAATGTCATGTTGTTGGATGTGTACACTCATTTTGGATAAAACTATCAAACAGTAGATGGCACTGTCATCACTTTGCTTTCCTAAAGAGATTTGCAGCTCTTAAAGGCATTGAGTGATGTGGGGTGTTGCACTTAGTGTTTAGTCCACTCACTTTCTCTTATCTGTCAACACTGGACCTTTAGAAAAGAATTGAGGACTTTACCTATTAGTTTTAACTCTTGATGATTCTTTGTTGAGTCTGTGTTGACTAGTCACAGATCATGTGACTTCTGTTGCATTTAATGCACTGCCGTGTGCTTTGCATGGTGACCTGTTCACATACAAGCCAAAATAAGAACAACCGTTCAAAAGTTTAGGGTCGGTAAGATTTCAAAGTCTATGTTCACCAAGTCTTATGATCACCAAGGCTGCATTTATATGATAAAAAATGCAGTTAAAAACAGTAATGGTGTTTAAAATTATTACAATTCAGAATAACTTTTCTCTCCAAAAAACGTCCACACTGGCGAGTGGGTAGAGCGTCTCGTCTGTCATATCTGACGGCATGCTTTTACACGGCAGCTGCACGCTGTGTGTGACTACTTGTGGTGTATTACAGGTGCAACCAGCGTTAATGTGCAATACTGACACCTACCGTATGTTGCTATGTCAACCATACTAGCGCTGGAGAATTTATGTGCCATTTTATCATACGTGTACTATTCATTCAAAATATTACGGTTATCGCCGTTACCGGTATATTGTGACACCCCTAATTAAAACAATAACGATATTTCATTTTTAAAATATCAGTTATCGCAATACCGGTATATTGTACCACTACTAGTCTTTACTATTACTTTTGATAAATTTCATGTGTCCTTGCTTAAATAAATAAAAAAAAAAATAAAAAAAACACTGACTAGGGGTGTGCTAAAAAATCGATACAGCAATACATCGCGATTTTTATATTCAGGATATACTACATCGATTTCCAGCTAAAAAAATCGATGCATGTGTGTGCGTGTGAAGTGCATGTAAGACAGCGCATGAAAGACAGAGAGCATCCTGATTGGCCTTTTTTGGTAAGTCAACCAATGCACTTTATTTTAATGTTTTCGATATCAGTGTGTCCATTGTTAAAAGTGCAAGTCTATTTTTTTATGGCAGCTAAACAATAAAATGGAAAGGAAATGTTTTATTTTTTGTATTATTTTAGGTCATTTATCAATGTGATCTGATGTAAGACTACTCAGATGGCACATCGTAACTTGTATTTTATTTTTACATTTTTAGTTAACTGTGTGGAATATCGCAATATTTATCGTATCGTGATGTATCGTGATGTAATCGTATCGTGATCCATGTATCGTGATGCGTATCGTATCGTGAAGTCCTTGCCAATACCCACCCCTAACACTGACCCCAAACTTTTGGGTGGTTCTGTACAAATTATTATTATAAGTGAGTGGGATGTGACAACACAAGTAGCATCAATAGAGATATGCGAGCTTTTGTTTCTCAGCTGCGTGGGACACTTTCTCCAGCTGGCCGTCAGACTGCTGATTCTGCACGACATGTCATTTTACATAAGTTAAACAGTGCCTCGCCAACAAGTTGACTACTTTTCCCGATGACTAGTTTAGTAAAAATGAGAAATGAGATCTTGAAAAATATTCTTCATTGGAAATATGTTTTTTAATTATAAAAACTAATTTGCAGTTCTAGAGTTTCAGTCTGTGTGGTCTGTTCTTGTGTTATTGAGCCACGTGTTCTGGCTGCCATGGATACATTTCCAGCACAACGTGTTTTTTAACAGCGAGGCCTGTAAAGTGTAACACACACAGACAAGTCATCATGGTCTACTCTGCGCTGTGCCTCTGACCTTGTGGGCTTGAGTTTAAAACGAGGAAGGCAGAAAATAGAACGTTAGACACAGAGCCCGTCCGTGTTTCCGTGGGCTCAGCTCCGACACCTGATCTCATGGGTTCCTCTGTGGAGCTCTAGCTCTGTGCACTGTACACATAACACACACACGAGGCTTGCAAACAGTCACCTGTGATTTTACTTTTTCCAATCCTTTCCTTATAGCGATCGACGACTGGGAAATCCAGAGAGGGAGTGCTGTCTGAGTGAGTGATGGAGAAGCGCGGGTGGTCATGGTGTATTTTTGTCATTCTGTTGATGTCTGTCGCTAAGTATGTTGTTTGGCGTTTTGGGGGCTGAATCTAACTCTATGTGGTTAGAACAAGCTATCCAGGAGTGTCACTTCAGCTTGCTCAATCTGCAGCGTTACTGTAAAAATCTGTGTTGTAGCTGTGTTGCTATAGCGTTTCCCTGTCTGACTGCACTCAAAAATGAAATGCTGCCCATTTCATAAACAAATCACTCTCGTGTATAGTCCTTCTAATTGGAAAAATAATTTGGGATTTAGTTTACTCAATTATTTACCCGATAAGACCGTACATTCCCTTCTTTCGATATCCTTGTGCTTTGCGTGTTTGTGCATTATAATCATAAATGCCGCCAACCAATATTGGTTATTGGTCAATAATAGCAATTATTAATTGCTTTTTTTACTTAAATCTGTTCATTTCTTATATGGCCGATATTGTGTTTTCTTTGTTCATTTTCTCTTTTTGTCAATTTAGTTTTTAGCTTATTACGTTTGCTTTCAGCTAATGCTCATTTAAAGTTATTTTTAAAAACACTAATAATTTAATTACACTGTTAAAGTAGTAATACTTGGCAAACCTCAAAATTAATATATCCATTTTTCATACTGTACTACTATAATGTTGTAATGCCTATATTCAGTTGTAACATTTTATAACAATTGAATTTATTCATTTAGATAATAACATTTATACTTATCTCTGCCATATATATTATCAGCCAAAACGGAAAATTTTCAGCTTTTTGTAATGGCCAAAACGTTAAAATCTGTGCATCACTACAACCAAGTTAACATTTTTTGTAGGCTAACTGCAGACTTGCTGTTTCATGCCCAAGTGAATAAGACCCTTTAGATTCAGGGAACTGTGTGTGCGTGCGCACGTTTGCATTAAATACATACAGTACATTTCCTTCTCAGTCCCTGGCTCTGTAAAAGTCACCTGCTGGTTCCACCTGTCGGAACAACTCACACACACACACTCTCTTGCACATGCATTACTTCTGTGGAAGTAACTAGACACACAACTTTGTAACCAGCACACTCACTCTCTCTCTCTCTCTCTCTGTGCATTTTAAAACAAACAAACAAACAAACAGTCTCTCTAATGTAATCCAAGACCACCATTCCATCGAAGTGGGGGATTTCCCCAACCAGATTTTTAAAGTGTGTGTGTGTGTGTTGTACAGCAGCACGAGGCGTCACCTTATATGAATGTGTCCCTGCATCTTGGAGATCTGTTTCTCTTTAATGTCTGAGAAGACCTCACTGCACACCTTCGGTTAAGTTTATTACGCTTCAGACATTTTACTAAAGCGTATCATTAATTTCTCAAAACCGTTTGCTTTGTGGACTGACCGTCTGTTAAACTAACAAGTAATCAATCTGGACACAAATGGAAAATAACTGCAAATGATTGAATCACCTGAGCCAAAATGACTCATTGTGAGTGCGTCTAAATTAAGCAATGGTGCAGATGTCTTACATCTAGATGTGAGACTGCTTTACAGAAAACTGCTCATCTGAATATTCTCTGCTTTTCTTGACTTCCCTGTTATCTGTAGCGTTTCTTGCATTCTGCACTTTTGGTTGTTCAGGTTTAAATGCAACATTCTGTGGACCCGGTGTTTTTCATAGAGCAAGTTGATCTGTCAAACTTCTGTAGATCTGTGTTGGTTCTGTATTTTCATTTAAAGTTGTGCAGTCTTGTACGTCATATGTAGAAGCCATTTGCTTTTTGTATGGTAAAGATCTCATGATGTCAAAATTGGAGTTTTGTGGCTATTATTATAGTATATATTATATATATATATTGGAACTATATATAACTTTTAGTACTGTCAATTGATTAAAACTATTTTTATACAGTGGCTGAATCTGCAGAATAACGTATAACGAGGTGGGTGAACAGGTTGGTGGTTTTGCTCGCTTTCACGCTCACTGTTGATCGAAAAAAGTCCTTTTAATTTTTGCGGAATCCAAAAAAACTTCCACACTGGCGAGCAAAATTTTTCTATATTTAATTACGATTAACCGCCCTTACATTCAAGTTTTTAAAGGGCACCTTTTATGCCCCTTTTCACAAGATGTAAAATAAGTCTCTGATGTCCCCAGAGTGTGCATGTGAAGTTTTAGTTCAAACTACCCAACAGATAATTTTTTACAGCATGTTTAAATTGTCACTTTTTGGGGCTCAGAAAAACGCTTTAGTGTGTATCCCTTTAAATGCAAATGAGCAGCTGCTGTCGGCCCAGAGGGCGGAGCCTCACGAGCTTGCGCTTAGTGACAGGACAATCTCATCTCAAGGAATGGTAATAACAAAACATAAACTCTCAGTAGCCGTGCTCATTTCGACCGGGAGTCGGACTATAATGCCCACAGAGCCAAATAATATATGCTGTATGTAGACAGAACAGGTATAGTCTAGTTTAATTACGGTTCTAACTTATTTTTCCATCTTGCTTTTATCCACTATTAGTACAAGCCTGTTGTAGCGGACCGTGTCCGAATGTTGGCCAAAAATATACTGATGAGTTCATTGAAGTTTATTGTACATCACACAAAAGATGAAGCGTCAGTTTTACTCCAGAAAATCACTGTAAGAGCCGAATAAACACTGTATAAGAAGTCTGCATTAAAGTCTTATCCATAATATCTCTCTCTCTCTCTCTCTCTCTCTCTCTCTCTCTCTCTCTCTCTCTCTCTCTCTCTCTCTCTCTCTCTCTCTCCCTCCCCCTCCCCCTCCCCCTGTCATTACTATCAACATACACGCCGATTGCATAACACAGCGATTGTCGTTGGGAGACACTGCTTATGATTTATGGGGATTTAAAAAAAAGAATTGGGTGGATTTTTTTTCACTGCAGGGTGGTTGTGTACACACACTTCCATCACACATTTATGTCCAAACACCTTGCAAAAGTGAATTTTGCATAATAGGTCCCCTTTAATATATTTTTATGTTGTAATACTTTCACATTTAATGGCCAAAATGATGTAGAAACAACATAAAGACATTATATTTTAAATATTTGTTTATTGGCCTCTTTTTACTAAGCACTTTGAATGAAGGCCAGTTTCACTGATACCAATACTGATGTCTCTATTACAAGTATTTTTTCTTTCTCAATTTTAGCCATTAATTATAGCCATTCAACATTACAGTTTAATTGAAAGCTATCAATTTTAACATTTATTGGATTTAAAAAAATTTAAAGACATTTAATTTAAGAGAACTTAAAACAATCTTCAGTTCACATACTGTAAGCCCATTGTAATAAATGACACATTTAGCTGTGCCGTTAATATATCAGGGCTCAACGCTAAGTACGGTACGGTTAATTTTTACCTGAAAAAAAAAAAAGAGCTGTTTCACAGACAGCACGCCAGTAAAGATTTTAGTTCTTTTTTGCGTCTTATTGCGCTAGAATGGCTTTTAATAGCACTTGAATGAATGATAGCGTAATCATATACTGTAGCACAGCCAAAGGATAAGAGAAAAAACAGATGCTGCGTTAAATATTTTTAACGCGTTAAACTGAAAAAATGAACATATCTAAATATAACTTTTCCAAATTAGTATTGTTCGGCTGGGAAGGAAAACATAGAGACCGGACCTCTTGGAACTTTTTAGTTGAATGCCCCTGCTTTATATCTTTAACCAGCCATCAGTTCCTTCCAAAGTGGCTGGAAGTTAGTCAATTTTTAAATCATATTAATTGCTTTTTTCATAGTATAAGTTCCCCAGTGTGGTTGTTTTGGGGCTGTTGGCAGTTTTTATAAAAAAAAATAAGTGAGTCCTTTGTTAAACCCCAACTTTTTTTTTTTTAAATAGGAAATGCGTCATCTCAGTGAGGGAAACTGCTCAACTAACAATTTCATGGGGTGTTTTTATTGTCATTGCTAAATGATGGTGATGGTTCAAATGCTATCGGTTAGGTGGTTCTGACCCAACTAACCCAACCAAACTAGTGGGTCCAATTCTCAAACCACAGCACTGACGTGCTTCTAAATCAGCGTTCTTCCATCATGTGTGCGGTTATGTCAGCAAATTGTTTTTGAACTCTGGGAAGTTTAGGCTTCTCGCCCTTCCTTTTCTGCTCACTGATTAGTTTACATATCTGAGTCCTTCTCAGTTCTTGGATAATGGAAAACTGCCCATTGTGACGTCTGATGACTGACCTGGTGTAATCCTCACATCCTCAAATCTTTTCCTCTATTCATTAAATAGAAATGGGATCTTTTGTCTTGTCAAGCATGTGTTTAATAAGTTTACACACTAAAATGATTCCTCTCTTAATAGCTTTTTTTCTCAGACATTATCTGAGTCAGGTGGTGTTTGTATGGAAGTACACCCTCAACCTTTTATTGCGAAGTGAAGTTTCAGCAGGGCATTTTTTTACTTTTTTTTTTTTCATGTTTCTCGTGTGTGTGTTTGTTTGCACGCAGACGTCTCTGCTCAGGAGCAGCCGGAGTTGTTCCTGAAGAAACTTCAGCAGTGTTGTGCTGTCTTTGATTTCATGGACACTCTGTCAGACCTGAAGATGAAAGAATACAAGCGCTCAACCCTCAATGAGCTCGTCGATTATGTCACAGTCAGCCGAGGATACCTCACAGAACAGGCCTACCCAGAGGTCGTCAAAATGGTAAGTGAAAAAGTCACCCAAACATGCATCGTCTATCTGTGGACGGGATTCATACATTTACCTAAATGGTATAATCTGACTTTGGATTTCAATAATCAGTCAGAAAGTCAGACTTTTGACAATGGACATGAAATTTGGTCAATTGAAACTTATTCTGGCTGCTCACTTAGGAATGAGCCGTCTGGTTTGCTCTTGTTTATGAACAGGAACAGTACCTCTCAAAAGTTTGGGGTCGGTAAGATTTTTTTGAAAGATGATTTTAAAGATGCATTTGTGCTCACTGCATTGATTTGATCAAAATTACTGTAAGAACAGTAATATTGTTAAAATATTTAAAATAACTTTAACAACTTAATTTTGATATTCTGTTTTAAAAATTCTAAAATGTAATTTATTCCTGTGAGGGCAAAGTTGAATTTTCAGCATCATTACTCCAGCCTTCAGTGTCACATGATCCTTCAGATATCATTCTAATATGCTGATTTGGTGATCAAGAAACATTTCTTATTATTATCAGTGTTGAAAACCGTTGCACTGCTGCAACTTTTTTCAGGATTATTTCAGTAATGTTAGGCCTATCGCTCCGGAGATTATAAATTGGGTCACGAACAGTTGGTACTGATCCATCCTCGAGTAACAACAGGAGTAAATGAAGACTGCTATGTTCATTCTTACAACCAACAACAAAACACCTCAATCACTTCAGGAGATATTCTTGTCTACAGCTGCTCCGGCTTCGAAACAATGGCGGACTTTGTTTAGCTCGCTCAGGGTGGGTCTATGCTAAAACTGGCGTGTCTGTCAACAGTGGTGGGAGGGACTTGTGCAAATCTTCGTCACATTGCCCCGAATCTAAAAAAGGCTTGTTCTGAGACGGTGCTTGTGATTTATGGGGATTTAAAAAAGAAGCACTGGGTGGATTTTTATCGTTATAGGGTGGTTGTGTATACACACTGCCAACACACATTTATGTTCAAATGTAAAAGTGAATTTTGCATAATAGGTGCCCTTTAAAGGTGCACTGTGTAATTTTTAGCGGCATCTAGTGGTGAGGTTGCGAATTGAAACCAACAGAAGTTACGGTGGCCGAAAGGAAAAGATGTCAATGTCTGAGACAGCAGAAAGTAGCCAGTTAAGCAATTATGTTTCTTTACAAAGTTAAATTAAGAAATTAGGTTTACTTAATTATTCAGTAAAACGATATGTTATTGCGAATATTATTGTTACTTGTTCATCATTGTGTCAGTGTTTTATTCACTGACTTTAGCTAGCTTCTTTGCACGAAGAACAACATAGTGACAAAACGCGTTTGTCCGTTTAGGGCTACTGTAGAAACTTGTCGGCACAAAATGGCGCATTTCAATGTAAAGGAACCCGCGGTGTATGTAGTTAGAAATGGCTCATTCTAAGGTAATAAAAACATAACGGTTCATTATGTAAGGTCTTTATACACCACTCAAAACATAGTTATGTATATGATATTGCATTTCTGTCAACAGATCTTCCTAAATATTACACGCATGCACCTTTAAGTTAAGTTTTTCCATGTCTTATGGTTATGTTACATCTCTCTCTTTCTCAGGTGTCCTATAATATATTCCGAACTCTTCCGCCCAGTGACAGTAATGAGTTTGACCCAGAGGAGGATGAACCCACTCTAGAGGCCTCATGGCCACATTTACAGGTGTGTGTGTGTGTGTGTGTGTGTGTGTGTGTGTGTGTGTGTGTGTGGTGGAGGTTCTTGAGAATATTATTGTGTACTTTGGTCCCTTTCTCCTTGTGTAGAGCTCCTGTCTGTTTTATTTGTTTCAGCATATTTGTCTGTGTGTATTTTTGAGGGTTTGTACACACACACACTCTGACCCTCTGTGTGTGTGTGTACTCACTGTATGCTTCCAGGACTCCTTTAGAAATGAGATGCATATCTCAAGGAGAATCTTCCTGGTAAAACTTTTCTCTTTCATATCGTTATTAATCCCTGCTTCCTCATCTGGGAAAAAAAAAATCCAATATTGAAAGTCACATTCCCAAATTTGCTCCTTGTCTTTTTTTCTACCAACCTCTTATAATTGCAAAGACCACTGGTGGCAGTAGTAGTGTGTCCTGTGACTGTGTGACCTCAGTCGAACCATAACCTTTGACCTTTTAATTTTCTCTGCGTTTCTCTGCATGCATGCTGAGTTCAAAGGACTCCCCCAAATAACAAACTCTCTCTCTCTTTTCTCTTCTCAGCTGGTGTATGAGTTCTTCATTCGCTTTTTGGAGAGTCAGGAGTTTCAACCCAGCATTGCCAAAAAGTACATAGACCAGAAATTTGTCTTACAGGTGAGGATGTTCTTTTTAAAAAATCTCCTCAATTCCTTTTTTCTCAGTAACATTTTTTCATCATCTTTTTTTGTCCATCTGTTGTCCTGTCAGCTGCTGGAGTTGTTTGACAGCGAGGACCCGCGGGAGAGAGATTACCTGAAGACAGTCTTACACAGAATCTACGGAAAATTCCTGGGACTGAGAGCTTTTATACGAAAACAAATTAATAATATTTTTCTACGGTGAGGGATCTAATATGACAATTTACATTATATTTGCACATGCAGGAATGAAGCGCAACCATTCATCTCTGTGTCTCTCATTTATAGTTTTGTTTATGAAACTGAGCACTTCAATGGAGTCGCAGAATTGTTGGAGATTTTGGGCAGGTGAGTTTTTTTTTTACTTTTTCAGTCACTATGTAAAGGAAGTAGTTACAGATCATTTCTTCTGTCGTTAAATGGACAATTGAAAAAGAAAACATGTAAGGCTATCCGTCTATCCATCGATTGTTAATTGGCTGGAGGCAGATTGTAATCCAAGCTTGCAGTCAATAGAGGGTATGTGCGTGTCTGCGTGACGTCACCGTCGACCGGAGAGACTGCGGTTACGCCCACTGAGTGGTAAAAAGACTGAGCGGCAGCTTTGGTTTTCGTGAATAAGCAAAACAACTAAAACGGGAAAGAGCTTTGAGATTGACTGTATAAATAGAATTGAAGAAATCTTAGGTATATTTTTATAGACTTCCGAAAGCTACAGAAAACCGGATTTGCCCGGCGTCAAAATCAGACGCGTTTAAATGTCAGAAAACATGATTCCTGGCTGCATGTCAATGTCCATGGATCTTTGGTTAGTTGTAAGGAACACTAAATCGAGTCCAACCTTCAGTTTCAAATTTATAATTGTTCGTTTTACTCGCATTTTCGCAGCTTCCCTTATTAAAGGGGTCATGAACTAGCTTTTTAAAAAAATTTATATTGTTGTCTGAGGTCAACTTATGACGTTCGCTTGGTTTTTACATTCAAAAACATCAAAATGAATAAGTAATAGGCTATTTTCTACCCTACTTTTGAGTCTAGTTCAAAAACGCTCGGTTTTTATGGGCGTCTCGCATTGAAGACTTGGAAGTAAACGCCCACTGCTGTGAGTGGATAACAGTTTTGCATATTATAAGGAGTTTCAACTCACTCGTCAGTAACAATTAGACTGATACACATGTACACATAATTATTAGATATCAAACGATCTGTAACAATGCAATACTAGCCTATCAGATTATTATTATTATTTTTTAGATAAAAATTTTACTCACATAAGTGTGTTGCACCATTCCTGTCGGATCCAATATAGAAGGCACAGCACCGTTTTCTAATCTTAATCGGTCTGCAAATCCAGTCTCGACCTGTGTCTTGTTTCCAAAACAATCCTCAGTGAAATGAAGCGAACAAACGGACAATGTTTTACCCACATCAGCTGGAACGTCATTAAAAATAAAGTTTAACCAAGCATTCCTATTGGAATCCAGAGGAAGCTTATGCAGCGACTGTCTTCCACAACCAGGCACTGCACAATATTTTGTAAATGTCATGTTTATTGCTCGGTAGCTCGATCCGGTTTGTCATCACGAGGTAGGCCCATGTTATTTAGCTATGCGTGTAATGCGCGAATCGGTGGGTGGGGCTAAAGTAGCCGTGTTGAAGTAGGCGTTGATCTTCTTCAGCGGGGGTGGTGTTTTATCCTCTTTGACGTCATAGTTCCCCACTTTGAAAAACGAGTCGTTTGCTGAGCCTGGTGTCAATAAAAGCATTTATTGGACTAACAAGGACGTTTTCAGTTCTGAAATTTACAGGATATTCTCATAATATGATGACCTCTTAGATGTCAAAAGCTCAAGGAAAATTAGATTTCTCAGTTCATCACCCCTTTAAATCCCGTCATTGAGCAGCTCTTTTGCCTCTCAGTCCGGGTGAGGGGACGTGTTCCGGTGGGAAAGTGACATCAGTGCATGCCCTCTATTGTAAGAGAGGAGCAGGATTTAAGCAAATGATTGGAGAAATTCGGATTTATCTAGATTTGGAAATCCCATGTTTTGCTATCCAGGATCAGGTAATCCATCTTATTTTTGCACTGTTTTTTTCAAAGCAAGATAGGATTGGATCCAGATGCACAATTTTTCAGATTACCAAATCTAGATTAGCAGTGTTCAAAACACATTTCACAAAGAGAAAGAATACAACATAAACAAACAAACATCCCCGTCCATTTTAAATTTTCTTTAAACAATCAGACCCCTACGAAGGCACAAAAGGGACATGTTGGGGCAAAATATATGACATGGGAGAAAAATTAAATAATGCTTTTATTAGTTCTCTCGCAAAAAAATTGCCTTCCCCCAAGAAACTGCATTCACTATCAAACCTTGAGTTCTTTGCGGAGTTTCTTGAGGGGAACGCAAAACATTTGCGAGAGAACACTAAAGCATTCAAATAATTTTTTTCTTCCATCTCATATTTTTCCTTTCAGTTTCCATAGCCCCTCATGTGACCCACAACAGGGGTTAGGTAGTATTGGAAATACTAAATAGGTTAGTATTTGTATGTGTTGTGAATGCAATCAGTGTTGTGATTTTGTATGCAATTTCAGTCACTTAACATAATTAAATAATTGCAGTCAACTAACAGCTGGGATTTTCTTTTACATGAGATACGAGTTATTCTTGATCGCCTAAAACATGTAATTCTTAGAGGGATGGTTCATCTGAAAATAAAAAAGTATTTTATTTACCGTCATGTTATTGTAAAACCACATGACGAGCAGAAGTTTCCATACAGTAAAAGCATACTGTCTCCAGAGGCTCCATAAAAATAGTCCATACTCATGTGATTGTTCTAAGTCTTGGCCAGACAAAAGCTTTTTGTGAGGATCAGGCTGTAATTAAATTGTTATTCACTAAAGATCTTGACATCCGCTGCAGCTTTTGTCAAACTTGAGAATTGAAAGGTTATAGCACAGTCTTCTCAGGAATTTCCCTCAAATATGATTAAATTGGCAGAAAACCCCTGATGATTAAATGACACCGAGTTTTGCATCGTGCTGACTGTAGGGGTAAGTTCAGGGTTACCCAATCAGAATTCTGTTAGTGAAAGTTGTGTTTGTCTCCTGTCAGCATCATCAATGGCTTCGCTCTGCCGCTGAAGGCCGAGCACAAACAGTTTTTGGTGAAAGTTTTGATTCCTCTTCACACCGTCAGGAGCCTCTCGCTTTTTCACGCACAGGTACCAGTGCTCATGCGTTTTAAAACATTCAGATGAGTTTACTTCCTGCAGTCTTGATCCTGTCAATGAAATGACTGTTGTTTTCACAGCTGGCGTATTGTATTGTACAGTTCCTAGAGAAAGACCCAGCGTTAACAGAACCAGTAAGTGCAGTAAACGAACAAAGCCTTTCACTGATCATCACTCTTTTTTTTTTTTTTTTTGGTCCTTTTATTTAACCAGTCTCATGTTTTCCTCTCCTTTGAACAGGTTATCAGAGGTCTGCTGAAATTCTGGCCTAAAACTTGCAGTCAGAAAGAGGTGAGCTGAATAGAGCTAATTCCCAGCAAGAGGTTGATCGGTCGCGATTTCAGGACAGTGTTGATGACGATTTAGGATGCATTCCCTGTTTTTCTTCATGCACTGCTCTGATTGTCTGCATTGATGTGTGTGTAGGTCATGTACCTAGGAGAGTTGGAGGAGATTCTGGATGTGATTGAGCCCACGCAGTTTGTGAAGATCCAGGAGCCTCTTTTCAAACAGATCTCTAGATGTGTCTCCAGCCCTCATTTTCAGGTCTGCACAAACCCACTCTTGTCCAAGACCGAATTAAACTGGTCCAAATATAATTATGTTGCCAGAAATCTGCCCTTCAAACTAATTTTTTTTTGGGGGGGGGGGGGGGGTTCTGATATTTCACAACAGATTTTTCACCACAATTTTATTTCTTATGGACTGTATCAAAATGCTTATAAATGCGTGTAGCAATTGCTTGCATCAAGATGCAAAATAAATTCTACATCATATTGGGCTTAGACTCCAGGTGTTTCTATGTATGTCCAGGTGGCTGAGAGAGCTCTGTACTACTGGAATAATGAGTACATCATGAGTCTGATTGAGGAAAACTCCAACGTGATTCTTCCCATAATGTTCACAAGTCTGTACCGGATCTCCAAAGAACACTGGAACCCGTGAGTCAAAGCCACACTCTTCTGATGTTATTTAACACCAACATTGGCAGTCTGTGAGACTTTCAAGAGTTCATTGGAGCCTCTCTTGTCCTAATCACATTCCCTGCATTTTCCTCAATTTCCAAACTCTCTCAGGACAGTTACTTAATTAATAAAATAATTATGTTGACTGAATTAAATTAAAATTAAATAATGAAATATAAACACTTTTCCCACACATGCTTTTGGGATATTGGGACATTGCTTATGTGGAGTTAATTGAGTTGTTTTTTTGTTTTTTATGTGAAAGTGGCTAATACTCGCTACTGTATACTTGTTTCCGCCACAGAATAAAAAATAAAAAAGGCAATTACGACTTTTTCTCTCACAATTCTGACTTTTTTTTTTTCTCAGTTGCGAGTTTACATCTTGCAGTTCTGACATCTTGCAGTTTTTATCTCAGAATTGCGTGATATAAAGTCGCAATTGCGTGTTATAAAGTCAGAATTGTGAGATATAAACTCTTAATTGCAGGAAATAAACTGACTTTTTTTCTCAGAATTGCATGTTTATATCTGCAGTTCTGACTTTATAACATGCAATTGGGAGATATAAAGTCGCAAGTGCGTGTTATAAAGTCATAATTGTGTGACAAACTCGCAAATCTGGGGAAAAAAGTCAGTATTTTTTTCCTTAGAATTGGACTAAAACTCGCAATTGCGAGTTTATATCTCACAATTCTAAGAAAAGATGTCAGAATTGTGTGATATAGTCGCAATGGCGAGAAAAAAAGAATTTCTCACAATTCTGACTTTATAGCATGCAATTGTGAGTTTATGTCTTGCAATTCTGACGTTATATCTCGTGATGTAAACTCGCAATTGTGAGATAAAAATACTACTGTTCACCACTGGGGTCAGTTAGATTTTTTTTTTTTTTAAGAAAATAATACTTTTATTTAGCAAGAATACATTGTCGATCATAAGTCACAGTAAAGACTGGTTGTTACAAAAAATATCTGTTGAAAATAATTTCTTTTGAACTTTCTATTCATCAAAGAATCCTGAAAAGGGTTTTCAAGGGTCATGTGACACTGAAGACTGGAGTAATGGCTTTTGAAAATGTAGCTTTGCCAACACAGAAATGATTTATTTTAAAATATATTAAAGAATAGAAAAGCTGTTATTTTATATTGTATTATGTTGAGCATAAAAAACCTTACCGACCCCAAACTTTAGAATGGTAGTGTACACTCACAGCCTCCATGTAAAGTTTCAGTATATCTGTATGTGATATTCACAACACTGTCATCAGTGTCCAGCATTAATTGGATATTGCCATCTGCTGGAGTAAACATGTCCTGTCCTTCCATTTCCAAGTGCTTTAAATGGTCTAATTCTTTCTTTTTCTCCACTTTAAGGGCCATAGTAGCTTTAGTCTATAATGTTCTGAAGTCCTTCATGGAAATGAACAGCACTTTGTTTGATGAACTCACGTCCACTTACAAGTCAGATCGTCAGAGGTGAGCTGTTTTTTCGATTCTTTACTCTTTGGCTTGCGTGCTGCTTATGCATGTGGTGTTAAACATACCTCCTCACTGTTATTTTCATTATTTCTGTCATTCCTCAGAGAGAAGAAGAAAGAGAAGGAGAGAGAAGAGCTGTGGAAGAGGTTGGAGGATCTGGAGTTGAAGAGAAGCCTCCAGAGTGACGGAATTATTCCCACTTAATGACGCGCCGCTCGTGGACCGCTTTTTCCCCAACGCCTCCACCATCCGCTCGGAACGTTGGCCACTTTTTTTTTTCTTTCTGTATTTGTGCGACTTACTTTACCGTAGATTCACCTCGTCAGTCTCATTATTTCAAAAGCACTGTAAATAACTTTATTTTATCCTCTTTTTTTCCCCCTTAAAAATATTATGCCGAAAAAGAACGTGACTAGAAAGTAAGTTAAAAAATAAAAAATAAGCAAAAAAAGAAAAAGAAAAAAAGAGAGAAACCCGCACTGGAGTTGGAAGGACTTTGAATAGACAGTAGGACTGAAATGAACGACTGCTGTTAAGAAAATCAACCAAACAAACGGAGAATCTCAACCTACCAATCTGACTTACCTCGCCCATCCTTACTGAACAACACCACCAGCCCGATTCTCTCTCTTTCCTCACTTCCTGCCCCCTCTCTACATCCACACACTCACTCCCTTATTCTTTTCCTCTTCATGTCAGTGCTCTCTGAATTGGATCAACATTCGCCACCTGAGTGTCCTGAATATTTGAAAGCAGATTTGTCTACCCTTAACCTTTGACCATTGTTTATTCATTAACATCTGGATAAATGCAGCGGTCTGGATTGTAGACTTCTCCAAAGGGAACGCAAAGGACACTATGCAGTAACCAGCAGAGAAGAGGACGTGTACACAGAATCATGAATGCACACCAGCTCATTCCCTCCCCACCCTTTTCGTTCTTTTTCTGTCCAATTGCGCCGCCCGGTACACTCATTTGGACTCTTTAGCACCAGTCCGGTACTGGTACCAGTGAATGAGAGACACACACACACACACATCTGAGGTAGTGTCTAGAATTCCAGCAGCAAAACCGGAGAAGCTTGTCACGAGAAATGGAACTGCACGTTCACACACACATTCTGCATTCGAGTGTGTGAGGGAGTTTCTTACAGTGTTAAGTACCTGTATACTGTATCTGAATGCAGTACTTTGATACTCTGTATCTATTAGAACCTTTAGCGTATTTTTGTTTAGGAGAATCCAGTATATGATGAGGAAAGATTGAACACAGCCTCTTGGGATTTATCTTTTCGTTCTTTCTTTCTTGGGTTTCACTTTTAATTTGGTTTGGGTTTAGTTTTTTTGTCTGGAATTGGTTTTGTTTTTTTCTTTTGACCAAGTGGAATTTGTTGTCTCTTCCTTTTTTTTTTTACTTAGTTGCTGATTGGGGGGGGGGGGGGGGAAGTGAGAGGGGGATTGTGGAGGACTGATGCTGTGGTGAGCATTGTCAGAATTGAACCTGTGCTTTAGAAAGCCCCAGACATCAAACAATTACAAAAGTTAAAAAGGGTCGGAGAAATACAAATGTTTAATTATTTTAAAAAATAAAGAGATATTAAATTAAACCTGTTTTGTGATAAAGATGAAATGCACATTTGCTTTTTTTTGTGGCGTGTGTGAGCGGATGAAAGCGTAAATGTGAAAACACTTTTTACGTTGGGCATTATTAGGGTTGGAAATCAAGAAATGTTTCTTGTTTTCAAAATCTTTGCTTCTGTGAACTGTTCTTACATACTTTAAAGTTCTTTTTGAGTATCTTTTCAATGAATCAGTTGAATCTGTTCACAAAACCCATCTGTGGTGTGTCTCCCAAAAGAATCGTCAAACAACTGTGGTTTTAAGTTCCGTTGAACTGTGTTGGTAACGAAGGAACTTGTGAACATAGTTGGCTTTGGGAAAAACACACTGAATGATTAGTTTACAAACTGAACTGAATCAGAATTGCAATGGTAGCAATGAATCATGCTTCCTGTCACTCATTGTCGCACAAATGACTCGTGTAATAAATTGATCAAAAAGACTTAAGGATCATTGTTGAACTTGGGTTATCGAGTCAAATCAGTCAGAACGCTTTTTTTAAATACTCAAGTCATACTGCTGCAATGAGTCGTACAAATTGTCAAACAAATGACTCTCTTGAGCTGGTTCTACTAATGAATTCATCAAAAAGACAAGTATCATTGGTGATGTTGTGGGTTTAAAAACAGTGAGTGGTGCGTTTCCCACAGTCAGCTGTGGTCGCAAGTTCCGAAGTTATCAACACAATTCAACGGAACTTGCGACAATAGTTGGCTAAAGATGCTTTTGGAAAATACACCCCAGAACGATTCTTTACACAATCAACCACATTCTATTTTAATTATTTTTGTCAACTTGAAATTGCTACTGTTCACTTGTAAGAACAGAAAAATTAAAGTTGTTGTTACTCACCTTTTTTTTTTAAACACCTGGCCACTATGAGTATCATTTTATTGCATAATCTTTGTAATAAATTATTTCTCCTTTTGTTTTTTATGGGAATTTTGAATGACTTGAGCGTGAATAAATACGAGTATTTTCATTTTTAGGTGACCTATTACTGTTGACAATTTGTTTTTTTTTATTTGAGAGATGTGTATTTTGTTTATAAAATCTGTATGATTCTCTTTCCAGCCCTCTACTCGCCAGTACCAAATTCATCCACAAGAGTGCAACAGAGCTCAACATTCAAATTTTGCAAACCAGCTAATGATACTTTTGCTTTTGTGGAAAACTTTGGATGTCGATCATAAGCTCTTTTCAACCTTTGTACATGTAGTCTTTTGATGAAGGTCAATTTTGTTTTTCCTAATGGTTTGCATGCTAAAGTGTGAGCTTGCAGGATTTGGCAGGATTTTACCTGAGGGGTTAAAGGATTTAGGGGCTGCTCTGGAATTGGCAGGTATATATGTACTTAAGACATATGCTGGCTTTATTCTTTCAGTTTGAGCATTAACATGTCAGATACTTGGAGCGAGAGGAAAGTATAGGAAGGAAGGGCATATTTGGGTGACTGCTTACTTTAATTAACATCAAACCTGGAAACAAGCATAGCAGTACGTTTTGTGGGAAAAGCTAAATGTTCTTAAAGAGATAGTTCACTCAAAATTTAAAGTTATTTATTCACTATCATGTTTTTCCTAACCTGTATAACTTGATTTCTTCTGTGGATTTTTTTTCTTTCTTTCTTGTTTTGCCATTGGTATGGAACAAATGTAGTTTTTCTATTTTATTTATCTCATTCTCTCATAAAAATCCTTTGATTATAATATATATTTAATGGGTGAATGGACAAAACAATGAATGCCATTGACACACTAATGGACTCCTTTTTTGATGCTTTAGTGAACGAGTTCTGAAAGCGGTAAAACATTAATTGGAGAAGAGGATCTTCCCATTAATTTCAGCTCCATTACATTTCTGGACTTTGTTGGTCTACCAGCCTGCTCCCGATTGTTGGTTTTAGAGGGTTTTGGACACTTGTCAGCTGGGAAAATCGCTAAACCTGCTAAACTAATTGGACACTCAGCCATGCTGGAAACCAGTTTAAACCAGCTTAGTTTTTTTTTTCCCAGCAGGATTCTGATTAGTCTTCTTCACTAACTTAAAAAAAAGTCTTTCTTGGTTTACATTTCACCACAGTGAATATGATGAATTACCTAAATTTATTATCATAATTCACAGGGTTCCTACAGTTTGGAAAAGCATGGAATCTGATTTGAGTAATTTCCAGGTCTGGATAAGCATGGGAAAAAAAGAAAACCGCATGGGGAAAAAAGAAAACTGTATGGAAAAATGAGTTTGTCTCAGTTTCAGTTTTCTAAAATATTAAATTAAGAATTTCTAAAAAAATAAATGTATCATATAAGCAGAGTGTTTTCATTATAAAAGTTTAGTGATTGTCAAACACAACTGAATGAATTTAAGGCGCACATTTTCATCATGCGAAACTGTTTGTCTTGACTATAAGATGGTCTCTTTTGAACAAATGTGGAAGTGGCACTCAAACCTTCAATGGATAAAGGAGCAAATGATCGTCTAAATCAGACTGTACTTTGCCGTTTTGTTATCATGCAACATCAAACCACATTTACAGGATTAAACCAATGTGTCATGGGTGAATATACAGGTGCTGGTCTTGTAATTAGATTTTGTCATTTATTTCAGTTCTTCCATTCAAAAAGTGAAATTTGGATATGATATTCATTCATTACACACAGACTGATATATTTCAAGTGTGCATTCCTTTTAATTTTGATGATTATAA
Organism: Gila orcuttii; assembly: GCA_026230005.1. Lineage (NCBI taxonomy): Eukaryota > Metazoa > Chordata > Actinopteri > Cypriniformes > Leuciscidae > Gila > Gila orcuttii. Next base: position 24,997,566 of record JAPDVR010000019.1, on the reverse strand, counting down.
CTGACAACTAATGAAAACCCCAAAATCAGTATCTCAGAAAATTTGAATATTGTGAAAAGGTTCAATATTAAAGACACCTGGTGCCACACTCTAATCAGCTAATTAACTCAAAACACCTGAAAAGGCCTTTAAATAGTCTCTCAGTCTAGTTCTGTAGGCTACACAATCAGGGGGAAGACTGCTGAATTGACAGCTGTCCAAAAGGCGACCATTGACATCTTGCACAAGGAGGGAAAGACACAAAAGGTCATTGCTAAAGAGGCTGGCTGTTCACTGAGCTCTGTGTCCAAGCATATTAATAGAGAGGTGAAGGGAAGGAAAAGATGTGGTAGAAAAAAGTGTACAAGCAATAGGGATAACCGCACCCTGGAGAGGATTGTGAAACAAAACCCATTCAAAAATGTGGGGGAGATTCACAAAGAGTGGACTGCAGCTGGAGTCAGTGCTTCAAGAACCACCACGCACAGACATGCAAGACACGGGTTTCAGCTGTCGCATTCCTTGTGTCAAGCCACTCTTGAACAAGACACCGTCAGAAGCGTCTCGTCTGGACTAAAGACAAAAAGAACTGGACTGCTGCTGAGTGGTCTAAAGTTATGTTCTCTAATGAAAGTAAATTTTGCATTTCCTTTGGAAATCAAGGTCCCAGAGTCTGGAGGAAGAGAGGAGAGGCACAGAATCCACGTTGCTTGAAGTCCAGTGTAAGGTTTCCACAGTCAGTGATGGTTTGGGGTGCCATGTCATCTGCTGGTGTTGGTCCACTGTGTTTTCTGAGGTCCAAGGTCAACGCAGCCGTCTACCAGGAAGTTTTAGAGCACTTCATGCTTCGTGCTGCTGACCATCTTTATGGAGATGCAGATTTCATTTTCCAACAGGACTTGGCACCTGCACACAGTGCCAAAGCTACCAGTACCTGGTTTAAGGACCATGGTATCCCTGTTCTTAATTGGCCAACAAACTCGCCTGACCTTAACCCTATAGAAAATCTATGGGGTATTGTGAAGAGGAAGATGCGATACGCCAGACCCAACAATGCAGAAGAGCTGAAGGCCACTATCAGAGTAACCTGGGCTCTCATAACACCTGAGCAGTGCCACAGACTGATCGACTCCATGCCACGCCGCATTGCTGCAGTAATTCTGGCAAAAGGAGCCCCAACTAAATACTGAGTGCTGTACATGCCCATACTTTTCATGTTCATACTTTTCAGTTGGCCAACATTTCTAAAAATCCTTTTTTCGTATTGGTCTTAAGTAATATTCTAATTTTTGGAGATACTGAATTTGGGATGTTCATTAGTTGTCAGTTTTAATCATCACAATTAAATGAAATAAACATTTGAAATATATCAGTCGGTGTGTAATGAATTACTATAATATCCAAATTTCACTTTTTGAATGGAATTACTGAAATAAATCAACTTTTTGATGATATTCTAATTATATGACCAGCACCTGTATACAAGTTTTAAAGCATTTAAGATTTCTTCTCGTCATTTAAGCGCATGTTATCACTTGAAGAAAACCAATGAAAAAAATAAAATAATATTTAGGGATGACTGTGTTTTATATATTTATATATATATATATATATATATATATATATATATGCTTAAGACCCATTTATGTTAAATATGGTATGAAAAATCTACAGAGGTTTGGAAATTTGGGTCTGGAATTTTGAAATTGAAAATGTGTAGGAACCCTGAATTCAGTTGTCATTTTATAAACTAGTTAATTTCTTCCATAGCTGGAAAAGTATAGGGTAACACTTTATTTTGATGGTCCACTTTAGACATTGTTCTAACTTTGAAACTATATGTCAACTTGCATTACAAGCCAACAATAGGGCAACTCTAGCACAGTACATAGCAAGTTATTTTTTTTATTTTTTTTAAATAGATCTATTTATAGATCTATAGTATGTTTGTATTAATGGGTCAAGTGTTGATGGAAAAAGATCTTGAAAATGGTTAGACTCAGCTTCTCGGGTTTAGTTAGCAGGTCATTCCACCAGCAGGAAACAAATGTCTATCAGGCAGGCTGAGATGCGAGCAACTACCGTTGAATCATCTGGCTGGAATGAGAGGTAGAGTTGTGTGTTATCAGCATAGCAGTGATAGGAAAAACCATGTTTGTGAATGACAGGTCCTAGTGATTTCATGTAGATGGAGAAGAGAAGTGGTCTAAGCACTGAGCCCTGAGGCATCCCAGTAGCTAGATGTTGCGACATAGACACCTCACCCCTCCACAACACTCTGAAGGACCTACCTGAGAGGTAAGATTTGAAACATTGGAGTGCGGTTCCTCAGATGCATTTCGCCATGAGGGTTGCCAGGAGGATCAAGTGATTAACTGTGTCAAAAGCAGCAGACAGATTCAGCAAGATGAGTACTGAGGATTTGAAAGCTGCTCTTGCCAGTCTCAAACCTTCAATAACCGAGAGCAGGGCAGTCTCAGTTGAGTGGCCGCATTTGAAATCAGACTGGATGTTGTCCAGGAGGTTTTTTTGTGTAAGAAAGGTAGAGACTTGGTTCATGTATTTTAGAAATTAATGGGAGTAGGGATACTGGTCTGTAATTTTCTAAAAGTGCTGAATTTAGAGTGGGCTGGATTTAAGCAGTGGTTATCCGAGCCTGCTTAAATGCTGTGGGAAAAATACCAGTGTGAAGAAAAGTGTTGATGATGTGAGTGAGTGTGGGTACAACTGAAGGGATAGCGTGGGTTGGCCTGGATGAAAGGGGGCAAAAGTTGTCTAAACAAGATGTAAGAGTGGAGAAAAGAGCATTAGTAGCCCTGTTAGTATCTAGTGATGAAATCTGATTAGGGGGAGGAAGTGTGGATGAGACCAAAGAGGATAGGCGGGAGGGTGAGCGTAGGTTACGCCTCAAAAAAAGTGACCTGTGGAGGAGTGCGTGATTTGTCATGTACCAAGATTGGTTAAGAGTGAGGAATTAATTTACCAACCAAACAGTCTACTACAGTCTGTTAATACTTGGAGGTAGTTGTCAAGATACAGTTATATTTAGTATAATATCTAAAGTGGACCATCGAAATAAAGTGTAACAAAGACTATCTTTGATTTTTTTGAAAGCATCCTTCTGAATTACTCAAACTTGCTAGTGATGTAACCTTGGGCCATGGAGTGTTTTAGGTCTTTATAGCAACAGCATAGTTATCTGAGGCTAGATTAAGGTCCTCTAAAATATTTATTAACCCTGGGAGGGATGGCCATTTATAGAAAATTGTAAGTTCAAGTGACAACTCTGGGGGAAAAAATGGAAATCGATGCAAAGCATAATGTGAGGCTGGCAAACTCTTTCAGAATATTTATGCTTAATTTGTATTTAGGTTATTCCAAATTAAATGTTGCATGTGAAAAATGCATTTTTTTTTTGTGCATGTGGTATCAAATCTAATGTGCTTTTTAAAATTTAGGCCTGTTATAGAACTGTATATTCACGGGATTGCACGACTACTGATTTCTTCTAGTCGATTTCTTATCAAAACAATACTCGAGTTACCCGACTACTCGTGGTTCATGCTACTGTAAATGAAAATTAATTCATAGCCTAATGCAACAATTACATAAGTACATAACTCTTAAAACATAATTATGACATTACATATTTTGATTTTCATGTAACAGAGTAAAGCCAAATAAATAGCCGTTCTTGCCTTTCATTTCAGACGCAGTGTCCACTACTGAAGTGTAGACTCGATATAGTGTTCCTTACAACTTATCAAAGATCCAGTGATCCATGGATATTGACATGCAGCCAGGAATCGTGTTTCCTGACATTTATATGTGCCTGATTTCGACGCCGGGGAAATAAATTAAGAAAATTTGCCTGTAAACGTTTTATAAATACAATGTAGATAGGTCTAAATCCGAGTGATCACTTACATTAATGTTATACTGTATATCATCATATCGTCCAGCCCTAAAACTTGTATAGTTTTTTGTCAGTGTTTATTTAAAAACATCCAATTATGCAGAATATAGTCTGTTCTGTAGCTTTTTGCAGTCTGTAAAAATAAACAGTACCTCAGATTTCTGGTCAAATCTAGTTGTACAGTCAATCGCAAAGCTCTTTCCCGTTTTAGATGTGTTTTGTGTGTTTTTCACAACATTCACGCTGAAAACAAATGCTGCCGCTCAGTCTTTTTGCCACTTGTGGGCCTGACCGCATTCACTCCGGTCGACGGTGACGTCATGCGCATACCCTCTATAGGGCGTTATGATGTCACTTTGTAGGCCAAAACGCGGAAGTGAGTTAGCATTTTAGCACTTGCGGTTCCCTCACCCTAAACTTCGGCACTCTATAGTGGACTTCAAAGATTTCTTATCCTGTTGCGCCCTCTATAGGCCATAATCAGTGACTAGTCAACATCAAGCTTAAAGCATCATGGCAGAGCATTAAAAGTCAACTAGTCTGTGCAACCCCTAATTCTGAATGCCCTTGCCTCCGGGGATGGTGCCTGGATTGTCACTCATCTGTGGCATTCAGGTGAGTATTACATTTGTCTTTCAGATGCCTTCCGGACCACAGTATTTCTGCCTGGACAACACCTATTCTGAAGCAGCACTGCATGAGTCCTTCTGCTCTCATTCCGTGGTGGAGCTGCGAGCCAAGAGAGGAGACTACAGCTAATGGGTTCTCATGTCGGCACAGTTCCCAAATGTTCCAGTTCCCGCTCTCTAACATGCAGCTCCCCGCCTCAGAGCTGTGATCTGCTGTGTACGAAGCACAGAAAAGTTCCAGTCGCACACACGTTATAGCCTGTTGACAGTCTGTTGTTACAGGCGCAGACGCTACTGCCGCTCTGCACATATGATCGATTATATCTATGTGCGTTGCTGTTGTACACATTAAAGGGATAGTTCACCCAAAAATGAAAATTCTGTCAGTATTTACTCACCCTCATGTTGTTCCAACCCTGTTAGACCTTCGTTCATCTTCGGAACACGAATTAAGATATTTTTGATTAAATCTGAGAGCTGGATCACTCCTCCATAGGCTTCTAAGGGATTGACACTTGCCAGCCCTGAAAAGTTATTAAAGATATCGTTAAAATAGTCCAAGTGACTACAGTAGCTCAATCTTAAGTTTATCAAGCGACGAGAATACTTTTTGTGCGCAAAAACAAACAAAAATAACGACATTATTTCAACTATTCATTTCCTTCTCTGTGGGCCTCGAGTCAGTTAAGGTAGTGTGATTCCGTAGAGTAAATACTGACAGAATTTTCATTTTTGGGTGAACTATCCCTTTAACTGTGTAATAAGCACAGCCGAGAATCCGTCATCACTTTCTTGGTTTTACTCCCACTGGTAGAATCCTTTGCAGAAAAACCAATCCAAGACAGCAACATAGTGTCGGCCCAGATCCGACCCACATTTGGTACACAAGGATTCCACTATGTTGCTTTCTGGGATACCAGGTGTGCTGAGGCACCTATGCATATTGTTATATACAGTGCTTGAATGGGGGAAAAGTCTCTCACTCTCATGCACCGCTGGCATATGCAAATCATTATCACATTTGAAATTTCTACAATTAAAAAAAAATGCTTGCAGATAAGTGTGTGTGTGTGTGTGTGTGTGTGTGTGTGTGTGTGTGTGTGTGTGTGTGTGTGTGTGTGTGTGTATGTGTGTCCACAAGGATAGTAAAACCTGAGATCACTTGCATTGTGGGGACCAGCCAGCGGTTCCCATGGGTACAAAAGCTTATAAATCATACAGAAAGTTTATTTTTTGGAAATATAAAAATGCAGAAAGTTTTGTGTGATGGGGTAGGGTTAGTGTGGGATAGAATATACAGTTTGGACAGTATAAGAACCATTACTACTATGGAGAGTCCCCAGAAAGATAGCGAACCGTGTGTGTGTGTGTGTGTGTGTGTGTGTGTGTGTGTGTGTGTGTGTGTGTGTGTGTGTGTGTGTGTGTGTGTGTGTGTGTTAACAAAGTCCTTAGACATCAGGTCTGCAAAGGTGCTCCTCATCTATCTGAACAGAAGAGGGATATCATTGCCTATGGATACAGAGAGTAGCTACACATGTGCCAGTGAATTCAGTAATTGGCTATTCCAAAGAAACAGTAGACAATTAAGTTGTATTATCGGATTAAATATTTGGTGGTAGCATAAATTAGGCACTAGAAATGTCTGGGAAGACAAACATCGTTATTCATTGTATAGATGATGTTCATACTTACAGATGTTCATACACAGTTCATATTTCATACACAGCATGTCTCCTTGCCTTTGTGAGGCTGGATGCTTTAAGAGCCAGACCCAGAGGTAGAAGATTTAGTCAGCAGTGTGGAAAGGAATTTTGCAAGAATACCACATTAAATGGTAAATTAATTCACTTGTAATATATTATGCTAACTCATACTAAAAAGTACCCTAAACAAATATTGAATCAGGACTTGTTCTGAAAAATTCTGCTCTAAATTTTATAACATCAAAAGTTAACCTCATGAGAAAAGGCTCCAGAAGGTCTTGTGGTCAGCTGGTGCTGAATGGTTAAATAACTTTGTGGGTTGAATTGCTCTAATGGTGGTCCATTGCATTTCAGAAAAACCAGGCTGGATAGTATCTTAACAGCAAGTAAGTTTCTTTTGACTGTAAGAACATCATTCATGCAACTGCAGTGTCCACCAGTACATGCGAAAGAGCCTTCAATGGTATGGACAGCTTTAAAAAGAGGCTTGAGGGTAGCTGGGGTTCGGGATACCCTCAGATCCTTGTATTCTCGAAACACTTCCTCTTCTCTCTATTTTAAATGCTTCATATAAACCAAGCACCTCTTCTTCATCATGCTGTATGTTCAGATTTCCCTCAGGCTAAGTGTCCGGTTAAAGAACCTGCAAGTCTGTCATCAGTTTGATCTCACCTCTATGTGAGGAGCTTTCTTGGGTGCTGACATGTGAGGAAGTTGTTGTAGCCGTCCTGGATTTCATATTTTCACCCATGCTATGAAAGAATTGTCCTGCATTGATCTTCACAATCTTTTGATTAGCATGCAGGGATACATTCTGGAAATATTTCTCCCTTTCGGTTTGAAAAACAGTTTGTGTTTGGGGGCCAGGTGTTGAAATCATTGACTCAAACACCCGTATCTGTCAAAACAGCAGCTTCCCTGCTTCAGCCAGTGTGGTTCCTCTCTTTCAGGGCATCCTTGAGAGATCGCTGAGTTCTGTTAGGGCATCATACATAACTCCAAGATTAAACACAAAAGGCACAGAGGTGATTCATCATTGAGTGTATTTTGCTCTTTCGGTTGAAACCCTGGTTAGTCATTTACAGCACTAGAAAGGTGTGTGAATCACTCTGTAGTTCTCCCAAACAGCTTTCACAGCCCTCTCACTTGAAGCCACCCATCCAATTGACAAAATGGGCCAATGACAAGAATATGCTGTCCAACATTGCATATTGATACTGTTCTCTTTTGTTTTTGCTTAGATGTGATATAAAGTGTACAGCTTATCAAAGAAAATCATAAAATGAATAAGGCCACTCACCTGTTTCAGAACATCTCCAACTGCTAATTTTAGACGATGATTTAAACAGTGCCACATAAACAAGTCTAGGAATCTGGCACAAAGTTGTGTAGCAGCCCCTGCTTTCCTGCCAACCATGAGTAGACGCATTTCCACTGTCGGGCCAGTGCAAGCCAGGGCTTTAAACGGGCTGTGCCGTGCCGTGCCCAAAACACACTGCGTTTCCACTGTTGGGCCAGAAGCTCCACAGCGCTTCACTGTAACACGCCTCTCTATAGAACAACGTCACACTAACCCATCATTTCACAAACAAATGGAAGTTTTATAAAGAGACGAGACGTAGGCTACTGATAGATAAAATAAAAACATGATTGTGATAGTCTTAATGATTTGTCTGATATCTTCAAGCGTTCATATTTATCATGTTTACTATGGTAATGGTCAGCGTGCATAGTCTTTCGCATCGCGTATAAATATTTCTACCTTATACGGTGAACAGAATCCACATCGGATCACAAACAGAAGGAATTCAAACATGAAAGTGAGTTTTGAGGTAAATTATTTTAAAAGTCTTTAATGCTGATGTTAGCTGACAGAATCATCCGACGCTGCCATCTCCCGACTCAGGTAAACTCCGCCTTTGTTCGTAACCACTCCTCTAGCCCGAGCTGGCTCGCTAAGTATTCGGCGTGCCAGAAAACCCTGGCCGTTGGCCCCGAGGAAGCCCTGACGAGGCCCTATCAAGCTTCGGTAGTGACAGTGGAAACGTGACTGGCCCTGGCACACACTGGCACGCCCGCTTTTGGCCCGACAGTGGAAACGCGGCTACTGATGCTCCATCAAATATAAAAGGCAACAAAACACTCACCCAAAAAGAAGGCATGACAGCAACGTCTCTGTGATAACATTTGCTGTGGTCCCATCCAACTCCAGCAGGTCAAAAAAACGTGTCAGGTTCTTCTGCGTCAGCAATAGCTGCCCGAAAACAGACAACCAACACAGACTTGGCACTGATTGTGGTGGTTTCATCGATCAACTAATTTTCGTCTGTTTTCAATTGTCATTGACCATCTTTTTTCATCTCTGTTGCGATATGGTCAATGATATCAGCACACGTCTTGTCAGAGTGCCGCCTTATAGAGCGTAAGAACCCGACTCTATTTCGCGCTTGAACGCCATTGGCAGGCAAATTCTCGCCGGCGAGATTTCATAAGGCTTCAGTAGTATTCTTGGAGTAGGGTGTTCCCCATAGCGTCAGCTGACACAATGTCTCGTTCCCTCCTCTATAGGAACAGAGGTTACGTTAGGTAACCAGAGACGTTTTGTTGCTGGAGGAATTTTGTGTTTGCATGTCTCTCTTATTTACTACTACATGACATGTGCGAATCGGTGGGCGGGGCTAAAGAGGCAATGATCTAGAAGTGTCTAGACGACTTATAGATGTTGAGGAATTTTTTGTTGTACTATGGAGATGTTAATGTGACAATGTAATGTAATCTGAAAGACGAGCAGTTTTGGGATCTTAGTTTCAATAAAAGCTTTTGTTTTTGACAGAATTTCCATTTTTGGGTGAACTAACTCTTGACATATCTAAGGACACCTCATTTATATGCGTCATGTAGTCTTGAACTTTTATATGCAATATTAAAAAAATATAAAGGGAATTTTTATTGAAAACATGTCTGATCAAACCCTTTTTCTCACCTTGTCTTTTTCTGAGGGTCTGCTAAAATAATTGTTTTTGTATGAAATATAGTAACGTATTAGTACAACATGAGATCCACCCACTCTTGTTTCTAAAATAAAATACAACGCTAGCCCACACACATCCACACTGTCTCTCTTTCTGTCTCATCATTTCTTGACTGTTTTTTTGTCTTGTCTATTTTTTGTCTTTTTTATTTCTTTCTTTTTTCTTTCTTTTATCCCTGCATGGCTCGCTTTCTGTTGTGATCACAGGCAGAACAAAATCTTCAGTCAATTGATGTACAACACCGTTGTGATGTCATGTCGTGAAATAACACCCTTTTTAACATGATGAAACATTGCATGACTTGTCTTGGGCGAAACTTGAAATTTGAATGTGCATGCTGTCGACAATCCCTAATTATCTGTCTTGTTATTGACCGATAACCAAAACGGTCTTCCTACTCTCTCCTGAGCTCATTAGACTTACGTAATCTTGTGACGAGGATGTGTGTGGGGGGTTGTGATTTCTCCATGGAAGAACCCTGTTAAAACAGCTATCATTCCGTAAAGATTATTAGAAAAATAATCTCTAATGTGTGTTTAGCTTTGGCAGTTGATAGGTATTCAAAAGGAATGACAGAAGTCTTTATGCAGAATTGTGCTGGTTAGACCAAATATGCTTGTAACAGTATAGTGCCCACATCACTGGGGCATTAGGACTCACCCAGACCACATGGTGAGCACCCTACTGGCCTCACTAACACCTCTTCCAGCAGCAATCTAGTTTTCCCTGGAGGTTTCCCATCCAGGTGAACAGACTCAACTCTGCTTAGCTTCAGTGGGCAACCAGTCGTGGCCTTCAGTCATTTTTGTAGGATCATGTGACACTGAAGACTAGAGTAATGCCTGCTGTAAATTCAGCTTTGCCATCGCAGGAATAAATTACATTTTAAAATATATAAAAGTTTTTTTTATTGTTATAATATTTCACAATGTTACTGTTTTTACTGTATTTGTGATCAAACAATTGCAGCCTTGGTAAATATAAGAGACTTCCAGTGCTGGGTAGATGACTTACATATTGTAGTCAGTTACTAATTCCAAATGACATGAGAAAAATTGTAGTTAGTAATGTAATCTAGATTACTCATTTTAGGTAATGTATTCTGACTTTTGATTACTTTTAGATTACTTTTGACCTAACTCGTTTATCACATTGACTTGAATTGGATAATCTTGTGCCATATTGATATAAATTTACAAAGAGAAAGAAAATGTATTCAGATCATTGATATAAACAGCATGAAGTGTTAAATATTGTATTGAGTCAGGATTTCTCAGACTTTAGGTCATGATTGAACTGCAGGGGGTTCGTGTGTTTAATGAAAAGCTATTCAATCATGAAATATTAAAGATGTAAAATTAAAATAATTAAAAATTAAAAAACAATCACAATATAACATTTACTAAAAAAATTGTTTACCTGAAAGTCATGACCTTAACTGACATCAGAAAACTGTGTAGTTTGAACTTATTTTTTCAAACTTTGTGAACTTTATTATTATTACTGACTTAATATTATTATTGACCTAACTTATTAACTTAAAATCTAAGGGCTTACTTCAAGTAAATATATTTGGTAAAAGAGGTTCAGTTGACAAAAAAGTTGGGGAATCCATTGCATGTAAATTTTAAATAACATGAAATTGTACATTTTAATGTGTTTGAAAGACAAAAGCCTTCCAAAGACAGTAATACATGGGTAAATGACTCACTGAGTGATAATTCAAATAATAATTGTGTAAGTCAGGAGCTGATTTGCAATGTTGAGAAAACACTTCTTAAAGGGGAAATGATTTCTGTAAATCCAGTGATCAAATGCTGTTTTATTCTCAGTTTTCAATGATAGTCACATGACTAGGATGGTCTGTGTGTGCGATTACACAAACCTGGAAGACCTTCTGAACGAATATAAACAGTAGACTTTTATAAAAAATTAAAATTTAAATATGAAGTAAGAAACAATGAATTATGAATCATTTACTGTCATTGTGAGTATAATGTAATCATATAAACTGTAATGATCTCCACTGAAGACAAGTTGTAGAGAACCCAAATGCAACTTTATTTCCCAAACGTCATCAAACAAAGGCATGGCAAGATATGAAACTCAAAACAAGAACAAGGACAGGGCTTTCCATCAGCGGATACATGAAAACAAAGACACAGTGCAAGCATGAGGGCTTAAATACACAGACTAATTACAAGACATGGAACACCTGTGAACAATGATCAGAGGATTAACCAATGACAAGACACATGGCAGGATCACATGACACAACACAGAAACATGACAATGACAAGAACAAGAAACAAAACCCAAAACGTGACATAATAAATAGAAAATTCTGATTATGCATATTTTAAGATGTAAAATGCACCTAAGTACCTAACTTTTGGAATCAGATAACATACTGTACTGTAATCAGTTACTACCCAGCACTGGAGACTTCTTTCAAAAACATAAAACAAAATCTTAATTATTCCAAACTTTTGACCGTATTTTTGGGTCATAATCCTTTAGTTGAGCACCACTCAACCAGATAAGCCAGTAGTGTATTATATCTGTATATGTAGGTCCCTGGTTGTTTTTGAGTTCCAGTCCATTCCCAGTGCCTGTCACTCAAACCGCACACAAGACTTCTTAACTAAATAACACATTGTTACACCATCTTCAGACCTTAGTGCTGAATTATGGTGGGTTATCAGACCTGTTTATATAGGTTTATTATTTATAATGTGTTGGAATTAACGAGATCAGGTCGATGGGATTAGTATTTTTAACACTTGTTTTCCTTCTATTTTCATTTCTCCATCTCTCTCTCTCTCTCTCTTTTCATTCGCCTCTGAATATTTAATCAGTATTAATGTTCTTCTGAAGATGTTTAGTGAGCCGGATCTAAAACTATCTGACATATCAAAGCGTTTCAGTGCAGTTAAAATGCTTCAGCGTGGCACCATGAGACATTTTGAGATCGAATGGATTATACTGATTAAGAAAACTGTTTTATTCTTTTATTTTTACTGGTGTGTAACTATAATTGTTTAAGTGACAGGACTTAAAAAAAAAAAAAAAACTATGAAATGTATAGTTCAGTTTCTGGATGCTTAGTACTTGACACAGCTTTCCAGTTGTGCTAAGATACTCAACATAGTAAAACCAGTTGTTTTATCATGCCTAACATATCCTTTTCTTTTTCCACAGATGAAAGACAATACAGGAAGGGACAACATGGGGGTGAGTAAATGAGTAAACACAATTTGGCTGAAACTATCTCTTTAATAACCCGAACACAAACTGTGATAGACTGTGGCTTGCCACGGCAATGTTTAATATGAACCAGCCTACTTATCCTCCGTTTTCTGTGGCATCATTATATGAGGCTTCTGCAATAGCATTGTGGCTGTCCGTGAAGGAACTAAATCTCTTCTCTTCCTTACACTTGGCCTATAATGAGCGGAATAACAGTAAAAATAATTTGAACTACTGAACTTCTGTGCCTATGAGGCTGGCTCTTTGTAATTAGGAAGCATTTGAGACTATTAAACACATTTCAGCCCTGGATGATGCAGGAGTGTTTTAACTAATTTAATGAGGGCCTGACTGAATGTCAGTGAGTCATATCACATCAGGATCCCTTTCTCTCATGAGCTCTTTTTCTCCCTCACACTCTCTGCCCTGTCTTTTTGCAACTGTGGTGTATTAAATTATATTAGGCTATATGGGTGTTGGGGAGCAACTAGCTAAAGGTATCGACGTTGAATATTTTTCATTAGCGTCACAGCTTTTTTTAAACAGCTTAAGCTATTGCTGACACAGCTTTACTGCCACTCACTCACCTATTTGTCCAATCTTTCTCACAGGAAGCTTAGAAAAATCCGATTCATGTTAATAAAACGGTTTGTGTGGAATCGGAACGGTACATTCAAATTACTCGCTTTTAAAGGTGATATATTATGCCCCTTTTCACAAGATGTAATATAAATCCAGTACTGCTGCTTGCCATTTTGGTGTCCTAAGCATAATTCCTTGATTTTTCATTAGGCTATTTTTGGTGCCCCCTTAGCACTTGGTGCCCTACGCACAGCACGTGATGTGCGTGGTGGGAGTAGCGGCGCTGTATAAATCTAGGTGTCCTCAGAATGTGTCTGTGAAATTTCAGCTCAAAATACCACAGATCATTAGCTTGTCAAATTTGCTCCTTTTTGGATGTGAGCGAAAACGCTGCTTTTGTGCGTGTCCCTTTAAATGCAAATGAGCTACTGCTCCCGCCTCCGTTTAGAAGACGGTCGATCCACGAGCTTCGGATACAGCGGTCCGGCAATAATAAAACACGCAAATCTCATCCAAAATGTCAGAAATAACCAGTTGCAGTGCAGCCTTATGCAGAGCCTCATGAAGAGGTTGCAACTTTTAGACTGCACCTGGACGTTTCTGAATGATTAGTGGATACATTTATGTGGTTGTTATGGAGTTATAGATTCATCTCATCGACTTGCATGTAGCCTACTATGTTAAGTACCTACTTATGCCTACTTACTGTCATGTTAAGTTTTACACAAGTTGACACAGTTCCCTGAGGTCTTTAAGACCGCTGTGACATTTTTTTGGTCAAAATAGTGTTCTGTGCTTGTCTGTCCGGCAACAACAGAACAGTTACATGCTTTGCGTTGTAAACACGACAATGTATAAAAGGCTCCATTACTTTGTATCTTACGTTATGGGCCCGTATAAGCCGTTTTTGTAAAAATAGGCTAACGATTGCGTCATTACCACGCGACTATCTGTCGCATAGTAGAGAAATTACCGTATAGACAGGAGGAGAAGCTCGCAGGCAATCTTTTACTGTCTATGAGGCAATAAGGGGGACATGGAGCATAAAGTCAAGGGAGAAGCCTATAGATAGAGAGGCCATGAAAACAACGGGACAAAATATTTCAACAACGTTTTTGAGGAATTAGGGGATTCAGATTTGTCTTGGCACAGCTACTAGAAGATTAAAACTGTCAGACAGGTTGTTACGTCACATCTACGTCGTCAAGCTCAGTTTGAGCCTGCGCATTACGCCAAAGAGTATAGAAGAACAAGAGGCGAAACTGATGCTTTTTTGGAAACAGCCACTAGGTGGCGCTTCGGTAGTGCGGCCTCCATTTTGGGGTGAAAATTCCAACTGGAGTTACTGGACAACAGCACAGATAACAGTTAATCCAATCATTAAATACACATTTTTTAGGTTAGTTTTTTCTTGCTTTATTGAGTATTTCCATTTTATGCAACTTTACACATTTATTACTATTATTAGTTACCAACTCCACTAGGCCTGAAATATATTTTGTACTTACCCATACAAAAATGTAATGTATGGCCATATATGTTATATTTTAAATAGCATGACATATATCTATACATATATTTGACTTATCTGAGAACACAATATAGCCTATGCCTGCAACATATATGAACATTTATGTGTCCAAACATGTGAAGAAAATATTTGAGTTAATCTACTGTATATATGATACCATATATCTCCATATATTACAGAGTATAGTATTTCTCGCATATATGGACAACATTAAGTATGAGTATGGGTAATCCCCTGGATCATGCTACAAACATGATGATCTTATAGAACATGATGGACAGTGGCTGTTTTTTTGTTTACATAGTCTTGCTTTAGCGGTCATTAATATAAGATAGTAGCTACTGCAAAAAAAACAAAAAAAAAAACAGTTGACTGTAAAGCTATTCTATTGCTGTTATATATAAATATTGTCCAACATTCCCAATTATCTGATATAGCATGTCCTTTACTTACTGTTATATGTTGGTATTAATTCAGTGTTTGTAATGCTAATACTAAAGGTTTTGTGAGAAAAAAGTAGAAAACTTGTCTAAGTCTGTGAAATAAACTGTTAAAGGGGATTTGATGATCACTAGTCTAGTGATTGTACGTTATTCTGTGTTGTCATCATTCAGTTTGGATTTGATCTTTAATGTAGGCTACTTTAAAAAAAAATATTACAAAGCAGCTGATATTGCCATAGCGACAGCAAAAAGCTAGTGGATAGTGATAGGAAGTCCGTAAAGATTATAGGAAGTTCTCTTTTCAAAGAATCGGCTTTTAGAGCGGCTCATTCGCGAACGACACATCAACACTAGTGGACTGCCGAGGTGCTTTCACCCCAAAATGGTGGAAGCGTAGCACTGCTGCTGGGCGCTGGTGTTGCAATGGAATGTTCTATTGAGTTTCGCCTCTTGTTCTTCTATACTCTTTGATTATGCTCAGCCATCAGGAAGTGAGTGCTTCTAATCGGGCTTCACTTTTCTCCGTTGAAATCAAGGGGTTTGCTGTGTCCATTTCTTTTACAGTCTATGGTGGAAACCATAGACTGTAAAAACGTGCAGATTAAGGGGCGGTAATATTATAATAAGATCCCCATTCTACGGGGGCCCCCAGTAGTGCACGAAATTTAAA
The DNA here is from genome assembly GCA_026230005.1 of Gila orcuttii. Lineage (NCBI taxonomy): Eukaryota > Metazoa > Chordata > Actinopteri > Cypriniformes > Leuciscidae > Gila > Gila orcuttii. The sequence goes on along the minus strand of JAPDVR010000019.1, from coordinate 24,981,832 downwards.
AAGCAAACATAAGTTCAAACAAAACGAAATGAATCCACAACACAACGGAAAATGTACAACACAATGGAAATGAGCCACAACACCTGGAACATGTATAACACAACGGAAATAAGCCACAACACAAAGGAAAACACAACGAAATAAAATGCAACACAACGGAAATGTTCTCGACCAACTAGAGGGCTCTTGGAGTGCGGTAAAGTCAGTTTTCCTTGCCATTGTTCTATAGAGTTGGCACTAGTCTTAATATATCAATACCACGATTAGTTTTAACAGTATGTTACCATTGTATATCAACATAAAATATTACTTCAAAATCACCTACATGAATTAGCTGCGTATTTATACTCGAGAATGCTTTGACGCGCTACCAGGCAATTCCACCAAGTGGTTAAACATGGAAAAAGATTTTCATGAATGTCTCCTTTAAAAAAAGTCCCCTATAAATCTGAGGTCTCACTCTCTTTGAACTACTTTGATTTATGAATAGCTTGTGAATTCACAAGTAGCTGTTCACCAACACTGGTGCATATTCTTGATCATTCAGTGGTTCCTATCATCGACGCGGTGCATATTCTTTCTGGTTATTATGCTAATGTATGGGAACAAATGGATTTTATGATTCTAGGAGCAAAAGGGACTTCCTGTTCTTAAATGTCTATGTGGCTTTGAATCTACTCGTGGGCAGAGCTGTAATTAAGCCCAAGCATGGAGACAAAAGAGATCAGGACTGTTTGCACTCGGCACAGGCAGCAGCACGACATGTATTTATCTGGCTGCGTTTAAACAGATTCATGTACACTGTGACTTCAGGGAACAAATATTACAACTTAGTAGGAGGATGGCATCTAATCTTATTGGTTCCAGGAAGACTATTCCTTTGAGTGACAGCACTTAAAGCCATATGAGGCCAGTTCTGGGACACGATGATGTGCTTAAAAATAGAGGCAGCCTGATACGTAAATCTTACGTTTAACTCGTATTAAGACAAATGTGTATCGTGCTGTGGAAAAAAAATCATGCTACTACATTTAGAAATCGTCACTTCTGCTCTTTGATTGTTGCCTGTTATTTCTCATTTCATTCCCTGCTGGGAATAGGCCAGTGTGTCAGTTTCAGATGCTGGAGTCCTGCTGTGATTCTATGAGCTGTACTTGACCACACATTTGATTGTTAGAGATCTATGAGGCAAACTTCTCACCTGACTGCTCTGATGAAGGAAGAAAACGCCTCCGCAAGAGGGACAATTATGTCCATTGTATCAGCACCCACTCATTTGCATTAGTGTTTATTTAATCTGTAAATCGTCTAAAAGCAAAGTCAACATTGGGACAAAACTGACCATATTCACTTTCCTAATGTTCCTGCTCTTATTGTACATGATCAATTAACCAATTATTTGATCAATTAATTATTATATTTTTTCATCAAAATGTACCAAGATGCTCCACCTCTTAAATCTCTCCTTTTCAGCTGACGTTGTTTGGGTCGCATGGGTTATTGGTTAATGTTGACCAACAGTGAAAGTTTCCATTAAGACTAATGCAACTTTTCTAAAATGCAGGTTAGGGTTAGTGCAATATTTAAATGTGAAGTGTGTCATTTCTATGCCACTGGCAGCAACAAACATGTCTGCAAAATGAATGCCAACAAGTTTCAAACTCTCTCTTATCTTCCATTATTCAGAAACAGTAGTGCTCTCCCAAACTCACACTATTGGTTCTGCTCAAACAGCAGTTTGGTACCACTAGTGGCATATGAAATGACAAGATTCACCAATACCGTAGTAAATACATCCCAATTAACAATAATGTAATTAAGGTTGCAATAATATAATAAAATAACGATATATTAGGAAAAAGAAGTGTTACCATTATGATATAAACTTGACCTTCAACCTCTACATTGTGGTTCAAAAGTGTACGTCTCTGGTAGTTCTTCGCAATTGACATTCAGGTCGAGTTCCATTCTGGTATGGGACGTCTTTTCATTTTCTAATCATGTCCGGATGGATAAAATCAAGTCTTTTTTTTTTTTTTTTGGAATATCGAATTTTGCTCTGAAATATGTCACAATACAAAAGTAAAATGTTGACTTTATTTAGCTCACTTAATGGAAAGGCCATTACTGTAATTCAGCCCTCTATAGGAAATCTGGCAGTGCTACAGAGTCCACTAATGGTGTAACTACAAAGGTAAATCTGTCATGTCTGTGAAGTTATAATTTGTTCTCTGACCCTGTCACAGTTGCTTAGGGAAACCTCTCTGCTTTTAGATTCAGAGGCTATTGGCTTATCGACAGGATATTTTTAGTGATGTTCAAACAGATTCTGACAGAGAGAGAGAAAGGGAGACAAAAAAAGACTGAGATATGCTCACAGGCTAATTAACAGTCACAATCGATGTAGAGAAATGAAGGCATGCCAGGCTTATTGTGGTGTGTGTGTCAAGTCAAGTCAAGTCAAATATATTTATATAGCGCTTTTCACAATACAGATTGTATCAAAGCTGCTTCACAGTATCAATCAAAACAACTTAACAATGTTTGTTTATTACTGGAAAAAAGACATCCAAGTTTGGTAGAGCTGATCAATGGTATGATTGGTTAATTAATTTGAATATCCCCAACTGAGCAAGCCAAAGGCAACAGTGGCAAGGAACCGAAAAACTCCATCCAGTGACCTAATGGTGTCCTAACACCCCATCAGATGACCCAATGGAGAAAAAAAAACCTTGGGAGAACCCAGGCTCAGTCTGGGGCCAGTTCTCCTCTGGCGTTTATGAACTAGAGGCCGAATTTACAGTAACTGTAAGATAAAAAATTTATATGAATGCCTGGCTAAATGGATGCGTCTTCAGTCTAGTTTTAAACTGGGAGAGCGAGTCTGAGCTACGAACAATATCAGGAAGGCTATTCCAGAGCTTCGGAGCTAAATGTGAAAATGCTCTGCCTCCTTTGGTGGATCTGGATATCCTAGGAATGACCAGAAGCCTCGAATTTAGTGATCTTAAAGAGCGCGATGGATTGTAAGGCGATAGAAGATCCGTTAAATAGACTGGAGCTAAACCATTTAGAGCTTTATAAGTCAAAAGCAATACCTTGTATTTAATACGGAACTTTATAGGTAACCAATGAAGTGATGATAAAATCGGTGTTATATGATCATATTTTCTTGATCTAGTAAGAACTCCAGCGGCTGCATTTTGGACTAACTGTAGCTTGTTTATTGAAGATGCAGGATAACCAGCTCATAAAGCATTACAGTAATCTAGTCTCGAGGTCATGAATGCATGAACTAACTTTTCTGCATCAGAGACTGATAGCATATTGCGTAGCTTAGCAATGTTTCTAAGGTGGAAAAAGGCAGTTTTTGTAACATATGAAATATGCTTTTCAAAAGACAGGTTGCAGTCTAATGTAACACCCAGGTCTTTTACTGTAGCGGATAAAGTAACAGGGCATCCTACTATGTTAAAGTTGTGCTGTGAAAGGTTTTGTGGACGTTTTTTAGAACCGATAAGTATTACCTCTGTCTTGTCTGGATTTAATAAAAGAAAATTATGCGTCATCCAATCTTTTATATCTTTAACACAATCTGTCAATTTGGATAATTTAGCGTATTCATCTGGCCGTGATGAAATATATATTTGAGTGTCATCAGCATAACAATGGAAACTAATTCCATGTTTCCTTAGAATATTACCAAGTGGCAGCATATATATTGAGAATAATAAAGGGCCTAACACAGATCCCTGCGGCACTCCATAGTTTGCCGAAGTTATAATCGATTTTTCTCCATTTAAGTAGACGAAATGGTAGCGGTCAGATAAGTATGACCTGAACCAGCTTAATGCTTGTCCTTGAACACCAGTGTAATTTTGTAGTCGATCTAAGAGTATTGTGTGACCTATAGTATCGAACGCAGCACTAAGACCAAGTAAAACTAGTACTGAGATACAGCCTTGGTCCGAAGCTAAAAGTAAATCATTTGTGATTCTAACAAGCGGAGTTTCAGTGCTATGATGTGGCCTGAATCCAGACTGAAACTTTTCATAGATGTCGTTTTCTTGCAAGAAAGAGCCGAGTTGAGCGGACACAACTTTTTCTAATATTTTTGACATAAATGGAAGATTCGAAATGGGTCTGTAATTTGCTAGGTTATTTGGATCGAATTGTGGTTTCTTAATAAGAGGTTTTATAACTGCCAGCTTGAACGTTCTTGGAACATGGCCTAAAGATAAAGATGAGTTAATAATATTGAGAAGAGGCTCTTCCACTATAGGTAAAACTTCTTTCAGTAGTTTAGTTGGTATAGGATCTAATAAACATGTTGTTGTTTTAGATGAAGTGATAAGTTTATTTAACTCTTTTTGTTCTATGGTTGTAAAGCATTGTAATTGTTCTTGCGGGGTGATAATTGCGGCCGAATTATAAGGCGCGAGCAAAGATCGAACGGTTACGATTTTGATTCTGATGCTTTCAATTTTCTCGGTGAAGAAGTTCATGAAATCATTACTACTAAACTGTAACGAGGTATTTTGTTCAGACGACGTCTGTTTATTTGTTAGTCTAGCCACGGTATTAAATAAAAACCTTGGATTATTTCGGTTGTTTTCTATTAATTTGCTGAGGTGCTCAGCCCTGGCCGTTTTAAGTGCCTTTTTATAAAGTGACATACTGTCTTTCCACGCGATTCTAAAGACCTCTAAATTAGTTGTTTTCCATTTACGCTCTAAATTACGGGTTTCTCTCTTTAAAACATATGTAGTATTATTGTACCATGGTGCTATACTTTTTTCTCTGACCTTTTTTAATCTAATGGGTGCAACAATATCCAATGTTCTAGAGAGAATGGTGCTCATAGTGCTAGTTAGTTCGTCTAATTCACCTGTTTGTTTGGGTTCAGGCAGCAGCTGAGACAGATCAGATAAGCTATTTGAGAAATGATCTATGGTGGATGGACGAATTGTTCTACCTGGTCGATAACGTGGCGCAGCATGACATATTACAGCAGTGCGTAATATGCAAGTTACCAAGTAGTGGTCACTGACATCATCACTTTGTGGAATGATATCTATATTGGTTGGATCGGTTCCATATGATATAATTAAATCGAGTGTATGATTAAGACGATGAGTTGGTCCGGTGACGTTTTGCTTGACCCCGAAGGAGTTTAATAAATCTGTAAACGCAGCCCCTAACGCATCATTTAAATTATCTACGTGTATGTTAAAATCTCCAACAATTAATGCTTTATCGACATTGACCAAAAGATCTGATAGAAAGTCAGCAAACTCTTTTAGGAAATTGGCGTAAGGCCCTGGAGGTCTATATACGGTAGCCAATGCTAGAGATAATAGGGATTTTTTTCTTACATCTAAGAGCGTAACATTTAGCACTTCAAACGAATTAAACCTATGACGAGTTTTCTGAGTAACACTAAGGATATCTCTGTAGATTGTTGCAACACCGCCGCCACGACCGATCAGACGGGGCTCATGCTTATAACAGTATCCTGGTGGAGTAGACTCATTTAGACCGAAATAATCATTTGGTTTAAGCCAGGTTTCAGTAAGGCACAGAACATCGAAATTATTATCTGTGACCATTTCATTTACAATAACCGCCTTAGGTGTGAGCGATTTAATGTTTAGAAGACCTAGCTTTAGAAATTGTTTTTGTTCACCAATAGCGAAATTTTTTGTTTTAATAACAATTAGATTTTTTCTAGATCCCGCAGTAGATTTATTATTTGATCTTAGTAAACGAGGAATAGACACAGTTTCTATGCAATGTTCTACACTAGTATTAATATCAATTAAATTGTGTGTGAGCGAGATTGGGAGATTAAGCGAATGCGTGTCAGTGAATACAATAGAGAGTATGTGTATATGAATTAGTGTTAAAAAATGAGTGTGTACAATACATCTGCAATTACACAGCAGGTCACCGTCTCTGGAGGTAGAACGAGTTCACAATTCTGCTGTGTTCTGTCTCTGACATTTACAGTGAAACTTGAATTATTAAACATTTGAGAATATATCGATCACTTGAGATTCATGCTGTCAAGCCTAAACTGTGTTGCTCATTAAGGAACCAACAGAGCTGTAATAATCAGATTATGTCTTAAGGATAAGTGTTGGGCTCCTTTAAATTTCGCAGCTGAGGCAATTGTATCTCTCTTCCTTGTGCTTCACGACTCTCCTTTCCCCAAGTCCTCCATCTCTGTTTCTTATGTATTTTATTTCTGTCTTTACATCAAAATTATATGTACTTTATGCCTCTCATGTTGTTCTAACTGCAAAGACAAAGTGTACGAGCCGGCTGGTGGGAGTGTGAGTGATTGAATGAACATTGACAGCTCTCAGAGTTCTGGAACCTTCTCTTTCTTGACTTGTGCATTATTTTTTTTTGCTGTGTAGTAGGATATGAACTGGTTGTATTTGACAAAGCTTTTATATATATTTTAATTATATAAATATCTTATTATATATATATATATATATATATATATATATATATATGCACTGTATATATCTCACTCTTGGACAATATTTTTTCAAATTTCTTATAAAAAGGAAAAGGTTGGAAAGGAAGTTTTTCAATACTGTATGGAATTAATATGAATAGTAATAGTTAGAAGAATCATTATTGAGAATAGTGAGAATTGCAAACAAACTAAATAAAAATATCTGGACAATGAAAATTCGTAAAAATCTGCTTAATTGTCATTAACCATTAAAAATATGTTTTTATATATATTAGCTTTTTTAAAACTAGATTTATTAATATACAAATATTATAAATATATTTTTTACAATTAAAATTGCAAAACTATTAATGTTCCTATTCCTAAACAGACTTCATTTTCTTTATACAATTTAAAAAATATATTTATTTATTTTAGTTAAAGGTAGGGTAGGCAATTGCGGAGAGGATAGAAATAGCAAGTTATCTTTGAAAGCATAAGATCCCACCCTCCCTTTTAGAGCGTCTCCAAACCCACGCCTCCTTCAAAACACATGAACACGTATAGCAGGGAGAAAACAAAAGTGTCACGAGAGACGGTGTTAAATTAATTTGTCTCAAAGCACAACATTACAATAATAATGAACAACTTACAGAGCTCTTGTACAACTGACTGCTGCAGATTAATTTCGGTGTTGATAGTGTTGACATTGAAACGCATAAATCTTGAACAGCTCCGAGTAAAACATCACGGGTTGCCATCTTGTAATTACAGTTACAATGGCGTGAATGCAGTATAAGCTTGTTGTTTTGGTTCAGGAGGAACTGCAAAAGGAGGCGCTCGTTGACTGTCTGTGTGAGCAGGGTGCGCGGAGGTATGGAAATATATTTGTTGACTGGCAGGTAGGACATCCTATCAATGCGCTATATAGCTCATTCAGACAAAATGCAAATGGACGAACATTTTTTGATCCGGAGACTTCCACAGGAGATACATGTACACGTTTTAATATTTAGACTAGAATGTTAGAATACAGGTCCTTCTCAAAAAATTAGCATATTGTAATAAAGTTCATTATTTTCCATAATGTAATGATAAAAAATAAACTTTCATATATTTTAGATTCATTGCACACCAACTGAAATATTTCAGGTCTTTTATTGTTTTAATACTGATGATTTTGGCATACAGCTCATGAAAACCCAAAATTCCTATCTCAAAAAATTAGCATATTTCATCCGACCAATAAAAGAAGTGTTTTTAATACAAAAAAAAGTCAACCTTCAAATAATTATGTTCAGTTATGTACTCAATACTTGGTCGGGAATCCTTTTGCAGAAATGACTGCTTCAATGCGGCGTGGCATGGAGGCAATCAGCCTGTGGCACTGCTGAGGTGTTATGGAGGCCCAGGATGCTTCGATAGCGGCCTTAAGCTCATCCAGAGTGTTGGGTCTTGCGTCTCTCAACTTTCTCTTCACAATATCCCACAGATTCTCTATGGGGTTCAGGTCAGGAGAGTTGGCAGGCCAATTGAGCACAGTAATACCATGGTCAGTAAACCATTTACCAGTGGTTTTGGCACTGTGAGCAGGTGCCAGGTCGTGCTGAAAAATGAAATCAGATGGAAGCACGAAGTGCTCCAAAATCTCCTGATAGCTAGCTGCATTGACCCTGCCCTTGATAAAACACAGTGGACCAACACCAGCAGCTGACATGGCACCCCAGACCATCATTGACTGTGGGTACTTGACACTGGACTTCAGGCATTTTGGCATTTCCTTCTCCCCAGTCTTTCTCCAGACTCTGGCACCTTGATTTCCGAATGACATGTAAAATTTGCTTTCATCCGAAAAAAGTACTTTGGACCACTGAGCAACAGTCCAGTGCTGCTTCTCTGTAGCCCAGGTCAGGCGCTTCTGCCGCTGTTTCTGGTTCAAAAGTGGCTTGACCTGGGGAATGCGGCACCTGTAGCCCATTTCCTGCACACGCCTGTGCACGGTGGCTCTGGATGTTTCTACTCCAGACTCAGTACACTGCTTCCGCAGGTCCCCCAAGGTCTGGAATCGGTCCTTCTCCACAATCTTCCTCAGGGTCCGGTCACCTCTTCTCGTTGTGCAGCGTTTTTTGCCACACTTTTTCCTTCCCACAGACTTCCCACTGAGGTGCCTTGATACAGCACTCTGGGAACAGCCTATTTGTTCAGAAATTTCTTTCTGTGTCTTACCCTCTTGCTTGAGGGTGTCAATGATGGCCTTCTGGACAGCAGTCAGGTCGGCAGTCTTACCCATGATTGCGGTTTTGAGTAATGAAACAGGCTGGGAGTTTTTAAAAGCCTCAGGAATCTTTTGCAGGTGTTTAGAGTTAATTAGTTGATTCAGATGATTAGGTTAATAGCTCGTTTAGAGAACCTTTTCATGATATGCTAATTTTTTGAGATAGGAATTTTGGGTTTTCATGAGCTGTATGCCAAAATCATCAGTATTAAAACAATAAAAGACCTGAAATATTTCAGTTGGTGCGCAATGAATCTAAAATATATGAAAGTTTAATTTTTATCATTACATTATGGAAAATAATGAACTTTATCACAATATGCACATTTTTTTAGAAGGACCTGTATATTAGAATATTTCATATTAGTGATTGCTACAGTATCGGGATGTGAAAAGAGTTTCAACGTATAACAAAAAGTGTTTCTAAAACTCAAAGTTGCCTATACCCTACCTTTATGGTTAAATATCAACCTGGACATGTTTTTGTGAGATTTCCCAAAATAACATGCTGTTATAATTGCTTGCATATATAAGTGCACTATATAAGTGCGCTTCTGCATGACTGCCTGTGGTTTGGTAATTGCCTCAGGAGTTAAAAACGGGAATGGACTGCTTTTATACACCTGTAGTGCAAAAGTGTGGACTATGCCATGCCTGACTCTAAAACTACACCATTGCCTCCTTTGATCAGTTTTCTATCTGAGTTATTAGTATTATTGATGGAATACGTTCATGTAAACTCACTCAGTTTGAACCTCTATCACAGAATTCATCATGTCTCTTTGTTGGCAGGTGGCTGAGGGCAGAACGGGTGTTTTTGTGAGGGACCCATCCGAGCCAGAGTCTTCTGTGATTAAAGCTAAATAGAAATTAAAGGCCACAAGCTGACAGCACTTAAGCTGATATGTGGAGTCTTAAAGAAGCAACTATACACAGAGTTTGGTTGATTTTTGTGCTTGCTGTCATCTGTTGCGTAAGCCGGTGTACAAATGGGTCTTGACAGCACTGTTTTTAGGAAACGACAACTGGAAACATTGTCTTGTGCCCTGTGACAAGGAGACAATGAACTGAATATTCAAGGATGGAGGGAACCAAAGGTAAAGTTTTAACCAATGAATAACCAGTAATTATTGATCAAAACAGTAATCAGTATCTCATTATTAGCAGAACACATTTTACACATGGGGTAAACCAATGGTTTAGTCAATAATTCAAGAGGGTCTTACTTTAAAGGTTGTGATTTTATCTAGTACTTGGCCTTATGAAATAGTTCTTGTTGTTGATTATATGTCATTATAGCATGTATTACAATAAGGATATAATTAAAGGTAAGATCATTGCCAATTTTTTTTATCTATAGCTTTTGTAATGATAAATAACAATCTACACATTTAGAAACTATAGCAACAACATATTGTAATATAAATCTTTAGTGAAAAATATATTCCCTCTGACTCGAACACGCTGATTTCAATGAAGCCCCTCCTTCCACAATTCGAAATGTGCTGTGATTGGTTGGCTGGACCAGTGTGTTGTGGATTGGCAACACTTAGAGCGTGTTTAGGAAATGTCCTGCCCTTCCATAACTGCCACTTCTTCTCTAGTATAAATATTGAGGATGGCGTCAATTTCAAACCAATTTGAGCCCGATTCAGACCCTGACAATGTTAACAAACAATATTAAGAGGATCGTGCGGAAAGGATTTCATGCACAGACTTTTTGATTTCACAGGACGTTTCAGAGTAATATTTTTGTCATTTTGTCTTACAAAAGCGAGAGCTTACAAAAGCAACAAAAACAAACTGTTCACCATAAAAGGTGCAGCACACAGATAAACATTGGGTTAATAATGTTCAGGAACATTATTTAAAAATAAGTTTTAACCACTCTATCGTCAGCCTTAGGAAGGTCAAACAAATGGGTTTTTGGAAATGTTGTGGGAAAAAACGTGTCTCTTTGACATAAATCGCCCCCTAAACCCTTATTCACTATTTTCTACGTTAGTCTGCTAATATAGGCTACTGTTCACTTGAAGGAGTGAGCGAATTCGGACAGCCAGCGAGTGTACGTTATGAAGGTATTTTTGGCGCAAATCAACTGAACTTCAACAAATCAACTTGTTTGACCTGTGACAGTGAAATTTGTAGTTGTAGAGAATAGCCACACATGTGTATAAGTAAATTGAAAGTCATAGAGAGAAATGTTTTAAGAGTTGCAAACTTGTAGACTTTTTTTTATCTTTCACAAACACAACACAACAGTTACACCTTCTCAAATTCTTCATTGCAGGTGCACAAATCCTATTCTACAAATCACAAATTAAGAAACGCTCACATTCGTACTCTCACATTTTTGCTACAGTTGCTGCAGTGAATATGGTGCAAAACGCATTTACACACCTGCATCAAAAAATGTGAAGTCACAGAGAAATTTTGCTCATCCGCAAATCAGTATGTGAATTTATCCAATGAGAATTGCACACTTGTAGAATATTTTCTCACAAATGTCTTGTATGTTTTTCTAGCACAAACACAAGTACATAGCTACAACTACTTGAATCTGCTGCGACGAATCTCAAACACTGTTTTTCGCTTTCAAATAACAAGTTTCGCGCATTCTCCCTTTTCCCCCTTTTCCCCCATTGATCTATGTGAAATGTTGAGCAAAAGTGAGTTGTGCATCTGTAGACGCAGTGGGCGGAACCTACATCAATATTCATGAGTCTCCCGGGCATGCGCCTGGAACTGCTCATTTTAGTTCACGCTCCTCCTTTCTCAGAAGGTTTAATGGATTATTTCAAAAAAGGTAAATATAGTTTCAGCGCGAACTTAAAATACAATTGTGTATCATTTCATAAAGTTCATAATGTTTTTATTAGTTTGCACGTTTTGTGCATTCTTTAATGACTAAATGATCATCCCCTTTTTTGCGTAGGCTATATGTGGGTGGAGATTATTTAAATGGAGAACATTGTGACTTCATAAGGAAAGTGGGGGGAAACTAACGATTCTTTCGCTGTAGTTGTTGAAAAGTGGATTCTGTTAAATAAAACATCTCCCTTTGGAGTGGACTTTGAGCTATGTTACCTTGCAGATCTTTTTTATGTTCAAACACCAACATTACACACTAACTAAAGTTGAAACAGTGGAAAAGCATAATTAGACCCCTTTAAGGACAATCAACTTGGATGTTTAAGTCATTTCAACTTAAATTACATTAAATTGACTTAAAATTAGTTGAATCTTGTATAAAAAAAGTTGACAATTTCTTTACTTATTTTGATGAGTGCAATGTAAAAATACATGTTGTCATAACTTATTTTTTAGGATATAAATTATACAAGTTAATCAGAATGTACCACAATAAATGCAATAGAATGTGATAGTAAAGGTGGTCATGATTAGTTTGTTGTTGCAGGATGATGTTTTCTCTTCTTTTCATCAGTCTTTTTAGTTAATTGTGAGGCCGTTTTAGATCATGTTTGAATTTCTCCATACGCGTTTAAAGTGGTATTCTCAGTAGAATTCAAATGGGTCGCCCATTTTGTCATCAGTGTCGCAATAGGAACGACTTTCCTTGCTCAAATCTTATCACACTTTTGGAGCGAGCTAGTGAACGCGCCTACGGTTATTCGCGCGCCACTCATACAAAAACAGACAATTGGGTTAAGTCTTATATTGCGCAGATAATGGATCCGTTCGGTTCGAACGGTAACTTGGTGCTTATAAAAGCTCCGAACGCACGACGTAATAATCAGTCAATTATAGTAATAGCCTACGAGAGGTATTATAGGCTATAGTATAAAGCTTAAGAGATTTGACAATGCTTTGTTTTTCCTCTGCAGTGGAGTTGTTGGGCACGCGCTCGGCGTTGGAGTTGGAGATCCCCAGCTTCTGCCTTTGCGCTTCGGTGTAGCTGCGCATGCGTGGGGAGCTCCCCGTGCCCACAGACTTGTCGCTTTGAGCCCAGAGCGCGCGCGGGTGGCACACAGAAGCTCCCGGCCAGCCAGCGCGCGACGTTACCATGAGCCTCCCTGCTCCGCCGGCAGAGACTCCACGCGCAGAGAGTGCCCACCTGACGAGAGCAGCGCGAGAGCCACAAACGCACGATGCCCGGGGGAAAGAGAGGGCTGGTGGCACCGCAAAATACTTTCCTGGAGAATATCGTCAGACGCTCGAGTGGTGAGTAGCACGCTTGTGGTTTCTCGAATGCATTAAGTCACTTATCGTTACAGTGTCCATGTTACTATGCGTTTACATACTGAGTAACTAGTAAATCATACTAAAACAGGTAGCCTAATTAATTTGAAGCTGCTTTTGTGGAGTTATTCGTAATTAGCTATTTAAATATTACATTTAAGATGTGAATCATGGACGCTGTAATGCTAATGCAATGTTTAATGCTTTAACTTCGTATTTTTTTCTCTTTTGGTGGTTTCTCTGAGCTGGGCAGGGTAGGGCCTACATTGTGAATTTTTTTAAATGCATAAATGTTATAGAGCCGTTTTAGAAGATATTCGTATTCATGTATTAAGATATCTCACATCTGAAAAAAAACAGTTTTCAAATGTAGGCTACTTTATGTAAAAAAACATTAATTCCTTACCGCGCTGCAGAATTTAAATATTTACAAACAGCATTTATTTCTGTTTATTTATTTATTTATTTATTTATTTATTCAAATGTATTTCTTATTTTGAGTTAGGTGATTTTTCATTCTTTTAGAAAAAAAAGCAGTGCACAATATTGTCAACATCTTTAGAGAAATATATTTACTACTAGACAATATAACGTTAAGCAGCCGCAATTGACTAATACATCGTGTAGTACTATACCAATACTTAATTTAATATAATTACGCATTTCTCTTTCAGTTGTTTTATTTCTCCTTCAGTTGATTAAAAATAAACTCACTATACAGTAATTTCAGTCCACGTCTCTGCGCCAGCAGCTCATCAGGACTCGCATGAAGTCAAGTACTCCTGATTGTTTTGAGAGAACTGTTGCGTTTATGACCACTAGAGGGAGCAACATCTCTAGTTCAGGTCACAGTACTGCGGTTTGTGTCTGGTTTGCCCTCTCCATTACAAACAAATCGAATCTGAAAATTATAGTGTATATAAGACATGATAGTTTAAGTGAGGAAAAAATTGTAGACAAACTCTAATAAAAGATTTTAAAACATCCCAATCACATTATGTGGTCAGAAAGGCTGCATTTTGTAGTTGTTTTGTTTTATGATGTTTTGAAAAGTCTACTATTACACCAGATGTTCTAGTAAGATAAGTGACAGTAATATACTGTGGTGTCAGGTCACTAATTCCTGCTCTCTCTTTTATACTTTATCATCTTCTGAACATTCAGAGACAAGTTTCTTGCTGGGGAACGCTCAGATTGTGGACTGGCCTGTAGTTTACAGTAATGACGGCTTCTGCAAGCTGTCTGGATATCACAGAGCAGAGGTCATGCAGAAAAGCAGCACATGCAGGTGAGGATGTACACGTGACCATAGAAGTCTGTATATGTTACACAGTTCATGCTGTATTGAAGATCTCTGGTGTTGCAGTACATTTAAGGGGCCTGTATAACAATTTAAGACTGAAGCTTAAAATGATTTGTTGTGCATTCATGTGCTCATTGTAACAAAACCAATAAATAATAATGTCATAATCTTGGGGTTGTGCATCACTTTGCCTTTGCCTAAATTGTAGTATTATACAGTAAATGTGTGTATATATATATGAATCAACATGTTAGGAATTTGGAATTTTAGTAGATGAAAGTATCTTTTTGGCCCAGACATGATCTGGCATACTGTGGTAAAAAAAATAAAAAAAATAATTGAGATACTGACACAGATATACTGTCTTCCGCTTAGAGCATATTTTTATGCCATGCTCACAAGACAATCTTTTTATTTTATTTTTATTAATAAGCTGTTATCTGTGACTGCAAGCGAAACAAACAGGTTAAGATGCCATAATTGGTCCCACTTTGCTTAAAGGGTGAGGTGCACATACATTTCAGAAAATCTCTGTAATCTCTTAATCTTTGTTAGAATATATGACCATGAGCCACTCATGTGGGAAAATCTGAATCCTGAACATCATCTGAGCATTTTACTTCCATAAATCTTTAGACTAGGATTTATGTAGATTCTAATGAATTCAGGGAGGGATAATTACTTAAAAACTATGCACTGTGTGAATAATCTCTCTCTGTAGTTTTATGTATGGGGAGCTGACAGACAAGAAGACCATAGAAAAGGTGAAACAGGCCTTTGATAACTATGAGTCCAACTGCGTTGAAGTGCTGCTGTACAGAAAGAACAGTAAGTGCGACTACAAACAAACATATACAGATATTAACATCTTTAAAGTTTCTTATGTCTAATAGAGCTGTTGTAAACAGTAAAAAATCACGTTGACTAAAAGAGCTACTTGATATTACACAGCATGGAATATCTGAACAAACAGTATTAAACACTTCCACGTACACTACTGGTCAAGTTTGGAATAATCTTTTTTTTTTTTTTTTTTTTTTAAGATGTTTTTGTCTTTAGTCTCTTGTGCTCACCAAGGCTGCATTTATTTTATCAAAATACAGTAAAAATATTAATACTGTAAAATATTACAATTTAAAATAACTGTTTTTTAGTGTAATATATTTTAAAACGTAATTAAAATAACGTTTTTAGAAATAACGTTTTCAGAAATCATTCTAATATGGTAATTTGGTTCTCAACAATTAGTAACTGTTTTTGCTGCTTAAAATCTTGTGGAAACCGTGATACTTTTTGAGGATTCTTTGATGCATACAATCATAGAAATCTTTTGTAATAGAATTTTTTCTGTCACTTTTGATACATTTAATGCGTTCTTGTTGAGTAAAAGTATTAATTTCTTTTTTTTTATCTTAAATACCCTAAAATTTTGAATGGTTGTGTATAACAGTTTCCACACAAATCAAAACTGTTTTCAACATTAATAATAATAACAACTGTTTCTTGAGCACTAAAATATCATATTAGAATGATTTCTAAAAGAAACTGAAGACTGGAGTAATAAGAATATACAGCTTTAACATTTTTCCTAAGAAAAAAACATTGGGTAAAAAATAATCAAAGCCAAATTTAGCAAATGGTATTACATAGATATCATGTGCTTATGAATTAATTGTCATCTATTAAAACACAATATATAGGCTACTATGGTATATATACTATTACTTCTTCAATTACTTCTTCAATTAATAAAAACAGGAGCATGTTTTCGTCAACTTTGGTTTGAAGGCTTAATATGAAAAGGCTCTGAATTAATGATTTAATGGTTCTGTCAGAAATCATTTGATGATGCTGACTTTGACCTCTGACCTTATACAGGATCTCCGGTGTGGTTCTACATGCAGATTGCACCAATCCGAAATGAAAATGACAAAGTGGTTCTGTTCCTGTGTACATTTAAGGACATCACCGTCTTTAAACAGCCTATTGAAGACGAAAGCACCAGAGGTGAGTTTGATATACACTCATGTACTGTACAACACTTGTAATGTCAGTGATGCATTCAAAATATATACTTGTCTGAAAGACGCAGAGTTAGTGCCCGTAGTGCTTGTTAGACCCGAGTTTGTTCTGACAGATTAACACTTCCTCTAATGTGCTTATGTCATATAAATAAATATTTCTTTATGATTGGCAAGAATTGCTAGTTTTTTCATTTGGCACTCAATCTCAAGTGTTATTTTCCAGCACGTGTGTGTGTGTGTGTGTATGTGCGTGTCTGCCGGGGGGGCTTGTTTATTAGGTTTTATTATGTTATATCTGTTTCCAAAACTTCCAATAGTATGTGTGGGTGATTTTCACAAAACCTGTCCAGCTTAATTTTCAAGAAATCATATTTTTCCTGTAGAAAATAGTGAAGCGTGTATTTTTTATGACAATTATTCTTTACAATAAGACAATTACTGTTACAGTGTTGAGAATCACTTTTTAGAATAAAGGGAAATTGTTACAGTAATGAGAATTGCTGCTTAACATGAAAATAATGGTCCTTACTTTTCTTTATAATAAATGATTTTAGGGTGAAGTGTGACTTGAGCCTGTTTGCATCAGATTCACCAGTGTGTGTGAGATGAATGTTAATCATACAAGAATCAAAGAGAGCAAGAGAGAGAGAGAGATTTGAAACGGCTCCAGACAGTGTTTCAGCAGTTATATTTCATTGCAGGATCATAACAGGAGCGACAACAAACACTTCTTCCACTTTTACTCAATATAAAAAACTTTGCTGAGTCATATCTGAGCCACTGAGGACTTTTATGTTTTGGATGTATTCATGAAATATATCATTCATATAAAGTCATCAAAGAATCCTGAAAAAAAAAAGTATCATGGTTTGGACTAAAAATAATAAGCAGCACAACTGTTTTCAACTTAATAATAATAATACATGTTTTGTGAGTGTCAAATCAGCATATTAGAATAATTTCTGAAGGATCATGTGACACTGAAGACTGGAGTATTGATGCTGAATTTTCAGCTTTGTCATCACATGAATAAATTACATTGTAGAATACATTAGAATGAAAAGTGACAATATTACTGTATTAATTCAGTTGAAATAACTTTCAAAAACATAAAAACTGACCCTTACTATATATATATATATATATATATATATATATATATATATATATATATAATTATCCACTTTTTGGTGATCAACAAACTTGTGAGATTGAACTTGTGAACCTTTTTGTACAAAATGTCAGATTCTTGCTCAAGATGAAGCAACATGCTCTTTGAAACATTTTCAATTCAGTTATGCAGAACCTTTACGAAAGCAAAATATTGAATTGAGTTTCATTTGTGCAGATTGTTTTAGAAGAGCACTGCACAACTGAACTGAAAGACATATTCGGGCCCTATTTTTACGATCTAAGCACATTGTCTAAAGCGCACAGCGCAAGTGCACTTAGGGCGTGTCCGAATCCACTTTTGCTAGTTAAATGATGAGAAAAATGGTCGGCACGCCTGGCATGTCTAAAAGGGTTGTCCCTATTTTCGTAAAGAGTAATGGGTGTGTTTTGGGCGTAACGTGCAATAAACCAATCAGAATCATCTCCCATTCATTCCCTTTAAAAGCCAGTTGCGCTCACGCCATGGTGGATTCGCTTTTACATGGTGGAATTTCTAAGCGGAAAAACTGAACGCTCCTCTAGCGAGGAAACGGATCTGCTCGTGCACGATTAAAGCGCGTGAGCAGACCATCTACGGGACAAGCCGGATTCCACAATATCTTTATGTAAACTATAATAATCTTTTACATTGTAATCCTTTTATTTTTAATATTTGGCATGTTTTTGTGCTACTTTGTGTGTAATAAGCAGAGTGTACACGCGTTGTGGACCCGCCTATAGGCACATATTATGAATGCTCCCTATCAATAACAAAAAAATAAAAATACTGCGCCATTGACTTTAGACCAGGTTTCAGTTGGTCAATAGCGAAGTCTATGTCAGTTGCCTCAAATTAGCAACGCTTGAGGCAACGCCTCAAATGGTGCCGCATTGTGCCGTGTGTATGATAGGGCCCTTAGTGTGTGTTACTGTATGAACACAATGCAAGTCTTTTCAGTTCAGTTGTGTAATGCTTTTCATTAAATATGTCTTGTAGGTTGGACCAAGTTTGCACGTTTGACTCGAGCGTTGACAAACAGCAAAAGCACCATTCAGCAACTCACGCCCGTGAGCAGAACCGACGTCACTTCGCACAAACAGTCCAGACTCGCAGAGGTGAGCACCCCCCCCCCCCACACACACACACACACACAGAGGCAGCATTTGCTTACATCCTTGACTGCACAGTACAAGGTTATACAAAACTTCATCTCACGGAGGACAAACTTGTAATAGAATCACACACACACACAGGATGCTGCTGTAACGCAATCTTACACGTGTCTGTTGGACAGCAGAAGACTACAGTTGGCTGCCAGAAGCTGCTATTAATTATTAACACTGATGAGGTGTGTGTGCGTGTGTGTCATAATCCCGGTTCGCTTTTCTCAAGTTTATGATTTACTGCTCTGTCACTGTTGTGTGATGGATTTAAAGAGGAGGGAAATGTGTTAATTTTGAGTGTCAGAAAGGAATAATCTTACTAGATATTTTTTGATGAGGGGGAACATTAAAAATTGGGATAGTTTTGCGAGGGTGGAAACTTTTATCATGGCTTAATGTCTCTGATCCTTGCTGAATGTGTGTTGTTGCAGTGTTCGCAAGGCAGCATTACACTGGTTAAGGTTTGTTCTTATTCATTAACTCTTAAGTATTAAATTTCTGCAATTCATTCAGTCTGAAGGAATATTCTGGGTTCAGTATAAGTAAAACTCAATCAACAGTATTTTGACAATGTTGATTAACACAAAAATTAATTTGGACTTTTTCTTAAAAAAATATGGGTTACAGTGAGGCACTATAATGGAAGTGAATGGGGCCAATCTGTAAATGTTAAAATACAGTTTCAAAAGTAAAATTACATGTTAATATAATTTTAGCGCTAACTAAACTTTATCAAATTAAAATGCCTAAAACCTTAATCAACTGTAAAAATTATGAGTACACATTTACAGCTCAAATAATACATAAGTTTTAGCAGAATATTTTTCTGCTTTTAAATCCCAAAAATTGACCCCTTTCTCATCCTTTTTGCAGTAAGTGCATGGTTCGAATTACGTGGGAGCCAGTGGCAGCTGAGCTCCCATAGAGAGAGTATGAGCTCCCATGAAAGCAGTAAAATCCTACACCTGTGGGGGCTCTAAAAATCATCAGCACCATCATTTTAAATTACAAATAAAGCACTTTTCCCTTCAATAATCGAGGCATATTTGTTAACCCTTTCGCACGTACGTTCACAGCGGTGTGATTAGAACAGTCAGTGCATCACGTGATCAACTGCTAAATTCAAAAGTGCTTTCGCACGTTGGCTGGCGCTGAGCCAGAGACAGATGCGCTCAATATATCACAACTATTCAGTGTTTTCAACCACATAATGTTTATTTTAGGTTTCAGACATTTAAATACACAAAAGTAGCTAATAGCAAAAAAATGATTTGGGGGGACGCTAGGTAGGCCCCCACCAATATTTTAGCGAACTCCTTTCAAGGTTTTCCTGCATGGAATTATGAGGCAGCCGCCTCCGGCTCTCAACAAAACTCGGCCTGTGGCCATTCTCAAACCGTATAGTTTGCCGATAGTGCTGCGCTGGTCGGGCGAGACAAATAATAAAAAAAATTAGCCTACATTCAAATTAATCGAGGATGGATGACAGATAAATCATTATAATGTGTTGATTTTAATAAAGACACGGAACTCTTATCATGGTAAAACGCAATGAGCGTCACTCTTTTACTTTCGTTTTCAACAACGTAATTCTCTTTAGAGAAAATCAATCAAGGAAAACATATCAGGGCATTTACTACAGTTGTAATTTTTCAATGTAAATTATTTAATTTGATTGGTAACAGCCTACTGTCTTATTATTCTGATTTAATGTGTTGATCAAATTAAGGAATATTTTAAAAGAAAGATGGAGCATAGGCTACATAAAATTAGAGGGAAAAATGCCCTATTTTAAAGGTAAAAAAATTATTCTGATAAGAGTGTTTGCCAACAGTGATGTAATGAAACATTGACAATTTAACTTTGAAGGGAGTAAAAAGCCTCTGTTTAGGATATTAAGGAAATGTAATTTTGGCCAAAGAATAACTTTTAATTTAAATAAATGTTAATTTTAAATCAGCCTACTTCAGTGTGATATTTTACCATATTATCATGCTTAACATTGAGAATTTGAAAAATTGTAATGATGATAAGATGCAGATCTAAATCAAAGAATATCATATGTTTGGGCGGTTGGATTATTTTTAACAGCGGATTCGGGGCACTCAAAGTGCACCAGATTAATGAATTTATCTTTAAAATGTACAAAATTTTCTTCCTGGGGGGGCATGCCCCCAGACCCCCCTAGAGGTAACAAACTGTATTAATAAACGGACGTTGAACTCAAAATATTGAAGTGCAGTATTTAGCTATTTATTTATCACATACACCACGCCTGCTCATGGGTTACTTTTTTTTCTTTTTTTAAAGAGACCCCTACAAAGATGAAATCATAATTCGAACCCTGAGTAAGTGCCTCTATGTGACCTTGATATTTGCCCATTTAAAAATGTTAAATAAGGGACTAGTCAGTTTTGCCACAAATGTACCATAAATGCTGTTGATTGAACCTTATTGTATTTAACCTTTGATTTGCATTGAATTCTTTATTACTTTTTTGTATATTTTTTCTTGCTTAAACTTATGTTTAAAAGTCTCCTCATGACTTACACTGACAGAATTCTTAGCATTCAAAATGTGCCACCATTTTTGCATTTAAATTCTGATTGGTCTTCTTTTCTTGCATAATTTTATAATCAACAATTTAAAAATAGGGCCGATTGATATATGATCTGAAACAATCTTTCTCCCTTCGTCATCTTTTCTTTATTGTATCTTTGAGAGGAACTTCTGTTAAATCTCTGAGTAAACTTCATGTTCTTTTAATACAAAGATGCATAATATACAGAAAAAACAGTGTATTGTCAGAGCTAGAAATTAGTCAGAGCTAGAATTAATATTGAAACAAACACTTTCCTGAGGGCTCTCTTTATTTCATTTCATTTTCACTCTCTCGTATGTCCCTAGAGATAATCTGCTTATTAGGAATGTCAAAAATACAGTATAAAAATTGTTTTTCAAAGTTGTAAATAAACATTATTTTCTTGTAGAACATACTACAATGATCATTATTTAATGATCACTACTTCTAAACATTCACATTTAATTCAATGTGTTACTTGCAATGCTATGTTTCGTTGTAATTACTTGTGAACTTTACTAGCAATATCTGAGTGAAAATTCCTTCAAAGTAGAAAAATTGTTTCAAATGGTTTTAAATCCTACACCAATTTTCCTTCAGGGCTGAAAGTATTTATAATAAAATATGTATAAATGATATTCAATTATTGTAAAGCTATATATATAAAAATAACTTGATCATACATTTTCCAATAATTCAATTTAAAACAAATAATGTCAAAAAATGCGAAATGCCACTGGCTTCGGTTATAGGTATATAGGTTATAGGTAACTTCTGCAATTTTGCCATTTTTCTTTTCCTCTTTGTCTCAGATCCTTCAATCCCTTGATGTTTTTTTTTTTGTCTCATTCATCTTTCTCAGGTGCTTCAACTGGGTTCTGACATCCTTCCGCAGTATAAACAGGAAGCCCCTAAGACCCCGCCTCACATCATCTTACACTACTGCACCTTTAAGACCACCTGGGACTGGGTCATCCTGATCTTGACCTTCTACACTGCCATCATGGTTCCTTATAACGTATCTTTCAAGACCAAACAGAATAACGTCACCTGGCTGGTTCTGGACAGCGTTGTGGACGTCATCTTCCTCGTGGACATCGTGCTCAACTTCCATACCACGTTTGTCGGGCCTGGAGGGGAGGTGATCTCGGATCCGAAGCTGATCAGGATGAATTACCTGAAGACCTGGTTCGTCATAGACCTGCTGTCCTGTCTGCCCTATGACATCATCAATGCTTTTGAAAACGTGGATGAGGTGAGAAACCATATAACCGTCGCTTTGCTCCTGGTTAGGACTTGTATATGTTTGAATCTTTATTGTTATAAAATAAGCTGTGGTTGGCTTTTTCAAATAAAACTCAGTAGTGCTTCAAACACTTGTTTTTTTTCAACCTGCCAACTCCTCAAAGATGAAAGATCGAACAATTATTTCCTATGTCAGGGCTTCTCACAGGTACTCTTCTGAGAATAGTGCTTTAGGGTTCTTGTTCAAATTCATTTAAACTTTTGAAGAGCTTGATTGTTTTGGGACAGACAAACAGACAAAAAAATATTTTTCCTTCTGAGAAAATTTAGTTTTGCCAGAAAGAAAACCTCAGGTAGTGGCACATAGACATACTTTTTATTGACGGCATAAAGTCTGGTCTGTTTTGCAGCTTATTTTGGCCAAACGCTATAATTTGCGTGGATTTAAGGTGTATGTGCTATTAAGCAATTTGACATTGTGACGTGACGTGTAGCCTAGTATGGTGTCCCATACTCTGAATTTGTGCTCTGCATTTCACCCATCGAAGTGCACACACGCAACAGTGAGTGAGTTTTAAACACACACACCATGAACACACACCCGGAGCAGTGGGCAGCCATTTTTGCTGCGGCGCCCGGAGAGCGATTGGGGGTTAGCTGCCTTGCTCGCTCTTCATTTACTGAGACTCAAACCCATGACCTTCGTGTTACAAGCGACTTTCTAACCATTAGGCCACAACTGCCCCCATAAGGGTAACACTTTAGAATAATGGTCCGTCATTAACTAAATATGCAGGAAGTAATGCAGGACAAATGAGTATTACTACATTAACACTTCAGCTACTAATAATAACTAAAATGGGAACAAGCTTAACTAATATCAAATTTAGGACTGAGATAGGTAATCAATAATTACTGAATGAGATTAGCCTCATTAAGAACTATTAACTATGACAAATTATAAAAAAATTACCAATTAATTACTAATCACAACATTAACGTGTCTCTGAGAGAATTGAGAAATTGTCTTTTTACTCATTTGACCTGCAATACTTCCTGCATAGTTACCTGTTAATGATGGACCATTATTCTAAAGTGTTTCTAAATTAAGTTCTGACAAATTAGTTTTTCCCCAGAAGCTCTCATTTGATCAACTCTGTACCCGGAAACCCTACTTCACTTCCACTGGCTAAAGCAAAGAAGGTGTAGTATTTTTACAGTTCTTGTCAATTTTGTGAGCATTATGCCCAATGATGGGACTTTTTGCAGTCTGTGGGTGTGCCTACATGTACCTTCTGAGACGGTATTTACTAATACAAGGTCTGTACATACTAATATATTAGTGGTGTAACAATATATCGCAATACACAAATGCAACAATATGTATCGTGGATAGTGACAATATGTATTGTGTATAGTTCACCCAAAACGAAAACTTTGGTGTGAGAAAAAATTTAAGTTTACAGAGTTTTAGTATGTAATACTACATTAAAGCGGCACTATGCAGGATTTCCGTTTTTGTCAAACAGTGACCCCTAGAGTCGCTGTAGAGTACTTGTATTTAACGTTACTGTCGTAAATACCACTCACGCAGAGCGTCTCTGCACTTACGGCCTCTGCACTTTATAATAATAAAGTAGCCAACCGCGTTAGGCTTACCTGAGCCTAAATGCCAGATGACATCAATAAAGTGTCATGTACGTTGCATCATTTCGTAACAATGTCTGTTATGTTGTTGTTAGACATGATTATTGCAATTTATCATAGTTTGCAAATTGCGCTCATTTACACTATTCATAATTTTACACTGCTCATTTACAATGTGTAGGCTTATTTTTGTCCTGATAATTATGTGAGATATTGACAACTGTTCTCATGATAATCGTAGGAATCAACTTTAACAGTGAAAGCCTGAGCGAGTGGGACTCTTGTCCGGTTCCTCGCGCTGTCAGATTCTCGTTACCTTTTTCTAGACTCTTCCGACCGCGCTTTCTTCGTTTTTTTCGCCATTCTGAAAACGCAGGTCCGATGTTTACTCGTGTCTGAGCAGTCTGACTCCTCGCTCGGTCAGTCTGCCGTTTCTTCTTTCTCTGCTCCTCCGACAATGCTTTCCTAGCTTTCTGCTTCTTATATGCCGGCTTAGCCATGACGATAGTTGTTCTTATAGCTAGCCGGGTCCTGGATGGGTGCATGTATGCGTGTATTTGTGACGGCCACCATTCAACCCATAGACTGTAAAAGATTCAACCCGAAAAGAGTCATATAACCATTCCAATAACTCCAAAGCTGTTCAGTTAAGCTAAAAAAACTGCATAGTGCCGCTTTAAACTACTATATATAATGTATAATAATGCAATGGGGTAATATTTGTGGGTCCTGATAATGCCAAATGTCTTATGTTACCAGTAAAAACATTGTATTTAAATATATCTAGTCAGTGACAGAGTGTAAGCATATTCGTCAAAAATAATTCTGTATTTTCAGCGTCAGAATCATGAATATTTTAAATCGGGTGTTACTATTGTCCTGTGCATTGGGTTACCAGTCCAAGCCTATTCATTTCCACTCCTGTAACGGTCACCAGCTGGAGTGCCCTTGAGAGCCACCAGAGGGCACTCCAGATAGGACTATTATCACTCACAAACCACATTTCCCATAACTCACTGCCCGGACTCACCATCACTTATCACTGATCACATTCACCTGTACCTCATTCACTGATTGCATTCACCTGTGTCTCATCCTGTTAGTCTGTCTATTTATACCATGTTCATTCATTCACTCACGGCGAAGTCTTGTTTTAGTATCACACTGCAATTCTGAGCATTCTCCCCGTTTTCTTGTCTTTTTGGATTTCTTGCCTGTTTTGGATTACTCTTTTGCCTCTGACCCCTGCCTGCTTTGTGTGTTTGTTTTCTGTCGCGAAACTGCTCCGAGACACAAAGGTGGAGAATCCAAATGCAGTTTTATTAAGGGGTAATCCAAAACAGGCAAGGTCAAACACAGGCAGGCAATCCGTACAAACAAACACACAAAGCAGGCAGGGGTCAGAGGCAAAAGAGTAATCCAAAACAGGCAAGAAATCCAAAAAGACCAAGAGACAAGAAAACGGGGAGAATGCTCAGAATTGCAGTGTGACATTAAAACAAGACTTCGCCGTGAGTGAATGAATGAACATGGTATAAATAGACAGACTAAGGGGGCTTTTACACTGGGCTCGTTTGCTGCGGTCCGAGCCCGGGCGCGATTGTTCCCGGCGCCACCCGCAGCGTTGGTCTGGTTTCACACTCAACTTGATTCTATCGAACTCTGGTGCGTTTGCGTGCATCTTACGTCATTGCAAACGTGCACGGCGCATGATATAAAACACGACGCGGGTCAATATATTGTGTTTTTTATTAATTTGGTGCTATTATTCATAGCTGAGTAAACAAGCATAAGCTGTCTTTCCGCTGCTTGCAAATGGACTCTTTTGAGGAGACAGTGGATTTCCATTAATTTGTTGCCCTGATTGCACGCACTATGCGCGAATACACTGCAGACTCACTCTTGCTCGTATCCAGGGTAAATATTCATCCCTTACGTGTGTTTTATTTAACTAAATACATCATAATCGGCTAAAACGCATGCGCAGGATACTTTACTCCCTGAACAAGTGCGCACCCGAGTCCGTGTTGTTTTCACATACACGCGAATCGCAGCACGGTTCGGGAGCAGCCGAACTCAGACCACCTCCTCCAGGTAGTCTCGGGTTCGGTACCTCAGTGCGCACCCGGGTCCCATGACAGCGTTCACATTAGCGATTTTTCATGCGAACCGTGCCCCGTTCCGAACTAAACTGCCAGTGTGAAAGCCCCCTAACAGGATGAGACACAGGTGAATGCAATCAGTGAATGAGGTACAGTTGAATGTGATCAGTGATAAGTGATGGTGAGTCCGGGCAGTGAGTTATGGGAAATGTAGTTTGTGAGTGATAATAGTCCTATCTGGAGTGCCCTCTGGTGGCTCTCAAGGGCACTCCAGCTGGTGACCGTTTCAACTCCAAATGTAATACCAAATTTAGCATTTTAATCAAGTGCACATTTTTTGTTAACATTTTACCATATGTCATGGAGTATCGCAATAATATTGTATAATTAGTTCAGTATCGTGACATCTCGTCTATCTCAACAGTTAATAATCTGTCATGAAATTTGTTCATGATTGTTCACAGTGCATTAACTAATGTTAACACATACAACTTTTAATTTTAAAAATATATTAGTAAATGTTGAAATTAACATTATCTAAGACTAATAAATGCTGTAGGTTTATTGTTCATTGTTAGTTCAAGTTAACTTATTAACTAATGCTAACAAATTAAACCTTATTGTAAAGTGTTACCGTATTTTCGTTTCATGCATTAATCTAACAATATTTAGTGAGGTTAGTGCTTAAAACGAGACAAAAAAAGTTAAAAAATTCTCTAACCATTTTTCTAAAATAAAATAAAATAATGCCTCTTACCAGCCCACAACCCACTGTATACATAATGCAAGTTTAATGTACAAGTTTTACATAATATCACTATATTGTATTACAGGGGACACCAACCCTGCTCCTGGAGAGCTACTGTCCTGCAGATTTTAGCTCCAACCCCAATAAAACACACCTGGACCAGCTAATCAAGCTGTTCAGGGTTACTTGATAATTACATGCATGTGTGTTGGAACAGGGTTGGAACTGAAGTCTACAGGACAGTAGCTCTCCAGGAGCAGGGTTGGTGATCTCTGTTGTATTATAATGTGGACCCTATAATCTACTGTTCCTGCGGAGTTCTCTGCACCGAGAAAGTACAGCGGTAGCATTAGAAATGTCCTGCCCCAGTTAAACTAGCCCAGTTAGACTAGCCCAGAAGCGTCTACTGTATATTATATATCAAGCACACAGAATGTAATTCTGTACACTTTAGAGTGTTTTATTTTTCTTCAAGTCCACTTAATCAAGGTTTCTTGTGCCAAAAACATAATTAACATAATTTTCGTAATTAACCTTATGCACCTAGTCCACTGCAGTGAATACATCTTTAAAACAATTTTTAACCATCAAGGGTGTAATAATCACCATGGGTGATTGATTATATTGACCCATTCCCATAATTCTGTATGACTGCCCTGTTTATTTGTCATTGCATTTTTCATTTATGTCAACAAATTCGATATGGCTTAAGAAAGTAGTGATGCATGAAGTAGCTCAGCTGGAATATCATCTATTTTTCATCATCTATAGGGTTTTCTCAGCGATGCCATAAAAGAACCATTTTTGGTTCCACAAATGTATAAAAAAAACTTTTGTCCAGCGGAAAGGTTCCATGAATGTTAAAGGTGTTCATGGAACCGTTGATTCCAATAAAGAACCTTTATTTTAAGATTATGATGTGTATCTGAATGAGGGTTTAAAATCCCTTACAGTTGCACTGTGCATCTCGACTAGTTCAGGTCCACTCTTCACCATTTGCCTTGATAACAGAACTCAATTCTGTGTCTGAATTGAACACAGCATTGCGTGTTTTCTCTGATAAATAGCTCTGATAAACACCTAAAAAAAATACACAGTTATTCCAGGACAAGCTTTCAGTAAAATCCCATAGCGCAACATCTCCATGTTATCTTTCATGTGGATTTCTTATCACATGAAAGAGAATTTAATATTTAAGATTTTGCTGTAAGTATTATGTAATGCTCTGTTATTCTCATGAAGTTTATTCTCAGGCAGGCCAGCATCAGAGAAATAAACATGAGCAGCACACATGACTTCAGGCTTCAGTATCTTCGTTATTCATATCCATTTATGTGAAATCTTCATTTTTTGTGACAACAAATGTTTATAGTTTCAGTGTCACTTTGCTGGTATTTGTCATTCCCTGTAATTAAAGGTTTTCTTACTTAAATGAATCTTATTTTTTTTTTTTTTTTTTTTTTTACAGTTGACTTTTTCTAATAGGATTGGGGTTTCATAACAGCTTTGTTTAGGCTATATCTTTACATATTCTGTTTTAGCTTTACAGTTTCGGTCTGAGTATAACAAGCTGCATTGTTGGTCATGTCTGCACACAGAGTTACTTGAATCTTTTACTGCATGTCTGTAATTGAATTTGCACTTTAAAAGAAGGGATATGCTTCAGATGGTCACACCAGGCCAGACTGGACTGAACTGCAATGTTTGTACGCAGGACTAAAGTGCTGCCTGACATCAATTTTTTATCAAAAAAAGGCCTTTTAATGTTGGACGTGAAAACAGAGCGTTCTGCTTGCAAAGTGATTCTGATGTCCAACCACTTTCGCACCTTTTTCTGTCGTCTTGGCTCAGCTCATCTGCTCCAAATTTTGTGCAATTTTGACTGTAAAGAGTGTGTTCAGTGAACTGAAAAATTAGAAAAGCACTCGTTGTTTCAAAATGTAGTGTCCAATTAACAATACTTTGTGCCAAAGTGTAAAATAACTCTGTTTGGTCTGTTTAAGAGGCTTTGTAATAATAAATGACAATAAAGGAATGATTTAACCAGACTGAACGTCAAATAGATTATCCGTTTGTGTGCTGCATGTCATTGGAGTGTAGATGATTGTTTAATTATGGGTTCATAAAGACTGTATATAAAAAGACATCAGCAGATTTTAAATTGCTGTAGTGTGTCAGTAGGAAATATCCATTTAAATTTCCTTTAGTCATTAATTATTATAATCCAGTGAGATTTTTGTATGCACAAGGAGTCTGACAACAGCTGGTATGCTCCACACGGAGATCTGATATTTCTGATAGGTTTTCTCAAGCGTCTTGGAGACGTTGCCGCAGTTCTTTTGAATTTAGTCTCTTCATGTTTCTTCATGTAATCCCAGATGGACTCGATGATGGTGAAATCAGATCTCCGTGTGGAGCAGACCGGCTGTTGTCAGACTCCTTGTGCATACAAAAATAATTAATGTAAAACATTAGTTTGTATCTTTTGTATATTTTTCAACCCAATATTAAAGCAGTTCTAGTTATACAAATTTGAAAAGAAACATTTTCAATGTAGCATTTACATATGACAAATATGCAGTAAAATATATGTAAAGTACAGTACCAATACCAAAAATAGTTTATATATTATATTATAATAAATTATATTTTAGTATGTGATGTTATGTTATGTTTAACAGTTTATTTTGAAAGTCCACTTTAGACATTCTACTAACTATAAGTAACTGTGCAACTACATGTCAATCAGTCATTAGAGTATTAGTAGACCGTCTGCTTAATACAGTGGTGCAGCTATAAGTAGGCTACTGACTATAAGAAGACTTTGGAAGTACATGTCAACTTATTCTACTAACCGTAACATAACAGTCTACTAATATTCTGAGAGTTAGTTGACATGGTGGCAAAGTTAGTAGAATGTCTAAAGTGGACTATTGAAATAAAGTGTAACCATATTATATTATAAACTATCTTTATTTTCTCTTTTTTTTTTCAGGGCATCAGCAGCTTGTTCAGTTCTCTGAAGGTTGTTCGACTGCTTCGATTGGGTCGTGTTGCGCGTAAACTGGACCACTATCTGGAGTATGGCGCAGCTGTGCTAGTTTTACTGGTCTGTGTGTTTGGATTGGTGGCCCACTGGCTTGCCTGCATATGGTACAGCATTGGAGATTATGAGGTCATTGACGAACAAACCAACACCATTAAGACTGACAGCTGGCTCTACCAATTAGCCATCAACATTGGATCCCCGTACCGGTACAATGCCAGTGGAACTGGCCAATGGGAGGGCGGTCCTGGGAAAGACTCTCTGTATATAACATCACTGTATTTCACAATGACCAGCCTGACCACCATTGGCTTTGGAAACATTGCGCCAGCTACAGACGGAGAGAAGATCTTCTCTGTGGCCATGATGATGGTCGGATGTGAGTGATTTTCTTCTTTAACGTCTTTTTTTTCACAACAAAATGAGCAGGTGAGATAGATTGTCATTTTCACCTGATAAATCAGATCACCCGAAGTAAATAATAATATTAGGTTAAACGGGGTCTCTTTTCTTTTCTGTCTTCTTTTCTCTTTTTCTGTTTATTCTCTCCTCTGTCAGAGTTAGTCTGACTAATCTCGTCTGGCCCCCTATCTTCCAGACAGCAGTGCTTTGCTTCTAGTGCATCTCCTTCAGAAATAACTCAGAGACAGTGATAGAGAGAGATGGTTGAGAGAAGGACATATAACTGGCCAGAATGAAGGAACGAGGCCAGTTGTTGTTAATGTCCTTCTTCAGATCTGTGTGTGCAGGAGTCACTCTGAAGACTATACAGATATGCAGTAATAATTATCAGCATGTGTGAGTGCTGAACCGCACAAACACACATATAGAAACCCTGCTCACTGACCCCGCATGCACTGACTCTTGGGGGCATCATCCAACTATGTTTTCTGTAGGCTTTTTCAATTTACAGTTTTTCTTTAGCGTGCAAGAAAACCTAGGTGCAAATGCCAAAAACACACACACTCGTAATCACCCGACACAAAGCGAGTGGTTGCCTCCGCGGAGTGCATTCGAGTCGCACTCACTACATATACGCAAGGGATAATCCATGGCTAGCTGTGCATTAAACGATTTGAATGCCATCCGCGAACATTCAAATCGCTTAATGCACAGCTAGACATTGATTATCCTGCTTACACCATGGTCATTCGCCAGCATTGACATCTTAAAGATGTTATTGCTGTTTGCGGTGCAGTATTTGACTGGAAGGGTTTAAATCAGACAAAGAGATAAAGTAGTGCGTAAGATTACATTTATTTGAATTAATTAATTAAAGCATTTATTTGAATTAATTATTGAGAGATACAGAGAGAGAAATGCGTGTGTGAATTACCTGCATCTGTTCAGCATTTCTCTCTATTAACAATGAAGCTGTGAGTTGAATTGTTTCAAAATAGCGATGTAACCCCTAGTTTCTAAGAAATATAATGCAGCGATTCAGTAGCGAAGCTATTTTAATGTTGATAAGTTTCTGTGCTCCTGAATGTTTCTGTGCTCCTGAATGTTTCTGTGTCGCAGCGCGATCACAGATCTCTGTGTGTGAGTGACGTGTGTGTGCGTTTTTTACAATTATGAGGGTTTTTTTAAAGGAGTTTTATTTAGCAAGGATTAAATTGATCAAAAGTAATATAAACCTTTTACAATTTATTCAAAATTTCTATTTAAAATAAATGCTGTTTTTTTTGGACTTTCCAATGATCAAAAAATCCTGAAAATAATGTATCATGGTTTCCACAAAATATTAAGCACAACTGTTTTTAATAAGTTATTCTTGAGCACCAAATCATCATATTAGAATGATTTCTGAAGGATCCTGTGACTGGAGTAATGATGCTGGAAATTCAGCTTTGTCAACAAAGCAATACATTACATTTTAAAATATAGAAAACAGTTATTTTAAATTGTAATAATATTTGAAAATAATCTTGTTTTACTGAATTTTGAATTTTTGATCAAATAAATCAACCCTTGGTGAGCAAAAGAGACTTCTTTAAAATTTTTCTTTAAAAGACTTCTTAATTATATTATATTATATTATATTATATTATATTATATTATATTATATTATATTATATTATATTATATTATATTATATTATATTATATTATATTATATAAGATGTGTAGAAATATGATTACTTGGGCTTACAATGCCTTTTTGCCTCCCATCTCTGATCCACTCGTCGTCTTCGTTTCCTCTGTTTTTTTGTAAAAAATCCCCTTCAGATATATGAGTCATACAGTATTTTCTTGCTTTTGACCTAGACAGAGGTTTCCCTGACCTGTAATATTCTCTAGCAACATCACTTAGGTGGAGCAGTCATATTAAAAGCTCATTACACTAATGGGTCATTGTGAATCTTTAAGAGGCTGGCCGAATGAGCTTGTTGATGCCGGTTTGGTTTCTGACGCATGAAATGTAGGAACAGTAAGATACAACTTTCAGTGTGACGTGCTTATGGCAAATACAAGCAAAGACTTGATATCAGAATAATGTAAGAACAAGGGATTTCTCCCGTAATGACATTATTGACGCCATAGTAAGGGCATGTTAGGCCAGAAATGAGTATGTTTTGGGCTTAAGGCATTTTAAAAGGGCTCTGTTGATCTACTCATTATGTTGTAAGGTCTTCAGAACACTTTGGTTTAATCAAGGGGAGATGATCACACACACCCAATAAAAACAACAGCTCACAATTAATGGAGAGAATAATTGTAGTTAGCTGTTTTGATCTTTGATAAGGCTCGTACACGCCGCAGAGCCCCATTCTCTCTTTCTCCGTCTGTAATTATCCGAACACATTGTTCTCATCTCCAGATCCTTCAGTCAAGATATTTTCTCTTTTGTTTTCATGTTTCGCTGAAGATCCTAATCTCATGTCTTACTCTTTCTTTCTTCCTGTCTTGCCCACATCTCTGTCTGTCTCTGTGGTCGTGAGGTTCTATAAGGCCTCATTATGTGTGTTAGTTTGTACAGGCTCCCCTGAGATTCTCTCTAATGCACCATCCGTGCCATTTGCTCTACAACTTTCTTTATTTCTGCCCCAAAGTTACACCTGGATAAAAAGTTTAAAATCTCACTGGGTGATGTGTGGGGTGGAATATGGTTTTATTGTGCACAAAAATGTTAGATAAATCCCTCATGACATGATTAGTTTTTAATTAGGGCTGTGCAACGATTAATCTCATCCAAAATAAAAGATTGTTTACATAATATGTATGTAATAATATGCGTGTTGTGGAAGATTTTTTCCTAAACCTAACTACGTCCTATACAATTTATACTCTAGCGCTTCTACAGTCGACGTCGGCCGAGTCTAACCTTATACCCTAGCGCGTCTACACATCGACGTCGGCTGAGCCTAATAACCCTAACTTGCTGCGCAGCTATATTAACCGACAGACTTCAGACAATGCCTTCGAACATGCTTTAATCGTGGCCGGAGGATCTCAGACAAATTCCATTGAGAATCCCACCAGTAAACACGAATACAACATTTTTTTTTAGAATGGGGTATGCAGGGTCCTAAATTAACACCCGCCAAGTGCCAAATGAGGGTAGTTCTCTTACGAGAGGTTCTCTCGTATTGCGTAAGTTAGCTTACGCTACAGGAAAGATTCATCTTCTCGAGATATTGAAGCCAAAAAATTATCCTTAATTTTGTATTAATTGTCAACGCAGTGCAGCAGCTAGCAGACCTAGAGCAGGCTGTCTAGCGTGCTCATAGGCTGCCCTGCGGGAACTGCAGCAGCCTACCACTGAGCCCGACGTGACGTCACGTCCAATGAAGGGCGCTCGCGCCTTCACAGCGTCAAAGCCCGCCAGAAAGGGCGTGGCTTAGCGTATACAAACAGGGCTCGTAGGCTGTATTCTCTGATTTTCACCTCTTCAGCGAAGCTCTTCGCATCGCTAGATCTAGAGAGAGAAGCCGCCGCCGTCGAAGAAGCGACTAGCCAGCTTAGGACAGCACCTGAAGAAGCCGGCCGTCTTCACCACCTTCAGCCATCCGTGCGAGCTACGCTATCCGGCGACATATCCTTTTACCTTGCTAAACCATTCTAAAAGGGCAGCGAGTGTCTTTTTTAAGATGCCTCGCACTTCCTGCGGCCCGTGCCGCTCAGCCTGTGGCCACAGCGATGCGCTCGCCGGAGAACCTCCCTCGAGCCTCGCTTTCGCCTTCCCCACCTCCCCTCACCGACGCGCAGCTGCCGCTCACGAGCCTCACTGCCGTCGCATCTGAGGATGAGGCCGAGAAACAAGCACGCGGCTAGCTCTCTTTACGTTACAAGAGAGCTACCCCACCCTCGTGTCCCCGTTTGCGCGTTATGCAGGGCCCTCTCGAGCTCTCTGCATGACCCGGACGGGCATCATCTGTGTCACATGTAGGTCCCGTGCCCACTACTTGTGCGCGCGCCCTCATACAAACACTGTTCCCAGTTCTGCTCGACCAACGAGCACGCGGCTAGCTCTCTTTACGTTACAAGAGAGCTACCCCGCCCTCGCGTCGCCGTTCGCGCGTCATGCAGAGCCCTCTCGAGCTCTCTGCATGACCCGGACGGGCATCAACATACGCGACGTACTGGATGCGTGGTAAGAGCACATTTTATACAGTTCTGCTCGACCAACGAGCACGCGGCTAGCTCTCTTTACGTTACAAGAGAGCTACCCCGCCCTCGTGTCCCCATTCGCGCGTCATGCAGAGCCCTCTCGAGCTCTCTGCATGACCCGGACGGGCATCATCTGTGTCATATGTAGGTCCCGTGCCCACTACTTTTGCGCACGCCCTCATACAAACACTGTTCCCTGTTCTGCTCGACCAACGAGCACGCGGCTAGCTCTCTTTACGTTACAAGAGAGCTTTACGTTACGTTACAAGAGAGCTACCCCGCCCTCGCGTCGCCGTTCGCGCGTCATGCAGAGCCCTCTCGAGCTCTTTGCATGACCCGGACGGGCATCAACATACGCGACGTTCAGTATGTTGGTGAAGCACTAACATACTGCCCAGCTGAAGCACTGCTGCAGCTGAGGCCATACAGCCCAGCATCCTCTGGAATGTCTTCAGAGGGATGATGCTGCCCGTCCGGAAAGACGCGGCTAGGTGTCGAACACGGCGCGCGCGCTGTGTCGATAAACGAGCCGTCATGGCCACAGAGTCCAGTTCTATTCCTAGAAAGGAAATCGACTGACTGGGCATTAATGAGCTCTTGGTCCAGTTGATCGTGAGACCCAAGCTTTCCATGTGACTGAGGAGCACAGTTCTGTGAGATAGCAGTTCTGCCTCTGACTGTGCCAAAATCAGCCAGTCGTCCAGATAGTTCATAATTCGCAGCCCTTGATTCCTCAAGGGGGCGAGAGCCGCGTCCATGCACTTCGTAAATGTACGGGGTGCCAGGGACAAGCCGAACGGCAGGACGGTGTATTGATAAACCTGACCGTCGAAAGCGAATCTCAAGAATGGCCTGTGACGGGGTATTATCTGAATCTGAACGTGCGCGAGGATTTTCCTGGTTGTAAGCATTTTGAACGGTCTTTTCATAAGCACCTTGTTCAAACGTCTCAGATCTAAGATGGGTCTGAGGGCTCCGTCCTTCTTGGGTATGAGAAAATAACGGCTGTAGAAGCCTGACTCGCTCAGAGAAGGCGGTACCAGTTCTATGGCCCCTTTGCACAGCAGCTTCGCTATTTCTGCGTGGAGTAGATGTGCTACTTCTGCATTCACAGTTGTCGCGGTCCGTGCTTGAAAGCGCGGGGGACGGCGAGTGAACTGTAGCGAATAGCCGTGCCTTATTGTGCTCAGCACCCATTCTGAAACCCCTGGAATGGCTTCCCATGCTTTTATATATGTAGCTAGGGGGCGAATGGTCTCCTGGTTCTGACCGCCGCATACTGCGGGGTTGAGGAACTGAATCGCGGCGCGCGCGCCCTCGGTGCTTGCAAGCGGCAGCTCGCTGACCGCCGTGACATGCTGATACATAAGAGGCGTCCTGATTGCCGTGAATGGGGAGCGCCCTTCTATCACTTCGTGATGTGTGAGTGGAGCCTGGTAGCGCGGAGCGATAGAACCGTCGTGCTTCTCAAGTCGGTAACGGCAGCTGGGTCCCGGCCCTTCTCATCCCATTCGCGAAGGAGGTTGGCCTGTAGAATCTGTAGCACAGCCATCGAGTGCAGAGCTGAAGCGGTTTGTCCGGCGGCGGTGTATGCGCGGCCGACAAAGGCGGATGTGGCTCTGCAGGCCTTGGACGGGAGGGCAGACCTTGAGCGCCATCTCGCGGAGGGCGGGCAAATGGTGCGCTGCGACCGTCTCTTCCACAGGGGGAATGGCTGAATATCCTTTCTCGGCGGCGCCGTCCACCTGGGAGAGCGACGTGGAGAAGTGGGATTGGAGCCTCGTGGAGAAAGGTGCATTCCACGACTTAGCCAGTTCTGAGTGAAGTTCAGGCAGAAACGGGGCGGGCCTGGCTGCAGGCGCTTGACGGCGGCGACTCTGAAGAAAGCAGCCGTCAAGCATGTTAGGTGCGAGCTCCTTGGGCGGCGACCACTAGAGCCTGAGTCGATCGACAGCCTGAGAGAGGAGGCGCAACAGTTCAGCGTCCACTCCAGCCCGGGTCCGGACGGATTCCTGGATCGAAGAGGCGGAGGAGTGGTGAGAGCCCGACCAGTCCTCGCTGTCCGATGCCAGGATGGAACAGCAGTCTTTAGTGGCCCGTTCCTCTGCCTCGTCATCAGAAGCGATGGCAGTGCGGCACGTGGGCGGCAGCTGCGCATCGGTGAGGAGAGGCGGAGAAGGCGAGAGCGAGGCTCAAGGGGGGGTATCCGGCGAGCGCGTCGCTGTGGCCACAGGCTCCGGCATCCTGAGGGAGGCCCTGTTTATATACGCTAAGCCATGCCCATTCTGGCGGGCTAAGACGCTGTGAAGGCACGAGCGCCCTTCATTGCACGTGACGTCACGTCGGGCTCAGTGGTAGGCTGCTGCAGTTCCCGCAGGGCAGCCTATGAGCACGTTAGACAGCCTGCTGTAGGTCTGCTAGCTGCTGCACTGCGTTGACAATAAATACAAAATTAAGGATCATTTTTGGCTTCAATATCTCGAGAAGATGAATCTTTCCCGTAGCGTAAGCTAACTTACGCAATACGAGAGAACCTCTCGTAAGAGAAACAAATATTTCTTAAATATATATACGCATGTGTGTGTTTTTATATATACAAAATAATTATACACAGTACACGCGCATATATTATGTAAACACAAACTTTTATTTTGGATACGATTAATCGTTGCACAGCCCTATTTGGAATGTTTTTATTTATGCCAAGCAGATTTTGATGATCACAAGTTCTCAGTCTTCATCTCTGACTGATGCTGAAGTCACTGTGAGGAACTGTCACATCCAGTTAGGGCTGGAAAATATAACAAATATTCATGATATCTTGCAGGCGAGTTAAGCTGATGATTTTAATGCACATTATATTGGCCATTAAAGACTTATAATACTTTTTTCAGAGAGTGTTAAGATATGCTTTAATAGCATCTCTATTTTCAAAATTCAGTAGAAAAAATGGCATTAGAGTTGTTATGTTCAGTTCTTTTCTGTGAGTCAGTTCAAACATTTTGTTTCACCTAACTGATTCATAACAATTGATTCAGTGATCCTCTGCATCCTCTGCTCTGTTCACCTTTAATGAGTCTGTTAAAAACCACCTCACTCACAGATCATTTCTGTTTCTCAAACCATATTGATTCAGGTATGGCCAAAAGAGTCTTTCTTTCTTTCTTTCTTTCTTTCTTTCTTTCTTTCTTTCTTTCTTTCTTTCTTTCTTTCTTTCTTTCTTTCTTTCTTTCTTTCTTTCTTTCTTTCTTTCTTTCTTTCTAAATGACTCTCTGATGAGTTTTGTGTATTTATGAGGTTGTGTGTGAGGTTTCTTTGACTATAATTACTTTATTTCAGTACAGGTGAGTCAGATGGCTGATATCCATAACTGAATCAGAAAAATACAAAGAGAAGAAATCTCCTACCTAACTCACTCTCTTCAGCCTTCTGACTCCCTCTTGTTTTCCCTGTTTCTCTCAATCTGTTTTCTCCA
The DNA here is from genome assembly GCA_026230005.1 of Gila orcuttii. Lineage (NCBI taxonomy): Eukaryota > Metazoa > Chordata > Actinopteri > Cypriniformes > Leuciscidae > Gila > Gila orcuttii. The sequence goes on along the minus strand of JAPDVR010000019.1, from coordinate 24,943,791 downwards.
CCTCTAACTTGGTCATTTCATTTGGCTTTTCATCATCCATTTTTATCTTATCACATTCCATCCATTTCACTTTCTTTTCTGTTCCCGCTCTTCTCTTATTGGTTGTGAGTGGAAGTATTTGGAAAGCTATTTCAGGAAAGGTTGCCATAGAGATGAGGATCGGAGATACTGTGGGAACACATGAGAAAGGCAATAAAAACAAGAGCAGAAGTTTACATTTTGTACATACAGAGAAATATTCAACTTCAGTCTACTGTTTGTCTTTCAGTTCTCCTATAAAAGACATCCCACTGTAAAATTGAACATTTCATATTTATTAAAAAATAAATAAAAATAAAATAAAAAACAATTAATGTTCATAATGAAAAGAAAATGTTTTTGCAAATGACATCCAGTGCCTTTCATTATTACAAGCTTTTTGGGTAAATATGGGTTTAAAAATACTTTATTTGTCCAGTGGGTGTCATTTAGAAATTAATTCTTATTAAAAGTGTCATTTGCCTTGTGAATTGTAAAACTGCAAACTAAACAACATAACATATAGTTTACTAGAGGTTAGGAGACAAAATGTTAATTGCTGCAGTCTATTTAAAATGTTTAATTCATCTGAATGAAATTTTTTTTTAAATCGGTTTGAATAAATAATTTAATGACTCACTCATAAATACTTCACTTGTTTCTTTAATGGATGAATCAGTATTTCTGAACGAATCTTTTAAATGAATGATTCAATGACAAATAAAACATTTTTAACAGTCACCAAATCATTTAAGAATGAGATTTGTGGGTGTTTGAATCAAGATCATGATTTTTTTTTAACGATTAATCGTGCAGTTCTAGCTTGAAACAATTACTGTGTATTTCAATGAATGCAAAATATATGCTGTCACACATATCAAAATCTATTGTCACATTTGAACAATTTATTTATCTAAATTCATTCATTCATTCAGAATTTACCCAAAAATGTAATATCTGTCAAATGATAATTCTGTCATCATTTACTCACCCTCATGTTGTGCCAAACCCGTATGCATTTCTTTCTTCTGTGGAAGACAAAAGAAAATATTAAATAAACTATGCTTGTACATTTAACAATTTATTTAAATGTTTAAAATAAACTGATCGAAGGATTTATTTATTTAATTTTTAAGTCTGCCACACATTTAAGACATTTAATTTAATTGTTCATTTTTTTTCTCATTTCAAATCTGTCTGACCAATATCTATTTTATTCTTCTCTCCTCATGTCCTATAGCTCTCCTTTACGCCACCATCTTCGGTAATGTGACAACCATTTTCCAGCAGATGTATGCAAACACCAACCGTTACCACGAAATGCTGAATAACGTGCGGGATTTCCTCAAGCTCTACCAGGTGCCCAAAGGCCTCAGTGAGAGAGTGATGGACTACATCGTCTCCACGTGGTCCATGTCCAAAGGCATCGACACAGAGAAGGTGAGACTGAAACAGATGGGATGGTTGCATGATTGAAGTTTGTGATATTATTCTTGGAAAATTCTACATTAGAAATGCATCTGTGCACAGGTGCTCTCCATCTGCCCTAAGGACATGCGGGCTGATATCTGCGTGCACCTGAACAGGAATGTGTTCAATGAACACCCTGCCTTCCGATTAGCCAGTGACGGATGTTTGCGCTCATTGGCTGTTGAGTTCCAAATGATACACTCCGCCCCCGGTGACCTCATCTTCCATGCGGGTGAAAGCGTGGACCTGCTCTGCTTTGTGGTGTCAGGATCACTGGAGGTCATCCAGGATGACGAGGTCATCGCTATACTGGGTTCGTTTGGTAACTGTTTTTAAAATCACTGATTTATGCCGGGTTCACACTGTACGATTTTGGCCACGATTTGGCCGTCTGAGACCAATTTTTGTGAATCCTAAAAGATTCCTCTAATTCCTAGGCAAAAATCGGAAGTCTTTGATCGCTATTTTGACATGTTCACCAACTGCTGATTAATGACTATGTTATCGAATTTTCAAAGACAAAAGATTTGACGCACAGTCCAGACTTCTACGACAACTGTCAAATCAAAAACCAATAGGAGTGCAGAACATGATGATGCAATTAGTAAGACAACAACAAACCACTACTTGCTCCAAACAGACATCTTTGTTTTTTTCCCAGTTTTCTTTTTTAAGAAAAGCCATGATCATAATTGATGCTAGAGTGTTTTTGTTTGCTAGCTAGAATTTCTGTCCCGCATGTAATTGCAGCTCACAGTCAACGAATGCGTTATGGATTGATGTAAAACCCCAGACGAGTCTTCTTACGTGCGTCTGTTATTTACTCATCATGACTGCTGTACAGTCTCAGTTAATAACAACTGCGATCTTACAGTGTAACATGGCTTACAGCGGGGATCATGTCCGTACAGTCTGACAAGCAACAGTCGGAAAGGACTATTATAAATCGGACAGTGTGCACCTGGCTTAATACATGCTCTGTTTTTTTTAACCATCTATTAGCATCTCTCAATATCTGTTAATTCTTGCTGCTGTCAGTGTTTGACTTCTAGATTAGAAATGCATTTTGGTTGTCATGGGGATAAAAAACTTTCTTTTAAATGATTTCTTTTTTGACATCATTAATTTGATTTTGATTGAATCTCCAGCAATCAGACTGACTGACTTCCATTACAAACACCATCTCACTTTTAAACGTTCAATCAGCTGCTTCACTGAAATCGCATTAGATTATCACTCTCCCTTGAGTCGCCATCGGAATGGAACCATACAGCGGCATTAATCATTAAGCTCTAATGGCCGCTGAGTTGAGGCCTTGTCTCTCCTTCAGCTCGGCTGAAAGCCTGGATCCACAGTGTCTCTGTGTGCCCAGGATGGTGGTGGGTGTCTGGGCAGAGGAAGATGGGCTCCTGGGGAGTGGAGTTAGTGAGGTGTTGAGCTGTGTGGCTCTACAGGAGACAAATGAGAAGAAATTATGACATTAGTCACACCCAAAACAATTTTCACTGGACTGTCTTCAACAGAACTCTTGTAAATGTGCTCAAGGAAAAACATACCCAAGTGTCACTTGTTTACTTAAAGAGATTGTTCTCCCAAAATGGAAATTCTGGCATCATTTACTCACCATAATGCAGTTCAAAACCTGTATGATTTTCTTTCTTCTGTGGAACACAAAAGAAGATATTGTTAAAAGTTTCTCAGTCTACATTATTCTGGACACACTTCCACTAGCGTTTTCAAGTGTTTTCCAACAGTTGCTCTTCCATACTGAAGCATCGGATAACTTTTAAATCGTCTTACTGCAAATGTACTAAAAGATCACTGAGATGATGCTGAGAGACCAGACATAATAACTCATGCTATTCTTCTGGGATGATAATTTTATTAGCAAAATATCCCACAACTTACTGTACTATGCGTTCAGTTCCCACTCAAAATACGAATGGTCTAAAATGCAATGTTTTGCCACAGGACAGCAATTTTCTGGAATCTTTGCAGCAATGTAGTATGAAGACTGCACAAAGTAAAAAAAGTTTCTAACAACACTATGAAAATAAATAGTATGGTATAACCATAGATACCATTAGTCATTATGGGTACAATATACGTCACGATTAAACATACATAATCTTTTTCAAATATCTATGTTTTTAGAGTCTACACTACATCATAAAAACAGGGTTCTCTTACGAGAGGTTCTCTCGTATTGCGTAAGTTAGCTTACGCTACGGGAAAGATTCATCTTCTCGAGATATTGAAGCCAAAAATTATCCTTAATTTTGTATTTATTGTCAACGCAGTGCAGCAGCTAGCAGACCTAGAGCAGGCTGTCTAGCGTGCTCATAGGCTGCCCTGCGGGAGCTGCAGCAGCCTACCACTGAGCCCGACGTGACGTCACGTCCAATGAAGGGCGCTCGCGCCTTCACAGCGTCTTAGCCCGCCAGAATGGGCGTGGCTTAGCGTATATAAACATGGCTCGTAGGCTGTATTCTCTGATTTTCACTTCTTCAGCGAAGCTCTTCGCATCGCTGGATTCGAGAGAAGCCGCCGCCGTCGAAGAAGCGACTAGCCAGCTTAGGACAGCGCCTGAAGAAGCCGGCTGTCTTTGCCACCTTCAGCCATCCGTGCCAGCTAGGCTATCCGGCGACGTATCCTTTTTTACCTCACGCTTACTAACATACACTCCGCCCAAGGCTCCGCTAGCACATCACAAAGTGATAGAAGGGCGCTCCCCATTTACGGCAATCGGGACGCCTCTTATGTATCAGCATGTCACGGCGGTCAGCGAGCTGCCGCTTGCAAGCACCGAGGGCGCGCGTGCCGCGCCCACGACTCCGATTCAGTTTCTCAACCCCGCAGTATGCGGCGGTCACAACCAGGAGACCATTCGCCCCCTAGCTACATATATAAAAGCATGGGAAGCCATTCCAGGGGTTTCAGAATGGGTGCTGAGCACAATAAGGCACGGCTATTCGCTACAGTACACTCGCCGTCCCCATCGCTTTCAAGCACGGACCGCGACATCTGTGAATGCGTGTTTCTCGCCGCATCAACAGCATCACCTGCACTCGCTGAGAGTTGAACATGTGCCAGGCCACCTGAACGACGGCCCAGACAAGCTGTCCAGGGACAACGTTCCCCCAGGGCAATGGTCCCTGCACCCCCAAACAGTCCAGAAATGATGGCGCCTATTCGGCAAAGCGGAAGTCGACCTATTTGCGTCAAAGGACAACGCTCACTGCCCAGGGTTCTTTTCGAAGAACGAGGACGCGCTGGCCCGAGTCTGGCCCAGCCGCCCTCTGTATGCCTTCCCTCCGATCTCTCTGCTACCGCAGGTAATCAAGAGAATCAGGGAAACGCGCCACTCGGTGCTCCTCATAGCCCCGCGCTGGAAGAATCAGATTTGGTTCCCGGAGCTGACGCGGCTGTCACCAACAGCCCCGTGGCCGATTCCGGTCAGAACGGATCTCCTCTCGCAAGCTCGCGCCTCGATCTGGCATCCCCATCTGGAGCGCTGGTCTCTGCACGCGTGGGTGATCAACGGGTACCCGCTGCCCTGCCAGAAGGAGTGATGAACACAATCACGCAGTCTAGAGCTCCCTCTACTATAAAGCTTTACGCGTCTAAATGGTCTGTGTTCTCCAAATGGTGCACCGACAAAAACCTGGACCCGCGGACGTATGGGGTCTCGCGGCTGCTCTGTTTCCTACAGGAGCTGTTGGATAAGGGGAGATTCCCATCCACGCTCAAAGTATATGTGGCGGTCGTTCCTATGTGGGATCTTTCATTGGTCCTCGAGGCCCTGAAAGCTTTCCCCTTTGAACAACTAGACTCCGTGGAGTTAAAGTACCTATCACTCAAAACCGTTTTCCTGACAGCACTGTCATCAGTGAAACGTGTGGGGGACTTACACGCGCTGTCTGTCAGCGCTGCGTGTCTCGAGTTCGGGCCAAATGACTCAAAGGTCATCCTCAAACCTAGACATGGCTATGTTCCTACAGTGATTGGCACTCCATTCAGAGCGCAGGTCATTTCGCTTTCGGCTCTGCCTTCATCCGATAGCGAGAGCGACGTTAATCTCCTCTGCCCGGTCAGGGCGCTGAGGACTTACACTGCGCGCTCCGCCCCTTTCAGGCGCTCGGAGCAGCTTTTCGTTTCGTTTGGTGGGCGCACCAAGGGTCTCGCCGCCTCGAAACAGAGCTTATCCAGATGGATTGTGAACGCTATAGCAGGTCTGCAATGCCCCCTGGGCATCAGGGCTCATTCCACCAGAGGCATGGCCTCATCGTGGGCATGGTCCAGCGGAATTTCTATTCATGACATATGTGTGGCGGCGGGCTGGTCCTCCCCGTCCACCTTTGTCAGGTTTTATAACCTAGAAGTTCCCGCTCTGCAGGCAAAACTTCTGTCAGTTTAAGTGAGATGTACGTTCTGTCCAGATAGGTTCGTGCGCAGGCTACTCTCACGCATACTAGCTCTTCTGGTTGAGCTGCACTATTGGGTATGTGCTATATGCTTATGCAGACCAGCGACGCCGCTCTGTATTCCCTATGAGTGCTTATGTACAAGTGCTGGCCCACACTGCTGGCCGCCTTATTTCCCACTTATCTGGGTTCCCCGGAAAGCCCTGGGACTCATTGTGGATGCTTGGCGCGCACGGCGTTGACAAAGGGTTCCCGTAGCGTAAGCTAACTTACGCAATACGAGAGAACCTCTCGTAAGAGAACGTATCGGTTACCTAACGTAACCTCGGTTCTCTCTAGATGAGGGAACGAGTATTGCGTAACCTGCCGTGCTCGCGCCACGAGTGTTTTTCGCTTCAGTCGTTGAAAACCAGAGAATACAGCCTACGAGCCCTGTTTATATACACTAAGCCACGCCCATTCTGCCGGGCTAAGACGCTGTGAAGGCGCGAGCGCCCTTCATTGGACGTGACGTCACGTCGGGCTCAGTGGTAGGCTGCTGCAGTTCCCGCAGGGCAGCCTATGAGCACGTTAGACAGCCTGCTCTAGGTCTGCTAGCTGCTGCACTGCGTTGACAATAAATACAAAATTAAGGATAATTTTTGGCTTCAATATCTCGAGAAGATGAATCTTTCCCGTAGCGTAAGCTAACTTACGCAATACTCGTTCCCTCATCTAGAGAGAACCGAGGTTACGTTAGGTAACCGATACGTTTTCAAATGTACCCACTTCAGAGAGCCTCTTCAAAAATCTCTGTTTTTGCAGGACGCCGTCTCAGTTTGGATGGAATTTGTATATTCCACTTACATTCTCAACCTTTACACACACTATAAAAGTATTATAAAATATTACAGTATGATCCAGAAGGTATGGGTTTAACTGTCCCCACGTGGCAACAGAGTGCCATGGTAACACACGACTCCTTGGAGACAACGTTTGGTGGCTTCTGTCTGAGATAAACTGTAAATCCCCACAGTCTCTTCAGGGATACGGCTGTCTTCAAACTCTCAGTAGAGTCCTTGACAAAGTCTCTGCAGACCAGATCTGCTGCACACAGTATGTTTGAGTTAAAATAAATACCCTGGCTGTGTGAAACAACTTGTTTTTTGTACCATAATAATGTTTTCATGAATCAATTTGGAATTTGTATTAACTCGTTAGGTATAAATTAAGTTATGTATATTGTATATATTGTACTAAATGCAACATATCAGCTCTTGTGCATGGAGTCTACAACATGTTATTAGGGTTGATGCAATAGTGGTTTGCTTTGTTAAAGATGACAGCAGAACAATGGTTTTCAGCAAAAGAGGATTTTTCAGTTTTGCTTTGAACGGTTAATTAGAGCGCATGTGTGCATGCATTCCAAGCAGCTGCTAATTGTGGTTTAATTGGTCTGGCATGTGCAGCCAATTAAATATGTTTTGCTACTAGAAATAAGTCTTTAATTAGCAGGGCAAACACCTGTGGCAGATGATCTCTGTAAGGAGATTATGCTGAGCTCAGCATCAAAAATATTAGTTTGAAAACAAGAAACTTCTGTTTGAACCAGCCAAAAAGGGTTTTGATTTTCCTAGATTTCTTGTGGTAGCTGCACATTCAGCACTGCTGCGTCCTATGGAATCAGTGCAGGATTTTGCACTTGAAGGTTGAAGGTCTATTTTGGGTCGCTGGCGCCGAGGATCTGTGGAAAGTGATGGGAGAGATCAGTGTGCCATTGATCTTCGGCATCTTAAACGAGTAGAGACAGCTACACTCCTCTCTGATAATACCACGTTCATCTATGCAGCAATTATCCTGCTTTCTTACTGTCGCTTAATGTTTCTTGGCTCTTTCACTCAGTTCTGAAAATAAGAGATAATTAAAAAATGATACTTGAGCTCTAAGTTATCTTTTGTGCTTTACGTTCATTGCATTTCTGAATAGTTTTGAGTTCCTTTTGGCCTTAATTTAAGGTTGGCAGGAAATGGTACTCCACCCCATCTATTTTCTTAGTGTATGTCATTGATCTTATTGTGAACAATTCATTCATGCATACGTTTCTTTTTTTCTTTAGCTTGTAATTTTGTATCTTCCAGTGAAATGTCAGACTTCTCTCTGGTAAAACATGCTGGACTTCTCTAATAATTTAGTCTACTTAAACCAGTCCCTTTCTTACAATTGACAGCAAGCTCACATTCAAATCTGCCTCCATCCAGTCAACAGCTGATGATTAGAAGTCTCCGTCCTACTTTTTTTTTTTCTTTTTTTTTTTCCTTCAATCCATTTCATTAGGATGTACGTCACAAAATGGATGAATGATTTGGTGCTAATTCCGTTACATTCCTTTGACTGGAAAATTAAAATTCAGTCATTTACTCACCCTCTTGTTCCAAACTCATTTGATTTTCTTCTATGGAACACAATTTTTTTTGAAGAATGCCCAAGCTGCTCTTTTTCATATAACAAAAGTTGATAGTAATTTTTACTATGAAGGATTAAAAAAAAAAAAAAAAAAAAAACACCAAAAAGTTCATATGACTTTTTGATCTAATTCACTGTTCTAATTCTTCTGAAGTCATATGATAGCTTTGTATAAGGAATGTGCAAGGGCAACGTTTCCAGTAAATATCCAAAAACTCTTGCAAAATTCTTCAAAATATCATCTTTTGCAGAAGAAAGAAATTCATGCAGGTTTGTAATGAGATGAGGGTGTTTAAATGATAACAGGTTTTTGATAGAGAATTCATTTTTAAGAGAACTATTAATTTAATTTCCTGTCAGTTCACACAAAGCTATTATTTGGCTTTATTCAGCTCCACACAAGAAATAAATTCATATGAAAGTGAGTAATCCAAAGTTCTGCTTTTTATGTTAATTACCCTTTTAAGTAGAGTAAGCTAAACTCTTTCCAGTACAGTCAAGTAATTCTCCTGCTCAGGTTGGTGCCTGTCTCTAGATCTACGGTATTAAGAATATTAATTGAAATGTCAGATTTGATCATTCTGCTTTGAGATGATACATTTAAATGACACCAATTAAATCTCCCATTAACTCTCTGCTCTGTTAAATATCTTTATAATCTGCCCTTTGCATGTTCTCTGATCCTTTTGCTCTCTCAGGTAAAGGGGACGTGTTTGGTGATGTGTTTTGGAAGGAGACGACTTTGGCCCACTCATGCGCTAACGTTCGAGCGTTAACATACTGTGATCTTCACATCATAAAGAGAGAAGCCCTGTTGAAGGTGTTAGACTTTTACACAGCGTTTGCCAACTCCTTCTCCCGGAACCTCATTCTCACCTGCAACCTACGCAAAAGGGTGAGAAACATTAGCAAGTACACATCTCGTATGTTATGTCTCATTGTTTTTGATAGGATTGTCTATTATTTCCATAGATCAGCATTTCAGATTCCTTTGTTTGTTAATGCTCTGCTTTATTCAGTCAAATGATTCGTCCTATTTTTTACTATGTGCTGAAATATTGTGTTTTCTGTAGAATATATATAGAAGTTCATTGTTTGCTGCTTCCCTCGATATTTTTTCTTCTTTCTAAACAATTACTTAGCCACACACACTCATTCTCGCGCACACACACACAAACACACACACTTAAACCTACAAACAACATAGTGTTTTTAGGCTAATGGTCAGATATGAATAAATCAAAACACAGCAAAAGCTCTTCTCATACATACTTCCCCTTTTTCGCTTTCTCTTTCTCTCTCTCCCCCTAATGTTATTCATTTTTTCCACCCTGATTGTTCCCAGCATGCTTTTACCCTGTCAAACAGTCTTACATTTATGCTGAAGCAAAAGAAAAATTCACAGCAGCACTGTTTTAAACAATATATTTTTTGATTTTTTTATTCTTAGACTTTTCTCTACTGTATAAATAGTAAATAGAGGAGAAATAGAGATTGTAAAGAGAGAGAGAGAGAGAGAGAGAGAGAGAGAGAGAGAGAGAGAGAGAGAGAGAGAGAGAGAGAGAGAGTGTGAAAGAGTGAAAGAGTGAAAAGAGACTTGCTGGTGTTTTTGATTGTGTGTGTAGGGCAGAGGTGTGAGATGATTATTTTAAGGTTTGTGGAATATTCTCACATGTACTGTGTGTGTTTGTGGTCCTGGTCGTGTGTGTTTGTGTTTTCTGGTTAATCAGTTAGAGTCTATAAGACAGCTTGTGGGCCTTCAGACAGACACACTTCTTCCAGAAGGCTTTTGCATTAATGATGTGACCCAGAATAAGACCCTGTCTGGCAATAACATCCAAATTCTGAGACTTGTTGTTTGCCTAAACTACTACAGTACTACTGTCAAACCACATAAAATGTTCACAAGTTCCATGGCTATCTTAGTATTATATGCAAACAAATAACATAATTGTAGGAGGTTCATTTTATCTTTCCTATAACATGTCTGACAATGAGAATCATATCTATTTGTTAACCAGAACACCTTGCACTGCCCCGTGAAATATAATTTTACAATAATATTCTAATATTCACTTTTTATTCAATTAATTCAATTATTATGATTATAATTTGTATATACATATACACACGCATATACTACTACTTTTCTGTAGGTGATGCTTTATTTACTCTGTTATATTACTTTTCTAAAATAATAACATTCAAATACTCACTTTATTGTTTTTTTATTACTTGTATTGGTATAATAATAATGAACAATAATAGAATAATTATTATTATGCTATTGTTGTTGTCATTGTTAATAATAATAATAAATATATAGCAATAATAACAACAATGATAATAATAATAATAAGTGATTTTTTTTTACAAGTTAATAATTTTAAATAATTTTATTGTAATAAAATTGCCAAAAGCACTCCTGAGTCCTGACTGTGTCTACATAATCTCAGAGTTCAAGTGTTTTTCTGGAGGTGTGTGGTGTGTTACTTCCTCCGAGAGTCACATGTTTTCTTAGGCAAAGAGATACGGACAGGTTTAGAATTGTTTTCTTTAAGCAGTAAATTGAACAGAAGACTGAATCTCATATCTCATCAGTCTGTGTCACTGAATTAGAACAGGTTTCAGTGCGTGTGTTCACTGCATGGCTGCATTAGACGTGTGTGTATGACTGCAGATGACAGGCAGGATTACCTGAACAGCCCTAATGTGTCACCTAATCACCCACTGAGACTGACACACTCTCCCTCAGTGTGTGTGTGTGTGTGTGCATGTGAGAAAGAGGAGGGAGGTTTAGGTACGGTACAGTGATGGCTCTAGGGTTTGAAAGAAACAGATATTTATAGAGACAGACTTTTTTATTTATTTTTCATTTTTCCTGAAATGGAAGAAATTCTTAAATATATATATATATATATATAATTTACATTTAAAATATTTATATTCATTTATCTTTGATGTATAATATAATGTGATAAAATATAATATAATGTGATATAATATAATGTATATTTTTCAAGTTTTAGCATTTGCACTACCTGATTGCAGTTTCTTTAGTGAATCAGACACTTACTGTGGACAGCATAAGCACATAAATAACGCTAGCAACTGGTGCCATTCATTCTTAGTGAATCCCCTCCAAGACACACTCCAGAGTGATGCCATCCTTACCTCTCTCTCTCTCTCTCTCTCTCTCTCTCTCTCTCTCTCTCTCTCTCTCTCTCATTCTCTCGTTAGTTTTCTCTCTCAGTCCTGTCTTCATCTCCATTTGGTCTGTTAGTGGTCTAATTAGTGATGTTTTTAAGTTTATTCTCTGTAGTGACAGGGCTCAGGAGAGTACAGAGATACACAAATACACGTTCAGGCACACTAGATGATAAATATATGGAAAATGAAAAGAAAGAAGATACTGAAAAAAAAAAACAAATCGGATAATCACTCGCCTCAGGCAGATAGTCCCCAAGAACAAAAAAAAATCAGACCCATTTAATCATGGATACACACAGTGACATCTTGGCAAGAAGGTGAGACTCCCCTGCCGATTTTCCTCTTTGGAGTAATGGCTTCTCTCTTGAGTGCTTCCAGAACATTCTAGAGAGTGAGAGATTGATGGAGGAGAGGATTAGCATTTTATTTTTTTATTTTATTTTTTGCTTGGAGTTGACTTGGAGTGATGTGGCAGCTGTAAATCTGAAAGCTTGTGTTTGTGTCTGTTTGTATATAATGAGTAGGAGTTGTGTTTGTGTGTGTGTGCATGTCCGCGCGCGTGCGTGCGTGCGTGCGTGCGTGCGTGCGTGTGTGTGTGTGTGTGTGTGTGTGAGAGAGAGCGCGTGTGAGAAAGCACACCTGGTTTCCTTCTAACTGTAATGTGACAGTAAGAGGGTCTGAAGCATTTGTCAGTGATTCTCAGCAGTAAACGTTCTGGACACATTTTGAGCCAATTACCTCTCGTCAGAGAGAAGACGCTTCCCCACTGCGGGATGGCAGTTTGTGTGTGTGTGTGTCCAAGATCTGTTATGTAATTGTGTTGCTAACAGGCTTTTGTGTCATTTTAAGTCACTCAAGCCTCAATGGTTTACGCACACACACACACACACACACACACGCGCAACACACACGCACACAAAATAAACATTTAAACTGGAAAAGGACTGACAAGTGACATGTTCAGAATGATCAAATATGTACTAAAGTAATTCTAGAGTCAGTATTTCTTTGTTTTTCTTATCAGTATTTCTTTCTGCATTTTTTTTTATGTATTTTAAAATGTAATTTATTTCTGTGACGGCAAAGCTAAATTTTCAGCATCATTACTCCAGTCTTCTTCAGTGTCACATGATCCTTCAGAAATCTTTCTAATATGGTGATTTGGTGCACAAATTTTTTTTTATTATTATCAATGATGAAAAAAAGTTTTGCAGTTTTTTTTTTTAATGATGTAAAAGCTCACCAAGGCTGCCTTAATTTGATGAAAGTACAGTAATATTGTGAAAAAGTATTACATTTGAAAATAACTTTTTTCTATTTTAATATATATATATATATATATATATATATTTTTTTTTTTTTTTTCTATGATATGAAATCTGAATTTTCAGCAGGCTTCAACATGCATCAGCAGGTCATGAGCAAACAAGTTAAAAGTTTCTTGCTCTATAGAATTAAATGCAGTAGATTATTGGATAACGTGAAGTCCGTTATGTCTTGCATGTGATGGGTGCAAATCAATTATTTTGATTGCTCCACTGACCTAAAACCTCAGCAATCACATTCATCACGACAGCTATTTTCTTAGCAACCACAAGTTTTATTTATTTTTTTATCTCTCATTCTGTCGGCAGTTGCAGGTGACTACAGACCAGTGCACAAAGCCTTCACTCTGTCGCTCTGAGATCAGAAGTGGAATCTTAAAATAGCCATTACAGTATGGAACAGATATTTTCAGATTGCTTTAATACTCCAAGAAAAGGCATGAAAATCAGATGCGTATTGCCATGATGTGTGGTATTCCTTCGGGGAAGGACAGTCAGGTCAGCTTGTTTAGAAAAAGTGAGATTCTAAAGTCCTTTTGAGGTGAATGTAAATCAATTCATTTGAAAATTTTGAACCGTATCATTGCTTAGGATCCGTAAAAAATGTGATAATGGCTCTGCCAAGGCTGAGTCTGCAGTTCTATTCTTCTGCCTCTTTCTTCTGACAACAAAGTATTTACAGTTTTTCATGTATATATTTCAGCCTTGCACCTCTTTATGTGGTAATTGTTTATACAATATGCCTTCTGGCAATGTTAATTTCTCTGATATTAACATATGCATTCCACAAATCTGAATATGCATAGTACAAATTTGCATCGTGTCCTTTCCGCAAGAGGGTTCATGATTACAATGTCATAATGTGCCGTATTTCATCTTTTGCAGCATTCAGTGTCATTTTCTTATTGAGAATTACAGAATATGCTGTAAATCTTCTCAATTTCTGTTGGTTGCATGTACTTTTGGACCACCACAGTATTAATTGGGTTCATGTTTTTCAGGTTTGTTTGAGTAGAGCCTCTTTCTTCTAATCACTCACATGCTCTCCATGCACTAATTGCTTGGGTTATGTCCTCTTACAACATCATCAAAGAGATTCTGCCTTAATTTCAACCGTTCTCTGAGGACTCTTGTCACAACACATGAAGTGATGGAAGGTCGGTGTAGGTGAAGACAGACAGAAAAACCAAAACCGCACCAACCCACCGATGCATGGACTTTACAAGACCCCTGAAGGTGTCCTGTGGTATCTGGCACCAAGACGTTAGCAGCAGATCCTTCAAGTCCTGTAGGTTGCGAGGTGGAGCTGCCGTGAATCAAGCTTGTTTGTCCAGCACATCACAAAGATGCTCAATTGGATTAAGGTTTGGGGAATTTGGAGGCCAGAGCAACACCTTGAACTCTTCATCATGTTCCTCAAACAATTCCTGAACAATGTGTGCAGTGTGCATTATCCTTCTGAAATAGGCCACTTCCGCCAGGAAACACCATTGTTATGAAGGGTAGTTTAGGAAGGTGGCACGTGTCAAATTTACATCCACATGAATGGGCAGACACAGGGTTTCCGAGCAGAACATTGTCCAGAGCATCCCACTCCCTCTATCGTCTCATGGTAAATTCTCACCTTAGCTGACAAGGAGCAACCCCCAAGCCTTGTAATTTCAGAGATACTCTGACCCAGTTGCCTTGCCATAACAATTTGGGCCTTGTCAAAGTCGCTCAGATCTTTATTCCTGCCAATTTCTCTTGCATCCAACACGTTGATTACGAGAACTTATGGTTTGCTTATCATCTAATCTATCCAGACCTTAATATGTGGCCTTGTGAGATGATCAATGATATTCGCTTTACTTGTAATTGGTCAATGTTTTGGCTCATCAGTGTATATAAAATAATTATTAAAATGTATATCGTCAAGAGACAGGAGATTAAAAAATAATCTTCTATTAAAATTCGAAAGGATTTGATTTTGTTTTCCATGAAAGGGACATGGAAACATACTACTTGAAAATCGACAGGAAGCAAGCCTCTTGCAACACCGCAGCTCCCCTTTGGATTAATTGATTGCTTTCAAATTAAATGACACAAAGATTATCACACATGGTAAAACTTGGCTATTCTGTTATTGTTTGTTGTTCATTTAGGCTATGTAACAGGACTTTTCCAATACGCGTGCCTTCAGATGTGTCACGCGTGTATAAAATAATGCTGGCTTGGTGTGTTTGCTGCAGCATATTGATAGGGAATGAATTAATTTAGAATGAATTGTAAAATGTTGCGTTTCATACTGTCATGTGGGGTGGTAAAGAGAGAACGTAATCGGAAATGCCGATTTCACGAGTGTCTGTCTTCAAGTCCAAGTGAAGTATCTAGTCACTTGTTCATGAGTCCAAGTCAAGTTGCAAGTAATTTTTTGCGACTGTTCACGAGTCCAAGTCAAGTCGCAAGTAATTTTTTCCCCCACTTATATCGAGTTCACATTGCACGATTTTCAAAATCGTCAGATCACCATTCTTTTCACACTGCACGACTATTTGGGGTAGCATTCACATTCAGTTGCTGCTGTGTGCACATTGCACGATGGATCGGCGACAGGGGGTTTCACATTGCATGAGTTTACAATAGGAAGAATCGCCGACAACTCTGTCTGGTCCGCAAACTACGTTTCACAACCAAACACATGCAAGAAGTGATAAGGAAATAACGCAAGATCACTCGTGAGACCGGAATTGTTATTAATAGTAGCTCGCAAGAAACTTGCGATTCAAATGGTCTGTGCTCTGATTTGCAGCGAAAAGGAGAAAACATCAAATGAACATGGGTGCTCTTGCCAAAGTTCGACTAAACTTTCCTCCGTTTCTTGGGTCCAAATAGACCAAGAAGGAGACGTTTTCAGAACCGAAACCTTGTTTGCTGATATTCTGGTCTATAACTCCTCCCCGAACATCCCGTTGCCCTGTGTTGCTCTCTCATTGGCTGTAGGTCATCGCCAATGTAGTTTTCAGTCAGAACACATTTCACACAGCAGGATATTGAATCACAGACAGGTCCAGATATTTAGCATGCCAAATATCTTACGGGTGTCAGCGACGCATCACCGATTCTCTCAGATCACGTCTTTGACAATGCACACTGTGTGATTGTCACTTGCGTGAACGAGCACCGATTTGCCGGGCATTCGTGGGCGATTTAGCTAAATCTGTCGGTGAGTGATAATCAGACAGACTCAAGTGTCCATCTCTGGGGAACATTGCAGCCTTATGCAGTTCTCTATGTTGCCTGTGCCCGAATCAACAACATTGGCTTCAGTGGACTGGCCAGAGTAACATTTTCTCTCTTAAAATCTTTGTTTTTGCTTTTTATGTTTAAAGTTTGACATACAGCCTACAAAATGATGGTCCCAGCATCCCTGTGCTCCCTATGGCCAGTTCTTCCCTGGATTTACTACAGTTAGTGGAATCAAATTTAAAGTGTTCTTTATAAAACCTTGTTTGCAGATGTGCTGAGAAGGTGAACAAGCAATTATTGCCTTGAAAGAGGTCAGAAGAATTAGGTTCTAATGAGCTTTCATCACTCAACGTTATTAAAAAACAACACAAATGCCCGAAGTTCCCTCCATGATTGGACCTCATTAAATAAATTCTGTTTTGTGTGAATAACTTTAAGCTGTACCAGGAAATGTGTGTGTCAGAGGAAAAGGTCTCAAACAAAGCCTCAGTGGGACAAAAAATCTTGTAATATTCAAATGTTTCAGTGTAGCTCTTGTTTTGCTGACTTTCAGAAAGGGCAAAAGTGAATCACAGACTTTCTGTGTGTCACGGATTCACCCAACGACACACCCCAGCAAGCTTCAACCCAACACACCTGGTCCCGATCGCAATCACCGGAATTCTGATTCACCTCACCTGCACCCTCATCACTTCACTCACCACGCCAGCTCTGCATATAAACCCCAGTCAGTCTACAGCTCATTGTCAGGTCTCGTCTTTTGACGCCAGTGACTCTCCGGTTCCTAAACCCTTCGGTCTGGTTCCAGTATTCTATATATCAACGCAAGTATTGTCCTTCTACACTAACCTCCCAGTGTGTGTGTATATTCCAAGCAGCCTCTGTGTGCGGTGGTTCCCCGGGATTCTCCAAACCGCCTCTCTGTGTTCTACAGTGGAATTCGCAGATCTCTATCAGGATTCCAGTGGTCAGCTATTTCCAGTATCTACAAGACGGCCTCAAGTTCAAGTCTTCTCCCTGTGTTCCCTGTGTGGATCTCGAAGCTCATTCCTGTATTCAGGAGTTGCATACAGTGTCTAAAATAAAACCTGTTAACGCCATCCTCTGTATCTTCATCCTTGCAGTAGTGTGACAGAAGACCTGACCACACACCATGCAAGCTTCCTCTGCTTCTGAGATCCACGCTGCATCCACCGAAGCCCCTCGGGGTGCCGCCGCACCCCAGATGCTGATGGATGCCTCTGCTAATGCAGCCGTCGCTCCGCAACAATCACTTCAAGAAACCCTCACTGCATTCCGTCACGCTCTTCTGAACTACCGACCTGCCTCAGTAAGTCCCATGGCCAAACCAGCTTCATATGCAGGCGGGGAGGATTGCAAAGGATTTCTTCTTCAATGCAAACTCTATTTGGAGGTAAAGGCTGCTCAGTTTATTTCAGAAAGAGCCAAAATTGCTTTTATAATTTCTCTGCTCTCGGGTCGCACATTAAACTGGGCTCAAGCTCTCTGGGAATCCAATGCACCCGCATTACAGACCTTAAATGGATTCTTTGAACATTTTCACACTGTATTCGCTCAAACTTCTAGTGCCATCTCCGTTCATGATCAGCTGTTTCGCCTTCGACAAGGCACCTCCTCTGTTTCAGATTACGCTTTGAAGTTTCGGACGATCGCGGCAAGCAGCGAATGGAACGAAATCGTTTTGATGACCGCTTATCGTCAAGGACTCAACCCAGATGTCGGGCTACAATTGGTCATCTATGATGAGACCATTGGGATTGAAAAACTCATCCAACGCTCGATCCTCATAGCTCAACATCGCACTGCATGTTTGTCTAATCTCCCTGCTCATACTCACATCTCCTCGTCCATAAACCCTCCAGTACCTGAGCCAATGGAAGTCGATACAGGACGCTTAACTACATCTGAACGTAACCGACGTCGAACTAATAACCTATGTCTCTACTGTGGTGCTTCTGGACATTATCGTGTCGAATGTCCCGTCCGTCCCAGCCGTTCGGCGGTGAGTACTGTAGATCTACCATTTCCAGTGTTAAACCTAAAACAAACTCCAGTCTTAATAACATATCTGAAACACTCTATTCCAGCGAAAGCTCTGATTGACTCCGGCGCGGCGGGGAACTTCATTTCAGCTTCTCTACTCTACCGTTTGCAAACCCCCCGTCGACGATTAAATCAACCACTGAGTATACACTCCATCCTTGGAAAACCCCTTTGTAAAAGAAGTATTCAGCACTGCAGTACCGAATTACACCTGTCCATCGGTTGTCTTCACCAAGAAAGATGCTCTTTACTGGTACTAGAGGGCTCCACTGCAGATATCGTCCTGGGACGCCCGTGGCTTATTCAACACTCGCCTGACATCTGCTGGACTTCTGGAGAAGTACGTCGTTGGAGTGATCACTGTAAAAAGCATTGTCTACGTCCTGTCAAGAAACAATCCTCAGCCGCCATATCCACAGTCTCAGCAGTCCTGGGTTCAACCTCCGTCGAAAGTCCAGTCACCGAGTCTTCCCACCAGATCCCTCCGGAATACCGGGCATTCCAGGACGTGTTTAGTAAACAACTCGCCACCACTCTACCACCTCACCGGCCATGGGACTGTGCTATTGACCTGCTGCCTGGGGCCACTCTACCGCATGGGAAGATCTACCCGTTGTCCATCCCGGAGCAGAAGGCCATGGAGGAGTATGTGGAGGAAGCCTTATGCCAAGGATACATTCGACCTTCTACGTCCCCTGCCGCCTCAAGCTTCTTCTTCGTCGGGGAAAAGGACGGAGGACTGCACCCATGCATTGATTACCGCATCCTTAATGCTTCTACCATCAAGTACAGATATCCACTGCCCTTGGTACCTTCGGCTCTGGAACAGCTACGTTCAGCTCGGGTCTTCACCAAACTTGATTTGAGAAGTGCTTACAACCTGGTTCGTGTACGTGAAGGCGATGAGTGGAAGACTGCCTTTATCACTCCTGCTGGGCACTATGAATATCGGGTTATGCCGTTCGGGCTGTTGAATAGTCCAGCAGTCTTCCAGGGCTTCATGAACGAGATATTCCGAGACATGCTCCATCGGTTTGTGGTCATCTACATTGATGACATCCTAATCTACTCCTCCAACCTCGATGAACATGTACTACAGGTGAAGCAAGTCCTTAAACGCCTCCGTGAGTACCAACTGTACCTGAAGTTAGAAAAATGCGAGTTCCATCAAGAATCCATGCACTTCCTGGGGTACGTGATTCAGCCAGATGGCATTTCTATGGATCTAAATAAGGTAGAAGCGGTGATCAACTGGCCTAGACCCCAGACCCTGAAGGAACTGCAACATTTTCTTGGCTTTGCCAATTTCTATCGCCGGTTCATCCGCGATTATAGTAAGATCTGCGCTCCAGTAACTTCCATGGTGAAGAAGGGTACCACACGGTTAACCTGGTCTGCTGAAGCTTCCGAGGCCTTTGAGGGTTTGAAGAAAGCCTTCTGTTCTGCTCCTACGCTGTGTCATCCCAATCCTGATCTCCCGTTCATAGTGGAAGTGGATGCGTCCACCAACGGAGTTGGAGCTGTTCTTTCACAGCGGCAGGGGACCCCTCCACGACTCCATCCATGCGCCTTCTTTTCACGCAAGATGTCCCCGGCGGAGCAGAATTATGATGTCGGTAATCGAGAACTCTTGGCTATTAAATTAGCTTTAGAGGAGTGAAGACACTGGTTGGAGGGAGCCAACCACCCATTTCAAGTAATTACAGACCACCGCAACCTTGAGTATCTCCGGGAGGCCAGAAGATTAAATCCTCGCCAGGCTCGGTGGGCTCTCTTTTTCACACGCTTTAATTTGACAGTTACCTACCGCCCGGGTTCCAAGAATCTCAAAGCAGACGCTCTATCACGCCTCTATCAATCCGAAACCTCCACAGAAATCAACGAAACCATACTCCCTCCGGCCATGTTTGTCAGTCCCATCCAGTGGAACATCGACAAACTCATTGCCGACGCCACCCTTACCGAACCTGCTCCGCCGGGGGGTCCTGAGGGGAAGGTTTTCATACCTACCAACTTCCGCCTTCACCTCATGGACTCTGTACACACCTCTCCAGGCTCTGGACATCCAGGCAGCCAACAAACCCTCTCACTTCTCCAACAGCGCTACTGGTGGCCCGGCATGGCCCAGGATATCTCCCGATACGTGCAGGGGTGCACCGCTTGTGCTATGGCCAAGGTACCTCGACGTCTCCCAGAAGGGAAGCTCATGCCCCTACCAATTCCGAACAGACCCTGGTCCCATCTCGCCATGGATTTTGTTACCGATCTACCATCGTCCAACTCCAAAACCTGCATTCTAGTGGTCGTGGACAGATTTTCCAAGTCCTGTAAATTGATATCCCTCTCCGGACTCCCCACAGCCTTCAAGACAGCAGAGATGTTATTCACCGAGATTTTCCGCCACTTCGGTATCCCAGAGGACATAGTATCGGATCGGGGACCACAGTTCATATCAAGAGTTCATATGGAAATCGTTCTTTAAGCTTCTAGGAGTATCGGTCAGCCTGACGTCGGGGTACCACCCTCAATCCAACGGCCAAGCGGAGCGTAAGATCCAGGAGATCGGGAGATACCTGAGAACCTACTGCCATGAAGCACAGGACCGCTGGGACCAGTACCTCCCATGGGCAGAGTATGCCCAGAATTCTCTACGCCAAACATCTACAGGCTTGACGCCGTTCCAATGCGTTCTGGGATACCAACCACCTCTATTCCCATGGACAGGCGAACCATCGGACGTTCCAGCGGTCCAGCACTGGTTCACCGAGAGTGAGAGGGTCTGGGACTCAGCCCACGTCCACCTACAAGGGGCAGTACGGAGGTTCCAACAACAGGCCGATGTACGTCGAAGACCCGCACCCCACTACACTCCTGGTCAGCTGGTGTGGCTCTCCACCAGGGATATCCGCCTCCGACTGCCCTCCCGTAAACTGAGTCCCAGGTTCATAGGTCCATTCGCGGTGCTGAGGTACCATCCATGTTTCCTTGTTAAAACCTTACACTGCACCTCTCTCTTCCCCTTCCACAGAAGCTGAAGCTGGCGAAGTACCCCCTCCTCCAGTGGACCCGACAGACGAAGCCGTATACCAGGTCCGCACCATCCTGGATTCTCGACGACGGGGTGGCCAGCTGCAATACCTCGTGGACTGGGAGGGGTTTGGACCTGACGAATACTGTTGGGTCCATCGGGACGACATCTTGGACCCCATGCTCCTCCAGGACTTCCACCGTGACCACCTGGATCGTCCAGGCCCCCGTCCACGAGGTCGCCCCCGTCCACGAGGTCGCCCTCGTCGTCGGGGTCTACGGCCCTCAGGAGCTGGCCGTGGAGGGGGGGTACTGTCACGGATTCACCCAACGACACACCCCAGCAAGCTTCAACCCAACACACCTGGTCCCGATCGCAATCACCGGAATTCTGATTCACCTCACCTGCACCCTCATCACTTCACTCACCACGCCAGCTCTGCATATAAACCCCAGTCAGTCTACAGCTCATTGTCAGGTCTCGTCTTTTGACGCCAGTGACTCTCCGGTTCCTAAACCCTTCGGTCTGGTTCCAGTATTCTATATATCAACGCAAGTATTGTCCTTCTACACTAACCTCCCAGTGTGTGTGTATATTCCAAGCAGCCTCTGTGTGCGGTGGTTCCCCGGGATTCTCCAAACCGCCTCTCTGTGTTCTACAGTGGAATTTGCAGATCTCTATCAGGATTCCAGTGGTCAGCTATTTCCAGTATCTACAAGACGGCCTCAAGTTCAAGTCTTCTACCTGTGTTCCCTGTGTGGATCTCGAAGCTCATTCCTGTATTCAGGAGTTGCATACAGTGTCTAAAATAAAACCTGTTAACGCCATCCTCTGTGTCTTCATTCTTGCATTAGTGTGACACTCTGTCTGTGAGCTCCAGTGTCTGAACAAATCCATAATTTTTGTGTTCAGATCTAAGATATTCTTTTGATATTCTTCAAAATGAATGAATGAATATTCTTCAAAATGAAATGTTCCGCTACAGGCCGCTCACGTGATCCGCCGCCTGCACGAGCTAACACTCAGCGCCCATCGCAGCCTAGCCAGCCTTTCACAGCTACGCTGTGAAAGCTTTTCTCCCTGTCAGTCCCCTTCAAACAGGCTACTGCAGTGGTTCATTTAGCAGACAACGAGCCGGTAGAAAAACCCTCTCGCCTGCACACAAACGCCGTTTTTACGGCGACCCAGAGAAACCTAATAAAGAGTATAATACCTGGTTATCCGGCTCACGCCGAGGGTGTTTTAAGTGTAGAAAAAGTGCCCACTCCCCAGTGTTCACCCCTACACACAAGCACAACACTTCCCGTGTCATTCACAAAGCCCACTCTTATAAAGCAGACAAAAGCTGCTCGAGTGTTGAATGTAAGAAGTGTATTCAGTCAGGTTATGAATGTAAGTCACGTGCCCGCCGGCGAGCGCTCACGCTTACTAACACAAGCCTCTCCCCGAGCACGGCCCGTGCATCTAAGCGTTGTCACAAAACGCAGGCCGATTATAAAACGCTCCCTGTCCAAAGCGGCCGGGACGTTAAATTCATGTGTAAGTCTCGTGCCCGCTCAAAAGCGCTCACGCTTACTAACATACACTCCGCCCAAGGCTCCGCTCGCACATCACGAAGTGATAGAAGGGCGCTCCCCATTCACGGCAATCGGGACGCCTCTTATGTATCAGCATGTCACGGCGGTCAGCGAGCTGCCGCTTGCAAGCACCGAGGGTGCGCGCGCCGCGCCCACGCCTCCGATTCAGTTTCTCAGCCCCGCAGTATGCGGCGGTCAGAACCAGGAGACCATTCGCCCCCTAGCTACATATATAAAAGCATGGGAAGACATTCCAGGGGTTTCAGAATGGGTGCTGAGCACAATAAGGCACGGCTATTCGCTACAGTTCACTCGCCGTCCCCCGCGCTTTCAAGCACGGACCGCGACAACTGTGAATGCAGAAGTAGCACATCTACTCCGCGCCGAAATAGCGAAGCTGCTGTGCAAAGGGGCCATAGAACTGGTACCGCCTTCTCTGAGCGATTCAGGCTTCTACAGCAGTTATTTTCTCGTACCCAAGAAGGACGGAGCCCTCAGACCCATCTTAGATCTGAGACGTTTGAACAAGGTGCTTATGAAAAGACAGTTCAAAATGCTTACAACCAGGAAAATCCTTGCGCACGTTCGCCCGAGGGACTGGTTTATTTCTCTCGATCTGAAAGATGCCTATTTTCAGATTCAGATAATACCCCATCACAGGCCATTCTTGAGATTCGCTTTCGACGGTCAGGTTTATCAATACACCGTCCTGCCGTTCGGCTTGTCCCTGGCACCCCGTACATTTACGAAGTGCATGGATGCGGCTCTCGCCCCCTTGAGGAATCAAGGGCTGCGAATTATGAACTATCTGGACGACTGGCTGATTTTGGCACAGTCAGAGGCAGAACTGCTATCTCACAGAACTGTGCTCCTCATTCACATGGAAAGCTTGGGTCTCACGGTCAACTGGACCAAGAGCTCATTAGTGCCCAGTCAGTCGATTTCCTTTCTAGGAATAGAACTGGACTCTGTGGCCATGACGGCTCGTTTATCGACACAGCGTGTGCGCCGTGTTCAACACCTAGCCTCGTCTTTCCGGACGGGCAGCATCATCCCTCTGAAGACATTCCAGAGGATGCTGGGCTGTATGGCCTCAGCTGCAGCAGTGCTTCAGCTGGGCCTACTGCGCATGCGCCCGCTCCAACGCTGGGTCAATGCCCGTGTGTCTCGCCGAGCTTGGGCTGCCGGCTGCGAACGAATCAGGGTGACACAGACCTGTATTACGGCTCTGCAGCCCTGGTTAACAGCCGACTGGTATCAGCGGGGCGTTATGATGGGAGTGGTCTCGTACCGAAAGGTTATCTCGACAGATGCGTCCAACACAGGTTGGGGTGCGCTCTTCGAGGGCAGACCGGTCTTTGGCCTATGGTCAGACCAGGAAAAGCTCCTTCACATAAATTGTCTGAAAATGATAGCGGTCGAGAACGCGCTGAGGCGCTTCCTCCCGCTCATACAGGACCACCATGTCCTAGTCCGATCGGACAACATGTCAGTGGTTTCCTATGTGAACCGTCAGGGCAGTGTCAGATCCAGGAACCTCTGCGATCTGACAGAGCGCCTCCTCACGTGGTCTCAGCATCACCTGCGCTCGCTGAGAGCTGCACATGTGCCAGGCCACCTGAACGACGGCCCAGACAAGCTGTCCAGGGACAACGTTCCCCCAGGGGAATGGTCCCTGCACCCCCAAACAGTCCAGAAATTATGGCGCCTATTCGGTAAAGCGGAAGTCGACCTATTTGCGTCAAAGGACAACGCTCACTGCCCAGGGTTCTTTTCGAAGAACGAGGACGCGCTGGCCCGAGTCTGGCCCAGCCGCCCTCTGTATGCCTTCCCTCCGATCTCTCTGCTACCGCAGGTAATCAAGAGAATCAGGGAAACGCGCCACTCGGTGCTCCTCATAGCCCCGCGCTGGGAGAATCAGATTTGGTTCCCGGAGCTGACGCGGCTGTCACCAACAGCCCCGTGGCCGATTCCGGTCAGAACGGATCTCCTCTCGCAAGCTCGCGGCTCGATCTGGCATCCCCGTCCAGAGCGCTGGTCTCTGCACGCGTGGGTGATCAACGGGTACCCGCTGCCCTGCCAGAAGGAGTGATGAACACAATCACGCAGTCTAGAGCTCCCTCTACTAGAAAGCTTTACGCGTCTAAATGGTCTGTGTTCTCCAAATGGTGCACCGACAAAAACCTGGACCCGCGGACGTGTGGGGTCTCGCGGCTGCTCTGTTTCCTACAGGAGCTGTTGGATAAGGGAAGATCCCCATCCACGCTCAAAGTATATGTGGCGGCCATTGCTGCGTTCGCTGAGTCGACGTGCGGCCGGTCACTAGGAAAAGATGAGCTTGTCATCCGCTTCCTTAGAGGAGCCAGAAGGATGAACCCTCCGCGCCCCCCGTCGGTTCCTATGTGGGATCTTTCATTGGTCCTCGAGGCCCTGATAGCTTTCCCCTTTGAACAACTAGACTCCGTGGAGTTAAAGTACCTATCACTCAAAACCGTTTTCCTGACAGCACTGTCATCAGTGAAATTTTTCACTGAAAAATTCATCACTGAAACAGTTACGAGTATTGTGTAACCTGCCGTGCTCGCGCCACGAGCGTT
The DNA here is from genome assembly GCA_026230005.1 of Gila orcuttii. Classification (NCBI taxonomy): domain Eukaryota; kingdom Metazoa; phylum Chordata; class Actinopteri; order Cypriniformes; family Leuciscidae; genus Gila; species Gila orcuttii. Next base: position 24,918,408 of record JAPDVR010000019.1, on the reverse strand, counting down.
TTTCGCTTCAGTCGTTGAAAACCAGAGAATACAGCCTACGAGCCCTGTTTATATACGCTAAGCCACTCCCATTCTGGCGGGCTAAGACGCTGTGAAGGCGCGAGCGCCCTTCATTAGACGTGACGTCACGTCGGGCTCAGTGGTAGGCTGCTGCAGTTCCCGCAGGGCAGCCTATGAGCACGCTAGACAGCCTGCTCTAGGTCTGCTAGCTGCTGCACTGCGTTGACAATAAATACAAAATTAAGGATAATTTTTGGCTTCAATATCTCGAGAAGATGAATCTTTCCCTTAGCGTAAGCTAACTTACGCAATACTCGTTCCCTCATCTAGAGAGAACCGAGGTTACGTTAGGTAACCGATACGTTTTCATCGACTGAAGCGAAAAACGCTCGTGGCGCGAGCACGGCAGGTTACGCAATACTCGTTCCCTCATCTAGAGAGAACCGAGGTTACGTTAGGTAACCGATACGTTCTCTTACGAGAGGTTCTCTTGTATTGCGTAAGTTAGCTTACGCTACGGGAACCCTTTGTCAACGCCGTGCGCGCCAAGCATCCACAATGAGTCCCACGGCTTTTCCGGGGAACCCAGATAAGTGGGAAAATAAGGCGGCCAGCAACGCGGGCCAGCACTTGTACACAAGCACTCATAGGGAATACAGAGCGGCGTCGTCGGTCTGCATAAGCATATAGCACATACCCAATAGTGCAGCTCAACCAGAAGAGCTAGTATGCGTGAGAGTAGCCTGCGCACGAACCTATCTGGACAGAACGTACATCTCACTTAAACTGACAGAAGTTTTGCCTGCAGAGCGGGAACTTCTAGGTTATAAAACCTGACAAAGGTGGACGGGGAGGACCAGCCCGCCGCCACACATATGTCATGAATAGAAATTCCGCTGGACCATGCCCACGATGAGGCCATGCCTCTGGTGGAATGAGCCCTGATGCCCAGGGGGCATTGCAGACCTGTCGACGCGTAAGCGGCTGCTATAGCGTCCACAATCCATCTGGATAAGCTCTGTTTCGAGGCGGCGAGACCCTTGGTGCGCCCACCAAACGAAACGAAAAGCTGCTCCGAGCGCCTGAAAAGGGCTGAGCGCGCAGTGTAAGTCCTCAGCGCCCTGACTGGGCAGAGGAGATTAACGTCGCTCTCGCTATTGGATGAAGGCAGAGCCGAAAGCGAAATGACTTGCGCTCTGAATGGAGTGCCAATCACTTTAGGAACATAGCCATATCTAGGTTTGAGGATGACTTTTGAGTAATTTGGCCCAAACTCGAGACACGCAGCGCTGACAGACAGCGCGTGTAAATCCCCCACACGTTTCACTGATGACAGTGCTGTCAGGAAAACGGTTTTGAGTTATAGGTACTTTAACTCCACGGAGTCTAGTGGTTCAAAGGGGAAAGCTTTCAGGGCCTCGAGGACCAATGAAAGATCCCACATAGGAACCGACAGGGGGCGCGGAGGGTACATCCTTCTGGCTCCTCTAAGGAAGCGGATGACAAGCTCGTTTTTTTCCTAGTAACTGGCCTCGCGTCGACTCAGCGAACGCAGCAACGGCCGCCACATAGACTTTGAGCGTGGATGGGGATCTCCCCTTATCCAACAGCTCCTGTAGGAAACAGAGCAGCCGCGAGACCCCACACGTCCGTGGGTCCAGGTTTCTGTCGGTGCACCATTTGGAGAACACAGAACATTTAGGCGTGTAAAGCTTTCTAGTAGAAGGAGCTCTAGACTGCGTGATTGTGTTCATCACTCCTTCTGGCATGGCAGCGGGTACACGTTGATCACCCACGCGTGCAGAGACCAGCGCTCTGGATGGGGATGCCAGATCGAGCCGCGAGCTTGCGAGAGGAGATCCGTTCTCACCGGAATCGGCCAAGGGGCTGTTAGTGACAGCCGCGTCAGCTCCGGGAACCAAATCTGATTCTCCCAGCGCGGGGCTATGAGGAGCACCGAGTGGCGCGTTTCCCTGATTCTCTTGATTACCTGCGGTAACAGAGAGATCGGAGGGAAGGCATACAGAGGGCGGCTGGGCCAGACTTGGGCCAGCGCGTCCTCGTTCTTCGAAAAGAACATTGGGCAGTGAGCGTTGTCCTTTGACGCAAATAGGTCGACTTCCGCTTTGCCGAATAGGCGCCATAATTTCTGGACTGTTTGGGGGTGCAGGGACCATTCCCCTGGGGGAACATTGTCCCTGGACAGTTTGTCTGGGCCCTCGTTCAAATGGCCAGGCACATGCGCCGCCCTCAGCGAGCGCAGGTGATGCTGAGACCACGTGAGGAGGCGCTCCGTCAGATCGCAGATATTTCTGGATCTGACACCGCCCTGACGGTTTACATAGGATACCACAGACGTGTTGTCCGAGCGGACAAGAACAAGTTGGTCCTGTATGAACAGGAGGAAGCGCTTCAGCGCGTTCTCGACCGCTATCATCTCCAGACAGTTTATGTGAAAACACTTCTCTTGGTCTGACCACTGGCCGAAGACCGGTCTGCCCTCGAACAGCGCGCCCCAACCCGAGTTGGACGCGTCTGTCGAAATGACTTTCCGATAAGAGATGGTTCCCATCATTACTCCCTGCTGGTACCAGTCGGCTACTAACCAGGGCTGCAGAGCCGCTATGCAGGTCTGAGTCGCTCTGACTTTCTGGCCGTCAGAGACCCAGGCTCGGCGGGACGCGCAAGCATTCAACCAGCGTTGGAGTGGGCGCATGCGCAGTAGGCCCAGCTGAAGCACCGCTGCAGCTGATGCCATACAGCCCAACATCCTTTGAAATGTCTTCAAAGGGAGAAAGCTGCCCTTCTGGAAAGATGCGGCTAGGTGGCGAACACGGCGCGCGCGCTGTGTCGATAAACGAGCCGTCATGGTCACCGAGTCCTGTTCAATTCCTAAAAAGGAAATTGACTGGCTGGGCAGTAATGAGCTCTTGGTCCAGTTGACCGTGAGACCCAAGCTTTCCAGGTGACTGAGAAGCACTGTTCTGTGAGATAGCAGTTCTGTCTCTGACTGTGCCAATATCAGCCAATCGTCCAGATAGTTCATTATTCGCAGCCCCTGACTTCTCAGGGGGGCGAGCGCCGCGTCCATGCACTTTGTAAATGTACGGGGTGCTAGGGACAGGCCGAACGGCAGGACGGTGTATTGATATACCTGACCGTCAAAGGCGAATCTCAAAAATTGCCTGTGACGGGGTATTATCTGAATCTGAAAATAGGCATCCTTCAGATCTAGAGAAATAAACCAGTCCCTCGGGCGAACGTGCGCGAGGATTTTCCTGGTCGTAAGCATTTTGAGCGGTCTTTTCGCAAGCACTTTGTTCAAATGTCTCAGATCTAGGATAGGTCTGAAGGCTCCGTCCTTCTTGGGTACGAGAAAATATCGGCTGTAAAAGCCTGACTCGCTCAGGGAAGGCGGTACCTTTTCTATAGCCCCTTTGCACAGCAGCTTTGCTATTTCTGCGTGAAGTAGGTGTGCTACTTCCGCATTCACTATCGTCGCGGTCCGTGCTTGAAGCGCGGGGGATGGCGAATGAATTGAAGTGTATAGCCCTGCTTTATTGTGCTCAGCACCCAATCTGAAATCCCTCGGATAGTTTCCCACGCAGCTATGTGAGCCGCTAGGGGGTGAATGGCCTCCGGGTTCAGATCGCCGCCATTTGCGGGCTTGTGAAACTGAACCGGGGCCGAAAGCGCGGCGCGCGCGCTCTCGGTTCCGGGCAATGGCTGCTCGCTGAAACCCAAAACCGGCTGATTTATGTGAGATGTCCCAATCATAAGGGATGGGGAACATTCTTTTTTCACTTTTTGACGCGCAAGCAGCGCTCCGGGCAGAAAAGCTTCCTGTAAGCGTGAGCGCGTGTGTGCGGACACGAGACTTGCAAGTGTATTTGACGCCCCGATCATAATGAATGGGGAGCGTCTTATTAATGCCCTGCATTTTGTGATAACACTTAAACGCGCGGGCGGAGCCCGGGGGGAGGTTTGTGTTAGCAAGCGTGAACGCTCTCTGGCGGGGATGAGACTTACATTCATAACCTGCTTTTTGATCGTGTAACAGAGCGGGCAGATAGTGGGCACAGACCTGTGGACACATTTCTTACATTCAACACTCGAGCGGCTTTCTGCGCTTTATGAGAGTGTGCTCCGTGAGTGACACGAGATTTAGAGTGCTTGTGTGTAGGGGTGAACACTGGGGCATGGGCACTTTCACTACACATAAAACACCGACGGCGTGCGCGCGCGCTCTCGGTTCTGGGCAATGTCTGCTCGCTGAAAGCCGAAAACCGGCTGATTTATGTGAGATGTCCCAATCATAAGGGATGGGGAACATTTTCTTTTCACTTTTTGACGCGCGAGCAGCGCTCTGAGCGGAAAAGCTTCCTGTAAGCGTGAGCGCATGTGCGCGGGCACAAGACTTACAAGTGTATTTGACGCCCCGATCGTAATGGATGGGGAGCGTCTTATTAATGTCCTGCGTTTTGTGATAACACTTAAACGCGCGGGCGGCGCCCGGGGAGAGGTTGTGTTAGTAAGCGTGAACGCTCTCTGGCGGGCACGAGACTTACATTCATAACCAGCTTACATTCATAACCAGAGCGGGCAGAGAGTGGGCACATTTCTTACATTCAGCACTCGAGCGGCTTTTCTGCGCTTTATGAGAGTGTGCTCTGTGAGTGACACGAGATTTGAAGTGCTTGTGTGTAGGGGTGAACACTGGGCGTGGGCACTTTCACTACACTTAAAACACCCACGGCGTGAGCCGGACCAGACATTATACTCTTTTTGGAGGCGATGTGTCTGATAGTAAGCGTGAGCGCTCGTGAGCGGGCACGTAACTTACATTCTTAACCTGACATTATACTCACTTGAGATTTCTCTGGGTCGCCGCGAGAATGGCGGATGTGTGTAGGCGAGCGGGTTGCATTACCGGCTCGTTTGCTGCCAAATACACCGCTGCAGTAGCCTTATCTAAGGGGACTGACAGGGCGAGACATTTCGACGGCGGCGTGTAAGCTCTCTTACGGGGTAGCTCTCTTGTAATGTAAAGAGAGCTAGCCGCGTGCTTGTTGGTCGAGCAGAACTGTATAAAATTTGCTCTTACCACGCATCCAGTACGTCGCGTATGTTGATGCCTGTCCGGGTCATGCAGAGAGCTCGAGAGGGCTCTGCATGACACGCGAACGGGGACACGAGGGCAGGGTAGCTCTCTTGTAACGTAAAGAGAGTTAGCCGCGTGCTCGTTTCTCGGCCTCATCCTCAGATGCAACGGCAGTGAGGCTCGTGAGCGGCAGCTGCGCGTCGATGAGGGTAGGCGGGGGAAGGCGAAAGCGAGGCTCGAGGGAGGTTCTCCGGCGAGCGCGTCGCTGTGGCCACAGGCTGTGCGGCACGAGCCGCAGGAAGTGCGAGGCATCTTAAAAAAGACACTCGCTGCTCTTTTAGAATGGTTTAGGAAGGTAAAAGGATATGTCGCCGGATAGCGTAGCTCGCACGGATGGCTGAAGGTGGCGAAGACGGCCGGCTTCTTCAGGCGCTGTCCTAAGCTGGCTAGTCGCTTCTTCGACGGCGGCGGCTTCTCTCTCTAGATCCAGCGATGCGAAGAGCTTCGCTGAAGAGGTGAAAATCAGAGAATACAGCCTACGAGCCCTGTTTGTATACGCTAAGCCACGCCCTTTCTGGCGGGCTTTGACGCTGTGAAGGCGCGAGCGCCCTTCATTGGACGTGACGTCACGTTGGGCTCAGTGGTAGGCTGCTGCAGTTCCCGCAGGGCAGCCTATGAGCACGCTAGACAGCCTGCTCTGGGTCTGCTAGCTGCTGCACTGCGTTGACAATTAATACAAAATTAAGGATAATTTTTTGGCTTCAATATCTCGAGAAGATGAATCTTTCATCTCGTATTGCGTAAGCTAACTTACGCAATACGAGAGAACCTCTCGTAAGAGAACCCGATTTATAGTATGTACTTAAATGGGTTATCAGAAGCTATTCTGTGGACCTGTTTTGCCTTTAGTCTGACATTGTTCTTGTCTTTTACAGTATCTTGAGAGAGACAGACAAGTAAATGAATATAATCAGCTGCACTAAATTAATCAAGCACCACAAATCAGTTTCAATAAAAGAAAAAGTGCGATATGAGAGAGACAGTGGGGGTGAAGAGATCAACGGATATATAATTTAAGACAATCTACAAGCATAGGTAATCTGTGGGCAGACAATGGCAAGACACAAAAAGAAGGGTTAGCGTGACGGGCCGCCTTTAGAGGAAGATAAAACATGTATAATTTAAATCTTTCTTTCCCATCACAGCACACATTATTGATAATACCCTTATGCTGAAATTCCCACATGTTAAATTTTTAATTTTTATACTGCAGCAGCACTTCTTTTTTGATGCTCATGTAACTATTTTATGTTCAATATTTAAATATTAGTAAATCTTTTCTGATACTGTTTTTCATTGTTATATTTTCTAAATAATAGAGAGAAATTTACATCAAAAGTCTTATAAACGGAATTTGGTCAAAATGCAGCAATAGTCCATTTATCTTAAAGTGAAATTTTTCATGATGATTCCAAAATTCTTGTAGATGCCTTTTACAATCAAACTAATGATATTTCTTATTGTCTCCATATTCAGTTTATATTCCGTAAAATCATCGATGTGAAGAAGGAGGAAGAGGAGAGGCAGCGCTCAAAGAATGAGGTCCCACTCACCATTCCGGTGGACCACCCGGTCCGAAAACTTTTCCAGAAGTTCAAACAGCAGAAGGAGCTCCGTAACCAGGGCGCTTCGGCTCATCTCGACATGGAGAAGAATCAACATCATCTACAGCAACCCGCATGCATGCCAAAACCACACGCCTCTCTCATGCAGAACTCTCTGCACGCGGTTCAGAACGGATCCACAAGCAGTGTGGTCACTATCTCACAGATCACACCCATCCAGAACTGTCTGGCCTATTCTAAACTGGGCGACTCCATCAAGCAGAACAACCGCGACATCATGGAACTCAAACCTGCTGTGGCCAGCAGTGACCAAGTCGCAAACCGACTCAAAGTGAACAACACAGCGCGGACCAAGCCCGCAGGAACCGCTCGTGGCTGGATGAGACTTAAAAACAACATGGCTGCCCCAGGTTCATCTCCAGAGGAGGAGAGAAAAGAGGGATTAAACAATGCAGCTAAGGCCGTTTCCATGGAGCACCTTTCACCAGAAGTCAAAGTTCAGATAGAGAGTGTTGAGGTGGTTGGAGAATCCAGGAAGAATTCGCTCCGCAAAACGGACTCTTGGGATAGCGGCCTGACCTACAGTGACCAGAGACTGGATCGGGTTTCGGAACCACAGAGCCCTGTACGTGGACTTGGTGGAAGAGAAGGACCAGCCCGTGATTTTTTCCCCAGTAGTGAGAGCTCATTCCTGGCCTCGCTGCAGGAGGCCAGGGTGGAGCTGCGGACTGAGATCCAGGCTCTGAACGGAAGGATGGTGACATTAGAAGAACGGATTGGACAAATTATCAGACTGCTTTTAGAGACTTCAACGGGCCCATCTAGTGAAGACTCAAATCATAGACCCAAACTCAAAGCACAGGGCAGCATCCCAGAGTCCACACTCAGAACACCTGATTCTGAAAAGGATGAGAGATCGCCATAAGAAATTTGTGTTCAATAAGCATTTGAGATGAAGCATTTGTAGTAGTATCACTGTTTTGGTGCATCCACATCTGACTTCTATACCTGCAGCTCATAGAGGAACGTTCTAAATAGGAGCTTGGTTTGGATTCTAGCTTGTGATTTTAGAGGATAGAGCTGTCAGTTGAACATCTGTATGGGAGCAGGAGTTGGTTTCTAGGTCTAAATAACTGCCAGGGTCTCTAACCCTCTCCGAGTACAGTGGCATGTGCTGCTAAATACAAAAATAAAAGGATTACTATTTTTAGTGCTTTAATGTTCAATCAGCACTTTTGCACACTGAAATAATGCAGGAACTATACCCCCCCCCCGACCCCCACCTTTTTTGTTTTCAGCGTGAGTTTGTATATATTCTGCATGTCCAGCTGGGTTCTGGCTTGCCAAAAAATGTACGACACTGATGATGTCGAATACAATTGAAATGATATTTAAATGCTTGTATATTATGCAGTTAACTGCATGCAGATTTATTTATTCTCACAGAATGCTTATTTTCAATGTCTAAATGAAAGAGACTGTTGATTGTCTTGATTTCACCGTAATGTACATTTAAGGTTTTTAACAACACGTAGCATGACAAATCACTGAGGAAGAATGTGTCTTGTTTGAAACATTTCACGTATGCATGAATGACTTTCACAGCACTCAAGAACTTTGCCTTAACGGACCTTAACATCACTCTTGAGATAAAGCCGAAGAAGAAAAAATTGCATTGGTTATCAGTGTAGGACATGTCTGTGTGGTTATTTTTTCCATCTGTCCTTCTATACATTTTAACTGCCATGTACCATTTTTTTGGACAAGGATTTTGGAGGGTGTGGGATTTTATGCAGTTAAATTATGTACCACTCAATGTTATTGGGGTTTGTTCCATTTTATATTGCACCAATAGCAGCTTTTGGTGACTGCAGCTTCACCACTGCATATCTGTCAACTGTATTATATGCAACCTTAATAAAAAATGGTAAATAAGTAATTACAGTTTTAAGGATCAGCCACAATATTTTGTTCTCATATGCAAAATAACATTATGATTTGTTTATCTCTCAAAACAAAGTCCCCTTATCATAGGACTGGAATTACCAGAGATGTCCTCACGAATTGAAAGACCTGAAAACTGCTCATAAGGACTCTAATCTAAAGGTATTTTTAGATCTGAGCTTCACTTAAATGCATTGTGCCATATATATATATATATATATATATACAGGTCCTTCTAAAAAAATTAGCATATTGTGATGAAGTTCATTATTTTCCATAATGTAATGATAAAAATTAAACTTTTATATATTTTAGATTCATTGCACACCAACTGAAATATTTCAGGTCTTTTATTGTTTTAATACTGATGATTTTGGCATACAGCTCATGAAAACCCAAAATTCCTATCTCAAAAAATTAGCATATTTCATCCGAGCAATAAAAGAAGTGTTTTTAATACAAAAAAAGTCAACCTTCAAATAATTATGTTCAGTTATGCACTCAATACTTGGTCGGGAATCCTTTTGCAGAAATGACTGCTTCAATGCGGCGTGGCATGGAGGCAATCAGCCTGTGGCACTGCTGAGGTGTTATGGAGGCCCAGGATGCTTCGATAGCGGCCTTAAGCTCATCCAGAGTGTTGGGTCTTGCGTCTCTCAACTTTCTCTTCACAATATCCCACAGATTCTCTATGGGGTTCAGGTCAGGAGAGTTGGCAGGCCAATTGAGCACAGTAATACCATGGTCAGTAAACCATTTACCAGTGGTTTTGGCACTGTGAGCAGGTGCCAGGTCGTGCTGAAAAATGAAATCAGATGGAAGCATGAAGTGCTCCAAAATCTCCTGATAGCTAGCTGCATTGACCCTGCCCTTGATAAAACACAGTGGACCAACACCAGCAGCTGACATGGCACCCCAGACCATCACTGACTGTGGGTACTTGACACTGGACTTCAGGCATTTTGGCATTTCCTTCTCCCCAGTCTTCCTCCAGACTCTGGCACCTTGATTTCCAAATGACATGCAAAACTGAGCAACAGTCCAGTGCTGCTTCTCTGTAGCCCAGGCCAGGTGCTTCTGCCGCTGTTTCTGGTTCAAATGTGGCTTGACCTGGGGAATGTGGCACCTGTAGCCCATTTCCTGCACACGCCTATGCACGGTGGCTCTGGATGTTTCTACTCCAGACTCAGTCCACTGCTTCCGCAGGTCCCCCAAGGTCTGGAATCGGTCCTTCTCCACAATCTTCCTCAGGGTCCGGTCACCTCTTCTCGTTGTGCAGCGTTTTTTGCCACACTTTTTCCTTCCCACAGACTTCCCACTGAGGTGCCTTGATACAGCACTCTGGGAACAGCCTATTTGTTCAGAAATTTCTTTCTGTCTTACCCTCTTGCTTGAGGGTGTCAATGATGGCCTTCTGGACAGCAGTCAGGTCGGCAGTCTTACCCATGATTGCGGTTTTGAGTAATGAAACAGGCTGGGAGTTTTTAAAAGCCTCAGGAATCTTTTGCAGGTGTTTAGAGTTAATTAGCTGATTCAGATGATTAGGTTAATAGCTCGTTTAGAGAACCTTTTCATGATATGCTAATTTTTTGAGACAGGAATTTTGGGTTTTCGTGAGCTGTATGCCAAAATCATCAGTATTAAAACAATAAAAGACCTGAAATATCTCAGTTGGTGTGCAGTGAATCTAAAATATATGAACGTTTAATTTTTATCATTACATTATGGAAAATAATTAACTTTATCACAATATGCAATTTTTTTTAGAAGGACCTGTATATATATATATATATTATACTAGTTTGGGATCTGTAAGTTTTTTTTTAAAATAAATTAAATTACTTATGATACATACATTTAATCAAAAGTGACAGAAAAGACTTTTATATTGTTGCAAAAAAATTACTTTCTATTTTTTTAAAAATCCTGAAAAAATGTATCACGGTTTTAATTTTAAAGAGACCAACTGTTCATGTAAATTTTCATGCACATGTAAATAATGTTGCTTGTTGCTTTTATCCAAGTTTCTGAAAATGGACTGAAGAGGATTTTTTCAGTTCTGAAAGTAACCTTATGTGATTTTTTCTAATACATCCAATTCTTTTAATCACAGGCTTCTTGTCTCCCTGTCGGTTTCCAGGCAGGTTAAGAGTGCAGCTCTGTATTGCGGTCCTGCTGGTTTGATCCTGTTCTCTAGAAAAGAAAGACAGATGAAGCTCTCGGCTCAAGTAAATTTTCAGGTAGCAGAGCTGCAGTTTGGCATCAAGCCGTCAAGATTCTGTTATTACAATCCATTTATCTCTTACTCTCTTTCTTTTTGCTGAGCTGGCTAAAGATCTGGAATAGGGTTGGTTTTGCCATAGTAAAAAAACAAAGTGCTTTATGTGAAAAGAAATTGCTTTTATATTCTCTTCACACACACACAACACATAAATGTTGTTTCACGTATTTAAGTCCATTTCAGGAGTAGCTAATGTGCAGAGGTGGACAGAGTACACAGCTTCGTTACTTGAGTAAAAGTACAGATACCCCTTGCTAAATTTTACTCAAGTACAAGAAAAAGTACTACAGTCAGATGTCTACTTAAGTAAAAGTTCTGAAGTACTTGTTTTTAAAAGTACTTGAGTATCAAGATTACAAGAGTAAATTTTCTAAATATTGCATTACTACTGCCACAGTGTCAAGTCAGGTCATCTTCATTTATATAGCACTTTTAACAATGTAGATTGTTTCAAAGCGGCTTTACAGCGATAAATTTAATATAAGGTAACAGAGATTGGTTTGGCTTTATAGCGGTTCTTGAATAATGTTATTTTCCAGCAAAGTTAGTTTTGATTGATTCACTTCCGGCGAAATGATCATTTGTTATTAAATTAGGGGCCGCTAAGATGACACCGTTCTCTCTAAACAGACTTTAAACTGAACCTGTGATAAACGCTGATGGCGTTCACATGCGCATTAAGAATTGATTCTATAGTTATGTGTGTTCGAATATATGTGTGCAGGTTTGTAATTCCCTACAAACCATGCCTAAAAAAAACTACTTGTCTTTGCCTATAAATTTGATAGAGAAATTTATTTTATCACTTCGGGGTAGGTACGCGAACCGTGCTTACATTTATGTACAGAAACGTCCTACATGGAGTTATGAAAAATGTTAATGTTAATACCTTTGATAGTCTAAAAGGAATTGAAAGTTAATTCAAGTCATTTTCATCTTTTTACCATGTTGTTTTATTTAACATTTCTCACTTGCCCACAAGGCAATGCACAATGGCAACGCTCAGACAAACCTCTGCTAGAGTTTTAATGGATTTTTTGCACCCACATTTGAACCTGTTTCGTCCATGGTTTCGTCTCTTATCTAAATCTGACCATGGAGTTTACTTTGGCATCAGTTCAGAGCTGAAGGTGAAGGTGATTTGCTGATAGGCTGTCCCAATCAGTGGCGCCTGCACAATCCAATCACGTTTGAGAGGGAAACAACAAATTGAGGGTTTCCGAGATTTTTCTTTTTTCCTTTTTATTTATTTCTTTTTTTATAAGTAACGGGTACTCACGGTTATGGATAGAAATGTAGTGGAGTAAAGAGTACAATATTTGCCTCTCAAATTTACTTGAGTAAAGTCATGAGTAATCCCCAAAAATGATACTTGAGTAAAGTACAGATCCCTCAAAATTGTACTCCGTTACTGTCCGGCTCTGCTAATGTGTTTTTGTGAATGTAAAACCAAAGTTTTGGTGCTGTATTGAATATAACATGAGGTCTGCCCTCTGTGTACTAATGGGTCCTGACTTTAGCTGGTCTCAAGGTCTCAATGAGCTTAACTTCAATTGAGGTTATTAGACAACATTTAATTGGGAAAAGACCCATGGGTAAAGAGTTTTATTGGCATGGTTCTGTTGGCCTCTGCTGGAAAGTACAGTAACATCATTCTGCTGCTCAATCTGTCTGCATTGATAGCCATTCTAAAGTAGCTTAAAATTAAGATGAATGGGAATTTTCAGATTCTTATTGATCAGATTGTCCAGATATTAGACAATAATCTGTAGCAAACTTCACACAAGCTTATATTACAAGATCCCATGGCCTTATCTCTCTTTTGAAAGAGTGTACTGAAACTGCCTGATGAGCGTAACCTTAAAGGGATTATTCACCCAAATTTTAAATTCTGTCATCATTTACTCACCTATAAGTTGTTCCAAACCTATGAATTCCTCGACAACTTGAGGCTGAGGAAATGATGGCAGAATTTTCATTTTTGGGTGAACTATCACTTTAAGATGCTTTCCAGAGAGCATCAAATAGGAAAGTGATGATAAAATTGCAACCCTTTCATTTGATCCTGGTTATATAGTTTTATAGAAGTTCAGAATTTTGACTAAATCTAATTAGAAATTAATTATAAAGATATCTCATTGTCCAGTGTTTTTTTTTTCTACCATAAAATTAATTTGTATGTAAGCTTGTTTCCGCCACTGAATAAAAAAAAAAGGTCTATTTTCTCATAACTGCTATAAACTCGTAATTTTTAGGGAAAAAAAAGCTTCCGTAGATTAGTGACCTTATAGTTCAGATATAAATACTAGTATCTAAAAGTCTGAAAATGATCGTAAATGAACATAAAGGTGAGAGAGTGAGTTGTTGTTCAAGAAGACTGAACAGTGTCTTCTCTCAGAGTTTTCTCTCTTGCTTATATTTAGAACCTCATTCGGTTGGATCTGTACCTGTCAGCTCAAACGCCTCGAGTCGTTTGAAAGAGCCTGTCATGTCCATGAGTTGGGCCAGATTTAGAGCTTGTTTGTTTGACAGTTAATTGAATGGAAGTGATTTGACAGAAGGGTAATTTTGGTAATTAATCTGGGACAAAGGCAGCTTTGGGGGAGATTTGACATTTCTGGGAATGCTGGTGACTTACATACATGCCAACATTACCGTAGCAACAAAATTGCTGGGAACAGCGTTGATCAAAAGCCAGGATGAATTCTGGTCCTACCAGGCCCCGGGGCACCCGTCTCTTTGGAGGCCCCCTCTTGTACCCCCACACACGGTTTTTGCCAGGGACTTAAAAAAGGGAAAAATGGTATATTGTTAAAATGACTGAAAAGATTTTTTTCCCAAAGTTGACACAAAGTTAAGAATTGGCTTTTAGCTTCTCTTATTTTACAAAATGCAACTCAGTGGATAAACATTTAATTGTAGTTGTCTGCATTTTTGTCTCACTCTTGAGAGGAAAAAACTACATTTACCTGAACATTTACCTTAATGTGATAATTTATATGAAAATACACTTCCATTCAAGTCTCTTATGCTCACCAAGCCTGCATTTATTTGATCAAAAATACAGTAATAAATAGCCACATTGTGAAATATATTTACTTTACATATTAAAAGGAAATGTATTCCTGTTATGGCAAAGCTGAATTTTCAGCGGCACTATAAGTCTTTGGTGTCACATGATCCTTCAGAAATCATCCTAATGTGCTGATTTGATGCACAAGAAACCTTTCTCATTATTATCAATGTTGAAAGCAATTTTGCTGGTTAGTAGTCTGCAATATCTTGAGAAATGAAGCATCAAAAGATGATTGCATTTATTTTATTTAATTTTAGATTGATTGATCAGAAGCTGACCAGAACTATCAATTTAAGTCATTTTTTTGTTTTAATGAAATAGCATTTTTGTCCCGCTCTTGTGAAGGATCCACCACATTTACCCTATCAAAATCAATTAAACTAATCTGCACACATTTGTAATTGTGAATCTTAATGAAACTATGTTAAACTGTTGGCCCTATAAATGTAATTTACAGTACAAAACTGCTGAATTTGACCTCTGAGGCATTACACGCCAGAATGTATATAATGGAAAAGGTAATAATAATCATAAGCATCTGATGCTCAATACGATGCCAGAATAGGAAGAGGAAAATGTTTTCTCATCATTTTCACATTAGTGAGGCTTTAAATAATTTATCTTGCAGGGACTGCTGGGACGTGTGAACTCACAGTAATACAGCTTTCTGAGATATTAGTCTTCAGTGCTGCAGGATGCAGATGATGAGAAAATTATTTATTCTCATTCTCATATGTGTGTGTGATCAGCACATGAAACAGATGCTTAGATACAGGAATGTATTAAGTATATGAACAAAGTAAATACACAAAAAGTTCACCTGGTTGGCCTGAGAAGGAAGAGCCAGAGCAGGTGGTACTGTATATATAATACAGTGACTGTGAAAGACTGTCAGAGATGCATCAGTGTTTCAGATGAGAGCAGCATTGAACAGGTGGTTGGCTCCCCGAATGATACATCCATGAGATCAACAAGACTTTCTTTAGCACTCACACACACATATGGACGTGTCATAGTCACAAGACTTTTGCATCTACCGTTTGGAACAAACATATAACAAATCTCCTGCAAATAAGCAAAGCAAAAAAAACAACATTACCATTCGAATAGAATTGGAGTTGGTTTATGTTACCCAGCTTGCATGTGCGGCCATTTGATTATATGTTCTTTAAATCACCTATGAGTGTTTAAGATAATTTATTCCTGTGATAGAAAAGCTGAATTTTCAGCAACATTACATCATTCTAATAATGATGATTTGCTGATTAAGAAACATTTATTTTTATTATATATTTTTTCGGATTAATAGAAAGCTTTGAAGAACAGCATTTAATGTGTTCTTGCTGTAAAAATGTATTAACTAAAATATATATTTTTTTGATCAATAGTGTAAGTGGACTTGTAGGGGGTATGTTTTTTGTGTTAGTTAAAAGAATAAGATTAAACGTACAATGTTACGTGATTTAATGGCTTATGTCCTGCCGCTACAAGATCCTTGTTTTTCAGTTTATGACAGAAGATCGCAGGTGTGGTGTTTGCAGTTTCATTTTATTAATATCATCTTGCTCTTTTCAGAAAAAGGAGGATAGATCATAAAAAGAGGATGAGGTAAAAAAAAAAAAAACTAAAAAAACATACAGGGACCATTTGAAGGTAACATGTTATTCCTGCAGTGCACATGGCCTTTGGTGTTTTAACCACAACATAATGGCTGGTTTCTCCTGTATATCAGACAGAGGTGATGCATTCAGTGGTGCTGGTGAGACACACCCCACAGTCACACCGCAGGGCCACTGGATAGGTGTAGGACGGGTCCACGTCTGCTGAGCAGTTGGGCAGCTGCACCGTCTCTAATCGGGTCTCGTTATAGGTGCACACGCGCTGATGCGACTCGATGAAGGGCGGGTCCAGGACAGGCTTCTGCAGTGATTGACAGGTGAGGAGAGGGTGTGTCAGACTGATGGCATAATGAAGACTTTTCATACACTTAAAAGCATATTTATAAGAATATAAGAATATTTAACAATATACTAATCTTTAAATGAAATAGAAATTTGTCTCTGAAGGCACTTTTTTTTTCTTGAAAAGTGAAACTGTGCAGTCCTGATCTCATCCTTAAAACTGGAGTGTTCTAATGTTGTCAGGTTGATTCAGCTTTATTAAATTATACTTTTGAGTTAAAAGTAGTTGATTTTGACGCTAGCACATTTTTTACAGTGTATGTTGCTGTACTCATAGACAATAAATTGTCTGTGAGATGACAATAAATTACAATAACTATAGACAATAAATTGTCTATGAGTACAGCAGTAATAATACTAGTAATACAGGTCCTTCTCAAAAAATTAGCATATTGTGATAAAGTTCATTATTTTCCATAATGTAATGATAAAAATTAAACTTTCATATATTTTAGATTCATTGCACACCAACTGAAATAGTTCAGGTCTTTTATTGTTTTAATACTGATGATTTTGGCATACAGCTCACGAAAACCCCAAATTCCTGTCTCAAAAAATTAGCATATCATGAAAAGGTTCTCTAAACGAGCTATTAACCTAATCATCTGAATCAACTAATTAACTCTAAACACCTGCAAAAGATTCCTGAGGCTTTTAAAAACTCCCAGCCTGTTTCATTACTCAAAACCGCAATCATGGGTAAGACTGCCGACCTGACTGCTGTCCAGAAGGCCATCATTGACACCCTCAAGCAAGAGGGGTAGGGTTGGGCCGATGGACGATATCATCGATATCAACTTACATTATGTGTAAGTGAGTTTGTTTTGTTGTTATAAATGATCTTGATCTGTAACGTGAGATGGGCGCCGTCATGTTTGTTTGTGCGCAGTTCAGAGATTCCTGTCTGTTGGATTTATTACAGCGCGTGAATTCATCAGTTTCTCCCGAGATACATGAAAGTGGCCGGTGAACTAGGAGAAAAATAGAGTTGACTTTATAGTTATTTACACTGTGTGTCTGATATGAATAAAAACCGTCGGCAAATATATTTGAATGGTTTGTTATTGCTGCTTCCATAGACACCATTGTGTATTTTACAAACTATAAATGTATTGTTTTGCTATAAATTATATGTATTTAAATGTCTGAAACCTAAAATAAACATCATGTGGTTAAAAACACTGAACAGTTGTGATAGCCTATGACAAGCACTGAGCGAGTCCGTCTTTGGCTCAGCGCTAGCCATAGCGCGAAAGCACAGTTTGAATCTGGCAGTTGTCACGTCACTGTACATTCGCTCCTTGGTCAGCTGCTGCAGATTTTGCTGAAATCGAAATTGCTGATGAAATATAGAGGAAAATATCTAGTGGAAAATGATAATGTTACCCCTCCCCCTCCCTCCCGATATCATCGTCCATCGCGATGTTTCACTGTAGACATCGTCTGATACCAAATTGGTAGACATCGCCCAACCCTATAAGACACAGAAAGAAATTGCGGCGTGGCATGGAGGCAATCAGCCTTTGGCACTGCTGAGGTGTTATGGAGGCCCAGGATGCTTCAATAGCGGCCTTAAGCTCATCCAGAGTGTTGGGTCTTGCGTCTCTCAACTTTCTCTTCACAATATCCCACAGATTCTCTATGGGGTTCAGGTCAGGAGAGTTGGCAGGCCAATTGAGCACAGTAATACCATGGTCAGTAAACCATTTACCAGTGGTTTTGGCACTGTGAGCAGGTGCCAGGTCGTGCTGAAAAATGAAATCAGATGGAAGCATGAAGTGCTCCAAAATCTCCTGATAGCTAGCTGCATTGACCCTGCCCTTGATAAAACACAGTGGACCAACACCAGCAGCTGACATGGCACCCCAGACCATCACTGACTGTGGATACTCCAGTGCTGCTTATCTGTAGCCCAGGTCAGGCGCTTCTGCCGCTGTTTCTGGTTCAAATGTGGCTTGACCTGGGGAATGCGGCACCTGTAGCCCATTTCCTGCACACGCCTGTGCACGGTGGCTCTGGATGTTTCTACTCCAGACTCAGTCCACTGCTTCCGCAGGTCCCCCAAGGTCTGGAATCGCTCCTTCTCCACAATCTTCCTCAGGGTCCGGTCACCTCTTCTCGTTGTGCAGCGTTTTTTGCCACACTTTTTCCTTCCCACAGACTTCCCACTGAGGTGCCTTGATACAGCACTCTGGGAACAGCCTATTTGTTCAGAAATTTCTTTCTGTGTCTTACCCTCTTGCTTGAGGGTGTCAATGATGGCCTTCTGGACAGCAGTCAGGTCGGCAGTCTTACCCATGATTGCGGTTTTGAGTAATGAAACAGGCTGGGAGTTTTTAAAAGCCTCAGGAATCTTTTGCAGGTGTTTAGAGTTAATTAGTTGATTCAGATGATTAGGTTAATAGCTCGTTTAGAGAACCTTTTCATGATATGCAAATTTTTTGAGATAGGAATTTTGGGTTTTCATGAGCTGTATGCCAAAATCATCAGTATTAAAACAATAAAAGACCTGAAATATTTCAGTTGGTGTGCAATGAATCTAAAATATATGAAAGTTAAATTTTTATCATTACATTATGGAAAATAATTAACTTTATCACAATATGCTAATTTTTTGAGAAGGACCTGTATTTATACATAATACTACAGGTCCTTCTCAAAAAATTAGCATATTGTGATAAAGTTCATTATTTTCCATAATGTAATGATACAAATTAAACTTTCATATATTTTAGATTGAAAACAATGAAAACAACAGTAAAAAATAATGCCAGGCCTGACTGAGCAAATATTGCTACCATTTTCCTCAATTTCCTGTCATTTTTTTTTTTTCTCCTTTTAATTTCCAACAATCCGCTCAAGAGGTTCCCTACCTCTCTCTTAAGAGCACTAAAGGAAAAGATGTTAAATTTTTTTTTTTTTTCCCAGAAAGTGATTATTTGGGTCAGCGTGAGTTCTGGTCTCAAAAAGTGCCTTCAACCGCTCTGTGTGTAAAAATTAATCACAATTACAAACAATAAATAATGCAAATGCAAACTCTAATATAACTAATATAAAATAATATTTATAATATATAATCAATTGTTTTCAAACCCTGTTGGCTGCTTCAATCTGTATTAAAAGCAAAATCACCTAATCTATTATTTTTTTGCCACTGAGTAATATATCTGGGGTTTTAATTTGATTCATTTGATCTATTTTAAAACCATGTCAAGTCATTTCAATGCATTACAATCCTTGTTATAAAGTATTTTCTCCTTGACAGTTTTATATCATCTTGATTAAGTATTCATCACATTGCAGGTGTGTGTCACAAGAGCTCTTCTCTCTGGCTTTAGTAAATGCTGTTCACAGTCTTACTTCCCAGGTCTCACAGCGTCCCCAGCAGGCATCAGTGGAGACGTGCAGCCCACCGCATCCCGGCTTACGGGCCAGAAAGGTAAATTCTCGGACTGCGCAGCCGATGAAACGCTTCAGGTTGAGCACAGAAGCCTCAGTATGAGCTCCACAGCACAGCCAAACAGCCAGTGTCACACAGCACAGGGTCACAGGAGACAATCTATCACACACACATAACATAAGAGTTCATGTTAATGAGGTCATGTGTCTCAGAAGAATGATTCAGTATTAAATATTCTGTTGGTGCTCTTCCTAAAAAAACATCAAGTAATTACTCTTGATTAACGTAACACTTGCAATTTGTAATTAGAGCTATTCATTATTTCAGTTGTAATGATCCATGAAAGCAGAATCGTTTTTCTTATATTTATATGAAGGTCACATTACATTCAACATGACGTACACTGTCATTCAAATGTTTTTTTAAAGAAATTAATACTTTCATTGATCAAAGGTGACAGTAAAGACATAATATTAAATATTTATATTTCAAATGATTGTTATTTTGAACTTTCTACTCATTAAAGAATCCTGAAAGAAATATATATACTTTATCATGGTTCCACAAAAATATTAAGCAACAGAACTGTTATCAACATTGATAATAGTAATAAATATTTCTTAAACACCAAATCAGGATATTAGAATTTCTCAAGGATCATGTGATACTGAATACTGGAGTGAAGGTGCTAAAAAATCAGCATAAAAGTTTTAGATTACATTTAAAAATAGAAAAGTTGTTTTAATTGGTAATATTTTACAATAATACTGTATTTTTTATTAAATAAATAACAATAAAAAATCTTACCAACCACAAAATTTCAAAAGATGCCCTATAAAAAGTGATCAGTTGACAACTTAAAAAAAGTGAGGAAACCTGTTGCCTTAAAATTATTAATTCATGCGTAATTGAAAAAATTATCGTAAATTTGAAAATAATCTTTTCAATTACGCATGAAATTTATTTGCTTAATAATTTTAAGGCAATGGGTTTCCTCCCTTTTTGTTGTTGTCAACTGATCACTTTTTACAGTGTGGTGTATTACTATTTTACCCTTGAAAATCAGTCATAAAAATATTACATTTCTAACACGATGATAAGAAAAAACAAAATAATGTTAATAATAATAATAAATAAAGTGCTTTGTAAGTTTCTTACCCCTGTACTCCAAACCTCAGAGGAGCCATTGTGTTTCCAGTGATAGTGGATCTCAGTGGATAAAACGGGTACCTAAATCACAGTAATTAATAAAATAAAAGTATTTCTAAAACATAAACCTCACTTATCTTACTTCTATTTGTCTTAGGTTCAGCAAGGTCAAAGATACCTGGACAGCAGATGCAGCACAGCAGAACTCTCCGGAAATCTCACTTGCACCTGTAGCCCTGAAGAACCTCTGACGCTGATCTTGCACAAATCTGTAATTTATTAGAAACGGCAATGCCAACCCCACCTAAAACACACGGGGCTGTCTCTGTAGCGCCAACTTACTGCATCCAGCAGTAATAAAGAGATGTCACATAAGACCAAAAACAAACAGGGAAGGAGCCGATGTGTCCATGTTTGTGGAAGTTGATCCAGCCCCTCAGGCTCTGAAATCTCTGCACGTCTTGCTACTCGGGTACATCAGCCGTACATCCATTAACTTAATGAAGAGTAAAGAACCTCTTTTTGTTCAGACTCATTCACATGGAAGAGAATGGGAAGCACCTTCATCCTATAATCCATGTATTCATCTATTCATCCATCCATCTTGTGGGCTGTGGTTAGTCCTGGCTCCAGAAAGAATAGGAAGGTGTCAGGACAGGTTAAATGAGACGTCAGGCTACAAACACTCTGAGTTTAGTCAGATACTTACCATGGCAACATGTGACAAAATCAAAGCAGTTTTCTTACTTAATTCACTTTCTTTACTTAATTCAGTTCTTTATTACATTTCTACATTGGAGTATAAATTAAATGGCATTGAAAATGTTTGGATGGCAAACAGACATATTAGACATAACTAATTGCTGCCAAATCAAACAGAAGTCTGAATAGAAGACAATAACATTAGCGTTTCAGCGTACCTGAAAAGGGTAAACACGTTTTTCTCTGCATTAAACTGAGACTATCTTCAAGTAACGTTAAACAAACTTTTCTAAAATGAAGCCACAGTGTCATCTAGTGGTCAATTTGGGAAGTTTCTGGTTAACAATAGCGTGACGTAGCTAGGCCTTTATAGTGTCTATTTAGCACCTGGTGAAAAATACGCGCTGTGACTAACTTTGAGCCATGTACTGTATTACATAGTTTCTCAATACTGAAACTTTAAAGCCCATTTAAAACATATAGCCTACTTGTAGCATATGAAACTTGGTGTAACTTTACTAAGGCCACTAAGTAACTATGTTTTGACTTTGGCGTGGCTGAAGCATTAATTTGGTGGGTGACCTGCACAAATGCCCTCACAATTCGCTCCGTGGGATATTGATCTACACAGAGGGTATGTGCTCCTGCTATGCTCCTCTGTGTCTATTCGCTGCCCTGAGTGGTTGTTAAAATTAGAGACCCCCGCGGGCGCGTCCGGTTTCAAACACACACACACACACACACACACACACACACTCCACTGCCCGGCCGCTTCTCCCGGTGATCTCAGCTGCGAACGGGAGGGAATCTATAACTTCACTCTTCGCTACACGAAGTAATATGAACTCCCTAACGATTTATATTTGTCGTTATTGTAGCTAGTTGACGACGGAAAACATTCAACACTGGATGTGTAAGTGGACATTTGAAGAGAGTTTTTCATACTTTGCCACACATGTGAGTAGAACCTGACAGCTCTAAGGTCATTGAATAACGCACAATATAATTGTAATCACACCATATTTATTTTAATATAGCCCATTAACTAGGCATGTTATTATTTGTTGTGTTCTTAATTTAAAACGTTTTGTTAAAAAATAGCCTAAATAAATACTGTAAAACAAATAATAATAATATAGGAGTAATGCACTTTTATAATATAACTTATTGCCTATTAATAATAATAGGCCTAGCTGTAGCCTAACCTAAGTAGCTAGTTTTAGTTTAAAAGATTAATGTCGGTACTCAAATGATGTAATAAAGTCATGTAGTAGAATTGAATATGTGTTTGATAGTTGATATTGATGTGCTCTTTGTATTACCTACGTGACCGCGAGAGCGCTATTTCGGTGCCCATGGAGCGCGCGACGCCCCTCTCGCGCTCAAGGCATTCTGTGTGTCAGAGGTTACGCTGGTTATTCTGGACCGTGTGCGGAACGGAACGTTTCTGTCATTGTCATATGTCATTTTTATATGCCATTGACTTGTTCAACGTTTTGGGTAGGCCTACAGATGTGCAGATGCAAACCAGCTTGGAGGAAGCCTACGTAAAGTCACTTAGCCTACAGCTTCTATGGATGAGCACTGTTTTTTGTTTTTTTGGCAATGATTTCTCTCATAAGTTTAAAAAGTAGATAAAACATGTTTTAGAATGCCATATTGGGCATTGGTTTAAAGGAGTAGTTTACACAAATCAGCTGAAGCAGTTCTATCACTATTTGGAAAAGAGGTTCATTTAGCTACAATTTAAACAAAATTATAGTGGGTAAACAATGATAGATGTTTACATTCTGGGTGCATTATCCCTTTAAACAAAGACAGTTATCACAATGTTTTGTTCAAAGGCAGTGACGTATGTTTCCATAGAAGATCTGTCTCTTCTTTGCATAGGTGATGGTCCTGGGGTAATGTTGTGTACGTGTGAAATGCTTCAGATGGTGGTGGTCAGTCCGTGTGGATGAAGTTTCCATGTAACTTCCATGTCATATTTAGTTGTGATTTGACCGTGATCCCAGCACACTATAATGTTTGATCTTTGGGAATGTGTCTGGTTCGTGTTAATGCATGCTGTGTTTTTTCATTCCACATCATTATGCCAGTATGTGCAGTCTCTCTCTCTCTCTCTCTCTCTCTCTCTCTCTCTCTCTCTCTCTCTCTCTCTCTCTCTCTCTCTCTCTCTCTCTCTCTGTGCTTGTTCCTAGGATGGGATTCCATCTCGGGAAAGCACACCCCTCTGTACTACTCTAACAGAGTCACGTTGTGCTGCAAGGACATGGAATGACATTTTACCATGACTTTGTTTATTTAGGAAAGTTGTCTTTAAGACAATAGAAAAACAATTAATCTGAAACGTATAATAATTTAATAATTCCCCATGCATTCTGAAAAAGTGGCAGTTTTGGATCCTTAGAAGGCACAAGGCACAACTGCTGACTTTTTTTGTCTACCTGCAGGAATTTAAAGACATAAGGAAAGGGAAGTTGTGATAGTCTTTTCTTCATTATTGTGACATATCTGAGTGAAACGGCTTCTTGAACAAGAAAAAATGTAGGATGGGACTTGATTTTGTCCATCAGGAATCAATTGAATCGTTGGCTCCGCGCTCGCACCAGTTAACGTCATCACAGAAGAGATGCAAGAGGAAGGGGAAGTTATTTTGATTAAAGGTTATGAGTGCACTTGATGATGTGCTTAAATAATTTATAATAAATACTGCAATATTCCATAAAAATAGGAATGGTCAATTTTGATTTCATGGTGCCTTTAGCAGTATGCAGTACATTTCAGTAGGCCTATGTTTAATTTCCTCATCATATATGTTCTAATATAATGGATAAAATATTAAACTAAGGAACTCATTTCTGTTTCTATGACCACTAATATTGTCACGTTTCAGTATGTTTGAGTTTTGTTTTGTGATCTTGTTTCCCCCTGTCTTTGTGATTTTGGTTTAGTCCTGTTAGTGTTTCCCAGTCTGTTTAATTAGTAATTCCCTTCACCTGCGTTCTGTTAATCATCCCATTAGTCCCTGTTCATTTAAGCCTTGTGTTTTCCCTCAGTGTTTGTTGGTCGTCGTCCGTGTATGGTTGTGTGTTCTCTGAAGTCCTGGCATTTGTTCGTTTGTTCCTGTTTATTTCTGTAAGTTGAGTTTTGTTAATAAATCAACTATATTGAAGTTCTCATGTCCTCGTCTTCGGCTACCTGCACTCAACCTGACAGAACGACCAACCATTAAAAAACCCAAAGATGAACAAGGGAAGAAGAGGAAAGAAGAAAAAAAGGTGAACCCCATTAACACACCTATCCTCTTCCAAGAGGAGCGCTCTCTAGAGGAGTATGCGGGGCTGTACCTAGAGTTGTATAATGATGTGACTCAGGATGAAGAGGAACTGACACAAAGTTTCTGGGGAGGATTAAAGGACCCGCTTGCCCAGCTGATTCTGGTGAAAGATCTCAATCTGTCATTTCTGGAATTCGTTGATCACACGCTGTGGGCGTGTGGATCCAGCTACCACATGGAAGATCTCCCACTCCAGCCAGTTCCAAGTCCGGTATGCCCTGAGCCCGTCGCCTGCCCGCCAGCGCCTGAGCCCGTCGCCTGCCCGCCAGCGCCTGAGCCCGTCGCCTGCCCGCCAGCGCCTGAGCCCGTCGCCTGCCCGCCAGCGCCTGAGCCCGTCGCCTGCCCGCCAGCGCCTGAGCCCGTCGCCTGCCCGCCAGCGCCTGAGCCCGTCGCCTGCCCGCCAGCGCCTGAGCCCGTCGCCTGCCCGCCAGCGCCTGAGCCCGTCGCCTGCCCGCCAGCGCCTGAGCCCGTCGCCTGCCCGCCAGCGCCTGAGCCCGTCGCCTGCCCGCCAGCGCCTGAGCCCGTCGCCTGCCCGCCAGCGCCTGAGCCCGTCGCCTGCCCGCCAGCGCCTGAGCCCGTCGCCTGCCCGCCAGCGCCTGAGCCCGTCGCCTGCCCGCCAGCGCCTGAGCCCGTCGCCTGCCCGCCAGCGCCTGAGCCCGTCGCCTGCCCGCCAGCGCCTGAGCCCGTCGCCTGCCCGCCAGCGCCTGAGCCCGTCGCCTGCCCGCCAGCGCCTGAGCCAGTCTTCGAGCAAGAGCCAGAGCCAGTCACACCTTCTGTGTGTGTGGGCTACACGCACATCAGCTCTGGTCCATGAGTCCAGTTCCGAGTCCCATGATGTGCTGGCCCCGTCCAGTTCCGAGTCCCATGATGTGCTGGCCCCGTCCAGTTCCGAGTCCCATGATGTGCTGGCCCCGTCCAGTTCCGAGTCCCATGATGTGCTGGCCCCGTCCAGTTCCGAGTCCCATGATGTGCTGGCCCCGTCCAGTTCCGAGTCCCATGATGTGCTGGCCCCGTCCAGTTCCGAGTCCCATGATGTGCTGGCCCCGTCCAGTTCCGAGTCCCATGATGTGCTGGCCCCGTCCAGTTCCGAGTCCCATGATGTGCTGGCCCCGTCCAGTTCCGAGTCCCATGATGTGCTGGCCCCGTCCAGTTCCGAGTCCCATGATGTGCTGGCCCCGTCCAGTTCCGAGTCCCATGATGTGCTGGCCCCGTCCAGTTCCGAGTCCCATGATGTGCTGGCCCCGTCCAGTTCCGAGTCCCATGATGTGCTGGCCCCGTCCAGTTCCGAGTCCCATGATGTGCTGGCCCCGTCCAGTTCCGCGCCAGAGCCCGCTGATCCCGCGCCAGAGCCCGCTGATCCCGCGCCAGATCCCGCGCCAGATCCCGCGCCAGATCCCGCGCCAGATCCCGCTGATCCTCTGCTGGTCCTGCCCAGCCCAAGACCCTCTTTGCTGCCGGATCCCCCCTTTCCTGTCAATTTCCCCTTTAAAATTTTGGGGGGGCGCCCACCCGAAGGGTCTTCACCGCCATGGCCACCTGAAGAAATATCTCCGCCATGGCCACCCCGAAGGGTCCTCGCCGCCATGGCCACCCCGAAGGGTCCTCGCCGCCATGGCCACCCGAAGGGTCAGCTCCACCATGGACGCCCGAGGGTCCGACAGCTCCGCCCTGGACGCCCGAGGGTCCGACGGCTCCGCCCTGGACGCCCGAGGGTCCGACAGCTCCGCCCGAGGGTCCGACAGCTCCGCCCTGGCCGCCCGAGGGTCCGACAGCTCCGCCCTGGCCGCCCGAGGGTCCCACAGCTCCGCCCTGGCCGCCCGAGGGTCCCACAGCTCCGCCCTGGCCGCCCGAGGGTCCCACAGCTCCGCCCTGGCCGCCCGAGGGTCCCACAGCTCCGCCCTGGCCGCCCGAGGGTCCCACAGCTCCGCCCTGGCCGCCCGAGGGTCCCACAGCTCCGCCCTGGCCGCCCGAGGGTCCCACAGCTCCGCCCTGGCCGCCCGAGGGTCCCACAGCTCCGCCCTGGCCACGCCCACAGCCTGCTCCACCGTGGCCACGCCCACA
The DNA here is from genome assembly GCA_026230005.1 of Gila orcuttii. Classification (NCBI taxonomy): domain Eukaryota; kingdom Metazoa; phylum Chordata; class Actinopteri; order Cypriniformes; family Leuciscidae; genus Gila; species Gila orcuttii. The sequence continues at coordinate 24,891,768 of JAPDVR010000019.1, read as the reverse complement.
GCCTGCTCCGCCTGGACCATCCTGGAGTCCAGGATGCCCACCCTCCCACCCCTTTGGATGTTGTACGGCGCGAGGACGCGCCTTTGGGGAGGGGGGAGGTACTGTCACGTTTCAGTATGTTTGAGTTTTGTTTTGTGATCTTGTTTCCCCCTGCCTTTGTGATTTTGGTTTAGTCCTGTTAGTGTTTCCCGGTCTGTTTAATTAGTAATTCCCTTCACCTGTGTTCTGTTAATCATCCCATTAGTCCCTGTTCATTTAAGCCTTGTGTTTTCCCTCAGTGTTTGTTGGTCGTCGTCCGTTTATGGTTGTGTGTTCTCTGAAGTCCTGGCATTTGTTCGTTTGTTCCTGTTTATTTCTGTAAGTTGAGTTTTGTTAATAAATCAACTATATTGAAGTTCCCATGTCCTCGTCTTCGGCTACCTGCACTCAACCTGACAAATATGAAAAAACACCCAAAGTTTTTCCTTGTTTCCAATCAAAATGTTTAAAATTAAACATTTATATAGTATATTGAGAATATTTCTTTAAATTAGTACACCATTTATTGATTTTTGTCTGGAAGATACCAGCTCAAATAACCAGTATTATGGAATTGCCATTTTCATAATATTGTGTAGGTTATTTTTCAGGTAAATTATCAGCTTGAACAGATCATATTTCTGTAAGTCTAGTGTATATTTTATAGAAATGTTTACTTAAATTACAAAACAAACCCTTCATAAAAGTTACAGCCAAAAAATGAAGGAGCCGCACAACAGAAATTTATTTAATACAACTCTGTCAAAGGAATGTTAAAATAAACCTGGACTGATATGACATCATCTGTCCCCTCGACAGATGCTGCAATCCCTCAGGTGGTTCTCAGCTGAACCGTCTCCGTGGGAACCATGACATCACAGAGGACTTCCGGAGACCCGCCCGTTGAACGTGGCTCACTCCCACTAGACATCGATGATGTCCACATACTACTGCAAGGTTAGATGGAAGCTCTGATTGAGCATTAAACTAACATAAAACCTTCTCTACATAAAACCTACATCTATTGCACTGTAATTTTCATCAGACTTTGGAGGATGAAATGAATTTATTCGTTCATTTAACAAACTTTTGGTCTCCTCAAGAGCAGATTAAACTGATTTATTGATGATACTGAACAGTATGGGTTAAAATCGCTCTAGATCTCGCTCTCTCACACACACCTCCAAACACGTAATGCTTTGAAAGGATGAAATGAATGACTTTATCAAGGCATAACTACAGCATGGTCACATGTTTTGCAGATTGTTTGGGAACAGGCAGTTCTATTGCCCTGGGTCATGAAGAGTTGCACAAAAGTGTTTTTTACTAGCATGCAAAGTGTGGGTAATTAGATTTGTTTTTATCTACAGAAATCTTCCCTCTCTCTGTTGTTGTTTCCAGAGTAAGGTGATAAAAAAATGTGATTTCTAAATGAACATAATTTAGGCAAAAATTAAGGGATGATTACTTCTGAAAAACCACAATTGCTCCCTGCTCAATTGTAGAGCTGAGCGGTCAGAAGACATAAGGGAGCCCCATATTGGGAAAAAAAAAGATTTAGTAATTTAACTCTTTATATTTGAAAACCGATAACCAATATATATATATAAACAGAATGATAAATCTAAATCCAAATTTTGAGAGCCTGATTACAAAAACAAAAGTCTCACCACTAAAAGCCACATCCCAAACACAATCATAATGTTCTCATTATAATTTTATGTAGGCTATATGACCGACTTGTGCTGCACATGTTGCACTTCAATGTATTTTCCGTAGCAAGTGATTCCAATCATATTTTAAGCAATTCAAAACCATCATGGTGAATATTGCGCATCTGAAGTGTCTCAGCTGAAGGAAATAATCCATTATTTATCAGCTTTAAAGGTGACATATTAAGGTGTAATATAAATCTTTGGTGTCCCCAGAAATTTTTGATTGCACCTGGATGTTTCTGAATGGTTTGTGGATACATTTATGTAGTTGTTGTGGAGTTACATTGATTAATCTCATCGACTTGCATGTACCGTCATGTTTAACTTTTACACAAGTTGACACAGTTCCCTGAGGTCTTTATAAGACACCTGTGACATTTTTTGGTCCAAAAGTGTTCTGTGCTCGTCTGTGCAGCAACGACAGAACAGTTCACATGCTTTGCTTGAACTTTTGCTATTGCGTTATAACTGGTTACACTGTTGAAAACCAAATGGCAGCGCTGTGGGTGGAAATGTGCAGATTAAGGGCCAGCCACATTATAATAAGATCCCCTTCATACGTCAGAAGGGGAGCGAAATCTGATCTGCTTATTTTTTGACATGCTTGCAGAGAAAGGCTTTCCAAAACAAAGTTACTGGGTTGTCACTTTTCATGTTTTCTGAGTTGGTAGATTCACTGGGGACCCAATTATAGCACTTAAAAAATGAAAAAGTCAGATTTTCATGATATGTCCCCTTTAATATATCAGCCAAATGTTCTTTTCGGGGTGGGTAATGATAACATTAAAGGAAGTTTCCTCAAGTTGTTTCAAACCTGTATGAATTTCTTTCTTCTGCTGAACACAAAATAAGATATTTTGAAGAATGTCAGTGACCAAACTGTCGATGGACCCCATTGACTTCCATAGTAGGTAAAAAAATACTATGGAAGTCAATGGGCTCTATCAACTGTTTGGTCACTGACATTCTTCAAAATATCTTATTTTGTGTTCAGCATTATTAAAACTAAATAATGAATGTCCTAACATGTTGATCACTGTTGGAGCCCTGAGGATAGAGTAGAACTGCATTAGGAGAAGCGTTGATCAGCGCCTGTGTGGACATGCTATTGTATGTTCGTTTCTTTTTTTGACATGGATAAAAGGTGGAGCCTTTTTTAAAACCTGCAGTACTGGCACTTGATCTTAAATTACTTAGCTAAAGGTTACCGGGCAAGTTGTGCTGTGTGTTTACGGTAGTTTTCATTTCTTCAGCTGACACATGCTTTCCAGATTTTTACAGGAGTTTTGTACTGATTTGCTGTACTGCAAGCTGAGGCTGGTTTATAAAGCATTTACCATTGCACACTCCAACATGCAACAACTGATTATGATACAGGAAATTCTTGGATAGTAAATCTAATGAAGTCAGCATGGGTGAGTTTGTAGTAGCTCTGAAACTAGTTGGACAACAGATACAGTAGTATGCAATAATCAAAATAACATTTTGTGCATTTTTAATTGTCATAATATTGTTCTATCATATGTATATCTGAACAACATGGTGCAACAACTGCTGATGTCTCCTTAAAAGACAACAAAAAGAAGTTGCCTCGTTTTGTCGGGGTTGAACACCCACATGAAAGGTCTCATAGGAAGGAACATGGATCACAAGGTGAGGTGCTTATAATAAAAAGTATTGCATAATCATAAAAGTATTGCACATTCTACAGTGCAGTCTTACAGAAATTGGCAAAAGATTTGATTAACATATCAAACATAATTTTCAATTAATTATAATTTTTTTCTATATTTATTGTATATCATGTAAAGGTCTTTTGGGTTAATTAAGGTGCTTTTTCGGTTTGGTAGTGCATTTGATTTTAGTTCACTATTATTATACACAGTAATTTGTTTACGGTATCTGTACCACCTAAGTGAAGTGTCAGTCAAAGGCATGTTATGGGGCTTTTCTTTTTTATCTGCTTGATCGCTTCATCATTGTTTCCCCTCCCTCTGTTGTTCTGCTCAAAGGGAGGTGTTGTATGTAACTATTTACGAACCTCCCAAAACACATTAGAACACACAAGATGTGACCTTTGTTCAATGGAAACATTCCAGTCTGTCATTGTGTTTCTGTAGAAGAGTGTTTACTGAGAGAATTTTGTTGTTTTTAAATCTTTCTTTCTGAGGTGGATCAACACCTTGGTGAAAGATTAAATGAGTTTGTGTGTCCCTCTCTGCACTTGCCTCACTGTGTTTTAAGTACATTTTTATGTGAGCGTTTTAAAGGAAAGTTAGCTCATATTCAGCTCCTATTCATCTCTGCAAAACTAGAGAAACAATAAAAAAGTAACATCAACTAACTAATAACTCTGCTACAAATCCCAGGAAACATACCTGATCTCCATGTTGTTTTCTCTTTTGCTTAATAACAACACTAGCAACATGAGGTTTAGTTTTTTGATCGCTAAAGATGGATCTCATTAATTATATTTGACTGAAATTATGTATAAACAAATTTTGTACAAATGTTTTTTGTATTACTAGAAGAAAACAAGTTTGCACTACGGTTACCTGGACTATCCCAGACAGCAACACAGTGTTGGCCCAGATTCGGCCCTCATCTGGTATATGTGGATTCCACACATACCAGATGTGGGCCAGATCTGGGCCTACACTATGTTGCTGTCCGGGATGCGTCTTTGTTTTTTTTTTTACTCTGTAAATACAGTAGGCTTCATTTACTGGGTTATGCACGTTGCACACTTGCAGCAGTACAATTTCACAGCAAGTTGTTTAGCAACAATACAACATTATTATGTACTTCCTCAGTGCTTGACAAATCATTTTCCCTGGGTAAAAATGACCCTGGGTTAACTGTGTCAAGTGTAAAAGTGCATTAGTATTTGATAGCTGAACTCTAAATAAATCCACAGGAAACAGGGTGGGTGTCAGCTGATAACTTTAACCATCTCAAAGCTTTCCCTCATTCTGTGCTACTGATACAGGAGTGTGGAAACAGTGACTGACAAACCCTGCCAGTCCTGTCAAAGAATTTATTCAAACACACACTATCTCGTTCTCTCTTTGTGGGTCAGTCGGTCAACAGCGACATTATCCTGATAACTGACCTGAGAGTCTTATTCATAGTGAGTGTGGCCATGTTTAGCAGTTAATGAGGGAGAGCTCTTTTAGAATCACTGCTCAAAACAGAGTCAGGTTGGCGATCAGACTCGTCTTATGGGGTTCATAGCAATAGTGGTTGTAGATTTTACGTGCTTGTTTGAGAAGAGAGTTGACAACTCTGAGAAAACAGTTTTGGTCAAAGTTTATCTGTGTAGACTTGGACGTATTGTGAGAGATTTGAAGGTTCTTGTTCAAGGAGAAGAATGGAACAAGTGGATTGTCAGAGAATGGAGGATAAAGATGTTCTTCACACAGCCGATGAGCTCATTGATTTTGTGGAACTTTATAACGGTAAACATAAATCGCACTCTATTTGACGTGACTGCTTTTAGGTCTGAATTGCATTTCATGGGAACCACATGGAAATTATTACGACAAATAAAAGTTTGTATGAATGAACAAATTATTTATTTTTTTAAATGTGTAAAAATACATTTTCTTTCCTCTACAGATTAAAATGTTATTTACATTAAAAGTGTATGCATTGCTACACATTCAATTAACTGAAATTGACAAACCCAACAAGTGTTATTATGCCTTACATAGATGTTATTGTTGAATACAAATGCACCTGTTTCTTGCTCATGCATTTATAAGATCTATTCTTAGACATAGTTTGAATTGAAATGAACAGCAGCACATAGAGATACAGTCCTGCAGATCATATGTGTGTAATGTATTCGCTCACTATGTTTGTACATGCTGGTTTTCATGCTTTTCTCCTGTCTGTTCTGCCCTCAGTGGAGCAGGAACAAATTCAGAAGAGAACCTTCACCAACTGGATCAATGCCCAGCTGTCTAAGGTGAGGGTCAAAGTTCATCAAAGTTAATCTTGACTTAGAAAATCTATATCAGTAATAGGCTCTAAGTCGTGTTTATCTGAATCATAATGAACTTCACTTGCATTGTTTTTAATAATTTGTTTTAACTGTGAATAACACATAGGACTTTTTCACTTCGTAAACTGCACCTAAACTACAGATAAATGACGGACATGGAAAGTGTTGTTTGGAGGTCATTCCTGCAGGTTCTCCAATAGCGGGGAGGGAATGAGGGGTGTGCTGGGGGTAAATATAATCTTCTCAAACATGGCCCAGAAAGACAGACAGCAACAGGAGTTGTGTCAGCGCACACACTCGTGAACACACATATTCACAGCCACTGCCACTTATAAGGTTAGCAAATGACACAATCAGTTTGACGTGGCTTGGCGTCCTACAGGCATGAACTGAACTGTGTATGTGTGTACACATAAAAGAGACATCAAGGTGTCATTTCAGAGCATTTCATATGCTCATTTCTGTCTCCCCTCAGTTTTATGTAAAAGGTTGTGTTCACATAAGCTTGTCTGATTTGTCCTCTAGACATAATTTGAATATCTGCCATGAGCATTGACTCCTGTTTCCTAACGAAACTGATACAAATGGACACTATACAATATTCCAGCAATACAATTTTATTCAAAAAGTTTTGGGTAGATTTAAGGGGAAATTTGCTTTGTCATGAAAATTAAGCCACAATGAAAAAAAAATGTAATTGTTTGTTTGTTTTTTAGCCAAAATGTATTTTGTAACTTAATTCTGGGCTTAGATATGGCCCTGAAATGTTTTCGTGTGATCTGCCTGTATGGTTTAGTTCTGAAGTTATAAACCCATATGCATTCTGGTGTTTAATATGGGATATTTCATTCTGCTCTCAGAGGAGTCCTCCGGTTAATGTGCTGGATCTTTTTAATGAATTCAGAGATGGAAGCAGACTATTGGATCTGCTGGAGGTGATGAGTGGTCAGAGAATGGTAAGTGTTTAAAGGAATAGTTCACTTACAAATGAAAATTCTGTCATTTACTCACCCTCAAATTGTTTCAAACCTGTATGAATTTCTTTCTTCTGCTGAACACAAATGAAGATATTTTGAAGAATCTTGTTAACCAAACAGTTGATGGACCCCCTTGACTTCCATAGTATTTTTTTTTCCTACTATGGAAGTCAATGGGGTCCATCAACTGTTTGGTTACCAACATTCTTCAAAATATCTTCATTTGTGTTCAGCAGAAGAAATAAATTCATACAGGTTTGCAACACCTTGAGGGTGAGTAAATGATGACAGAATATTCATTTTTAAGTGAACTAATCCTTTAACTGATTTTTCAATAACCTATGCTGATATCTAGAAAGCAAGATGGCCATCGCCCAATATATACACATATATACCTATACATATATAATATAATGCAATATAATTTGATATAAGATTTATGAGACTATATTAATGTTTATTTTGCACTATTACTCTCCAGATTTACTTAAACATTTTTGAAAACAGAAATTGTGCACTATCCAGTTATTTTATTACAGGTTTGCTATTGGTGCAAACCGATAATCTCAAAATGGCCAAATATTGGCAGATATAAGAATTCAATTCAATTCAATTCAAATTTATTTGTATAGCGCTTTTCACAATACATATTGTTTCAAAGCAGCTTTACAGAAAGTGCATTTCAGAAATGTACGTAGAAAATACAGTTAGTTAATCATCATGTATTAATTTAGGGCATAACATATCGCCGGCGTTGAATCTATTACAAAAACTTAATGAGCAGGGATTTTCTAATAATCATAACCAACCTTCATTACAGAGCCGGGAGAAAGGAAGGGGGACATTTCAGCACAGATCAAACATTGAAAAAGCTCTAGCGTTCCTTATGAGGAAATCGGTAAGATTCCACACTAGTAAAAAAAAATGTATTTCAATTTGGCAAACTTAATTTGTGTTGAAACTACATTTTTGTTTGTTTGGGCAGATTTTCTGTTCCCAGCATGCATGGGACTGAATGGTAAAAGTACATATTAAGAAATTAAGCTGTATTTTATTTGTTTTTAAGGAGAGGGAGACTTGTTAGCACGTGGCTAATAAAAGATTATGGTCTGCTGCTTTGAAGAACAATCGCATTTTTCTAATTTGTCTCATTTTTCATTGCCCTAGTTTTAGCTCACTTCTGTGTGAAGGTGAAATATCAACATCTGTAACTTTATCAACATCTTTACCCTGCAGATCAAACTGGTCAACATCAACGTCTCGGACATCATGGACGGCAAGCCTTCCATCATTCTGGGTCTGGTCTGGACCATCATCATGCACTTTCATGTACGTTTGCTGTCTCAGTGTAACAAAAGAGTTGTGTTATATCAACCCCTAGATATAAACTGAGGAGAATGATTGTCAGTTTTGTTAGATGATTTTTCTGATGGGCCTTCTACGTTGTTTAGATTGAAGAGTTGGCCAGCACATTGTCCTTTAGTTCTCGTCAGTCGTCTCTGGAGTCGCTGGCGAGTTTGGACACTCGTTCCACCAGCAGCAGTGCCCGCAGCAGTCCAGTGCCACCCCGTGGTTCACCCCTGCACGCACGTTTCCGTGTATCTGCCAAGAAAGCCCTGCTTCTGTGGGTCAGAGAGCAGTGCCAGAGGTGAGGAACAACATGCTGAAAGGGAGTCTTGGGAACAGGGAGATTCTGTACTATAAAACCATTCATCTTTTTCTGTCTTTTCAGGGCTGGTTGTACTCTGAATGTGAAGGATTTTAAGGTGAGCTGGAGGAGTGGCGTAGTGTTTTTGGCTATACTTCATGCTCTAAGGCCAAATATAGTGGACCTAACCAGAGCCCGAACAAGAACGAACAGACAGAACCTGGAGGAAGCCTTCCACATTGCTGAAAGAGAACTTCACATCCCCAGACTACTTGATCCAGCCGGTAAGTGTGCGTTTGGGCAGTGCAAATGTACTGTATGCTGTGCAGTTTTGTTTTGTGTGTGTAACAAACAGTAATACGTTTGTGCTTCTGTTTTCTATGTATATGAAATTATCATATAACAATGGTGTATTTGTATTTCAGATGTTGATGTTAGGGATCCTGATGAAAAGTCTATAATGACTTATGTTGCTCAGTTTCTACAGTACTCTAAAGATACTTCTGTTTCTGACGAAGAAATGCAGGTTAGACACACAGACACACACTTACACTTTTTTGTACACTTTTGAAGATTTCTTGTTTTTTTTCCACTGTTTACAATTACTATACCCTACCTTTGAACCATTTTCACTAGTGAACACTCCTCACAAGTATGGAAATAAGAAATAGTTCAACCAAAAATTAATGTTCTGTCATCATTTATTTATTCTCATGTTTCAACTATTCCTTGAATTTTTCCTTTAGTAGGATTAACTACAGCTGTACGATTAATCGAAATCACCATAGAGCTTTTATTTTAAATCACATTTTGAATCACAAACACAATTTAATAAAACATAATCATAATTTTTTCGAAATTAGATTTATGTAATACTATATTTGTGAGACTTTTTTTATTCAATCATAATTATATATCAAAACAAGTGATAGTATTCCTTCAACATTTCACACTGTAAATCTAAATGCTCAAATGACTCTTTATGCTCTCTTATCTCTTTTTCCTCTTTTGTTTTTCTTTCTGTTTTCCCCCTCTCTGTGGTGGTTTAGTATCTCACTCCTCTTCAGCGTCTCTCTCCTGTCAATCTGCCATCAGACTTTACTCCCTCTATATCTGCTTCACCTCAAAGAAAGGTACTTCTATCTCTCTGTCGCTCTCTCTGTTATTTTTAGGTGCTTGATTCATTCATTAACTGCTTTTTCTCTTTTAGTTTGGTAAAGGTGTGTTAGTTTTTGCTTTCAGTGTCAGGACTATTCAGAAATGTCTATGAAAGTTTCATTTGAACTTGTCCGGCCTGTTTAACCTGTTTTGTGAGCGAATGCACTATACTGTTTTTTTAAGTGGTTGACACATAACATGTTTATAGACTTCTTTTAAATCATCAAGATTTGGGGTTAAAATGTAAAATAATGTGTAAGTAAAAGTGTATATCTTCCTGTAGGTCTAATGATTGAAACTGACTGATTTTGACTGAAGAGTTTGAATGCTATGGCCCACTTTTAATTCTTTTACTTGATATGTTCTCTGATCAGGTTCACCTCTTAATGCCCTGTCCAATCAAATCAGGCCCTGTCCAATCACCTGATACAGCTAGAGCAGCTGGCCCTGGGGTAAAATATCACCCCCCCTTAAAATACCTCCTCTGATGCTCCATAACCAGTGTTTATACCAGTGTTTTGCATGACTATACACTCAATTATGAAGATAATCCCAGAAATTACAGAGCTAATCCATTAAAACCAGAGAGAAAATCCCTGAAATTAATGAGATAATTCAATTAATAAATCCCCTCTTGTGTTTGAAGATTCTAATACACTGAACTTTAGCTTTCATGGTACTTGGCAGGAGCATTTTAATCACAGACATGCTGCGAAAGTTGGTTTGTGTTAAGAACTTGCTTCCTATAGAGGACTACAATACTAAACTCTGACTGCTTTACTGTTTAGTGTGCAGTGCAAATGGTTTAACTTGTGGACAGCTTTAATCTTTAATTTTACCTCAGACATTGATTGATGAAAATATTTTTGTTTTGTATATCTTTACTATAATGACACCAGAAAACTCCCTAATGGATAATAAAATCTAACAATTCTTTTTTGTTTCTGTCTGTCCAGACCTCAGCCAATCAGAAGGCTCAGGAGGTCACATGCTGGTTGGATCAGGCCTATCAGGAGCTGATAGAGGGATGGGACTCCACAGAGGGAGAGAGCTATGCTGAAAGATACCAAGTAAGACCTGAATATCAACGTTTACACAACACCGGTTTTAACTAAAAACTTTTAATAAAAAATGCTCCTTTTAGTTAGTTTTTATGCATTTTGGACGTTCATTTACACAACAACAGCGTTTTTGGGCCCTGAAAACACAAACTTTTGAAAATGGGTTTCATTGTGCAAGTTTTTGAAAACGATACCGTTATGTCTCTGTGTAAACTACAAAATGTGAATTTGTGATAACTGTGACGTCATGCGGATGTGTATTACGTGTTGAGTCTTTAGGCTTGTAGTGTTTCTTTACAAAGTTACATTATTGCCAACTACTGGTATGGCAGGATCATTTTAGTTGTTTTCGCAGATCTGTGTGAACGGGGATCATTTTGACAAAGTTGTCGTCTGTACGTGAAAAACGCAAATGAAAAACATTTCTGTTTTTAGTACATCATTGTCGACTCTTGTAAACGTACCCTTATTTTAACTAAAACAATCCACACAGTTGAATAATGCACTAAAATGATTAAATTCTTGAATTTGAGTGAAGAACATTCTTTTTTTTATTTAGCAATAAATGCACAGTCATCATACCTCAAAACAAAATTTTATAAGCAAATCTGCTTTATTTGTTTGTATATTTGTTTGTATATTTACACATTTAATATGTAGAATGAATTAAGAATGTGAACAGTTTTTGGTCCAGAATTTATTTATATATATAATATATATATTATACTAGGTTATAATATCCTGGTAATCCTGGTAAATAAACACATTTTAGATTTGCATTGGGTTTGTTGTACATGATGATTTGCTTCTGTTGTTGATTTGTTGCATTAATGTTTATTTACATTTGTTTCAGGTCTTCCACACCTTCATTGTGTCCTTCAACGAGCAGAGGCGGCCCGTAATGCCGTTACTAACAGCGATGAAGAGGACACCTCAGCTCAGTGTAGAGCAGAAAGCCCTCCGACGAGCATGGGACACTCTCGCTGAGAAGGTCAGAGTTCACAGCATCACAAAAACTTTCTGTTGTGTTACTTTCTTGATATTTGATGGGTTTTATTAGACTCAATTGAAAAAACAGAAAAATAACAAATGAATATATATGTCTAAATGCGTTCCATCTAAATGGAATATACTAGCTTCTAAGAGTATAGAAATACACAGAAGTCGTATGCTAATTGATTTGCACTGATATATGTGTCTTTGGTAGCTGCGTGAGTATAAAACAGAGCTGGACCTGAGTCTCCCAGCTCCACTGGACATTGTGGGCCGCTGGTTGTTGCGTATTGAGGAGGTTTTATCTGCCGAAGAGGGCGAGCCAATGGATCATGCTCGAGCCGCGGAGGAGGCCCGTGAGAAACTCGATCTACTAAAGGTTTGACTGTGACTTCCATATGTTAATTTTATTATGCCATAGAGCTGTTCAGTCATGAAAATGTAATTGATGTCATATTTCTGCCACATTTTTGCAGGTGTGTTTGGAGGAGATGTCACATCACATCAAGATGTTCAATATGTTTCAAAACACAAATGAGTTTGGAGAGACTCTGGTGCCGACAGACAAGATGGAAGAGATGAAGAGAAGGTGAGTTTGACTGCTTAATCAGACATGAATCCTACTGGGAATGAAACAGCATCACTTTTAATGGCAATATTTCTGTTATCGTTTCATGAACAGCAGTAAACTGTATTTAATTATTTTGTGTACGTGTCCATTTTCCAGGTTCACCAGTGTCCGTGTAACAGCTAAATATCATGGTATTAAGCTGGAGTACCATGAGCGCAGACACACAGTGTTAGACCTGCTGAATCAACTCAAAATTAAACTGCGTTCCTGGAAAAGAGCCTACATTTCCCAGGAGGCTGTTCGTGTGCTAATGCAGGACTGGAATGTGAGTGAAAAATGACAGAATGCTAAAAGTGTATTTGCTGCTGGGCATTACTTTGCGATTACATTAAAAGATTGAAATCATTGAAGCTTTAAAATTTGATCACAATTAATGTTTTAGGAGACTGTGAACAAACAGGACTTGACCTCTTTGCTGGATGGAGCCCTCCACAGATTTAAACTAATCGCTAACAAATACACCAGCAAGGCTGCCTTGGGTAATACAAAGGAACTCTGTGTGTGTGTGTGTGTGTGCGTGCGTGCGTGCGTGCGCGTGCGTGCGTGCGCGTGCGTGTGTGCGCATAGCAATTAAATGATAAATTATTAATATGACAATGAAATGGCATTTTTTGGAAAGTGTTGTTGTTAATCAATAATTTTTGATAAGCTGATGTCTGCTTCAGCTGGAGACTCCACACAGGTAAATCGCCAGGTGTCTGATCTAGAAGCAGATGTGACAGCAACTCTGGAAGGTATACGGATGATGAGGGGAACTATGGGACGTGTGTTGGCAGCATGGGACTCTTACAGTGATATCTATACCTCAATGCGCGCATGGCTGGAGCAGGGTCCGCATAGTCAGCGACACGGGCAGGGAACAGAGGTACACACAAACTTGTAGAAAACTTTTAATTTACTTTTTTATTGTAGTTTTAAATGCTATAAATGTTTTTGTACTGGGCAGAAAAACCTTAAGTATTTTAATAGCTGTGTGTGAGGTTTTTTTTCTGTTTATTGAAATATAAACATGCCTATCCATCGACGACTTTTTTTTTTTAATTTATTTTTATTTTTTAGGTGACATTATCAGTGATGTCAGAGTGGAGTTCTCGGCAAGCTCACCTGAACGAGGTGGCCAACTACCTGACTGAGGTCACAGACCCGCAGACTAGCCGCGCTATTTCAGACGAACTCTGCAAGATAAATCTGCTCTGGGCTGACTTTGCCAAAACAGCCCAGTTTGTGAGTCACCCATCATGTTCAAACTTGAATAGTCTATGTACAAACATATTCAAAAGTAAAGTATTAAAAAATGTGTATCTTGACTTGGGAGAATGAGTTGTTTTGTTCGATTGTGTTGGACTGAGAATCTACTAATTGGTCTGCTTCTACAAATATAAAATTGGTTAACACAGATTGGATGGTAAAGCTATGCATGCAATTTTTAGTAGTATTTTGAAGCAAATTGTATATTTTAGTCTTTGGCTGAGGAGCCCAGTGCTGGCCCATCTAGTCCTCAGACAGTTCAGGCCCTGATGAGGGAGGCTACTCAGTTACTGAAAGAACCTGTGGATGTGGTTTCTGTATCGCTACGTACTTATACAAAGAGACTACAGGTACTCAGTGTGTGAACAAACTCTTATGCATGCACTCACGCTTAAATAAAAGCATACAAATATATAATTCATAATGCCCTGCCATTTTTTATAGTAGCTATTTGTGATTATGTTGCTTTATGTTTTTGTTTTCTAAATTTAATACTAGACTAAGTAGAATTCAGCTTCAAATTGTTATTTCTCCCAGCTTATGATGAAGAAAATAAAGGATTTGGATCTAGAAGCCCTCTCCCCATCTCTAGACTGCTCTCCAGAAACCCTGAGCAAACTTCAGCAGGCCATTCCTGAGGTAAGAAAATACATTGCTTTGGGTGGCCCCTTCAGTTTCATGTGAATTGTGTTAATTCGCCTTTGTGTATACTATCAAATTATACATGACCCGAGAATATTAGCAGATCATGTTTTTAAAATGTGTTAATCTAAGACTAATTATGATCTTTTCTGATGCTTGTATTAATTTCTGTTTGTATTTGTTTATGTATCTATATCTATCCCTGTACAAATAGGTATTGCAGACACTCTGTGAGGCTGAACAGGTGTGCGATGAGCTGCGTGTGAGTGTGAGTGGGTTGGACGGGCGTCTAGCTGAACTGTTACACTGGGAGATGGAAGCCAGAGAGTTGTATCAGCTCCTGAAGGAGGAAACACAAAGGCAGAAGAGAGGACAAGACTCTAGAGCCCGGGTGAGTATATACAAGTATATACCACAAAATATTCATTAATTCTCCCTTTCTTCTCGCTACATCTCTTTACTTGGCTGAATTGAAATAAATTCTCTCTTTTCCTGTAGCTGTTAATTTCGAGAGGGCTACAGTTAGAGGGACAAGTCGTTATGGAAGAGCAGGATCTGCAGGTGATGGTCATGACTGGTCAGAAGACTTCACCACTGCAGTATCTCATTGCATCCACAATGCAGGACAGGGTCCGCTCTGTTGTTGAAAAGTCACAGGTCTGTCTATCGCTTTTAGATTAACAACACTTTAAAAAGCTAACAGCTCGATTGCACCTATACAATATTAATTTGAAAGATAATATACAGCATTGAAACAGTTTTTTCAGTAATTATCAATTATGGCATAAATAATGTTTTCTGTTAATTTTATATAATGCCAAGGAATGAGTAACCATATTTTAGAATTGTATGCAAATGCATCATGATTTTAAAATTTTGCTAAACCTCAACAGGAAGCCGTGGGCATGCTTAGCTCTTTGGGGGCTTGCAGAGACAGAAGCCCTGCTAGAGACCAGCCCCCTTCCAAGATTTTTGTCCAATATCAGGAGGCAGAGGAAGAGTCCAAAACCCAGAAGCTTTCCTTCCAGCCTATCTCTCCTTCAGGAGCCCCTAGCCAAACAGAACCCCAGCTTGCAGTCAGAGCCAAAGTCCCAGTACCTTCTCAGAAACCATCAGGGGTACCTTCTCAAGCTGTAGTTCTCAAGAGCCAGCCGTGTAGTCAGCCTGTGCCTATGATTGTTGTACAAGAGTATGAAGAAGAGAACAGGAGTCTACAACCACAAATTAACCCCTGTGAGCAAGTGAAAGACTCTCAGTCTATTGAGCAAGTGAAAGACTCTCAGTCCATTGAAGTGAAGGCACAGAAAGTTATCCAAGCTCAAGCAAAAATCAAAGAGCATCAAGTAGAAAGCCAGACATCTTTACCACAGCCTGAGACACAAAAACAGAATGAAAACCAGTGGAAGATGCAAGCTCCAATTGCTAGCAAACCTTCACAGAAATTACAAAAAGCAGCATCACAAGTTCATAATGAACAACAATTAGCAACACAGCCACACGTGGACATCCAAAAACAAGAAAAAACTCAACTTACAAAACTGCAGAAGGTTCAAGCACAAACGGCAATCCAGTCACAGCCTCAGGGCCAATTAGAAACACAATCACAGAAAGATATTACAAGCCAAAATCAAGCTCGAAGGCCGCAGAGGAAAGCAAAAAAATCCCCGGCAAATCTACAGAACAGACCTTGGCTTCAACAGAGGAGTCAACTAGAAAATGTTACACAAAAACCAACTCAACTGGTGCCACAATCTCAGTCAGAGCCAGAGGACAAGGGTCAAATAAGTCCTCAAGCACCACCACAACATATAGTGGCTGTTAGCTCACCTGAAGCTCAGGGACCTGTTCATGGCACGGTGACAACACAGTCTAAAAGCATTGTTGAGAGTGGTGAGAAACGCATGAAGCAAGCTCAACCTGTTGCACAAGAGGAACCCAATATAGTGACACAAAAACCACCTCAAACTGTGCCAGCAATTGCAGCACAACCAGTGATTCAAAAGCAACCACAACAGTGTGTGTCTTCCCCGATTAGTCAAGTATTAACCCAACATCCACCTCAACCCACTTTATCAACTCAAACACAAGGAACTACACAATACTCACAAGCAACTGGACCTATTCAGCAACAAAAGCAACCTCAAACACCGATATTGACACCACAGCAATCTCAAGTGATGATCCTGAAACAGGCACAACCTCAATCCATGACTCCCATGCAACCACAATGGCAGCCACAACAGACTATTCCACAATCTCATCCTGCACTGCCGCAACCACAAAGATTTCCAGTGACCCAAGCAATGCCCCAATGCATTTCCAGACCAGGGCAGCAGTACCCAACATATCCCATTCAACCACAAGTAATTATGCAGAGACAACAGTCACCACATGGTGTAGTGCAGACCCAGCAACCCACACTGCACAATCCGACTGTGATTTCTCCTCAGCCCAAAGGTGCATCCCCCATACAACCCAGAATCATCTCTATGCCTCAACCCCAGATGTCTGTTCAATCTCAAACCCAAACTCAGGTCAAAGCACAGGGAAGTGCACCACTTATGATTCAACCACCCGGGCAACCCCAGTGGTATCAACCAGGAGATGTCTCCCAAACTTACCCCAAAGTCCAAGGACCAATTTCTGTTGCTGCCCAAATGCAGCCTCTGGCCCATTTCCAAACTCATCCCCAACCTCAAAGTGTCACTCCATCTCAACCTAAGCAGTGGTCAACAATAAGACCAGGCATAGTGGCCCAGACCTACCCCACTGTTGAATTTCCAGGTCAGAAAGTCCAAACTCAACCTCAAATGGCAGTTTACCCTAAAACTCAGCCGCAACCACAGCCTCAGCAGTGGCCCCCTGCTAGACCAGAATCACCTTGGGGTCAATCACAGATAAGACCCCAAGGTCCAGCACAGCATATGGTTCCCTCTCAGCAATGGAGACCTGTCAGTCCAGAGAGAGACAGTCCAGGATACCTAAAGGCTGAATCTCAAGGGCATGGACCATATCCTCAGCCCCAATATCAAGCCCTTCCAAGGCCGCAAAGCCCTCAGTGGCAGTGGGGTCCAGTCCGCCCAGAACATCAGTTTCAAGTCTCTTCCCAGACTATGTCGCATGGTGTTCTCCAGCCAGTAGCTCCATGGAATCAGCCACCTGCTCAAGCTCCCATAAGATCTCAGAGTCCACAGCAGCCTCAGCAAAGTCAGGAAAAGTGGGGTTCATCCAGGATAGAGGCCACATCTGAAACTCTCATACAAAGTCAAGCTGCTCAGACTGAGCTTCAGTCCCAAGATCTGACAAAACCTCAGTTACCAGTACAGGAACCGCCCCAACAGCAGTCAGCTCCTCGGGTTAAGCAGCCAGCACTTGCCCAGGCTCCCCCTAAAGCCTATACTGAGGCTTATATAAAGGCACAGGCCCTGGTTAGGAATAGATTTGAGGAAGCCAAGCACTGTCTTCAAGAGCACATTCTCGAAGCTATCAATGTATTCAAGGATAAGCGAATGACAGACGAACAGGCATCAGTTATGGAGGTTTGTCCATTTTAGACATGACTTGGTTTGCTTGTTTTCCTCAAGTGTTTTCAAGAGCCAAAAAGCCAAATTTCATGAGAATGTACTGTTGTGTTTGGGTCTTTTATAAGAGAATAAGTCTTAGTTTCTTAAGTGTCTGTGTTGTTTTTTTGTTTTTTGTTTTCAGGAGACGCTCCGGACTCTGGACCCTGAACTCCTTGAAGAGTTCTTGAGGGCTACGGAAGGGATGGAAGCTTTCTGCACCCCATCTGAACTTAGAGACATGGAGTTTTTCACACAATCTGTTAGAACACAGTGGAAGGTATATGCATAGTAATATTAGTGCTTGTGTGTCTATATCTGCAGTGTGACTGTATTCCAATGTTATTAACCATCTTTTTTTATTTAACTGAAATGCTCGACAGTATATTGAACTGTATATGAAGTTAACATTAACTTAAACATTAAGAGATTGTGTGTTCTTTTGTGTGTTGTGTGTTCTTTTATTTAATTAATATTTTTAGGCTGTTCGAGTGCAAATATCAGAATTTTTGAGGCAACTCAGATTTGAGTTAACCCGCCTGCATTTTAACCGTATGGTTGAGATATGTGAGATGCACTTTAAGAGGGAAAAACTCAGCCTTAGGCCTGAATCCATATCGGAATCAAAGGGAGAGGTAAAGTTACTTACCACCCTGACCACAGAGCATGAACATCATATGATCGAATGGGAAATTTCTCTCTTTCTTTACATTTTATTTCCTCCTTTCATTTTTTTTAATTAAACTTTTGATTTGGGTTCCATTAATCCCTACATTTCTTGTTCTTGTCTTTCCTCTTAACCACATTACTACTCACTCATTTGGCATGACATATTTTTTATTACCAGTGTTTGCATGTTGCAAGGCTGCAAAATACAATACAATACTGCCAAATTAAAACAATAAAGGAGCTTACAATAAAGTAGCAGCATTAAAGTGCCCCTATTATGCTATTTTAAAGGTTCCTAATCCTAATTCTGTTTTAAAGGTCTCCTACAACCGGTTTACATGCATCAAAGGTCAAAAAACTCTTTAATTTTCTCATAATATATATTGCATTATATCACTACATTTTTTCAATCATTCTCAAATGACTCGTCCGATGATTCAGTCTCTCTAAATACCTCCTTTCTGCGAGCTACTCTGCTCTGATTGGCCAGATGACCCAGTCTGTTGTGATTGATCTACCGCTTACAGCGTGTGTCGGACACTAAACGCTTATTACCATAATTTAACTTCAGCTCCGGAGGCTTCCTAAAATTCAGAGTTCAGAGTCGATTCTTTCTTTTGAGAGACAATAGCTTTATTTACCGTGCACTTTCGGTTTCACAACTTTGCGGATCGTTTACATTCACAGACAGCTATATAACACACTGAATAAAATTTAATATTCGAAAAAGCATAATAGGGGCACTTAAATAATAATTTTGTGATGCAGGTTTAGTGATACAGTTTTTTCTCGCTTCCTGCAGGCCTGTTTTTCAGCAGAGGGAAGTCTGGCAGAGGCAGGGCAGCAGCTTGAAGCTCTGAAGGAGTTGTGTGATACTCTGAGCCCTGAGGATGCACACAGGCTCGCACAAGCCCAACTCAGAGAATGTGAGAGACGGCTTGCCGCCATCCAGCGGCAGTTTAGTGGAGACAGAGATACACCTCCTCCGGACACTGGGTAAAAGGAGAAAGAGCCTCTTTCATATGTGTTATTTTTGTCTGATAAAAACATTTTGGCTTTAATTAATTTTTTTAATGTCTAATAGTTCACAAACAGAGCAAACCACTGAACCACCCCCTCAGAAAGAACCTACAGTCTCACCACCAGCTGAGAAGCCCAAAGAAGTTATTTCAGAGGTACAGCTATATGAATATTTTTTAGGACATAGGTTTTCTTTTTATATAATAAAGTTAGTCCCTAATAAATGTATCTTTGGTGCATTTTGTGTCTGGGGGATATTGGTTTAGGCTGTTACACCAGTTAGCCCCCAGCGACCGAGAACTGTGGAGAAGAGAGAGATAGTGAAACAAACGAGTACAGAAGAGGACAGGTATGGATAAAAGAGAATATTGTTTGTTTCTGTATATGATTGTGTGTGGTATTGTGTCAGATTAGTATGGTTTACATCTGTTTTTTCTTGGATTGCTCAGGTACCGCAGCTCCAGATTTGCATTACAAGCTCAGCTAAACAGAAATGAGCAATGCATGCTGGGAGATCGTCCCTCAGAATCAGTCACTCCCACAGACCTGCAGAAAAGACTAAGAGAATTAAAGGTATTGCATTGTGTTTTGTGTAGTTTTAAAGCTGGTGATTTGATATTATTATGCATTTTCAAAGGACAATTACTATAAAAATCAGGCCATAGCAACTTTTATAACTGGCAGTGAAATTACTAAATTTACCCCCTCTCTTTTTTGTTTTAGTCTCTGTGGGACGAGACAGAGACTTTGTGGAAGGAGTATGAAACACTGTGTATGCAAAGTGTTCAATTCAACGAACGATCTGTTGAGCAGGACCGAATGGAGCTCACTGTCAGGTGGAGAGAGCAGAGGTCACAGTTACAGGGCAGGTATGTGTGTGCATCAAGAAAACAACCCTGTCATATGAAAGTTTGTGTGTTCAGACATTGCATTACTTTCATCTTTCAGAGCAGTATAAGCTTTAATGTGTGTTTTAAACTAGTGAGCTGAAATAATATTCACATAACACTACAGCATATTACAGCTTCTATTTTGTTCTTTCACCCAGTGTCACCCAAATGATCATATGATCCACTCAATTCAAAGAGTTCCAGAGAAAATATCCTGTAGCCAGACTGTCTGTGTGTGCATTGTGTTGTTTGTTAAAATAAGTCTATGCTCTCTGTCAGGGTGGATTCACTGGGAGCAGCACTTGAGCTCATGGACTCCATTACGCTGAAAATCTCGGAGTTTTCTGAAAGGCTGGAAAAGTTCATTAAAGAGCCCAAAGACATTAAAGGATATACACTAGCTAACCCTGTCATTCTGAAAGATGTGAAGGTGAGAGACATTTATATTTATTAATTTATGATTCTTATTTATGATTCTAATTGTGGTTAAGCTTTATTATGAAGACACAAATACCATTTTATTTGGTTAATGTAGTTAGTTTTATTATCTGTCACTCTAATTTATATATAGCATCCTAGACAGCAACATAGTGTCGGCCCAGATCCGGCCCGCATCTGGCACACATGGATTCCACACGGCCCAGATGTGGGCCGGAACTGGGCCAACACTATGTTGCTGTCTGGGATTGTAAGCCCGATTGTTGCTCAATCGGCCCAAAGGAGGTTTTCCGATCAGCGGGTGAAGGTCTCTGCGCGTTACCATCTTTCCGCCTGGCAAAGTAATTTGATTAAATGAAATACATTTTCTCATATGTATTAACTCGTTAGTTCATCTGACTCCATAAATAAAAAAGGTTTTAATGATATCTCTGCATCATTAAATGTGATCGAGTGTTTGATTATTGTTTTTAACTCTTCGATTAGAATAAAATCAAATGTTTACAATTGATTATGTCAGGTAAATGTATCACGCCAATTGCATAATCCGTTCAAAGATAATAGACACAAACATCAAATGCTTTGGAATAAAGAGAGAAGATGCAAGAAAATACATGATGCGAAGTATTCTGCTTACACTTCGCATCACGGCTAGTCTGGGCTACAGAATCGCGCCAGCCCCTCGTTGCATTTCATTATATAGCCAGACCAAGGCAGAAACATCTTTTCAAATGTAAACATGAGTTCACAGTGGAATTCACATTAATCACCATCTCAGACTTACTGGGGGCAGAAGTTGATTTACATGGAACCATTTGCTAACAGTGGGAATTTGATTGGAGTTTACACCTTCTGAGAGCAGGAGACCATTTGCCTGGAAGACACACCCTCCTATGTGTGCGAATTATCTCTAAACTCTTAAATACCTTATTAACTTTTGGTTTACTTCTTTTGGAATGAGACCTTTGTACCAGTCGCACTGAGACATTTCAAATGATATCAAACATGTGCAATACCGTATGATAATTATTCACATTAACCCATATAGATTTTTGGGTGAACTTCAGGTGATCTCAGCATGATAGTACAAGAGAGAAATTCAAATGTTCATTTATTTTGTTTTCTCAGAGAGTTGCCCTCTCTTCCAGTTCTTCCAGTTTCTCCAGTCTCCAGCATTTATTCATAATAATATTTACTTAGAATGTTTAATATTTATATCCACTGAGTGAATGAAATGAGGAATGTACAAGTACACTGATAGCTACTAAAAATAGCAACATTTACCAAATAAAATGCCATCTCTCTCATGCAACACATAAAATATATAATGTAATAATATTTACTTTTTCTACTTTTAGATATTGTGAGTAAATAAAATGAAAGATTCAAGCTGTAAAGGGCTGTTTTCAAAGTTGTATATCATAAACCTGTAAATTTCGAGAAACCTATCAGTGACTTGATAGGATATTGGTGTAGGGATTTTCATGACTCAAGTCATGTTTTTCTGTGTTATTATTAGTAGTAGTTTTTTTGGGGAGGTGCCCTTTTTTCAGGTCAGAGCAACTGCCCCTCAAAATTCCTGTGCACGTCCCTGTTTTCTCATCTTTCTGTATATTTGTATATATGATTGATATTTGCTATTAATTTGAATTATTTATCAGTGCTTTGTGCAATTAATATTTAAATATAATATAATCTGAGAGACAAGGAAGTTTGACGTTATAGATTCCGTAGTAATGTCACTGCATGTTAAAGGGATAGTTCACCCAAAAATGAAAATTCTGTCAGTATTTACTCACCCTCATGTTGTTCCAACCCCGTTAGACCTTTGTTCATCTTCAGAACACAAATTAAGATATTTTTGATGAAATCTGAGAGCTGGATCACTCTTCCATACTAGTCCATAGGCTTCTTCAGGGATTGAAACTTGCCAGCCCCGAAAAGTTATTAAAAACATCGTTAAAATAGTCCAAGTGGCTCAATCTTAAGTTTATCAAACGACGAGAATACTTTTTGTGGCAAAAAAAACAAAAATAACGACTTTATTTCAACTATTCATTTCCTTCTCTGTGGGCCTCGAGTGAGTTCACTAGTATAATAGCGTAAGCTTCTGTTGTTGTACGTCACACACATCACACACATGACCAGCGTCGGCCAATAGTGAGCCTACGTGTGACGTAGCTCTACGCAATCACACTTAAGTTAACTGACTAGAGGCTCATAGAGAAGGAAATGAATAGTTGAAATAAAGTCGTTATTTTTGTTTGTTTTTGTGCACAAAAAGTATTTTCATCGTTTGATAAACTTAAGATTGAGCCACTGTAGTCACTTGGACTATTTTAACGATGTCTTTAATAACTTTTCGGGGCTGGCAAGTTTCAATCCCTGAAGAAGCCTATGGACTAGTTTGGAGGAGTGATCCAGCTCTCAGACTTCATCAAAAATATCTTAATTCGTGGATGAACGAAGGTCTTACAGGGTTGGAACAACATGAGGGTGTGTAAATACTGACAGAATTTTCATTTTTGGGTGAACTATCCCTTTAAGCTCTTTTTCTCCATCCCATCTTTTTATCTAAATATCTACCTTGTCGTCATTTTCAGGGCCTAGATGAAAGTATCCAGAAAGAGATGGATCGTCTGTCTCGATTTGACTCTGAACCCAGTCACCTGGACCTGCGAGACCGATCACCTCTGACTCAGGTGGTTCTGAACCACAGATCCACCCTGGACCGACTCAGGCAACAAGTGCGCAAGAGCGACGCTGCTGCCCGTGCCCTCGACCGCTTCCTCATGTCCCTGCGGACCGTGGAGCTTGATGTCTCTTCTGTGCAGAGCGCCCCTAGCAATGATCATGTGGTACTGCAGGACAGCAGGTCTAAGCTGGGACTAATCAGGAAGGGAGTCAGCAGTCTTAAGGATAAGGCTCCACAGCTGGACCAGCTTTTGGGCGGAGCACAGCTCGAGGTGACCCAGGACGGGAACCCTGTTTCCTGTCTGGATATGGTGGGCGTCCTGGTTCACAGGGTGGAAGAGGCAGATGATCGTCTGATAATTAGACAGAATGAGCTTCAGAAGGAACAGCAGAACCAGGGACTCGGCCTGAGGAGGAAGACTATGCAGGCTGAGCTGAGAAAGGTGCAGGGGGTAGCAGAAAAACAAGGTCTAAAGGATCCCACCATGCCAGCTGTGCAGCACCGGTATTTACATTTTTTCATGCTTTTGTGTGCAAGTGTGTCTTGGATTTGTCTTTATTTGGGCTTATTAAATATTGATTTGGTGTTAATTGATCTTAATTTGATTAATTAATCAGCATGTGATTTAATTTTATTATTTAAGCAATTTAATTGATCGCCCTTTTTTTAGCAGAATGTCCAATTACACTTTGTGCATCTGTGTTTAGGATTCGAGCGCTGTCCGATCTGGAATCACATTTGAACTCCCTTCGCCCTGAATACCAAAGCATCAAGAAGCAGAAAGAGCACCCTGATCCAGCAGACGAAGAGCTGGACTTCCTTTGGGAAGAGACTGAGAGAGCTGTATCTGACAGGTGGGTTCTAGACAAGAGACAAAAAAACTAAATGAATGAAATTTGTCCATTTTTCTGCCTAATAGGGTTAGTTATTCATTCACCTTCGTGTAATTCCAAACACAAATGAAGATAGATTTTTAGAAGATATTTTTCATTAAACCTGAGATATTTCTGTCCCTTCACTGAAAGTCCATTCCACCAAAGCTTTCACACTTCAAATCGTTAATAAAGAGATTATAAAATAATTCCATATAAACCGAGAGTTTTAATCCTTAATTTTTGTTCCCATGAATAAAAAAAGCTTATAAATCCACCCTAAGGCCGTGTGTCCACCAAAGCGTTTTTAACCGGCTGAAAACGCTAGACGCTCTGCTGAAAACGCCTAGCACTGGGCGCTTGAGAGCGTTTTGGCAGCGCTGCGTTTTTTCAGTTGACACGATTCGTTGCTATGAGACAGAATATCCGCAGCACAGTTTACTTGTAACTGATTTCGTAGATAATTTGTTTCATGCTAAAAAAATATTTTTCATCCATTTTGTTCGGTTAGCTCTGCTGGTTGACGTCTTTGTACAGAAAGAATGTTGTGACAGTTTGTCGGTGTGACATTTGTCCCGCCCCTCCTCCACTGTGATTGGACGGCTGTGTAAAAAGTGACAGTGATGAGCGCAGCGTTTTACCCAAAGTTGAACATTTTTCAACTCTCGGCGACCAGTAAAAACGCCGGGCGCTCAGCGCTTGAGCGTTAAATACACGCTCAGCGCCTCGTTACGCTCATGGCGTTTAAAAAACGCGGCGCTCCCATTGAAAACAATTGGAATTTTACGCCAGCTGCGTGAAAAAACACTTTGGTGGACACACGGCCTAAGTGATGTTTTTTGAAAATGTAGTAATGCAGAAAGTTTTCTGTGATGGGTAGGTTTAAGGGTAGAGTTAGTGTAAGGGGATAGAATATACAATTTGTACAGTATAAAAATCATTATGTCTGTAATGTCCCCATAAAACATGAAAACCTAATATATGTGTATGTTTGTGTATTTGACAGACAAGAGCAGTGCGCTGTTCTAATGGAGCTGCTGAAGAAGTTTCAGAACTGTCGCAGTTACCTAAGCAACACTCTCCAGAGGGCGGAGCAAACGGTCAATGAGCAGGCATCATACATGGGCAAAGACAACCTGCAACGCCTCCTAGCAAAAGTATGTCAACCTCAGACTAATCCCAACTCTTCACAATACATGCTAATGTTATAATTGCCTATTGTAATTTACCATCCGTTTTCTTTCACATGAAAAGTACTTTTATACTGGATTTGTACCAGCAGGTGTCACTCATAGTAACATCGCTTCTTTACTCATAACACTAAGATCTTTTAAAATTCAGAATTGTTTGTTGTCTTGTTTCCATCATCTACATGTACATAATCTACGCTTTTATTTGTCTGAAAGAAACTACTCTCATCATTGCTCTGATGAATCTGCGCCAATTTTTCTCTAATACTTTTAGATGCTTGCTATAATTGGTCAAATCCTTCATATCCTGACCTGTGGTACATTGTTTGCTGAGTAATTATGATGAATAAAATTGTTAATTTATTATTTTGCGTGGTCTTCACTGAAAATTCAATAACTGCAGGGTTCATGGGTAGGATCAAAGAAATTCTTACAGGTTATAGATCATGCCTACCTAGAATAAGTAGCTTTAGATCCTTAACCATCAGGCCACCATGGTCACTTTTTCTATTTAATCTCATACTGTTTCTTTTAAGCGTAGTTTAATTATAGTTACACTATTTTTTATTATATTTACACTGTTTATTATTATTGCAGGTTGTTGGCATAAAGGAGGATCTTAATGGCCTCGGACCCAAGATGGAGGAGTTCAGATCTGTGTGCAGACAGTTGCAGTCTCAGCTGAAGAAAATTCCTGATTGCTCAGAAACTCCTTTTGAGATAGAGGCAGATGCTTTGGTGGACTCATGGCTGGATGTGAGTACATGAAAACATCTGTTCACATGCATCACACTTTCAGTCGTTTTAGTTTCTTGGTTAATCTGTGTGTCTCTCTGGCAGGTGTCAGAGAAGACGGACTGTTACATGGATAACCTGCGTTTGGGTCTGGAGTTGTGGGAGAAACAGCTGGTTTTAGGTGGAGACGTGGACAGCTGGACTTCAACTAAACTTATCGTCTTCTCAGAGTCTCACCCTTTCAGCAGTGAGACAGAGGTTCTCAGCATGAAGGTGTGTCTTCACAAAATGCTTCATAGGGATTCAAAATGTTCACAGACATGGACTAAGAGGCACAAGACTATCGTTTTGATTTAACAGGTTCTTTATGTTTTTATTAGAATGAGATTCAGTATCAGGAGGACAACCTTGAACACTTCCACAGGAAGTTGCTAGAGATCCAGGAACTGCTGCAGAGCAAAGAATCTCCACTTGAGTTACAGGTGAATGTGCAGATTACTTTTTCTGTTTATTAAATGATTGCACTTTCCTAATTCCTAATTATTCCTAACTTTAAGTGTTCACACACTGTCTCACTTAGGTAATGGAAACAAACCTGAGGAAGAAAATGGAGCAGGTGAAAGAACTCTTCTCCGACTGCACTGACGTGTTCCAGGAGCTCCTCACAGTTAAAGCTCATTTGGCTGAAAAGATTGACACTTATCAATCATCTGTGAAGAATATACGCTCCTCGGTAGATACGATTAGCTCAGAGGATCGCACACAGCTGGATGCTCACTTACAGGTATGATTAACAGACAGACATGTATAAACACTCTCTTTTGGTGTATAATTTAATTTAATTTATTTTCTTTTGTAGGACTTGAGTGAGCAGCTTTTGGACCAGGAGGAGCAGGCTGAAACTTTGCTGAAGGAAATCGATCTCATGTCCAGCATTACTGGATCGCTGGCTTTGGAAGAGCTGACCAATCACACCAAGCATCTCAAAGACAGCATTGCGGAAACACGAGAGCTGATTCATCAAAAGAAGGAACAGGGGGAGAAAAGCTTCCTTCAGACTATTAAAGGTTTGGAAACCTCATTTTTTGCCAAGTGCATTGTGCCATTACTTGGAAACTAATTGAGAAATAATGTACATTTTTAAGTGATTTTTGTTTTGTCTATTTGTCCCATTGGCTCTCTGCAGAAGAGTTCCAGTCATTTGAGGAATGGTTGCAGGATGAGCAGTTGTCTGTGAATGAGTGTTTTGAGAACCCTGAGAGGAAACAGGATGTCGAAATGTCCATGCAGAGATTGACAGTGAGTAACAGTGAGGTCACAACCCTATGATTATGGTTTCCATTGTGGCTAGGACATTTTCAAAATACTTTTCAACCTTACTGTACAATACACTAATTGCAGGGACAGCAATCCAGCGGAAAGAGTCACAAGGTGTTTGCAGTCTTAGTCAAAAGCATAAATATAAAATAACGAAGGATGCAAATTTAGTAGTGTCTGTTTAACAATACTGAACAATGTGATTTCCTCAGAGTTTCCTGGCCTCTAAAGAAGGAGAACAGCGTCTGGCCCAGCTGAAGGAGAGATTTGAGACAGGTGAACGGGCAAAGGTTTCTTCTGAGGCTCAAGCTTTGCTCTCCTCATGGCATCAGGAACAGGAAGGAGAACTGGCCACACTCAGGGCTCACTGCCAGGGACGCCATAAACAGCTAGATGACATCCTCCACAACCTCAACAGGTACATGGACTGAGCTCACATCATAGCTATTTGTTGTTACTGTTTCTTTAATCCATTCATTCATTCAATCATGTCTTTATGTATTTAGTTTGCAAGAGGAACATAACCATTTGAAGGAATGGCTTCAGCACAGGGAGAAAGTGCCAGAACAGAGAGAAAAAGTTCGACAAATCCAAGAGGAGTTTCTCAAAGAAAGGTATGCACTTTTCAAAATGTTCATTTTGTATTTTTATTTAAAACATTTTTTCCCTCTTTTTTTTACAAAATTAACTAATTCAAAAATGTAACAACACATTTGCATTTTCTTGGTTCTATGACATGCAAGTAAACAAATTATAATTTATAAATAGAAATAATAATAATATTAATAATAATTATTATTATAAAAGGAATATATTACTTTTGTAATAATACAGTTTTTTTTATACATTATAAGTTACTAATAACAAATTTTAAACTCTCAAGCTTTTAATTTGGTGGAAAACTGCAGAGAGACTTTAAGTCTTTGTTTTTAGTTGACCACAGGTTTATGCTTCAACCAGACATAACAAATCTGGTAAAATGCAGAAAATTCTGGCCAGGAAAATGTTTAATTTGTATGAATGGGAAAATAAAATGATTGTGGCACATGTTGCATTTCCAATTGCATGCAACCCAAACTCGCAGCACAAGATGGAGTTCGTTTGGAGCTGCATTTGTGAGCCGCTCCAAGATGCTGAAAACACTGGAAACACAACAGTGCCGTGCTTCATCAGACTTAAATTGCAGCCTTTTACAATGTGATCATTG
Source organism: Gila orcuttii (assembly GCA_026230005.1). NCBI lineage: Eukaryota > Metazoa > Chordata > Actinopteri > Cypriniformes > Leuciscidae > Gila > Gila orcuttii. The sequence goes on along the minus strand of JAPDVR010000019.1, from coordinate 24,863,078 downwards.
CACTAAGCCACACTGCGATTTCAACTTTATTTAAATTGAACAGCCCTTTTATTTATTAAATTTTAGAATTTAATAATATAATTAATTATACATGTCCCCGGTTTTCACTGAGCAAGAAAGCTTTGATGTTCACAACAATTGCTTGCAAAAATTGCAGTTGAATTACATATGCTTCCTTTCCACAACAAAAATGAATGACCTGTGCTAAGTTTTGGGGAGCAAATACTGATACTGTACACCCCTAAAAACCTGCACAACTCTTACCTTCATCCTTAATCTACAGTGGTCGTATGGAGGCATTCAGTGACCTGTTATCCACTGTAAGGATACGTGGCCTGAGGGGTGACCCTTTCCTTAGAGACAGCGAGACCCTGATAGACCAATACCACAGCCTGGGGATTCTTTTGGAAAATCAGGCCCAAGTCCACAAGTCCCTCGATGATCAAACTGAAACATTCCAAACCAATGCAGAGCAGATTAGAGCCTGGATCAGAGATTTAAAGCAAGGACTTGAGTGCATGGGCACAGACACGCCAATCCAAAAGAAACATATGAATGCTCAGGTGGGTCTCCTAACCATCACTGTTTGGATTTTTTAGCTGTGTTTTGCTGGGGGAAACATACATATATTCATACATTCTTAAATACCTAAAGGAATAATTTTCAAGAAATGTAAGTTCTACATGAATTTACTTGTTTTAAACCTGTATGACTTTAATGTTTCTATTTAACACAGAACATCAATTTTTAAAGAGTATCCTCAATGTATTTAGGATAATTTGTATGTTTCTATGTTTTAAGGCTGTTCTGAATCTAAGTGCTGAAGGGGATTCTAAACTGGTGGCACTGAAAGAAGAAGGTGATGCTTTATGTGCTCATGAGATTTTGGAGGACACCAGAAGACAGGAGCTCATTCACACCCTTAGAAACATTGAAGATGAGTGGGAAAGAGTTCTGGATATGGCTCAACAATTAAAACATCAGGCAGAACTTCAAGACACACTCTCCCGGGAACTAAAAGATCTACAGGCCCAGGAAGAGGGCAACCAATCCTGGGTGAGAGAACAACTGCAAATGCTGCACTGTCTGGGGAAGGAACTTCAGCCACAGGAAAAACTAATCAAAATACAGGTAAGGGCAGAGGAAAAAGTTTGTTTTAATTGAAAAGTCCTTTTTAGGAATCTTGAATGATTCTTATCTACCTAAATCTAAAGGTAAATGTTGCTTGCAATGCACATATTGTGTTGGAGAGTAATGTCTGTATATCCTTTAGGCTGTATTAGACCTTGGTGATGAAGCCGATTCCAGATTGGGCAGTTTACAGAGACAAGGAAAAAAATTATGTTCTTATAAAGAGCTTGACAATGAGAGGAGGAGCCACATTGACCAAACCCAGAGAGCGATAGAAGAGGAGTGGAGGAAAGTGCTACAACTTGCCCAAGAGCTCAAGAACCAGGTCAAGCATGAGGAATCTCTCTGCAGTTTGATACAAACCTTCTGTGATCAGGGAGAGGACACTCGGTCCTGGATTAGACGGCTCAGAGAGACCCTGGGTTCTCTTCATGTGACATCTTCCATTCAAGAGAGGCTTAATGGAGTTGAGGTAATGGAGAGGAATATTTAACCCTTAAATGGTGCAGTAAGTGGGTGGGCCTAATTTATGATAAAATGTGATATGTCTATTGAAAATAGGGCAACTACTCAGGTCAAGGGACTTAACTCCACTCACCTCATCTTTATCTAAAAGAATAATGGCAGTATGTTGTAAGAAATCCTCTGGTTTTGAGGTAAATGTTGATATTTTATGTATTAACTATATTTGTAGGAACGTCCCTGTCAAAATACCGTTTCTAAGCATGGAAACGGCTTAGAACTAATGTTATTTATGTTGAAAATAGTTGAAAATCTATGGGCATACATTGGATTATATCAGATGACTAAAAGTAGCCGACACATCTTAGGCATTCAAAATGGAGGGCTACACAAATATTATTGGTGAATAAAGTGATAGGATGGGTCTTATTCCTTAGTTAAAGGGTTAGTTCACCCAAAAAATTAAATTATCCCAAAGTTTACTCATCCTCAAACCATCCTAGGTGTATATGACTCTTCTTTCAACCAAACACAATCGGAGTTATATTCAAAAAATCTCCTGGCTCTTCCAATCTTTATAATGGGAGTGAATGGTATCTGAGATTTTGAAGCCCAAAAAAGTGCATCCATCCATCATAAAAGTAATCCTTAGGGTTCCATAGGGTTAATAAAGGCCTTCTGAAGCGGAGCGATTAGTTTTTGTAAGAAAAATATCCATATTTATAACTTTATAAACTATAATCACTGGCTTCCGGTAATGGCCGTACGCGAGTCAAGTTCCGGCGGAAGAGTGACCTCTGTCCCGACGCAGGATGTAGGAGTAGCTTAAGCTTAGGTAAGAGTAGATGCCTCTCGCAGTTCAAACAAATAGGGCTGGGCAACAAACTCAAGCTTCTCTTATATTCTTGTTTTAGACTTCTAATTCGTGACCGGTGTTTTGTTTTGCTCTTTCCTATGCGCTTCCACGTTTGTCAATAAGTTATGCGTCGGGTCAGAGGTCATCCACCCGAACTAGACTTGCGTACATCCATTACCGGAAGCCAGTTTATAAAGTTATAAATATTAATATTTTTCTTACAAAAACGCATCGAAGCTTCACTTCAAAAGGCCTTTATTAACCCCTGGAGCCATATGGATTACTTTTATGATGGACGGATGTGCTTTTTTGGGCTTCAAAATCTTAGGTACCATTCACTCCCATTATAAAGCTCGGAAGAGCCAGGATATTTTTTAATATAACTCCTATTATAGTTGGCTGAAAGAAAAAAGTCATATACACCTAGGATGGCTTGTGGGTGAGTAAATTATGGGATAATTTTCATTTTTGGGTGAACTAACACTTTAAGAATCAAAACAATATGTCCTGGAACAGTATATATTTATTAAAAACCTATAAAAGCTACTATTGGCTGCACAAATGCATAAGGAAATAAAAGCATGATAGAACTGTTCTACACCCCTAAAAACTGTTCTTTTTTTTAGGCAGTACTAGCTCATAGATCTGAGGGGGACTGTAAACTTGCTGACTTAAAGATGAAGGGAGAGAGTCTATGTTCCTGTGAAGATCTAGAAGAGGACAAATATCAGACAATCCAACAGAAATTACAAGATGTACAGCAAGAGTGGACTGGAGTTTTGACGGATGCTCTTGAGCTAAAGAACCAATCAGAATTTGAGGATTCTCTTTCCAAGGACCTTCAGGCTCTTCAAGAACAAGAGGAGAGCACTCAATCTTGGATCAAAGAGCAGCATCTGAAGATTGAATTGCTTGAAGATACTCCATTACAAGAGAGAATGAATGAAGCTCAGGTAAGAGACAAAGCGTGATATTCAACCTTTAACAAATTTGTCTGACTTACTTGCTGACATGTTTTATTGATTTATTTACTCTAGGCCATCCTGAACTCCGAATCAGAGGGAGATTATAAGCTTGCCGCACTGAGGAGGAAAGCAGAGGGTTTGTGCTCTCGAGAAGGCCTGGAGGAGAAGAGAAAACAGGAAATCCAACTGAACCTAAGATCCATTGAAGAAGAATTGAAGAAGGTCCTGGCAAGAGCTCAGGAACTAAAGAACCAGGCTGAGCTCCAGGATTCTGTGGAAAGGGAGCTTCAGAATGTATATGCCCAGGAGGAGACCACCTGGTCCTGGGTGAAGAACCAGAAAGATGGCCTGGACTCACTGGGAACAAGCACTCATGGTACACAGAACCAGATTGAGGAGAGACTAAGCAAAGCACAAGTAAGTAGTTTAATATGGAGAAACTGAATAAAAAATTAAGGAAACTTTAAATTCTGCTGATGATGTCCATAGTGAAACGCTTATTTAAATGATGAAAACGTGGTTGTCAAGAACAAGTATACCCCTCTGTCTTTCAGGCAATTCTAAGTCTTCACTCTGAGGGCAACTCTAAGATTGCTACCCTGAAAAGGACAGTAGACCATCTATATATCTGTAAAGATCTTGATGAAGACACAAGACATTCTCTCATTGAGAAACAGAAAAAAGTAGAGGAGGAGTGGAAGGCAACACTGCAGCAAGCACAGGAGCTGCATAGGTTTGATATAATAATTCTATATGTAAATGGTAATTGCATACAGCACTAACAGATTATTTAAATGATTGCAAATAATCATATATTCCGCAGTCTGCTGAAAAGTGTAGTGGAACGCCTGGTGTCCTGCCAGTGTCAGAAGGAACAGCTTCAGTCTCGTCTGGAGCAGGTGAAACAGCAGACAGCTGCACTGCCACACCACTTCCCCTGGCCTGGTTTAGGGGATCGAAGGCACACAGTGGAGCAGACCAAGAGTCTGCTAGACCGTACCAGAGCCCTGACCCCATCTCTGTCTGCTGTCCGAGCGCTCGGGAGGGAGATGAGCCAGCTGACCCGTGATTCCAGCTGGATCGATCCATCCTGGGCCACCATGGAGGAGTCCATACCCGAGTTGATCAAAGAGATTACGGTAAGGCTGTAGGGGAGTGCTGTGCTAAATATTTCTGACTAATTGTGACTAATAGATAATAGAAAGCTGATTTATGTGTATGAAGTTCTTTTTGTATGTGTGCTTGCATAGGAGTTTTGCGTAAATCTTGAAGAGGAGATACGGAGAGAGCGAGTTTGTGCTCAGCTAGTTGAGCAGCACACCGTAGCTCAAGATTGGCTGAGAGAGCAGGTCAAAGGTTTCGGTGCCCTGCCCATTGAACGCCATGGGTTACTAGGCTCTATTAACACACTTAAGGTCTGTTTGAATTCTTTGTTATTGTATGTATTTTATTAAGACTGTCAATTTAATGCATTAGTTTAATTTCACTTAAATGTTTAAAAAAAATGAAAAGTTAAATATGTTCCCTTTCATAAAGGGAAAGAAATTCTTTAGAAAATCTTTTTTGATTCCTTTTTTCAATTTGATTTTTTTTTTTTTGACAGCTCTAATATTTTTCCCTTTTTCCGTCAAACCTGTTAATTTATAAAATCATAAATATTTTATGGTAACACTGTAAGCTTTGAGTAAAATTATCATGTTTCTTAACCTTTCTAGGCGCTTCTTCAGACCGTAGACAGGGAAAAGAGAGAAATGAAAGAGCTGGATGCTGTTAAAGATTCCCTGATGGACCTTTGCACTCCAGGAGGTTGTGATGCCCTGACCTTAGAGGTCAGCCATCTTCATGACCTCTGTGTGTTCTCGGAGAAGGAGATGAGGGAACGGTTATCTGTGTGTGAGGCCAGATTGAGTGAAATCGACCTAAGGCTTGCTGGAAGTGCACAGATTCTCAGGGAGCAGGCAGAGAGCCTCCTGGATGAGCTCCGTGCTCAGGACCACTCTTTAGGATGTCTAGTGGATAGCCAGAATATCAGCCAGCTGCAGGAAAACTGGCATAGCTTCAAGGTATTGTGGGAATATGCTAATTATTCTATGTTCAGTTGGTTTGTTCTAAAACTTAAGAGAAAGTAAATGTATCCAAACCTTAGGCCTACTATTTTCCTTTTAAATTATTTTCTCATAGACATGTGAGAGAGACGTTGAGGCTTTAGAGGGCAAAGTTCGTGACCTTAGTCAGGCCCTTCAAACGGTCCCACCTGATGAAGAGCCCCCTATTGATGTCATATCCATAGTGGACAAAGTTACACAACAATATTGCAGGTACATACAGACATGTTGCTTGTCAAATATTAAGCTGTTTAAAACAGAAAGGTCTATAATAATGTATTTAAATTTGTGCTGTCAACAACGCATTAACGCATGCAATTAATTTTTTCCAGTTTAACTCGTAAAAAATATTTAACGCAATTTACGCACATCCATTTTTTTTCTGCCATCCTTTAGCTAGCGTTACATTATATGATCACGCATGCAAATGCTTTTAAACCATTGACAAGACAAACAAGAATACGCTGTCTGTGAATGTCGTGTCTTGCACAGAAAGACGCACACCAGTATTGAGTTCTCTTTCACGCTTGAATGAACAATGACACACACAATTATGCTAAAATGTCCATTTTGTCAAATATCCTCACAAGAGCAGTCTTAAATGAGTTAAATAATGTCTTAAATGAACTTAAAGAGTTTCGCGTCATGTGCAGCAGCAGCAAATCTTAACGTGACAGCAGCCACTAATGCTCTCTGTCATTAATGTTAATCAAAGAACAAAGGTAACAGAAAATTACTCACTGCTCTTGACTAATGATCTTTTGTAGCTTTAATAAGGATTAATCTTTATTTAATTTATAATTTATATCTTATATCTTTTACAGGTAGGAAGGGCACTTTTTTAACATGAGTTTATGTAAGGATTGTTTAAAGTTCACTTAAATTAAAAGTTGTTATATTTTTTGAAACCTAATAAATGTAAAAAAATGATAGCTTTCAATTACATTGTAGTTTTGAATGGCTATAATTAATGTTTAAAATTGGGAGGAGGGATCAATTTCATTAAGACATCTGTAGCAGTAAGCTATTAGTATCAGTGATACTTTGCCTTCATTCATAAAAAGATGCCATTAAACAAATATTTAAAATATATTGTCTTTATTCTGTTTCTACATTAATTTGGAGATTAACTGTGAAATTATTCCATTATAAAATATATAAAAATATTTTTAATCGCTATTAATCACAGAAAAAATGTGTGATTTAATCTAGTTAATTTTTTTTAATCGATTGACAGCACTAATTTAAATCTGAAACCAGTTTATTTAATTGTACTATAGATAGCATGTTTGTCTCACAGTTATAGCATAATGTTGTATTATATTACAATATAATATTTATTTATTGGATGTGCATTTTGGAGAATCATAATTTTATTTTTCAGTCTGCGATCAAAACTGTCGGAAAGGCAGAATGACTGTGCAGACAGCACTGTGCAGTGTGTGAGACAAGCCTTACAAAACATACAGTCATGGAACCAGATGACACATGCAAATCCTCCCGGCAGCTCAGCCTCATCCATGCAGGTGTGTTTGTGTCTTAATATGCATGCAGTGTGTGAGTACAAAACACTGCACCTGCAGTATACTGGTCCATTTGAACAAGTAAGGTTGCTGTTTCAGTGTAAACATACAACATTTTTACTCTTTAGGCTGCAATTGAGGAAGGTGTGAAACTATGTAAAAGCCTGCAAGTGGCGCTATCCCATAAAGAACTCCTGAGGGACTGTCTAGGCCCTGACTTGGCAGGCAAACTTGAAAGAGATGGACTGAAAACCCTAAACGAGGCAGAAACTAACACAAATGACCTTAAACAGGATCTTAAGGTGAGTGTGACTCAATTATGTGGGATGGTGTTTTAAAGGGGTGGTTTACTGCTTTTTTTCTTTGCATGATTGTGTTTATGGGGTGCAATATAACATGTCTAAGTGTCTGTTTTTTTTAAAAAGCCTTATTTTTCATAAATTTCACCTTTATTGTAAGCCGCTTTCTCCTCTGTCATTTGAACGACCGGTTGACTTCCTGATTCTATGAAACCACTCCCTCAGAAACAGGCAATGGGCTCAGACTGGTTAGTTGGGCCGGTGTGTTGTAATTGGCTAAACTGCGTAGTGCACGTAGTCGAAAACTTCACGCCCATTACCTTTACAGGCGAAAGCTGCATGTGCTCCGGTCAAACGTAAATAGTGTCAATAGCCTACTGCCGTATCAGTTTGAGCCAGAATCAGACCCAGAAAGAGGCAATGAAGAGAGTCAAGCAGAACCTCCCCATGGCTCTTACAAAACGTTTCTGAATGGTACATTTTATTATTATTATTCTATTCTATTCTTTTCTATTCTACTATTATTATAAGAATTTCAATACGCTGTTACTTAAAAATGCTACTGCTGCTTATAGCTTTTGAGATACGGTTTTCTCCAGATTAAACATTTAATATAACTGAATAAATGATAGAGTAATATCGTTTTTTAAAGTTATTGTTTTATCGATATAATGAACAACCGTTTATCTATTCACAAAACTTAGTTTACTCAGTGTATTGTTTTCTTTAGGTGTACACGTTTGTCTTACACACACAAAATAGCATCGAACTAACTGGCTACTATAAACAAACAGCGTTGGCATTGGTTTACTTTCTTGATCAAATCGAAAAATTACGTCATAAAGTATACATGGAAAATACATTTACAAAATTAGTACATAATTACAAATTCAGGTCCAAAATGTTTGTACGCGTTTGTCATAGACACATGAAATAGCATAACTAAGTGGCTACTAAAGCCAGCGCTGGCATTTGTTTAAGTCCTTGATAAAACTAAAACATTACGTCTGAAATTATACATGCAAATACAATTAAAATTATTAAGTCTTACTTACAGGTTGTGGCCCAACAACTGCTGCCTCTGGTTTTAAAGTTGGAACTGCTTCATGTTTTAGTAACAGTTGAATCCGGTGTTGCACCGGCATTGAATTCGTGGAGTTTCTGGAAGCTGTCTTCCGTAAAATGCGCAGCACAGAGAGCTAAATTACGATTGTAATTTTCTGGAACATAATCAAACATAAATTGTAGCCATTGTTGACGAACTACAGCGTCCGTAGGAAGCCCGAACACAGAAGACCTGACAGCTGGGTGAAAATAACACACTTTCAACGGCATGGCTACTGCTCTCCACTAGCTATAACTCTTCCTCTTCGACAAAGCACAGAAATATGGCCATGCCCCCTTTTTTGCATATTCCGGAGGGAGGGTTGATTATGGGTTGGTTACGTATAAAACCTGGGAGTATCTCGTTGTAGTCCCATTCGAGTCGTTTTTGTAGGCATTAAACTTCCTGATTTTTAAAAGACGATATCTCTGCTTACGTTGAACTTTCAGCGCAGCAACTTTGCAGATACTGTTCATGCACCAACAGCAACATTACACACTATTTAAAATGAAAAAAGTGAAATCGCAATCAACCACCCCTTTAAATGAAATATCTAGAGGTTTAAACATGAGTTTCTGTTTCAGAATTTTGAGGAGAAGGTGAAGCAGGAAGCTCAGAGGTTGTCACTAGAGGCTCAAAGCATTCAGTTAGAATCACGGGTACAATTTTCACATTCGAAAACATATTTCTTGACTGTTGTTCTAGACTTTTCTAGACAATGTGCAGCAATAATGTATGATACATACCATTTGTAGGTTTCTGCTGTGACACCATCGACCAAGGAGTCTGAACAGTTGGAATTACATTCTACCTCATCCTTTATCACTGAGAGCTGCGAAATGATGGATAACCGTGAGGTACAGCCATCTGAAAACCCTGAAAGCAAGATTCCTCTATGTGTAATCTCAGAAACTGCAACAGAAAAAGAAGTTCATGCTGCAAGAAAATCACCACCAATATTAGAAATTGATGCTGAACTGGCTGATGTCAAAACAACTGTACCGTTAACCATGGAGATTCTACCTGAACCAAACATAAGAGTATATGATTCTGCTGTTTCTACAAGCAGCCATGGAGCAAATGAAGCTGAAAAAGAGAATTTAATTTCTGTTGCTTTGGAAACAAAAGTTGATAATGATGAGGTTGCAGATGAAAAGAAGTCCACTTCCTCGTCTGCAGCTCTCCATAGCTTGGAAACCACAGTGCAAAACACAGAATCTCAGTGCTGTGGAATTCCAAGTCTGAGCTCAAAAGGACAAGAAAGCCAGTTGTCTGTTGAGGTTGTGAGCTTAGACTCTTTTGCTGAAAGTGTGAAGAGTGTGAACATTGAAGCAGTGACTGTAGAATCAGATAAAGAGGAAGAGTGCTCATATATTCAAAATTTTCAAGAGCAACCTGGTGAAAAAGGTGAAGCACAAACAAAAATAGTTGCTGAGCTCAATTTAGATGTGGATACTTTACACATACAGAGTGTAGACACACCCACAGACAGTTCAGTGAGGACAGCCTCTCCTAGTGCTATTGTAAATGAGAAGACATTGTGTCCAACAATGGGAAAACAAGATGATGGAACTTTGGCTTCTCCAGAAGCTGAAATGTCTGACATAGCAAAAGAAGCAATCAACATTCAGTCTTTTCTTAATGAGGCAGGTATGGTGAGTGTATCACATATTAGTTCAGCAATTGAACCAGAACAGTCACAGCTCACTGAAATAGACACCAACAGACAAGTGCAAACAACCACAGCCCCACTTGCTGATACACCAGGTAGTGGAGATGCTGCTTCAAGAAGTATTGGCACATTTTCTTGGAACAATGGACCAAATGCTACAATTGCTGACAGAGAGGGCAACTGGACTACAAATAATGGCCCGCGTGAAATTCAACAGCGATATATTATTCTAGACTTCCCTGAGGGGGCGGAGATGCAGAGACGTCATGCTCATGAAGCTACTCCAATTAGGGACCCTACTGAGACTCAGATTCAGGTGTCTGAAATAATGGAGACAGAAGGTGAGGCAAAATCTGCTGAAACAGAAACAGGGGTTCTAGCCAACACAAACAGACCATTAGAAGCACCAGAACAATCTGAACCAGTTGAAGCAAACCAAAACCTTCCAACAAGCCAGGTTGGAGAAGTCATGCATGTCATTGTAGAAGAAAAGACAAAAAAGACCCTGTCAGGTGTTGATCCTAAACCTCCAATCAAGCAACAAAATGAGGGAGAAACTGAGATCCAAACAAACCAGATGAATGTCTCCACACTAGAGGAGAAACCTGAGGGGGCAGAGGCCATGGGTGTCATTTTGAGAGAAGAGACAAACAAGACCCCATCAGGTGATGAAGCACAATCCACAGAAATTGAACCTAATCTGACACCTCCAAACAAGCAACGGAATGACAGGGAAACTGAGGTCCAGTCAAAAAAGTTGGATTTTTCACCAGAGGAGCAAACTGAAGGTGGAGATGTCATGCATATCATTAAAAAAGAAGAGACAAGTGAAAAAGCACATTCCATAGAAGCCGAACCTAAACCAACGCCTCCAGTAAGGCGAAGAAACGATAAAAAGAGTGATATCCAATCAAACAAGGTGAATACCTTAACAACATCAGAGGAGAAACCTGAAGGTTTAGAGGCCATTGATATCATTGTGGAAGAAGAGGTAAAGATGGCTCCATCAGATGATAAAGTACAATCCCTAGAAGCTGAACCTAAACTTACTCCACCAGTCAGGCGACAAAATGAGGGTGAAACTGATATCCAATCGAACAAGGAAAACGTCTCAACAACACCAGAGAAGAAACCTGACGGTGGGGACACCATGCATATCACTGAGGAGGAAGTGACAAAAAAGGTCACATCTGTTGATGAAGCACAATCCATAGAAGTTGAGCCTAAACCAACGCCACCAGTCAGAAGACGGAATGAGAGTGGAACTGAGGTCCAATTTGACATGGTGGATGTCACACCATCACCTCCCACCAGACGACATAAAGGTGATAGGTTGTCTTTAAACTTTGAATCACAGATAGAGGGAGAAATATTTCCCACCCCACCAAGCAGAAGACGTAAAGAGAAAATGGGAAGTGAGACGTTTTCTCTTGATTTAGAGTCCCAACCCACACCACCAGCAAGACGACGTAAAGAGAAAGAAGATAGAAGATTATCGCTAAATCTAGAGACCCAACCCACACCACCAGCGAGACGACGCAAAGAGAAAGAAGATAAAAGATTATCGCTCTGTCTGGAGGCCCAACCCACACCACCAGCAAGACGACGCAAAGAGAAAGAAGATCAAAGACCTTCCCTTCATTTGGAGACTCAACCAACACCACCAGCAAGACGATGTAAAGAGAAAGGAGAAGATCAAAGATTATCAATGGATCTGGACACTCAACCCACTCCACCATCAAGAAGACATAAGGATAAGCCAGAGAGTGACACATTACTTTACAGTGCTGAATTAGGAAAAAGTGATGATGGACAAACTGGTGAACATAAAGACAGCGAAGAGCCAGCTGTTAAACCAACTCCACCTGTCAGACGCAAAATTAGTAAAATAGAAAGTGATGTGACATTAGCAATTTGCAAAAACCAAGAAGAGAAAGAGATCTTTGTGAAACCTACACCACCAATAAGAAGGAAAGATTGCAAAGTTGAAAAAGATATAGTCAGAGGTGCTTTTGTATTGAAAGAAGAGATAAGCATAATTAAACCAACTCCACCTCTGAGACGAAAAGACAGCCAAGCAGAGACTGAGATAGTTTTCACCACTTCTAAAAGTCAACTTGAAGAAGTCCTACCAACTCCTCCAACCAAGCGAAAAAAAGATCAAATAGAAGCTGACAGCGTTCAGTTAATGCCAGAAGAGCCACCGGTGATATCAACTCCAACAACCAGCCAAAAAGAAAGTTCAGGGAATGAAATGTTTTGTGCAAAACTGGAAGTGGAAACTTATGTTGAACCAATAGCTAAACAGGAAGATAAAGAGGAGTGTGACACTAAGCCATTAATTGGTTGTGAGCATCAAGAGGAGGGGCAGGATTCTGATACCTTGGTCCCAGAAACTATAAGTGTTCAAACGGAGAGCATCAGTGAGATGCAGGTAACTTTAATATGCATGATTTTACCAAAGGAACAAACCTGCATGATGGTGTGGTATCTGCATCTTGGACTCTTTATTGAGATCTTCAACTAAGGACGTGTGCTTTTAGGGCCAAAATGAAGTCTCCATTACCAAGCACAGCTAACAGATTTGGTTTTAACTCAATGGAAAATTTGTTAGAAGATTGTTTTTTCCATCAAACACCTGTGGCTCCTGAATTGGATCCTTTTTGTGTCTTTATATGTTGGTCTGGCTTTGGCTGCCTTACCACAGAGACAATCTCATCACATGTTGCACCATGCACTGCCTTTTATCAGTGAATAAAGATTTCATTCTTTTAATATTGTCATGCTCATAGAGAAGGCATAGATATTTGTTCTGTTCCCTCTTCTCTTTCTTATGGTACTGTGTATGTTTGGAATGGCTTTTTGAGTTTGATTTTGTGTTTTTTAAAACCATAGTTGATTTTGATTGCTTAAATTTACTTAATTTACTGCTCTAATTTCTCAGTTGTCTACAATCTTTTGTCCTGTGCAAGTAATATTGTAGTTGCTAGTCTTCAGTTCAACAATTAGTTTACTCTGTTATTCTTTTATGTGTTGCAGCCACAGGATCAATATGTGGATTTTTCTCTGCAAGTTGGTCTTACCACTGAAATCTCTGAGAGTCCAGCAGAGGAAGAGCCAAAGGGACCCACAATGAAGGATTTATTTGTGGAGATCGAAAACATGGCTGAAAAAGGACCAAAAAGTGTACTCATGGAGGTAATATTTAAAATTAACCACTATAACATCAAATTCAAAATATTTTCAATCAATTTAAACAATGTCAATGCGTTGTACGGTACATTTAGAATAAACATAAACAGGAAATGTGCATTGTGTCAGCTGTCCTTTCAGAAAGCTTTTATTTTTTTAGGGTATACCACATGAAAGTATAGAGAAACTTCTTGACACGTCCAGCACGGATCTTGAAGCTCAGTTAAAAAGACTAGTGTTTCAGTTACTGGACCTTCGAACTTGTCCAGCTGCTCTGAACTCCGCAGACATGGCTAAACAACTAGAGGAGGCTGAGGTGGATCTAAGATTTTTCCTTAGCCTATTTCCTATTTAATATGTAAATGCAGTGTTACTGTTTTTTTTTTTAAGTAATCATTTTTATAAAAGAATTCCAAGTTATGGCTGAATGTGAGCTCATTCAATATTTTATAGTGTATTGTTATACTATCTTAGGAATGTAGAAGATGTGCCCAGAGACAGGTATCTATGCTGTCTAGGCAAGACCAGGCTAATGGAGACATTGGCACTGGCACTAATGGCACAGTACATGACCCCGAGGGCATGCAACAGCTAACCGCCCAATGGAGTGCAGTTTTGTGGGATGCAGCGAGCTCTGTTCATTCCAAGGAAGTACAACTACAGATGGTTACAGATTTTGACAGACAGACCAAGAAAGTCAAAACTACTCTGGAGAGACTCAAAACTGAGCGTGAGGCACTAAGAACGTGAGTATTTACTATTAAGCTAGTTGATTTTTATACTTATCACTCTGAAAACGGAGCAAGTTTATTGCTGAATTAAACCTCTGGTTATTAGCATGGAAAGCAAAAATGTGTCTTATATATCTCTAGATCTCCAGCCATGAGCAGTTTTGCTGAGGAGGAGAGGCTGCGCTCTTTCTTGAGAAACATGGAACAGGAAAGGACAGCTCTCGGTGAGCTAATTCACACTCGTGCAAAACTGTCCCCCCACCTCAGTCTGCCTGAGAGACAAGCAGTGGAAATACAACAAAACAACTTGCAACACCAGTGGAGGGCCCTGGAGAAGGATGCAGAGATTGCTCTTTACATGGTTAATGCTTATGCTAAAGAAAGTGGCAGCCTTCTTCAAAATGTCGGTGCCTTAAAAGACCATCTCAAGAACATTCAGAAAACCTTGGATGTATTGAAATCCTCCCCAGTTTTATGGGATGGCAAGAGAGCTCAAGAAATTATGAATATAAATGCTGATCTCACTTCCACCCATCAGCAGCACCTCTACCTTCAGCAGACCTCTGAGGCACTTGCCCAGGAATTCCAATTCAAGGCAGAGACATCCAGCGTAGAGCAGGACCTTCAGCATATCAAAGATCAGCTCGATCAAATAGGCGAACAGTTAGCAGCTGCAACCCCTAGCAGCAGCAACCCAACGTTAAGTAAAATTGTAAAAGTAATGACAGATGCTCTAGCTTGGGCCAAGCAGACAGAATTTGACATTAAAGGACGCCAGAAAAAGGTGTCTCTGCTTCCAGAAGAGGTACATCGACAGATTAAAGATTTAAAGAAATTGCAATCAGAGATGAGCTCCAAGCAAGCCCTGTTGAAGGCCTTGGTTGAGGAAGTCAATGAACTTATTCGTGACCTAGATGAGGATGATGTTTCAATGGTGACTTCATCCTTGAAAGCCCTAGAAGATTTGTCCAAATCAACATCAGGAAAACTGGCCAAGGCAGTTCACGAGATGGAGTCAGGGCTTCAAACCCGGGAGAAGATGTCAGAGCAGATAGCAGATGTTGATTCCTGGGTGGTTGGACATCTCTGGAGGGAAGCTTTGAGGAGAGAGGATTATCAAAGTTTGAGTTCGGCAGACCTGGATCGCAGGTTGAGGCAGATCCAGGACACTCTTGGAGAGGCAGAAAAGCAGTCCGCTGTCACTGAAGCTCTTCTGATGAAAAGCAGAGACATTGCATCAGAGCTACATGTCTCAGAGAGTACTCAGCTCCATGGAAAACTCATCAACCTTCAAGAAGACATCAAGGGTATTGTTATCTATGAGAAAGCATGTTGCCAGAAAGTTATGGATGTCATACAAAGCCAAGAATCCTCTCAAAGGAAGGTATCATCTCTTGAGAACAGCCTGAGACAAATGTTAGTTGATTTAAAAAGACACAGGTTTCCTGTTACCAAGGATACCCTCTCTGTTATCGAACCCTTTAAACAGATGATTGTGGAGCGCAAATCTCAGGTTGAACAAGTCAGTCCCTGTGCAGAAGACAAGAGAAGAGAGCTATTATGTGTTATCACTGAACTGCACCACAAAATGATCGATTTGGATCTCAAAGCACAAGCTCATGAAAGGTACTTGAGTCTCAGTCAGTGTATTGAAGATCTAAAGGAAGAAATGGAGGCTCAGATTCCAAGGACCAAAGATGAGAGCATCAACAAAGAGGAACGCTACAGAGCCTGTCAGAACCTACTGATCCAAATCCCTTTAATGAAACTCTTGTGTGAGGAAACAAGAGTTGAACTCCAGGAAATCATAGCAGATCTTTATCCATCTCAGATCTCTGCTGAACAAATAAGACTCAAGCAAATCTTGGAAAGTCTCAAAACCTCAGAATTGACATTGAACAATAATCTTCAGATACTGGAATGGGATCTGCTGAAACATATTCACTACCCATCAGAAAAGAGAATAATTCAGCAGTTCCTCAAAGACACCAATGAGGAGCTAGAAAAGCCTTGTTGTATTGAACCAAAAGGAGGAGTAATTGAAAAACAATTAAGAAAGTGCCTTGTGCTCAGAAAGACTGTAGAATCTAGAATGCATGTGCTTGAGTTTCTTGAAAAAAAGATTGGAGCTCAACCTCCACAGGACTCCAAACAGCTTACTTGCTTGAAAGATATGGTTTTGGAAAGGTGTGATCAACGAATGGTGAGTTTGATGCGTTTCATCTTCGACTCACAATTTCATGGACCTATTTCTTTGCAATATAATTGGTATAAATATAAATGTTTAGAAATATACATAGAATCTTTATTGAAAATATACATTTAAGCATATAGACTTCAAGGAATATTTTTGCTCTCTTTACAGGTAAGTTTAACTAAAGCCAAAGAACTGTTGAGGAACTACACCAAGGCAGTGATTGATACCATTCGGTTCCTCCAAAGAGCTGCATTGGTCCTTCTTCCCTCAATCTGCTCTGCTAGAAGCTGCTCAGAAAGACTCAAAGACACTCAGCAGGCTTTATTGACCCTTGACACAGAGTTCCAGTCACATATTTCACAGCTCCAAACTCAAAACCCACACCATCCCTGCTTCAATCCACAGCTAACTGAATTTCTACACATAGAGCTTCTAGGCGAGCTCTTGGTCAGGCTATCGACCCTCAAGGCCCATGCCCAAATACAACTAGAATCTCTGAAGAGGTACATAGTAGGAAACCTTATTGTATATACTTTAGTGTATAACAACACAGAGATCAGAGTTTTTCCTCATAGTAAATTTTCATAATCACTAATGAATTTGTGAGATACTTAATAAGCATTTATTTTATATACAATATACTCACTGTGCTTATCAAATAGTATCATTACCATATATCCTGTCATCAATTTCTAAATGCCTCATGTGTAAAGTAATTAATTTCTTGTCCATAACAAGGTGTGTTGAGTGCCAGAAACATTCTCGTAAATGCTATGAGGAGCTTTGCCAGGAAGTGAGAGACTCAGAAACATTGCTATCACAATGTGCTTCCAAAAAAAATACTTCACACAAAGACTGCAAAGACCAGCAACTGAAACTCAAGGTAAAGGCAATAAGACCCTTTTTTTAGCATTAGCTCCCCATATAACCGAAAGATCTGCATCATATATCTGTTTTGCCAATTTATGCAATAAGATACATATGGTTTGGCTGTTAGGCTAATTTAATCAAACATATTCCTTATCTTTTTAGGCTGTAGGGGAAGAGGTTGCCATGCTTCTTGGAAAACTGGAGAATCTGAGAGAATGGTGTTCATTATATGGATGTAGAGCCAACAGGGAGGATGCAGTGAGTGCAGTCTGGGGGCAAGTGGCAAGATTGCAGCGCTGTGCCAATGATCTGCAGACACGCTCAGGACAAATGGAAGCAGAGTGGAGCTGTGTCACAAGGAGTGTAAGTGCCATGACCACAACTGATAGCGAGTATTTGACCCTCTGTACATCAACATTCATGTGAAATAACAAAGAAAGCTTGTTTTCTTTTGCTGTCATTCTACAGGTGGAGCAGGCAGCCGCTGTGTTGGAGCAGGTGGATGCAGAACTTCCAGACAGCAGCAGAAAGAATCTGACTGGTGACGAGCTGCAGGAACTGCTGCTATTCTGTTCCCAATACCAAGACAGACTGGACTGTGAACACAGAGCTCTCTCTGCATTGGAATTAAGAGCTGCGAGGTTGCTTGGTATTCCGCCCCACCTGGAACAGGCTCCGCCCATTGAGCTGTGCCAGAAACTTCATGCCCTGCAGGAGCGTTACCATAGGTCAGAAATCTACTTGGTTTTCTGTTTTCTTTTCTTTCATCACATTCTGAGATATTTGAATTATTGTTTTCTCAAAACATTTATGACTTTTGCCTTATTTCCAAATGTGGACTCCATGTCCCAGTGATGCATGTGTTAATTCCAAATCAGTGGGCTTACAAAATAAAGTGGGTCAATGTTAGATGCCAATGTCCCGTCACAGAGAGGGCCAGCAAGCACATGCCTACTTCAGAACATTAAACCACACAGTCTCAGCTAAATATTTATATTTAAGTTTACCTATATAAATTTTTATATTATGCTGAACAAGAACATACCAATGTATGGATTCTGGGACATGTATCAGCATTTATAGCATCCATTTTGCAGTTAGGACTTGGACTGAGAGTTTAACGTATTTTGACTTGTATGTTCTGCAGTCTGAAGGAGCGGAGCACTCAGGGTCAGAGGGCAGTAAGAACAGAGGTGGAGGAAAGGGGACGAGTGCAGGAGCAGCTGGAGGGAGTCCGAGAATGGCTGGAATCTGCCACCTCTCTCCTCTCTGTACTAGAGCACGAACCCAGCAAGAAACAGCTACAGGTTAGTCATCTGGTTTGTGACTTGTGCTTTGATGAACTTTCTTCAGTTTAAATGTTTTTGTTTTTTTACATGACATGAGTTAAAGAATTGGATTATAACTTTGCACAGGATAGGTTAGTACAGTACGAAAATCTATCGCTCCAGCCTGAGAATTACTAATGCTTATGAGATGAAAAAAAAGGGGATTTGCCATTGACATAATGTTCTGTTTGTCCCTGACTGCAGCCAGCAATCTTCATTATCTCTGCTCTGAATAATACCTCTCACTCGTGAAGTCCCTTTTGTGTTTGGAAGTAACTAGCATCAACTAACGACACTACTAGCTTGACTACATTTTTTCAGTAGGATGACAGCTGATCTGCTTTCAAAACAGTGTTGTTTTTTTAATTGCAGTGTAGCAGCAGGAACATGCCTCATTAGTCCCCAAGGATTCCTGTTTTTTGTGTTTTTGTTTTTGTCTTTTGTAGTGTAGATTCAGTGTGCCCCAGACTAAACAGATCTCATGATGACATACTGAAAAAGCAAAACAAATGCACATACAAAAGTTGCATTTTACAAATGAATAAACCTAAATTGACACTGACAGATTAATGAATGCTGTAATGAGGTTTGTGTCTGGGCAGCAGAGATACTGTACTACTGGCATACAGTGTTGTTTAATCATAGGTTTCATTGATTATCCCAACCAGGCTGTTTCGAGTGACAAGCAATTTGTAGAAATGGAAACCAAGAAATCGTCAAAATATCCTATTGTTTAGAGCTTAACACAACTGTTGCTGGTTTAGACGAAGCTTTGCGCTTCATCGCTTCATGTCTAGTTAGAACTCTGTGTGAAAGAGACTGTTTTTTGTGCTGAATAGGCTGTTCCATCCAATCAATTCAAACACACACACTCTTAAAGATTCAAAGACTTTTAAACAGTTATTCTCTTTCAAACACACACAACACTTCTGTAGACTCTGCTGTTTTTCTCTCTCATTACCACACACAGATGAGAGGGCTAGTGTTTTAGTGTTCTGGTTAAATAGCTGAGTCAAGTCAAACATTCCCACACAATCTTTCTTTTCACTGTTTCAGATACACACACACTCCTTCTCTCTTTTTCTCAAGCACACACGTTTGATTCAGATTTTCCCACACTCACACACACCTGTAAGTGGATCCTCCAGGTTTGGTCCCAAAGCCAATAATGCATTCTCGCTCTTACTCACACAATCCATCTTTCAGTTCAGTTTGCTCAAATCTGTCCTATATGATATTGAAAAAATGCTAACGCAATAAAGGAACAGAATGTTTAGGAATGAGCATAAAACCATGAAGAACAGAGGTCCAAATAAAACACAAACAGCCGCCAAATAGAATGATCTGAATGGATAATCTATTCCTTTCTCTCTCTCTCTCTCAAGCATGGTCCTTTCTGACTCTAAATCCCTCTGGGTTTTTGGTAATTTTGGGATCTTGTTTATGCAGCTTTTCTTCCCATCTTAAATGGCTCATTATAATATAAATAGAGGTTAGAAGCTTTATCTCACTAACTGGAGCCGGAGGAGGTGAAAGGGTTGAGAGAGCTAGAAAGCTTTTTAAGTGAATTGTCCTGGTTCTGTTATCTTAAAGCTTGAGAGACTAAGAGCATCATCAGTGACTGGGTCAACCAGCGAGACTAATGCTAAAGAGTGGTACTGGTACTGATATATCGCATTGTGCATCGTTTCCATGTGCTTTATGATGTTCCTATAAATTTACAGTAAGTGTTTTCTTCATTATACCAGTTTTTGTCTTTTGTCTTTTTGTGGGTGGGGGGGGGGTGCTATTATAGTGGTGTTGCTATTTCGTATCCAGTAGAATCTCAAAGTAGAAATTCTGGGCACCTTCCCACTCTTAAATGTATAACCTATTTTTATTATATATATATATTTTTTTTATTTTAGTCTGCTAAATGTTTGCTAATATTTGTTACGGTGTACAAAGAAAAATGAAAGAGCCTGAAGGGAAAAGCATAGGTATTGTATCTATACCTCACTGAGGATAAATTTATTAAACAATACTGCATATTTTTATATATATATTTTCATATAAAATGTATATACATAATATTATGTGTGTGTATGTATATGTGTATATATATATATATATATATATATATATATATATATATATATATATGTGTGTGTGTATGTATATATTAATTTTTTCTCTTATGTTTTCAATTTCCTAATTAATAATTAGTCGTCTAAAACGTCTGATAACATGAAATTCTCTTTTAAAGAATCTTATGTATTATTCCTTAAAAAGAAGTTAAACAATTTTGAATGAAAATATAATCTTTTTAAAAAAGTAAATTAGTCTGGTGTATAAGCATGAAGCCATTTTGTTGTCCCAAGCACAAGTAAATTAATTGTATGATATGACAAGGTTAGTTCAGGTAGTCTAAAATAACATTTCTAAGAACTTGGCAGTGGCCTAAAACATCACTAAATATAATTTTCTTTTTATATCATAATGAATATAATTATGTTTTCGCCATAGGAACAACCTTAAGTTTCAGATGTTTTATAGTCACTTTGCCGAGTCAGTTCTGCCCTCAGTGAATGCTTGTCTTATGTGTCACTTTTTCCATTCTTGTTTACGATGAACTCTGGTTTGGAAAAAACTCTTGTACTGAGAAGTATTTTTTTAAACGAAATGGATAAAATGGAAAAATGGTTTGTGCAGGACATTTATGTACTCAATACTAATCTAACCTAATTGATGAGTAATGTCCCCTTTCGCTCAACAGGAGGTTCACTCACAGCTGTGTACCCAAAAGGCCGTTCTGCAGCGTATTTCAGAAAGCTTGAAAATGATGTACTCTGACAAAAACACACCGATTCCCGAAGAGATAGATGGACTGTTACAGGAAGTCTCACAGTCATTACAGGAAGTGGAGGAGCAGGTTTGATGCATTCTTTAGAGTGGTTCCCAACTTATGTTTCAGGATCCAGATTTTACATTAATCAAAACAGACCTGCTATTTTTTGATTGAGAACTCTTCCTTTATATACTGTATGACAAACATTTTTTTTTTCTTAATTTAATATCAAATGTTCTTGTTCGAAAAGTACTGAACTCATACAACTAAATGTACTTCACACACACCCTGTAAACATTACACCTGCTGCAGTTTCATCACATCTTTAATGAATTAAGCGAGGAGAACATCTCACTCTAGAAGAGTTAGATCCCTGCATCAGAGACACATAATCTGCACACATTCATAGGTGTAAGAGGTGTTGCATCATCCATATACACATTCAAACACACACACAGACACGTATACTCCTGTTAGTAGAGTTTTGTCTCATAGGCACTTATTGTGTTTAATGATTTTTAAAAGTGAATATAGTAAATTTTTTGTTTCAATTGACATTTGTTTGTTTTGATGTCTATTTCATTGTCCATCTGTCTCGCTCACAGGTGAAGACAGCCGTGGAGAAAAGTGGCCCACTTCACAGGCTGGGTGCTAAAATCTCAGAGATTAAAGCAGGTCTGGGATCAGTTCAGAGCTGGTTAGAGCAGAAGAGCCAGAACTTCAGTGAAGCTGAGAGCACACAAAAGGTCAGAAATTAGTTTAGTCTACTTAGTCTAAAACTTGTTTCAAAAATTTTGTAAGCATATATTCATATTAGAGCCCATATGACAGATTAAAGTGTATCAGGTGTAACGCTTCATGTACGGTTTCGGTGCAGATATGGGCCGGATCTGGGCCGACACTATGTTGCTATCTGGGGTTTTTGTATTGGTGCATGCTAAGGTCATTAGCATTTATAAAGATACACTATAAACCAGTTTATGAACAATCTTTTTGCAATTTATGAAGAAATACACAGTATTGAGGTGAAGTACTTTACACATAGTTTGGAAAAGTATCTTTTTCAAAAACAGTTGATGCACACTCCCAATAATACATTTTAAAATTTATTAAAGATTTATTAAATTGATTTAAGTTATTAAATGAAATGCACAATATAATAGGCCATAAATCACTTTATTTTTCCATACTGTACTGATGTTACATAAACATTGTCGGTCTGAAAGCTCAAAACGCACCTGCATTTGCTTATGGCCTATAGGATAGGTGCAAGTTCTGTGAAACAGTGTTTTAAATCTTTTTTCTAAAAAATAATTTCTAAAAAATTATTTCTTTAGTCTAGAAACAGATTAAATAACCTATGGAAGATTTAATGCGTTTTTTTCTATATTGTTCCCTCGCAGCGAGTCTGGGACGCGCTGGATAATTTACACACTCGTCTGACGGCAGTTGAGGTGGAGCTACAGGACGTGAATGAAATGCATCCGGACGAGACCCGTCTGATTCTGGACAACCTGGCCAACACTCAGCAGACCCACACACGCCTCACCAAACAGGCTGAACAGAGAACCACCTTCCTCAGCAAGGTCACCTAAATAGACTCGCATTTAACCTAAAAATTAGCAAAGAAAGTTGAACATGATAGATTGAGATGGAAGGAAAACAAGAGTTTTAGTGTATAATAACTGACTTCAGTTGCATCTTGTTACCTAAAGTGTGTTATCTGCACTGTCCCTGTGTAGGTCCGTGATTGGCTGCAGGAGCATGAGGAGATGGTGAAGGGGTCACAGAGCTGGATCTCAGAGGCTCAGTCCTGGCTCACGACACCCTGCACATACACCACTGCCAGATGCCTCGACAGTCATGTAAACGCACTGCAGGTATTATTCTCAGAAACATCATTATCATTTAGGTGACAGTTACTTATTACAGGAAAAGTCCTCCTAGAAGAAAACTGCATCATCCCATTGTGGGGTTTGAACCTAGACGTACAGTATTTGGTTATATAGTGTATCAGGCAAAGGCCCTATTGTATAATTTTCATGTCTAATAATTGTGTGTGTGTTTCAGATGGTTCTGGATGATTCCGCTCAGATGAGACGGACTCTACAGGGTTTCAGCAGTGTGCTGACAGAGATGGGAAGTGTGTTTGATGTCAGTCCACTAGAGGAGCAGCTCTCAAATGCTGATCGACGTGTGGCAGACATGCAGCACAGCCTTCTGGGACCCCTCTCTCAGCTGGAGCATGCAGCAGCAGTGAGCACACAGATTTTTACAAAACTATATATATATAATTTAATTTTAAATTTAATTACTTAATTTATGAATAATTTTCCCAGAGAGGGATTTTTTCAGATTAAACTCACTCTTGAGGATAATTTTGTCCCCAAACTATAGCTTATTGTTGAAAAAATGCACAGCTGTCTAATCTGTAGAAGGTGATTTTTATGAAACGTGATCTGTTTATGTGTGTGGTGTGTGTTTTTAAGGAAGTGGATGCCATTGAGACAGAGGTGAAGGTCATGGAGAAAGATGTAGCCAAAATTAAATCTACTCTGACTACCAAGGAAGAAATCAGCCAAGACAATCTTAAGGTAAAATAATTGTGTACTTAAATATTTGACCACTTGTAACCTATAGTGCGTTGTAAATGATCCACATGACACAGGTTACCATAACCGATTGCATTTTGTTTAAAGAAAAGCACAAAGCAGAACAGAATGGTGCAGCATAAATTTGCCTCGGCCATTCTCACTACGTATGCAAGGCTCGGAGAAACCCCAAACATGGGTCCTAAAGTAACATACACTGAGACCATTACACAGTCAATGGGGGAGACATTATTATGTAGTTACTGTCAAACACCTGATTCCTGTGTGTGTTTTGTGTGTATTTGCAGGCAACAGAAGACAGGATTGACCTGATGAAAAGGACAGTAGCTGAGATCCAGAACTGTAAGGATGGTCTGTGTCTTCCTGACAAAGCTGAAAACACACTCCTAGTGTTCAACAGAGCAGAATTACTACAGAAACAGTTGCTGGAACTAGAGCAGGTAGAGCACATATACACAAACACATACACACAGGCAAACACACAGTTCACACAGTGCTCAGTGTTGTGTTCATCTCGTCTCAGCTGGCTCTAGAATACTCCGTTGAGGTGCAGGATATTCCTGCCCCGCCCCTAAGTGTTCCGCCCACTATCACTGAGGAAGAGACTCAGGTTAGAAAAAATATTATGTTCAAATCTAATGCTACAAACGCAAAGATTAAATATTAAAATATATATATGTTATGTGTGTGTTTGCAGGAGAGCGGTCTGATTCAGATCGCGCATGTTGAGGAGGATGTGTTGAGAAAATCAGGAGCAGCGCTGATGACGGTGGAGCAATCCACACCGGAGCAGAGACTCACCTGGGTCTCTAAGAGGAGCAGCCACTCCCCCACAGAAACACAGGTATGAGGGAACACATTGAATGCCCCCTTTTTGAAATCACCCTGGAAGTTGTAGGTCATCCGGGTACTTTTCTCCTGCTGTTTTATGAATACACTGAATTCGGACATATTACTCATTTCTCATACTGTTTTTACTGTTATATAGTAGGGAAGTGTGCAATTTCGAATGCAGCTATAGTCATAAAGATATGCAGGTGTCATAATGAATCAATAAAGTATTATTACTAAATATAGTCATGGATAAAAGGCTTTGTTCACCAGAACATGCAGAGGTTATTATTGCTTTTATAAAACAGTTTACTAACCAAAATTATAAAGGACACAAAATCATCATCCAGAATTGGGCATATCCATTTTATATTGCTTATATTATAGTCCCCCTGTAGTCAATAATTGTATCCCTTAAAACTCATCTTTGATCACCAAAATTCTTCATACCTTAAAGGGGTCATCGGATGCAAAATTAACTTTTATATGGTGTTTGTATATAAATGTGTCTTTGCAGTGTGTGGACACAACAACCATACAATGAAAAAAATCCATTCACTACTTTTTTTTAATCCTCAAAAAGTCTAAACACTCTCAATAATCAAGCCGTTTGGATTTTCTGAGCAATATGTCATATTACTCACAACCACTGACGGACTGTCCCGTATTAGCATATTTCCGCCCTCAGCCATTTGTATACTGTCCGCCAAGGCAGGACTTTACATGTCTTGTGTCGACACGCCCCACGGAAGAGAGGGGTGGGGTGAGTAGTTCCTCATTGTTGACTGCAAGGTTAGCTTTGTCGCATCCTGTGTAGACAGCCTCAAGCTGTTGACAACAATCCATCAGAAGTAGCGCGAGCGCTTGAAGTACGTCAATTGGTGTAGACATGGCGAAACACTCAACACTCAATCTCTTTTTAATTTAATGTTAATTTCCAAATCTATAAATACAGACATAAGCTCTCTGGTCAAAATTTACACGGCAATATTTCAGATAAAAAGTAAAGCTCAGACCATGCTTTTAAAGAGGACAGCGTCTGTCCATAATGGTTCATATTCTCAAACAAGTACTAAAATGCGGAGCTTTTGATGCTGTCAAATGCAAGAGCTTGAGTTCTAATGGCTTCTCGTACTTGACGTTATTAACCCAAAATTATTTTCAACCCCAAGTTAGCATAATTTCTTAATAAGTTTTTCCATATTTCTAATGGCTTCTCGTACTTGACGTTATTAACCCAAAATTATTTTCAACCCCAAGTTAGCATAATTTCTTAATAAGTTTTTCCATATTTCACTATTCTACTTTGCTCTGGGTTAGCAGTTAATTAAATATTTTACAATGTGGAGCTGTAAACCCTGTGTTAATGTTCTTATTTGCATATTTGTTAGGGTTAATAACATCAAGTGCAGCACATGACCTGTTTTAATAACTGTCTGTCTATCTGCGAAATCATCTCCATCACCCCAGTTAATGTGTCTTTTGTGGTTGCTTGGTTTTGTTCGTGGCTGCTGCTGTACGTGTGTGTGTGTGTGTGTGTCTGATGTGATGGGACACCAGGAGTCTGAGGAAGAGGAGGAGCTCTTTGAGGATGTAGAAGAGGGGGAAGATGATGTTTCTGATGAAGACGAAGAATGTGAAGTTAACATCGAAAATGAGGACGACGAGGCAAGCCGAAGGTCGCCCGCCTCTCTGAATTCTGAGGCTTACTTCTGCATGACCATGGAGGTAATGCAGAGGAATCAGAGACTTCATCCCTCGACAACTCCTAAATGTTTCCTTTGCTTTATTCTGTCACGTTTTCCCATCCCATCAAAATCCGTTGACTTCTTCTAAAAGTTCTGTTTTTGACTACATTTATCGTCACCCTTGTCATCTTCACCAAGTCCTTGTTTCTTCCACTTCCAGATTCTCCTTTATCACTTTTCAGTTTTGTTCTTCCTTTCAACTTAGTTTGAAGTTCAATATAAAGATTATTTTGATTTTATTCTTCTGAACAGTGCAGTTTCCGCACTACTTGATTGAATGAAGATGTGCATGTTATCCCTCGTCCTCTAGGGGGCAGCAGGTCTTCATCATTCTTTCACTGAGCGTGTATTTATTCATCTTTTAGATGCTCCCTGTACTTGAGAATCACAAGTGCTGTGATCTCCATTTGCTCATGTAACACATGATTAATTATTTTGAACATTATGCAAATCTAATTTATATTTCTCTAAAAAGATTTATGCAGAGATTAAGCTAAAATCTGTATTAGAAAAAAGTAACAATTAATTAATTGATCTTTGTTAAACCATGAATTGTGTGATAGGCACAGCATATTGTGCTGCTTTACTGAACTTTAGTTGGACTTAATTCTGATTTGGGTTACTAATTGTTTGGTTGGCATTAAAGAATGTGCTTTTTTTTTGTATAGGACTCTGTTTCTGCAGACGATGTTTCTTCTACAGAACAGGTTTTGGAGCAAGCAGAAGCAACAGACTCTAAGGTAATGCTAGACTCTCTCCAGTAGTGCAGTAATGACCGTCCTTAATTTGATTACGTGTGTGTGTGTGTGTGTGTGTGTGGGGGGGGGGGGTACATTCAAAGCATTAACTAGTCAAATCATTGCTGCTGTGCATGCGTCAAATTTTTGTTCTTTAAAAATTAAGAAAGAAAAGTGGCCACTCTCGAAAACAATTTTGTAGTCTTTTGGAAAGTTCAGACTGTGGCCAGATATAAAAATATGTAACCTCTTTTTTTCCTGCCTTTTTAGGTAGAAGTAGATACATCTGTGGCCTCGGGAACAGGTGTGTCAGAAGCTTTATCTGAAGCGGACGTCACAGTGGAAAGCCAGTCTCTCCCTGCGGACATGGTAACCAATACCTCCTCTGTTACAGAGATCTCCACATCCCCTTCCAGAGGCCTGCAGAGGTGTTTGGTCTCCTAGTTGTAGTTCTTTCCTTACAGAACCTCCATGTCTTAACTGCACCTCTAGAACCCCTAGATGTAGATGTTTCTAGTGCTAGAACTCTCTTTCAGTGCATTTACATGGCAGATATAAAAATAAGGACTTCTGAGGAAAGAATATCTTCAAATAGTTCAGAACTGAGAACAAAACAAGGGTAGAATTAAGCTAAATGGTTTTATAGAAATCAAACAAAACGATGTATGAAAGGGTTTAAAGCAACTTCCTGTGGATTTTGTGATATTGTCCCAAACTTTTATGATGCTGTCTAATTCTGTCAGGAAATTCTAATACCAAAGAGAATTTTGAACTTTTTGTCTTTTTCTATAATATCAATGTTTACATGTCACGCTGTGTCTGCACTGGACGTGTGCGGTGTGGCCCAATAAAACCGGATCTCATTATAATCAACTACACTATAAAGGTGCGGTCGCATTTACCGTTACTCAACTAAATTTTGCAGGCAAACGAAATACCACAAAATACTATGTATTTTACTGCTAGCAAACAAACCAACTCTCATTAAAAGTCTCTTTGGAAAGCAATTATTTAGTCTATTCTATTGAAGTGTAGTGTTGTGTTTGAGTGGGCACTGCCAGAATGAGGGCAGAGAAATATGCAGATATTTCTCTGGTCCATTGTCGATCTTTTTGCTATGTTACAAATGCCCGCCCACACAGATGCCACTGCCAAACCAGGAGGCTTGCTATTGGTCGGTCCCGCAAATTGTCAAAGTTCACCAAATCTGAGCCCGATGTAAAATTCTTGTGGGGAAATTTCTGTCACCAGAAGTTAATCAGGCAATATTCTTCATTGCGCCGATTGAAATTGAAATTTCACCCACAAAATTTAGCAGGTTAATGGTAAATATAACAGCACCTTAACACTTCATAACCACTATTTTTGATATGCTGCACAGTTACTCCAGCCAGTTTCTATCAGATATAAAATTATTTTATTTACAAATATCATTATACAGTACCATTCAAAAATTTGGACACACCTACTTTTCATTACTTTTTCATTATTACTTTTTTTTTCACATTTTATTAAAACATTTTAAGCAGGAAGAATGTGTATTTTTTTCATTGCATGGTATCTTGTACTTGATTTTTAACTACTAAATACAATGCTATGAAACCAAAAAGATCCTAAAATCTTTTATATGGCATGTTGTTGAAGTTTTGTTTTTGTTTTTGAATTTTTTTCCTTGCAAATGTAAAATAAGATTGCTACTGTGAAAAGATGGTTTGAAAAAAGTGTATGATTGAGTGAAACAAGTGTATGTGAACATTAAAAAATAGCTAGCCAATGAATGCTCACTCTGCACAGCTGTCTAAGTGCATGTGTATTGAGAATAATTTATTGTCTTTCATGAGCGATTGTTGTTTACATGACACATTCTCTAAAATTATGCTTTTTCCTGCTCAAGAAGCGGGATATGGTATATATTATTTATGTTTAGTATTTTATCTTTTTGTGCCATGTAAAAGCACTGACTCTTATACACACCTGTGCATATTCTCCTGATCTCTCCCTCTAATACTTCCTGTGCGATCACTGTCATGCTTCTTTAAAGTCTGAAAAAAATAATAAATTCCAACAAAAAATTCACACTCGCTCGCCTCTCTCTTTCTCTGTCTGTGTCAGGAGCAGGGTGCATGGAGGGGGGAACAGACGCCACACACCAGTGACACACACACACTCATGACCCTCCCAGAAAACACACACAAACATCCAGAGTCACAAACCCCTCCCACAGAAACAGAAGACATGTTGACCTCACCTAATGTCATGAGCTCTAGTGAAGAGGTGGGCGGGGCCTTAGAAACACTTGAGGGATTCTCAGAAATGCATTCCACATCCAGTCAACAGACCCATTTAGATGAGATCCCCTATGTTCTTCAGAGCCTGGGCTCCACAAATACACCATCAGCCAAAACACCAGAGCACTGTACACACACTCCATCAGATGCAGACCATAGGTTAGACAGCAGAAGCGCACACGACACACACACACCGATTGCAGTCAAACCCCACCTGGAGAAGACAGAGCCGTTGGCTGCAAGCAAATCTTTGGTAAGCACAGATGCTGATGGTGAATCTCACCCCACTGACTCAAACTTGACACAGACCTTGTGTTCATCAACTCACTCACCTCCTGACTTCAAATGGTGTGTGCTGCATTTTATCTGCATATTTCTCTTTGGTCACACAAAGGAGAAAATAAATACTCATTTATTTTTCTTACAACTAAAATAGCTAATTCAGTGCTATTCTTGCAGTCTGAAATGTCAAGGATTGGATTCAGTGACAGGAATTTACCTTTGCAACTAGGTGATTCCTTAAAAAAAATAATCCTTTTTTAATCATTAATTGTTGATTATTAATAATTAACACCTCAACACATTATTTTATTAATATTTTGTATTACTACTTTTTGTGTGTAAAACATAAACTGCAGAAAGTCAGGAATCCACCCATATGCAAAAAATATTTCCCATATTTTTCAGCTGGGATCCACTTATGTGATTTTTTTTTTTATCAAAAAGTCATAATTTAGTTTCTTTATGATCGTTTTCCACTCTCTCTCTGGCCCTTAGAATTGAAAAGGTCATTTTTAGCCTTCAAGACATCTATGTAAATGCCCTCTTTGCATATGAAATGAGCTAAAGTTAAAAATAAATGTCATTATTCTTTTTTTCTGGCATTTACTGCAGGAAATCTACTTCCTCAATAGCTCACTATTTCTAAACACAGAATAGCCGTTGTTTAGTAGGCTAAGAGTTTAGTCTGTCCTCAAAAAGTTTTATAATTACAAAAGTCATCTGGCAGCTTAGCTAAAATAAAACTTTTTTGTGGACTGGGAAACATTTTTTTTTTTGTTATGATAGTAACAAAAAGTTTTCATAGTAAAAACATTTTTTTATATATATACTGTATGACCCATAACCACCAAAGACATTGAGGGGGACTTGTTCCCCCCAATATTCAGATTTGCATTTCACCAATATAAGTTTTTCTGTGGTTGATTCTTAAATTTTACATTGGGTGCCCCCTACTCCTGAATATGTGGCTTTATTTCTGGAAGAAAACGGTATATTCTATGAATTGCAGTGATACCAATATGTTAAACAAGATATTCTGTGACCTCTGAGAGGGACAAAGGCAGTTTTTTTCTATAAATTTAGAAAGAAATGAAAGAAATACTAGTGTAATGGAATAGAATAAAGTGTGAAAAATAATCTAGATCAATTGAGTCAGTGTATATACAAAAGTATAGTTCCTCCTTTATATGTGTGTGAGTGTGTTCTCTGTCACACAAGCTGCCCTCGAAAGTGACGACATTCCAGGAAGTAGTTGTAGCCGCAGGTGGGTGGAGTAAACCAGGCACAGACAGACAGAGAGAGAGAGAGAGAGGACACCTGACAAATGAAAGCCGAGACAGTTTACTGAGAGAAAGGCTGCACCGGGGGGCAGAGAAACACAAACTAAAGGGTTAAACCAGTGTGAGACAGAAACTAAGAGAGAAAGAAAGCAGTGTGTGAGAGTGTGAAAGTTTGTGTTTGTGTCAGTGGACACACCCAGTGTGTGACCGTTTGTGTTGCTGTGAACTCAGTGTTTCTCCTGCAGTCAGCCAGGGCAGGTGTGCTCTCTCTCTCTCTCTCTCTCTCTCTCTCTTAGTACACCTGTCTTTACCTTTACTCTGTTCTCCTTCCCCTGCCTCGTGATTCTCTGGTCTCTGAGCTGCTGCTGTTGTGTATGATTGTCCAGGCGGACTCTGCTGGATGGCTGTCCGGTGACGGGCTGCTCCATGCCTGTCGTGAGAGGGCCGGGCAGCTGGAGGAGTGTTTGGAGAGAGCACAGGTCAGTCTGGAGGGGTCGAGACTGCAAGCTCAGGACGCAGACATGCAGCACAGCATTGAGCAACAACTTCACACCTGCCAGGTAATCTCACACACACCTTTTATATCGGATTTATCTCTGCACATGACTAATATATACAAATAAATAGTCAAATATATTTTATATATAATTAATTAATTAATTTAGTTTTCTGTTATTTGGGATCTGTAGTATTTATAATTTTTTAAATATATGTACACTGCCCGCGCCCCCAAAAAACTCGCTTTTTGGATTTAAATTGGCAAATGCTTAAGATTCTATTGGATCATTATTGCTGCGATTATGTTTCTAGCATGTTATATGTTTGGCAGCAGTTCTTTTAATCCTAATTGATTGAGTGTGAACAATCATGTAGGAAGACACATCATGGCCATATTCCAGGATGACAATTTCAACAATCATTTACTCGCATGAATTGGCAACAAAAATTGATGCACCTCTTGATGGAAATACATGTTGCATACATTTTTGTTTAAGATCTTGTATTGACAAAGCAAGAGTCAAGACTTTCAATTAATTTAAGGTGCCGATTCATGTGTGAAAATGATTCTTCATGCTCCCTTCCAACTATTCTTTCACACTTTGAGCCTGATGAATCTTGGCTTTGTCATCCTGGAATATGGCCATGATGTGTTTTCCAACATGGTTGTTTAAGAAGTGAAAATGTACACACTTCATCAATTAGGGCTAGAAGAACTGCTGACAAACATATAACGTGCTAGAAACATAATAATCACAGCAATAATCATCCAACCATAGACTCTTAAGTATTTGCCCATTTAAATCTAAACAGCGACTTTTTTTTGGACGGTAGTGCGCACGCACACACACACACACACACACACATACATACACATACACACACACACACACACACACACACGTATATCCTCTGCCTACTGTTGTTGTGAAATGATGACTCAGCAGGAGAGGAAGTGAGATCTGTCACACATTGAACATGTTGATATATTTGCATGTAAAGTTGGTTCTGGACATGCCATGAGCATTACTGTACATTTATAGAGAAATCTGACGGTATCAAAGTATCTTCTTCTAAAGTTTCTGTCTGTTCATTTTGTTTTAACTTTAAAAGATTTCATTATCACTTTCTGTAGAATTCAGTTCTCTCCTATATAATCAAGTCTCTCTCCTTTTCTTTGGGACTTTCTCTTTCATTTTCTTGTCTTTTACTGCAGTGTTTTACAGCTGTAAACTCTTTTATTACTCAGAGATCAAAGTGTTAGCCGAAGCCCAGATCCAATGATATACATTAAAACTGTAGATCGTCAATGGATTTTTTGGTTTAAATTTGGTTAGACTGAAAGTTGAATGTTTGTTTTGAATAATAGTTGCTGTGTACAGAAATACTGACTGGCTGAATTACAATCAGGAATAAATTGGATTGGATTAGATTAGATGACTTTGGTTACTATGGTAACAAAATAAAAATACATATTTTATTATCTTATTTGCTGATGGATAGTTTATTTTCTTTTATCGCAGTGTATCTGCTGATATCTGTGTTTGTTTCTTTGGAAATCTAAATGTACAGCAAGTCAGTAAGTTGGCAGTACAGTACATGGCTCAATGAACCAAAAAATATGAGTCTGTTATTTACCTTTGGGGTGGAGTGAATACATATCAATGCCTGCTTATTTCTTTCCTTTCTCTCTCTCTCTCAACCTATTTTATTCTCTTTTAAACACACATACATGTTATACACATAACATGCATGAGCATGTATGTATGCTTTTTAATTCAGATGCATCAGTGTGTCAATGCATCATGAATTTTGACTTCTCTTTTCTTAAGGAAACTCTGTTTGTGGATACTTCAGTTATTGAGTGTTTACTTTCACTCAGATGAAAGTTTTTTGGGGAGAGAGATAGCTGGCGATACATCTGTCTTATTCAAATTATCTTACAAGCTCCTCATAAATTTCCTGTTCAAATAAAATAATTTAGCCTGTCTGATCTTTTTCAGTGTCTTAAAGCCTAAAAGGAATATGGATGTTTGTGCTCTTCTGATTTGTTGAACTTGGCATTAAACGTTTAGTCTCATTGTGCTGTTTGGATGAGGTCATGTGTCTCTTTAATGCAGTTAGAGCACATATTAATGATGAGGTTTGCTTTAAAACTAGGTGTGGTCATGCTAGACTTTGAGCATGCAAATGTACTTTGGATACCACAATGAATACGGGCAACAGGATATGATGTGCACCATTTATTCTGTATTTAGAAAGTGATGTCACTTTAAAGTGGTTGAGCCAGATATACAGTACCCTTCGCTTGTGTGTGTGTGTGTGTGTGTGTGTGTGTGTGTGTGTGTGTGTGTGTGTGTGTGTGTGTGAATGTGTGTGTGTGTGTGTGTGTGCACGTGAGTGTGTGTGCATGTGAATGTGTGTGTAACCTGACTCCTTCATCAAAGATTCAGAGATTCAGCTGAGTTCCTGCAAACTGACCTGGTAAAATGTTTTAACTACTACTCAAACACACCAAAAACCGAATCAACCAGCCTTTGGGTCATTTGTACACATTTGGTTCTGGTGAAGAAGGTGTTAAAGGGATAATTCTGTCATCATTTATTACTTTCTTACACAAAAAAAGATATTTTGGTGACCATTGACTCTTATTGTTTTGACACAACAAACACTGAGACATTTCTCAAAATCTGTTCTTTTATGTTCCAGAGATGAAAAAAGTCATACAGGTTTGAAACGATATGAGGATGAGTAAATTATGACAGAATTGATGAACTGTCTCTTTAAGTTATGATAAGGAATCATCATCAAATTGCGCTGGAAATCACAAATTGTTCACTTAATGGCACTCTGCAATGCAAAGTGTTTGCTGCAGTATGTACAGGTGAACAAACTCTGATCAGTCCCAAGCTAAAGTTCGTCTATTGGATTATTAATGAGACTTTTGTTCTTAATTGTTTTTCTAAGACTCAGTATTGTGTAAAACAGGGCATTAAACACCTGTCACCAGCCCCGCAGCCCTGTTAGCTCATTTTCTGAGGTGGACTCTGATCTTCAATGTTTATTACTTTTGATTGATTGTATTTTCTCTATTCTGAACCTCAACCTCAATGGGTGTTTCTTATTGTAACTTGTTGTTGTCACAATGAGTTGTGTTAGAGTGATTTAAAACTTAGTTTGAGTGTGTGTTGATTTGTAATTGTGTATCTAGACAATTCTGGTGGAGATTGAGCAGAGGATCTCCATTCTTCCTGCATGTGGACTGAAAGAACAGGAGCAACACGAGGCTGAATCGCTCAACACCAAACTCCAGCTGCTGAAGAACAGACTGGTGACTGTGCAGTTACAGCTTCAAGACAGACAGAGCGAAGATCAGGTACACACACGTACACTAATACACCCCGAAATTTGAATGTATTTTTATCAAGATTGGGGACAGTGTAATCCAGGTGTTGTGAGGAACTTAATGAACAGATCACATGTGATGACAGAAAGTGATCATTAGCATGGTAACTGCAGCCGAAATGTTCCTAGCGAGAGGCTGCAAAGTGCCTGGATTGAGTTGTGAAAATAGGGCTGTCTTAGGTGTTACATTTCTCTCTCTCTCTCTCCCTCTCTCTGCAGGTGCGTGTTGAGAGTCAGAGCCCCCTACAGGCCAGGAGGACTCGCAGCAGTAGTGTGCAAGAGATGTTGTGTTCCTCCAGAACGAAACTGTTCAGACAAAGCAGCCTTCAACAACAAAGGGTAACACACACGTTCAAGCACACACTTTAAAATATTAGCCTTTCTAACACAACTTTTTTTTAAAGTATTGCTACAAGGCCAAAGTATAAGGATTTTTTACAAGCTTAATGGGATCAGATTTTTTCTTGCCCTTCCATTATTTTCATAAATACCACCAGGATTTTATTTTCAGCAAAATATATCCGGTTAATGTGTAATATATATTCGATCTTCCATCGTTATCTCTCACTGTGTTTTTTCCCTCTCTTTTCAGGAATTGGAGCATGGTTTGAATGAACAGAGGGATCTAACTAAAGCTATTGCAGTTCAGTGCAGCAAAGCCCGAACACAAAACCAGAGTACAGATGAATTTACAGGGTATCTAAATACACATACTGTACTTTATATACTTAATGTACTTAATATATGCCTACACTTTGTAACCATATGACGCTCTCTGATTGTCTGCAGGCCTTCGGCAGCAAAAGAGAATGAAGACAAGAGACAGGAAGTAGAGTTAGCAGTCCACAGGAAGTGGACACATCTCTGCAGCGGACTGACCAAGACAGCAGAGACTGAACAAGATGGAGATAGAGATCAAGATCCTTCTGAGGTCTGAACACACCTGACTTTACTATAAATATGAATATTTCAGTTTTGAATTATTCTGATTCTACAGTATTTTTGGGGTTGGCTGTTTGCAATCTGTGTTTTCTGTTTTATATTCATTGTTAATGAATTAATTTTAATCAGAGAGCCTGTTGTTGTTATTGAATCACATGTTATTTTAATCAGAGAACCTTAAAATTTATGTTATCAAATTTATTTGTGTGTGTGTGTGTGTGTGTGTGTGTGTGTGTGTGTGTGTGTGTGTGTGTGTGTGTGTGTGTGTGTGTGTGTGTGTGTGTGTGTGTG
The DNA here is from genome assembly GCA_026230005.1 of Gila orcuttii. Lineage (NCBI taxonomy): Eukaryota > Metazoa > Chordata > Actinopteri > Cypriniformes > Leuciscidae > Gila > Gila orcuttii. The sequence continues at coordinate 24,826,901 of JAPDVR010000019.1, read as the reverse complement.
TGTGTGTGTGAACAGATCCTTGCTCCATCGGTGTGTTTGTGGAGTGGAGCTGCTGTTTCTCTCTGTCTTCAGGAGATTCAATCCAACATTTCACAATTTAAAGAACTGCAAAACGCAGCAGTTACGCAGGTGTCAATAACAAACACACATCATATACACACATCAGAGTACACACCTAGTCAATCCAGCCCAGATATAACAGAATCAGAGTGAATTGATCTGTCTGTGTGTTTGTGTGCAGGACCATCAGTCTCTGGATGAAGGTCTGTTTGAAGTGTTGAGTGCAGTTAATCTCACTCTCAGCTCTCTCACACACACTCTCGTGTTTCAGCCAGCAACCTCACACACTGACAGACTAAATCAGCTGCAGCAGCTACAGGTATCCATCCACCTGTCTGTCTGTCGATATATCTATCTATCTATCTATCTATCTATCTATCTATCTGTCTGTCTGTCTGTCTGTCTGTCTGTCTGTCTGTCTGTCTGTCTGTCTGTCTGTCGATATATCTATCTATCTATCTATCTATCTATCTATCTATCTATCTATCTATCTATCTGTCTGTCTGTCTGTCTGTCTGTCTGTCTGTCTGTCTGTCTGTCTGTCTGTCTGTCTGTCTGTCTGTCTGTCTATCTATATCTAATATTTCTAATTTATCTGTCTGTCTGTCTATCTATATATATATCTAATATTTCTAATTTATCTATTTGTCTGTCTGTCTGTCTGTTTATCTATCTATCTATCTATTTATCTGTCTATTTGTCTGTCTGTCTATCTATATCTAATATTTCTAATGTATCTGTCTGTCTGTCTGTCTATATATTTATCGATTTATCTGTTTATTCATCCATTACTCCCAATTTCTTCTCTGATTCATAGAGTTTGTCTGCAGAGCTGAGCTCCTTGGGTGCCATATTGACCTCCCAGGGGTCAGAGGTCATTAAGTTGTTAGGTTCGAGTTCAGAGGTATCCTCCACCTGTTTTGACCTGCTGACGCATCGTGTTTGTGACATTCAAAAGACTCTGGCCGAAAAACAGGAGCAGCTACAGGAGCGAATAAAACACTCGACTCAGCTGCAGGTCAGATGTCCGTCTGCATCTATGTATTTATTACCAACACAAACTAATGAGATGGATGTGCAGGCACTGGAACAATCCCCCTGCAGATTAGGTTACTAGAATACACTAAGTAGATCAGAAAATTGATGCTTACTGTATGTGTTTACAGTGTTATGTGTCAGCGGTTACATTCTAGCCAGTTTTGACACCCCAAACCCTCAGAGACATCTCATAACTGTCACAACTACTCACTTGTTTGTTATGGAAGAAGAAGAAAAAACACAGCACCCACCACAAACCTCTGTTATCATAATGTCAACCATAATGGTGTTTAAAGTCTCATGATTAATCCCATACTTCTGTCTCTGCATTTAAGATGAGATAGAAGGAAGTATTTTAAATCTACTCTTATTTTATGCCTTTTTTGTCCAGTGTGACTTAAATGTAATGTTTTCTTGTGTGTCAAACCCTGCAGAAGAGAGTGAAAGACCTGCATGACTTAGTACTAACTAACACGTCAATCCTTCTCCCTACAACTAACGGAGAAACCCACCGTGATCTTCACACACAGCTGCAGGTAAGCACAAGCGCCTGTGAATAACACTGCCTGTGACACCTGGGGATGAGGATATGAAGATTTGTTAAACACTACTAATAACAGATTTGCCTTGCACAACATTAGGAGGATCAGGCCCTTCCTTACAGAGCATGCTACACAACTCCTTGTCCAAGCACTTGTTTTATCCAGACTGGACTATTGTAATGCTCTCCTGGCTGGTCTTCCAGCTTGCTCTGTCAAACCTCTACAATTGATCCAGAATGCTGCAGCCAGAGTAGTCTTTAATGAGCCAAAGAGAGCACACGTCACTAAAATTAAACTGAGAGGGGTTATAGCACTTAAGTATTGTTGTCCTACTGTTAGTTTAACTGCTTCTATTGTTCTCATTTGTAAGTCGCTTTGGATAAAAGCGTCAGCTAAATGAATAAATGTAAATGTAAATGTAAACAGTGTGCTGAATATCTGAATGAGATAAGCTATAAATGCTTCTCAAATGTCTGTCTCTATCATTTTTCAACATATCTTCAGGACAAAATGCTGATGTCTTCATTGTACTTTTCACTTCAGAACCACTTTACTTCTCTGCATTTTAGAAGTTTCTACAATTTACTAGCCTTTTATTTTTTCCCTGAAGGCTCATTGTGCCAGTCAGGGTTTAGTGCACTATTAGTTCTGATCTACTGATTTGATTAGACGAGCATCGTTCCAGGAGTGCATTAGAACATTGATGTTCTTCTTATTAGTGTTCATTGAGCTTGAAGTCTGAGATTTTGACCTTTGCTGTACCTGTGTTTCCATGTGAACGCTGTCATTGGGCGGAAACAGGAAGTGGAGCAGAGCGAGAGAAAGCTGGCAGAACTCCGAGACGAGACAGAGAGTCAAGATCAGCCTTCATCCCTCACACAGCAGATCAGCACACTGGAGGTATGGGTGTATGGGTGTATGGGTGTGCACACCATTCAGAATTTAGAGAATGCCTTTTGAATTCCAATTCAGTACCCTGTAGTAAGCATGAGACATGAGAAATTTTAAATCTGAATTTACAGAAATATTCTGAAGTAGAATTCAAATATAATGACTGTGTAAAAATATAATGTTATGTACAGTAAATCCTGTAAGTGTAGTTTTTAATTATACATTTATTTTTTCTCTATGAATATTAAATGTATTTATACTTTCAGAAACATTAGCTTATGTTAATAATCAATGTTTGCCACTGTGATGGCTGAGGCCACACTTGAATAAGAATTTCATTTGAATGGTTCTAGTTTCTTTTCTTTTCTTTTTGTATGTGGAAACTATACATTTCTATGTAATTTGTTTGTTTAAATATAATTTACCCAGACCTTGGAACTGGAGAAGCTACGTTGTCCCTTTAATGTTTTAAATCTCAAAGAGCAACAAAGTGTATATAACCATTTATTTCTAGAGTGCACGCTAGAGTAAATGAAACCACAACCAAAATATGGGTTTAAAGTTTTATTTAAGTTTGTTATATGTATATCTCACCCATGGTTTCGCCGGGATCCATGACTGCAGCATGGAACGGTTTGGAATGAAAAGGGTGCGGCCTTTTCCTGGTGTCCTTTATATATCTCATGGGGAATTATGGGAAATGTAGTTTTCAGGACAATATGGGTTGGGGTCGTGTGTTAATTCACATGTGTTTAAAGGAGGTGTTTTATGTATGAATGTTTAAGTGTATTTTCTTTCTTGCTTTATGGTTAATGTTATTCTTATGTTCATTCGTGTCCGTGTATTGTTATAAATATTTTTCCCTTTTATGTTTGATGTAATGGAATGAGAAGTCTTGTGATACCCCTGTAATTATCAAAATGGTTTGGTCTGGATTGTTAAAAAAGCTTCAATGTCTGTGGCTGGGTTAGTTCTGGTGAGGGATCCCTGAGAAACATCTGAGACCCAGAACTCAGTAATGTGCTGTTGTTGCCCCATTTATTAGTTAGTGTTTTTTTTTTGTTCCTTTATTTTTGCACCATGTGTGGTCAGCACTTAATTGTTACGGTCAATAAAATGACATTTTGTTGACTCCATGAATGTCTCCTGAAAATTTTATGGAAAGAACCTGACAAGATGGTGGCAGCGGTGGTTTTCTGTCCAGGAGGAGACTGTCTGTAGAGAGTCAAGTGCTGAAAGAATGGCGCCTAAGAGAGCAGTACGCACTGTTGTTCCTACTGACGTCGAGAGCGCACCAGAGGAGGGTGAGAGGCTGATGGAGGATTCGACAGGTGGGCCTGAAGAGGAGTCGGAAGGTGATGTACTGGAGCTGAAGCGGATGTTTCAACGGTTCATGCAGGATCAGCAAGAGAGAGATGGCCGTCAGATACAAGAAGCAGCTCGACAAGAGACGAGATGGAAATCGCTCCAGCATCAGTTCCGTCTACTACAGGATGAGGTCAGCCAGCGAACTCCGTTGGAGGATGTGCGAGACAGGGGAGCTGCTGAGGCAGAGGAATCGCCCAGAGCTTCAGGCTCCCGCAACGTGAGCCATGGTTATGCGCTAAAAGAACCGAAGATGCAACAATTGAGTGAAGCGGATGACATCGAGCATTATTTAACCACGTTTGAACGGATTGCTGAGGTGTGCAGATGGCCAATGGAAGATTGGGCCATTAGGCTCATCCCATTGCTGACGGGCAAGGCGCGCAGTGCATATGTGGCCATGGATGTCGCAGACGCAAGTGACTACGCGCAGGTAAAGGAGGCTATTTTGAAGAAGTATTCCATCAATCATGAAACGTATCGACAGAGATTTCGTGCTATGGAGGTGCTGGAAGAAGAGACCCCGAAAGAGTTATATGTTCGACTGAAAGACTTGTATCAGAAGTGGGTGAGACCGGGAGAGAGAACGAACCAGGGGATCGGAGAGATAATTGTCCTTGAACAATTTCTGCGGATGCTTAGCCCGGAGCTACAGACGTGGATTAAAGAGCACGGCCCGTCTACAGCTGAGGAGGCGGCGCGTCTAGCTGATGTTTTCGTGGCGGCACGACGTAGAGCTGAGCCCTGGAGTTTCACTCGCTGGAAGACAGCGCGAGAGGGATCTTCTCGACGACCGATTTCAACATCTCAGGGAAGTAGGTTGGCAACTGAGGCAAGTGTAAAACGAACTGAGAACTCTGGTGTTTCTGGTTTAGAGACTATTAGGTGTTATAAGTGTGGTCAATTGGGTCATAAAAAGCCAATGTGTCCGCAGTTGACAAAAACCCTTACGAATATGTGTTATGTACCTCGAGAAACCATACCTGAACCTGCGAACATTCCTGTTCCAAAGCAAGTGATAAGAACTGTTGAGTTAAATGGGAAGAAAGTCACTGCCTTGATAGATACAGGTTGCACGCAAACCTTAGTGGAGTCAGAACTTGTACCTGAATCAGGTGCTAGTGGTGATGCTCCGGTAATAGTGAGATGTGTTCACGGGGAGGAGCGTCAGTATTCTGTCACTGATGTATATATGGGTATAGCGGGGCAAACTTATGTGATGAGGGTAGGACTTGCACAGAACTTGCCATACCCAGTTATTTTAGGCCATGATTTTCCTGCACTGATGGATTTATTACCTCTTTCAGATACTTGTAATGTAGTTCTGACACGGGCTCAAAGCAAACAGAATGAATGTGAGGAAGAGGAAAACTCATTGTTGTCGTTACCTTTTTTTGATTCTGAATTGTCTGTGAATCAATGTAGAGGAAAGAAGTCTAAGAAGGAACGAAAACGGGAAAAAATTAAGAGAACCGTAGTGCAGGCAAGAGAACTAAAAGAACCTGACAAACTGTTGAATGCTGATCAGATTCCAATACCTGAAGATTTAAGGCAGTTGCAGAAAGAGGATGCTGGAATCTCCAAATTGTACTCCCAGGTGGTAGAGGCAGCTCAAACAGGGTCGAATGTATTCATGTATCAAGGAAAATCTTTTTGTCTAATGAATGACTTGCTGTATCGTAAAATAGGGGACAAACTACAGGTGGTATTACCTGTTAGCGTACGTAATACCGTGATGATGCTGGGGCATTCCATCCCATGGGCCGGACATTTGGGTAGGCGAAAGACGCATTCTAGGATTAGTAAGCATTTTTACTGGGTGGGAATGTCTAAGGACATCGCTGAATTTTGTAAAGCTTGCCCTGAATGTCAATGCAGCGACATTCGCAAACCCCGTAAAGCACCGTTAATCCCTTTGCCAGTCATTGATGTTCCATTTCAGCGGCTGGGAATGGACATTGTAGGTCCGTTGGAACGAAGTAAGACAGGCTATAAGTATATGTTAGTCATTTGTGATTATGCGACGCGGTTTCCAGAAGTGTTTCCGTTAAAAAACATCAAAGCTAAGGCTATCGCTTCATGTCTGGTTCAGTTTTTTTCTAGAGTAGGTATCCCAAAAGAAATACTGACCGATAGAGGAACGAATTTCACGTCTCAATTTCTGCAACAGGTGTATCAGCTGTTGGGAATAAAAGGGTTAAAAACAACTCCCTATCATCCGGAGACGGACGGGCTTGTAGAGCGATTTAATCAAACTCTAGTGCAAATGCTTCGCAAATTCGTGAATGAGGTGGGGACCGACTGGGATCAGTGGCTACCATATCTCATGTTTGCTTATAGGGAAGTTCCACAGGCCTCCACCGGGTTTTCGCCTTTCCAGCTGATGTATGGCCACGAAGTGCAGGGACCATTGTCCCTTGTGAGAGAACTGTGGGAGGGGAATTCGGGGACGCCAACCAAAACAAATGTTATTGATTATGTGTTAGCCATGAGACAAAAATTGCAACAAATGACTGAATTTGCTTCTGCCCATTTGAAAGAAGCCCAGAAAGGACAAAAGATGTGGTATGATAGGAAGGCGAAGTCGCGATCTTTCGAGCCAGGTCAAAAGGTCCTCGTGATGCTTCCTACATCTGAAAATAAACTTTTGGGTAAATGGCAAGGGCCGTTTGAAGTAACTAAAAAAATAGGAACTACTACCTACGAGATAGCGACCCCAGGCCAAGCACGATCACATCGAGTGTTGCATATTAATTTGTTGAAGCAATGGTACTCGCAGAGTGAGAGCGCAGTTGTTAATTTGATCCGACGGGTAAAGGATGAGGAGGAGGCGGAAGAGCAATATTTACCGGGTAGTCAACCTTCGCTGCCTATTGACTTAGGTCATCTTCCTGTAGAACGGCGAGCTCAAATTCAGAAATTGTGTGATCCGGAATTGTTTAAAAATCAGCCAGGCTATACCACACTTACGAAGCATAAAATAGTGGTTAAAGAAAATGCGCGTCCAAAACGAATGAGTTATCGCATCCCTGAACGTTTGCTGACAGCTTTTGAAGAGGAGGTAAAGTTGATGCAGCAAATGGGTATAGTGGAATCGTCAAAGAGTGAATGGTGCAATCCGGTGGTATTGGTGCCAAAAAAGGATAATACCCTCAGGTTTTGTATCGATTTTCGCTATTTAAATTCTGTCTCCAAATTTGACTCGTATCCTATGCCTCGTATTGAGGAGTTAATTGAAAAACTCGGAAAGGCTAAGTTTATTAGTACCATCGATTTAAGTAAAGGGTACTGGCAGGTGCCTCTGGACTTAGAGTCGCGAGAGCTGACCGCTTTCCGTACACCAAGGGGGCTAATGCATTTTCGGGTGTTACCGTTCGGGTTGCACGGAGCACCCCCGACTTTTCAAAGATTGATGGATACGGTATTGGATGGTTTAGGAGAATTTGCGGCGGCTTACTTGGACGATGTTGTGATATTTAGTACATCCTGGGAGAATCACCTTCAACATCTTCAAGCGGTTTTTCAACGAATTAAAAATGCCGGTTTAACCATTAATCCAGCAAAATGTTCATTAGCTAAAACCGAGACCGAGTACTTGGGGTACGTATTGGGGAATGGAGTTATTAAGCCTCAAGTGCAGAAAATCCAGGCTATTCAATCCTGTCCACTTCCAGCTACAAAAAAACAAATTAGATCATTTCTTGGTTTAGTCGGTTGGTATCGGAAATTCATTCCCCATTTCTCGACCATCGCAGCACCATTAACCGATTTGATTAAAAAGACGAATGCTAACAAAGTGCAGTGGACCGCACACGCTGAGGAAGCATTTCGTGAGCTAAAAGGGGTGCTGAGTAATGAACCCATTTTATGTAGCCCTGATTTTGAAAAATCATTTGTTCTTCAGACAGATGCGTCCGACTTAGGGTTGGGAGCTGTCCTGATGCAGGAAGAACCCGGAGGAATGCATCCTGTGGTGTATTTGAGTCGGAAATTATTTCCCAGAGAAACTAGATATTCTGTGGTGGAGAAAGAATGTTTAGCGTTGAAATGGGCTCTCGACTCATTGAAATATTATTTGCTTGGCCGAGATTTTGTTATCGAAACAGACCATAAAGCTTTGAAATGGTTGAATAGAATGAAAGATACAAATTCTCGCTTGACCCGATGGTTTTTATCTATACAACCCTTTCGCTTTACAGTGAAGCATCGGCCGGGGGTCGAAAATATAGCAGCCGATTTTCTTTCTCGCTTACCGTGCGAGAATGCATAGGTGGGGGGAAATGTGATGGCTGAGGCCACACTTGAATAAGAATTTCATTTGAATGGTTCTAGTTTCTTTTCTTTTCTTTTTGTATGTGGAAACTATACATTTCTATGTAATTTGTTTGTTTAAATATAATTTACCCAGACCTTGGAACTGGAGAAGCTACGTTGTCCCTTTAATGTTTTAAATCTCAAAGAGCAACAAAGTGTATATAACCATTTATTTCTAGAGTGCACGCTAGAGTAAATGAAACCACAACCAAAATATGGGTTTAAAGTTTTATTTAAGTTTGTTATATGTATATCTCACCCATAGTTTCGCCGGGATCCATGACTGCAGCATGGAACGGTTTGGAATGAAAAGGGTGCGGCCTTTTCCTGGTGTCCTTTATATATCTCATGGGGAATTATGGGAAATGTAGTTTTCAGGACAATATGGGTTGGGGTCGTGTGTTAATTCACATGTGTTTAAAGGAGGTGTTTTATGTATGAATGTTTAAGTGTATTTTCTTTCTTGCTTTATGGTTAATGTTATTCTTATGTTCATTCGTGTCCGTGTATTGTTATAAATATTTTTCCCTTTTATGTTTGATGTAATGGAATGAGAAGTCTTGTGATACCCCTGTAATTATCAAAATGGTTTGGTCTGGATTGTTAAAAAAGCTTCAATGTCTGTGGCTGGGTTAGTTCTGGTGAGGGATCCCTGAGAAACATCTGAGACCCAGAACTCAGTAATGTGCTGTTGTTGCCCCATTTATTAGTTAGTGTTTTTTTTTTGTTCCTTTATTTTTGCACCATGTGTGGTCAGCACTTAATTGTTACGGTCAATAAAATGACATTTTGTTGACTCCATGAATGTCTCCTGAAAATTTTATGGAAAGAACCTGACAGCCACCTAGAGACATTTTTCACACAGTATATAACAAAATATACATACCGTTCAAAATGTTGGGATTAGTCAAATTTTTTGTTGAAAAATAATGTTAACACTTTACTTAAGGCCTTTTATGTAAAATGTATTATAAAGGTATTAATAATGTTTGTTATACTACATTACATACTTTTCGTACTTTTCATAAATGCTTGTAACTAAATTTACAATGCATTATAATATTTGCAGATTCCTTGTTACATCTGAAATTGGTTGTTTGTCATGTGTTTTAATGCATTATACTTTCTAAAGGCATACCATAAGTATTATTATGTATTATAACTGTGATTACAATTATTAATGAGACCATACAATGCGTGAATTAGGAGTTTTCCCTCAATAAACTCCTAATTACTGCTTATTGATAGTTGTCACATGTATGTTCTGTTTTGCTTGGACACTTGTCCCTGTGTTTTGGTTTTACCTAGTTTTCTTTGTTATCAGTTTTCCTGCCACTTGTTTGTTACTATGGTTCCTAATTAGTCCTCACCGGTTCGTTGTTCTGTTGATTTGCCATCCCTGTGTATTTAAGCCTTCTATTTCTTCAGTTCTTTGTTTTGCGTTGATGTTGATATTGAATGCTAGTGTGTTACTCTGTTCCCGTGTTCATTAAAACTCCCTTTGCTTTCATTTCCTTTTGTCTTTTGGATTTTGTACACAGCAAGTGTGACATAGTAAGTAATGTAGTTGTTATAGTGGTTATGTTTAGGTTAAAGGATGTAGAAAATAGTCAAGCAAAATAAGGCATTAATATGTGCTGTATAAGTACTAATAAACAGTCAATATGCATGCTACTTAATAGTGAAAATATGTTCCCTAATCTAAAGTGTTACCAAGATTTCTATTTCAAATAAATGCTCTTCTTTTGTACTTTCTATTCATCAAATAACCCTGGGAAAAAGCGTATTACGGTTTCAACAAAATTATTAAGCACCACAACTGTTTTCAACATTGGTTACAATAAGAAATGATACACATAATATAATAATATATACTTTCTTTAGGCGGTATTGGACAGTGTTTGGAGTGATCTAGAGCAGCGCTGTGGAACTGTTCAGTGGAGTCTCGATCAACAGCAGATGATTGAAAAAATACTGAAGGGTCTGCAGATGCTCCTGAATCTTGGGAGAGAGAAACTCACCTGCACCTCTCAGCTGGAGTTTAGGAATCCAGCACAACTCCAGACACACCTCAGCAAACACACGGTAAACATATCACACACATACAGACACTCAAACTAAATACACACACGTAGAGCTCTTAAAACAAATTTATCAGCAGCACAAATGCAAAAAAACAAACATGCATTACAGTACACATGAATCATGCACACTATAGCACCATTACGATTTCAGACAGAGCAAGGCCTGCAATCCCTCATTCATCTCTGTAACTTTGTAAATCTACAGGTGTTTTTCCGATCTCTGGCTGCCCACCTGCGGACACTGCAGCAACTGAGTGTGCGGATCCCAGACAACGCCTCCCCAGGCTGGGAGACTGAAGTGTCTGAGGTGGAACGTCAAGTGTCCAGTGCCCTGCTACAGGCTCAGGCTGTTAGTACAGTACTGCACTCCGCACTGCAGGTACCAGATCGAGGGAATCAAGAAATCATGAGGAATGACACTTTTATAGTTTTTATGTATAGAAAGCTGCATCAACCAAGAAAAAACAGGGATTTATGAATAAATGAACAAACAAATGTATGGAAGCTTGTTTCCACCACAAAATAAAAAATTTTAAAAGATAATTGCGAATTTTTATCTCACAATTGCGAGTTTACAAATTACAAATGCGAATTACAAATGCGAGATATAAAGTTGCAATTGCGTGTTTCTTATGAAGTCGAAGAATTGCGAGATATAAACTCACAATTGCGAGAAATAAATTGCTGTTTATATCTCGCAATTCTGACTTTATAACACGCAATCTCACAGTTTATATCTCATCTATTCTCAGAATTGTGAGATATAAAGTCGCAATTGTGAGTTATAAAGTCCAATTCTAAGGGGGGAAAAAATTCCTCAGAATTGCGAGTGTACTGTATATCTCACTCTGACTTTATAACATGCAATTATTAAAGTTGCAGTAGGGAGTTTTGAGAAAATGTTGACTTAGCCTGAAAATTTGAACAAGCACAACTTCCAGGTCCAACCCCCTTGCTCTCTGCTGCACTACAGCCCTCCCTCCACAGCTCCTCCCTCCACAGCTCCTCCCCCACGGCGGAGCCTGCCGTGAACGCGCAGGCTAGTAAGCAGGACCACCGATGACGGCGGATTATAAACAGTTATGGAACATTCACTACTAGGGACGAAACATCAACAATATGCTTTATATTGACTATGGCCTGCCCATACTTTGACTACAAACTTGGTCCTCAAATCATTATGTATTTTGCAATACATGTAACTTTATAACGTTGCACTCTTTCTATAAGTTATAAATAGCTAGTAAGATAACGTTAAAGGATTAGTTCACTTTAAAAAAAACTTTTGCTGATAATTTACTCACCCCCATGTCATCCAAGATGTCCATGTCTTTCTTTCTTTAGTCGAAAAGAAATTAAGGTTTTTGATGAAAACATTCCAGGCTTTTTCTCCATATAATGGACTTCAATAGGACACAAACGGTCCAAGGTCCAAATGACAGTTTCAGTGCAGCTTCAAAGGGCTTTAAACGATACCAGACGATGAATAAGGGTCTTATCTAGCGAAACGATCGGTCATTTCAAAAATAAATACAAAACTTTAAGTTTTATAAGCACAAATGCTCGCCTTGCTCTGTTCTGTGATGCACGTTCGTGATCCTGTTCGAACTCGTTCATCAAAATGAACAAATCTTTTTTCGAGTCATTTCATTCATTGAATGAACGAAATGACTCCAAAAAAGACTCGTTCAAAATGAACAAATCTTTTTTCGAGTCATTTCGTTCGTTGAATGAACAAAATGACTCGAAAAAAGATTTGTTCATTTGGATGAACGAGTTCGAACAAGAGAGTCACGAACGACAGTACGCGCTCGCGCTGTGCAAGAGAGGTGTGATCAGCGCGTACACGAGCGTGATTGACACTGCTAAGACATTCCTCCTGGCTCTGATTGGTTGTTTCTGACCGGGAGCGGTGTATTTCTGCAAATGGCAATAGGACCACAGGGAGGAGCCAGAGGAGCTTGATTTTTTCCACAGATTATCTGTCTCATATTCTACTGTCAGGACATAATGACAGTTTTAACAAATATTTGTTTACAAAAGTTACCTACTGGAGCTTTAAGTCAGAATTGTGAGATATAAACATGCAATTTTATTTCTCACAATAGCGACTTTATATCACACATTTCTGACTTTATATCACGCAATTCTGACTTTACAACTTGCAACAGTGACTTTATATCACGCAATTCTGAGATATAAAGTCAGAATTGCGATATGTAAACTCACAATTGTGAGAAAAAAAGTCAGAATTGTGAGATTAAAAGTCGCAATTACCTTTTTATTTTTTATTCTGCGGCTGAAACAAGCTTCCATACAAATGGGATTGATGAGTAGATGAATAAAGGAATTGTTAGAGTGAATGACCAATTTGACCAGTGGCAGCTTTTACTATATTTTTTTTAGCTAAAAGACACTTCCCTTAATACAGACCTTGATGTATTTCAGATTTGCACTCATTGGGATGAAAATCATTCCTGGTTAGCAACACTGCTGCAGAGGTTAGAGACTCAGCTTCCCATAACTCCTCTGTGGGACCAAACTGAAGGGCAGCTCAGCGAGAATATTTCTGTATATCAGGTAATGGTTTAAACTTAGATTTAGTATATTGACCCACATATACTTTTAAATCAGAATACAGGCATCTTGAAGATCCCTGAATTATTCTTCTTGTTCGTGACAGAGTGTTTTAGTGGTTCTGGAGCAGAACAGAGCTCGTATCAGTCTGGTTCTGGATGAGGGCCGTAGACAGCAGGAGCAGATTTCTAGTAGTGAAGTTGCTGTTTCTGTACACATATTGGATGTGTCTACAGCAAGGCTGGAACAGCGATTGGCTGCACTAAAGAGGAGGGTGGAGCAAGGACTAGACTCCACCCACCATCTTAAGAAGCTTTGGAACAGGTAAAGATTAAAGGGATAGTTCACCCAAAAATTAAAATTCTGTCAGTATTTACTCACCCTCATGTTGTTCCAACCTCATAAGACCTTCGTTCATCATCGGAACACAGCCCCGAAAAGTTATTAAAAACATTGTTAAAATAGTCCAAGTGACTACAGTGGCTCAATCTTAAGTTTATCAAGCGACGAGAATACTTTTTGTGCGCAAAAACAAACAAAAATAACGACTTTATTTCAACTATTCATTTCCTTCTCTGTGGGCCTCTAGTCAGTTAACGTAGTGTGATAGCGTAGTGCTACGTCACACGTAGGCTCACTATTGGCCGACGCTGGTCATGTGTGTGATGCGTGTGACGTACAACAACAGAAGCTTACACTATTACACTAGTGAACTGACTCGAGGCCCACAGGGAGGGAAATGAATAGTTGAAATAAAGTCGTTATTTTTGTTTGTTTTTGCGCACAAAATGTATTCTCGTCGCTTGATAAACTTAAGATTGAGCCACTGTAGTCACTTGGACTATTTTAACGATGTTTTTAATAACTTTTCGGGGCTGGCAAGTTTCAATCCCTGAAGAAGCCTATGTACTAGTATGGAGGAGTGATCCAGCTCTCAGATTTCATCAAAAATATCTTAATTCGTGTTCCGATGATGAACGAAGGTCTTACGAGGTTGGAACAACATGAGGGTGAGTAAATACTGACAGAATTTTCATTTTTGGGTGAACTATCCCTTTGATGTTTTGGGGACATTTAAGTTTAACTATTGACAAAAAATTCTTGCCATTTATTTGTACAATATGCATAATTTTTGTACAGACTTTTAAAATCATTATATTTTGAGTCATAATGTTTAATTGAGAGAGAGATGTGTAGAAGGACTGAGGGATGGAAAAGGACAGAGGAAAAATACAAAGTAGGCCTATTTTATATTACCACTGTACTTTTTTTCCAGGTACCATAGCGATTTTGAGGCTTTGAATGAGTGGAAAGAACGAGCCAGAGAACGCCTGCATGCATGGAGAGATCACATGAACGCAGCTGAACAGGAAGCGGACACCCTCTCCCAGTTTCATCACTTCATAGTCAGTCAACTAGTGATTCTAATCATTCATTTTTAATTTCTAATATTTTGAATTTACAGGATTTATATATATATATATTTTTTTTCTTTTTTTTTCTTTAAAGGGATAGTTCACCCAAAAATGAAAATTCTCTCATCAATTAGTCAGCCTCATGTTGTTCCAACCCCGTTAGACTTCCGTTCATCTTCTAAACACAAATGAAGATATTTTAATGAAATCTGAGTGGTTTCTGTCCCTCCATTGACAGTCCACGCAACTACCATTTTGTCACTCCAAAAAGTTCATAAAGAGATCGTAAAACTAACACTTTAAATCCCTAAAGTTTGTTTTTTAACTAATACAATTTTATTTTTTCTAAATTCCATTTAGTTTTAATATATTGTTTTAGTTATGTTAGTACTTCAATTTATTTTTCATAAATTCTTGTTCATATTTTATTTCACTTATTTTTTTCAATTAATTCATACAATTTTAATAGGTTTTGTTTTAGTCAATGTTAACAACAGTGGTTGCGATGTTTTTGACACAGGAATTCATTAAAGATCTGGAGGTGAAATCTGCTCTAAAGGCATCAGTGATCAGTTCTGGATCATTGATCCTGTTGCTCAGTGAAAGAGAACATATCATTAAAAAACAGAAGATCAGTAAAAGCTCTAGTGCTCCAAGAACATCCACTCCCTCTGGAAATACAGCAATCTCTGAAGACCTAGAGCCGAGTGAAACTAGCAATCTCACCTCAAACGACCCTGAAGACTTTCCTTCAGAAACCCATGTTTCCTCTATCCAAAGCATCTCAGAAGAAACTATTTCAACCACAGAGAGCATCACAAATGAAGGTGTTATCTCTAAGGAACCGACTTCATTTGCACTTGATTTGTCTGTAAAACAAGAGATGGTTCTGTCCCCTGTTCTTCTGACTCTACAGTCCCAGCTGTCTCAGGTGGAGCAAGACTGGGTGGAGATACAGACACAAATACCCACCATCCAACAGAGACTGCACCAGGTACATTTTAGTATGAACTTCAATTTGTCTGAAATTATAGCATGTACTGCATCATTACAAGCTGTTCCCTGGATGGTTGAAAAATAAATACCAGTCAGTTTTGTGTTCTTCAGTTTGGAACATCAGTTATAAAAGTTTCTCATGAAGGTCATGCAGCCATGATTCCCTGTATCACTCAGCTGCTGATGAAATCTGTGAGGAATAGTCTCTGTCCTTTTTTCATCCGTTATGAGGCTCTCTTTCTTGTTCTCATCCCCTTTTTCTTTGATTACATGTGTCACCCCTCACCTGGCTCCACAGTTTTCTTTCTTCTCTATTCTCTGCACATCTGTCTATCACTCTCATCTGTCTGTGTGCGCTCTCTCTCTCTCTCTCTCTCTCTCTCAGAGTGTGATGGAGAGCCTGTCTCCTGAAGAGCTGCTGGCTGATGTGTGTGGCTGGATTACAGGTGCTGAGAACAGGTTACAGGCGGCTGAACGAGAGGGTCACAGCACATTTACCGCAGCAGAGCTCACACACCTGCTCAGAACATATCAGGTACATTGTTTTCGTTTTATCTCTCGATCAATCATTTCTGTAATTAACAAATAAAATGGATGATCTTGGGTTTGGATTTTATTTTATCAAAAATGAAATAACAGTCCAAAAATAACGGATTATTATTTTATTTTTAAGAATAACAAATTGAAATTAAACGACCAGCAAATATAAGTGAAAAAAATATATAAAAGTAACTAAAAATCAGTAATTAATGATAGTAAAATAAAGTACAAAATGTAACAAAAAGGAAAATATTATGAATCAACAAAAGAAATTAATTCCTTACGTTTTTCTTTGCATTTTCTGTTTATTGTGGGTTATTAGCGTGACAAAACATATATTTGTATTTCCAAAGTGTTTGCAATATAAACAGAGCTAAGGAGTAGTAAAAAATAAAAATTAAATTAATGTGGACTACTAAAGCAGTCAGTAAATAACACAAAGGAAAACATTATGAAAGTAACTAAAAAAAAATATGAAAATGTAATTCTCTTTTTTGTTCTCTTTCAATTTCAGTTAATTGTGCTCAACTGACATGACAAAATTGTGCAAATTTGCATCACCAAAGTGTTTGCAGCTTAACTGTGTGAAATGAAAAAGTGTACATTAAGTACAAAGTCAAATCTAGAAAGTAACATTCAGCAAATACAAAAAAGAATGAATTATGAAGGCTTAACATTAAACAAGAGTAACTAACTTTTTCTCTCACTTTCTCTCTCTTTTCTTCTCTCTCTGTCCAGGGGATGAAGAGAGAGATGGTATGTCAGCAGATGTCTGTTGACTTTATTAATCAGTGTGAGCTGAAGCAGGTCGGTTTTGACTCTCACACCTGCAGGTACAAACACACTGCGTTTGCTGAAAGCCTGGGACATGTCAGTCTGCGCTGGCTTACTCTACAGGCACACCTGAAAATACAGGTGACTTTATTATGTTTATTAGTAAAAAGTACACAGGTAAACCAACACAGATTAACATATATTGTAATGTGTTTTACAGATTCTACATGCTGAAGAACAGGTGATGATAAGTGCTGAGCGAGATAACAAACTACACCTCCTGCAGCGCTGGGTCAAAGGTCTAAAACAATGGATGCGATTGGCTGAAAGACCCATCAGTCGCTCATTTGCTGAGAGGAGCCTGAAGGAATGTGAAGTGAGTCGCTGATATTTTCTGGTTGTGGAAACTTTTTGTGATTATAAGTCTGCATGAAACAGAAGTTGCAATAGTCTTTTCTTCCCGATTGTGATATATATCCGAGTGAAACGGGCTTAAAAAAAACCTGTAGGACAGGACTTGATTTTGTCCATCAGGAATTGATTGGATGGTTAGGATGTCATGTGAGTGACAGGTTGTCCCACCTTTGCGCCATTAAACACATCATCAGAGATGAGATGTCTCTGCAAGAGGGAGGGAAAGTTATTTTGTTAAAGATTATGAGGGCACATGAATTAAAAAAATAATAATAATAATATGCATGAATAAGTCATTTATAATAAATGGTGTGCATATTGTGTGCAATTTTGATTTCATGATGACTAAAAAGTAAAAACTTTCAAAAGCGTTTCAGTTTTGATTGAAATATATATTTAAATTACATTTTAGAGTAATCTTTTCTCATTTTCAGGAACTGGGGGGAAAGTTGAAGGACAAATTCAGTGAACTTACTGAGCTGGGAAAGAGGAGACTTACCATTTATGAAGAGGACGGGGATAAAGACTTCCTCTCAAAAGCTCAAAATCTCTCACAATCTTTGACAGACCTTTCTCAACAGGTATCGAGTCAGAAACTTCCTGTGACTCAAAACAAAACTGTAATTTGAGTGTGGGTTTAACTTTAATAAGGAATTTAATAATAATTTGTAAATTTGATTAATTAGAGTAAAGTCCTTGGAAATACCCTGAGGGAGCTGTGTAAGGTGTGGGCTCAGTTTGAAAGTGGGAGGAGCCAGGCAACTGTAAACACAATGAGGATCGGCCAATCACTAGAGTATTTCCACGCCCCTCTGCCCTCCCTCTCCGCCCTCCAGAACAACATTGATAAGCTACAGGTGCTGTCAATCAACCACACAGTTTTTCATTTTAAGGCTACTTTTACACGACAATAATATGGTTAACGGAGAAGTTTTTTCTTTGAGGTTTCCACGTACAGACGACACCGTTGTCAAAACGACCCCCATTTACACGGGTCCGCAAAAATGACTAAAAACCCTGTAATCTGCTGCCAGGCCATTAGATGCATAGACGATGTCAATGAAACACTATAGACTGAACACGTAATACGCATGTGAATGACGTCATCGTCTTCAGAGATTCGCATTTTTGTTCGGAGACCTTTTTCAAAAACTTCCACTTTGAAACGCGTTTTTAAAAGTTTGCGTTTTCAGACTGCCGTTGTCGTGTAAATGACCGGCCAAAACCCACAAAAAGGGGCTCTGGGGCTGTTTACACGACACCGTTTTCAACTAAAAACGTAAAACTTTTTATGCGTTTTTGCCGTTCGTTTTATTTTCGTATAATGGTGTCGTCTGTACGCGGAAAACTCAAAGAAAAAATGTCTCTGTTTTAATCATATCGTTGTCGTGTAAACTTACTCTTAAATGCAAGTTTGAGCTGTTTTTACTGAAAGCAACTTGCACCGATATATCGTAAAATATGTCAGTTCCATTGTTTTGTCTCAAGATGCACACCAGTAATGATTTTTTTTCTACGGCACGTTTATTAAAGCTATTCAAATTAAATTAAGGCTTAATCTAAGCCCTGTCTATGAAACCAGGCCATGATGTTACATTTGATTGTATTAGTTAATTAATTTTTTATGATATATAATCACAGGTCTTAAAAGCTGACACAGAGGAGAGTGACAGACAATGGGAGGATCTTAACAAGACAACATCTGTCCTTACTGGTGAAATTAGCACAGATTCTGCCCAGATATTATCTGAGCACTTAGAAAAAGAAAAAGCAAGGTTAAACTTCACACATCTCAGCATAACAATGTGAATGTGTATGTGAATATTCAAGCTCATTCACCTGTGTGTTGCCCTCTAGGTGGTCCGAGATTAAGGAAAAGGTCATACACACCTTAAAGAGGTCACTCAGTCTTCTGAAAGTGTGGCAGAGATACTCGGATGTGAGAAGCACCTGCTCAGAGCAGCTCCAATGTCACAGAGAACAGCTTGCCATGCACAACAAAACACCTGCTGACAATAAACAACTCACACACAGCATCGCAGAGATGAAGACTGTGAGTACAATGCAAATTCACAGACAACCATTCATTAAAATAAAACTATATCTATAAAATAATTCAAACTAAAGTGGGGTCCAAAAAGTTTCAGACCACATTAAATTTTTAAATCAATGGGATTTTTTTTTTTTTTTACTGAAAAGTTATGATGTAAAACAAAGAAGAAATGATTCTGCACTACTTCTAGGTCAATAATCAAATAATCATTATAAATGCAATAATATATAAAAAAGAATGCAAAAGTATTTTGGACTGCACTAAAGTATTTCACACACTGTCTCATTGTACTTATTTTCTTCTCTTAGATGTTACAGAAAGGTTCAGAGACTCTGCAGACTGATGTTAACGAAATGCTAGAAGCGTCTAAAGATCTGATTGAAGAGGTGGATGATGAAGATGCTGTTTTCATCAGATCAGAATGTCGTTTGTTAACACGAGGTTACCTGCAGTTAGAACAGACTCTGAAAGGACGAATTGAACACATGCAGGTAAGACTCATATACATTAACATATATGTGTTTTAATAAGCCTGGAAGTGTTTAAAGAATAGTTCAGGTTGTTCCAAACCCATTTCCTCTTATTTTTTCCACTGAACACAAAATTTGCATAGATTATCATGATCAAAAACACCATAATAGCGGCATAAAATGACCATAATAATAGTCTGTCTTCTGAAGCCATAAAGATGACTGTTAACTGTTCCTTCAATTCAATCTATATGTGTGTCCCCAGGAGAATCTTGAGCAATTTCAGGAATTTGAAAGGCTATACCAGTCCCTCGAAACACAATTACAACAGTGGGAAAGCAAGCAAAGGATGGACAGCGAACACACAGACATATCTCAGGTGATAAACTCTCAAACGCATAACTTACCAACATCCTTTTATTGAAGACATCCCCAGTATTGAGAGTTTCTGTGTTTCCTCGTCTACAGTTGGGTCTGATGGAGATCAGTTCTCTCTCTCCTGACCTGGATCTACTAAACACACTCAGCTACAGGCTGACCCTCAGTGACCCTGTGACACAGAAGCTACAGCAACTCAACAGGAAGTGGGCACAGGCCTCGGCACATGCTCAGGAGAAGTGCAGGTGAGACTAAGTGTTGGGAAAATTACTTTTAAAAGTAATGGATTACAATATTGCATTACTTCCTAAAAAAGTAGCTAATTGCGTTATTTGGTTACTTTTATGGAAAGTAATGTTACGTTACTTTTGCGTTACTTTTTCTCACCTGGGCTGGCGTTGCTTGTTTGTTTTTTAATAACAAAAAAAGCCCAAATAAAAAAGCCCTTTCACACCAAAAGTGAAATGAATAAGTCTCAGGCTGAAGGAAATGCAAATTCATGCTTGTACAATAGAGGGCGCAGCTCAAACAAACCTTTCAGCTGTGCTGCAAATCTAGATTGCAGAAGAAAGTTCAACACTCTTACTCAAGTGGGTAATCCATCAGCCGGAAACTGAAGCCTCCCCGGGGCCGCCATTGTAGCAGACCATCACCTGCTGTTAGCATTCCATTGACTCCCATTCATTTTGGCGTCACTTTGACCGCAAATAACTTTACATCTGAGGCGTCCAAATACTTCATTTGTCCATTATTTATTTCTAAAGAAACACGACAATGTATAAAAGGCTCCATTACTTTGTATCTTACGTTATGGCCCCGTAGAAGCCGTTTTTGTAAAAAATAGGCTAACGATTGCGTCATAACTACGCGACTCTGTGTCTCACATTAGAGAAATTACCGTTTAGACAGGAGGAGAAGCTCGCAGGCAATCTTTTACTGTCTATGAGGCAATCGGGGGGACATAAAGGCATAAAGTCAAGGGAGAAGCCCATAGATAGAGAGTCCATAAAAGCAACGGGACAAAATATTTCAACGTTTTTGAGGAATTAGGTGATTTGTCAGATTTGTCTT
Organism: Gila orcuttii; assembly: GCA_026230005.1. Taxonomy (NCBI): domain Eukaryota; kingdom Metazoa; phylum Chordata; class Actinopteri; order Cypriniformes; family Leuciscidae; genus Gila; species Gila orcuttii. The sequence continues at coordinate 24,805,919 of JAPDVR010000019.1, read as the reverse complement.
GGCACAGCTACTAGAAGATTTACAACTGTCAGACTGTCGTTAAGCTCAGTTTGAGCCTGCGCAGTCGCTCAGCCATCAGGAAGGAAGTGCAATAATCGGGCTTCAGTTTTCTCCGTTGAAATCAATGGGGCCGCTGTGTCCATTTCTTTTACTGTCTATGCTCTTACTTCAGCAATGATAAAAAAACAGCAGCAGTACAGCTGCTGCAAGGTCAGCAGCAAAGACATGGGTTAATAAAGTGAGATTAAATACATAAAGTGCACTTGTATAATTTAACATAGAATATTACGCAAACCGGCAATAATTAAATGAGTTTGTATTACACTGTTTTTATTCATTTTGAGGAATACTTAATCTGTATTTGTGGAGGTGAGATGAGTAAATGCATGGTGATGGTCACCATGTAGTTCTTTAGTTTAGAACTACATGTTCACACAGCGCACACAACGCCTCCTCACTTACTGCCGATTTCTCTCAACATGGGGACAGAAGAGGTGTCAGTCTATAAATGGCAAAACAAAGTGACTCAAATATTTTTATGTAGGTTTAAAAGTAATGCATTACTTTACTCGTTAGTTGGAATAAATAATCTGATCTCCTAACTCGTGTTACTTGTAATGCGTTAGCCCCAACACTGAGATTAATATCATGCTAGTATCAGGTCCAATATACAAGGTAATTGTGTGTTTACTATATATGTTAATATGTGTATATTATGTGTGTTTAGTGAGTTGCAGGCAGCCTCTCTCCATCGGCAGAGCTTTGAGCAGAGATGTGAGAGCTGGCTGGCTTTCCTACAGCGCATGGAGAACAGTTTAGCTGTAGAAATTGCATCAACTTACCCTGGACTGAGAGAACAGCAATGCACGCACCAGGTACAACAATCACACACTTAAATGCTGCTCATATGGATCACAGATCATCCGATTAACGCATTAAAATCTATCTTTTTCTCTCCTTCTAGTGTTTTCAGGCTGAGTTGTCTTTAGGCCATCAGATCCTTCACTCTGTGATCAGTGAATCTCTCCTCCTGTTGCAAAAGGGAGATGTGGAGGACAGGTGACGATTCTCTGCATGTTTCTGTGCATTGTTTAATATGATCTTGTATTGCCTTTTGAGCTCTGCTTGTGACATACACTACCTTTCAAAAGTTTGGGGTCAGTAAGAATGTTTTTAAAGAAATTAATTGAATTAATGAATACTTTTTAGTTCAGAAAGGATGCATTAAATTGATCAAAAAGTCATAGTAAAAACATGTATTAGAAATATTACATAAGATTTTTATTTTGTTCCATTTCGTTTTGTTTCTATTTCCATTTATGTTTCATGGTTTCCACAAAAATACAGCTGTTATCAGCATTGATAATAATTATAAGCAAGATTTCTTGTGCACCAAATGACTGGAGTAATGATGCTGAAAATTTAGCCATTAAAGGAATAAATTACATTTAAAATATATTATAAAAGAAAATGTTTGAAGTTTTGAAATAATACATTTGAAAATATATTACAATATTACTGTTTTTGAGTCCAAACTTTTGAATGGTAGTGTAATACTGTATTTTGTAATTTCATCATAAACACATTTTTAAAAAATTATCTGCTCTCAGAAGTTTTATTTGTGAAATTCAACAGTCTTACTAACCACCCTGCGTGTGCCCTCAGGAGCGACTTCCTGTTAAAACTGGCCCAGCTGAGAGAGCACTGGCAGGGGGCGGTGCAGAGAGTGGCTCAACGGCGTGCTCTAGTGGAAGGGCTCATACAGCAATGGCACCTTTATACACACACAATGCACAAACTCCGCAAACTTCTCACACTCACACATGCACTCCTGTCCCCTACCAGTCCCACGCACTGTAGCGTCCTGCAGCTGCGCCTCTTGCTAGATGATCTGAAGGTAACAAGATGATTTTTAAATATCACTATCATCAATGATGAAGACAAAGTATATGCACTGATTTATTTATTGTTTCTGAAAGAAGTATCTTATGCTCACCATTTATTTGATCAGAACTATGGTCATTTTGTGAAATATTACAATTAAAAATAACTGTTTTCTATGTTAATATATTTTAAAATGTTATTTATTCCTGTGGTGACGAAGCTGAATTTTCAGCAGCCATTAATCCAGTCTTCTTCTAACATTTCTTATTATTATCAATGTTTAAAACAGTTTTGCTGCTCAATATTTTGTGGAAACCATTTTTTTTATCATTATTTATTATTAACCGTGTTATTTGAAAAAATAAAATAGATATCTTTAGTAAGATTATAACTGTCACTTTGATCAATTTAATGCATCCTTGACCCAAAAAAATTCTTAATTGTACTGACCCTTAACAGTGGTGCATATATAGATCTACACCTAAAACATTGCATACATTTCTATCCAAATTTTATACATTTAAAATTTTGCCGGTATCTCTTCTGGTAATAATTCTCAAAAACTTGATTATTGCCCTTGAAATATTTCTTATTCATTTTACATCATAGATTTTCTTGTTTGTTTGTTTTTTTAATGAATTGATTTATTCTCTATACTATAATGATGTACTGAAACCTTAGCTTGCAATTGACAGTGACAAAAGATTCAGTTTGTTTTTATTTGTTTCACCATCTCTCTCTTTTTTCTCTCTCTCCCTCCTCTTTCTGTCCCTGTGTAAAGCGAACAGAGCTGTTGTTCCAAAGGTCGATCTCTGCATATCTGTGTGTGATGGAGACAGGCAGGCAGCTGTTCTCAGTGAGTGACACGCAGACGCAGATGCAGCTGCAGACAGACCTGGCTGCTCTGCAGGAGGACTGGGAGCAATGCCAGTGCATGCTGGGAAAAAGAAAAACCCTCACGTCTGACATCATAAAGGTAAGAGAGTTTGATTAGGTGTGTTAAATGGGACCTTTGAATGAGCTAACGCTTGTATTTTATTGCTTAGCTCCATAGACATCCTGTTGCCACCTAGCAATATTTATCCTTATCCTTATTTTGAAGGTCATAGGTCACATGGGAAATCCATAAAGCAAAGTGTGTGTGGTCAGACTTGATTCCAGAACAGGCTTCTTATGGTCATGGAAATCTGGAAATATTAGTGAATTTTAAAATTGTAACTTCCAAGCCAGGGAAAGTAATTGTTAAAAAGTAATTGAAAAGTCCTTATTTAAATATAATGTATATCGTATATACAAATTAAGTTTGATGCTTAGCTGTGAAATACAGTATTTTATCATCTAGAAATGTATCTTTGTTAGTGGAATCATTATCCTTATCTAGTAATCACAAACAAATAGAAACGTTTTTTCTAGATTCCAGATATCATATCTGCATATCAGCATTTATGAGGGTAAAGTTTATATAACAAAACAGCTCCTGCAAAGTGAAACCCGCCCTTGGAGTGTTTATGATTTGATTTAGATGGAAATAGCAGGTCATAGATTGTCACCCTGATGAACACCTGCTCAGAACCTGTTAACTGTCCATCCCTTTTTGGACGCGTCTAAAAAGTGTTTCACTTCACCAGGAATAAACTCCGCCATTACATGCTCCCAGTCCAGAAAGTTACAGGACAACACAAAATGTTGAATTGTGTTTATTTTTGTGTGTAGAAAAAGGTGATGATGTATTATGTTGGTTTTGTGCAGGAATTAGTCCAGCTGAGTTTGACCTACATTCCCTTTGATTCCACAGCTGGACTAATCCAGATCAGACATTTACACACACACACACACACACACACACACACACACACACACACACACACACACACACACACACACACACACACACACACAGACAGACAGAGAGGAAGAGACACACACAAGCACATTCATTTTAATATTAGTATTCCTGACCTGAAAAGTCTTTATGCTTGCCATGCAGTTCAATAAGTCATAAAATGTTCATGCACCCATCAATCCATCTGTCTCCCTGCCTGTCTTTATGTCTGTATCTACTGTATCTATCTATCTACAGTATATCTATCTATCTGTCTACAGTATATATATATATATATATGTTTGTCTGTCTATTTGTCAGTTCCTCATCTATTGTTGACCTTGATTGTAGTTCAGATAATATGAAGACATAGAAAACATAATCAGTGTTATGTGTGTGTGTCCATGAGTACATTCCCTTGTTATGTGCTAAAGGGTTTACAGTAAAGCCTGTCTAGGGATTTACAGCTCTCCCTGCCTTTCTATCTCTTTCTCACAGTGCATAGTCTGTCTTCATTTCTCATTCATCACCTTATAAAATCAATGCCAGTTCACAGCACTCTCCTCTGTGCTGTATGTGTTATTATAATATGGTTTTACATCCATTATACTGTATGCGAGTTGTGTCTTGTGTATACACATGGGTTTGAAGCAGTGAGCTTGTATTCCAGTACAGTGCAGTACAGTAGTAACATGTAGATCTGTGTGTTTTGATAACCCCATACGTGTGTGTGTTTGTGCATGTATGTATGTATGTATGTGTGTTTTCATTGACCTTAGTGTTGGCTTAACTTCTCATATGTATCTGATCTGAGACATTGGTGTGATGTGCACACTGACCTTCCACAGTGGATATCTGGACACCTGTCCATATGTTTGTGTGTACAGTTCTACCTTCACATATCCATTAGCTTTCATTGTTTTCTCTGCATTATTTTTGGCTTTCCCTGACTGATAAGAACTCTGGTCAAGCCCATACCAAAACAAAGAGGCTTACAGACACAATATTAAATCAAGAACATATCAGAGCAGTACAGCAGCCTCTGTTGCATTTGTTTTTTATTTTATTTTACAGAAGTGGGAGTCCTGTGAGACCAGACTAGCAGATCAGGCCCAGCACCTGGACGAGCTACGAGCCAGACTAAAGCAGTCGATCCCAGATCAGCAAGAGGAGATGGAAGAAGAACGCCTCCTCGTGAAGGTACACTAACTCCAAGAAGAGAACTGCACTGTAATCATCTTCATTTTAATGGTAAAAGACTGTAAAAATGCTCCGGTCAAAAACTGTTAATTGGCTAACAGTAAATTCCCTTACTGTATACAGGTCCTTCTCAAAAAATTAGCATATTGTGATAAAGTTAATTATTTTCCATAATGTAATGATAAAAATTAAACTTTCATATATTTTAGATTCATTGCACACCAACTGAAATATTTCAGGTCTTTTATTGTTTTAATACTGATGATTTTGGCATACAGCTCATGAAAACCCAAAATTCCTATCTCAGAAAATTAGCATATTTCATCCGACCAATAAAAGAAGTGTTTTTAATACAAAAAAAAAGTCAACCTTCAAATAATTATGTTCAGTTATGCACTCAATAGTCCATACTTGGTCGGGAATCCTTTTGCAGAAATGACTGCTTCAATGCGGCGTGGCATGGAGGCAATCAGCCTGTGGCACTGCTGAGGTGTTATGGAGGCCCAGGATGCTTCGATAGCGGCCTTAAGCTCATCCAGAGTGTTGGGTCTTGCGTCTCTCAACTTTCTCTTCACAATATCCCACAGATTCTCTATGGGGTTCAGGTCAGGAGAGTTGGCAGGACAATTGAGCACAGTAATACCATGGTCAGTAAACCATTTACCAGTGGTTTTGGCACTGTGAGCAGGTGCCAGGTCGTGCTGAAAAATGAAATCTTCATCTCCATAAAGCTTTTCAACAGATGAAAGCATGAAGTGCTCCAAAATCTCCTGATAGCTAGCTGCATTGACCCTGCCCTTGATAAAACACAGTGGACCAACACCAGCATCTGACATGGCACCCCAGACCATCACAGACTGTGGGTACTTGACACTGGACTTCAGGCATTTTGGCATTTCCTTCTCCCCAGTCTTCCTCCAGACTCTGGCACCTTGATTTCCGAATGACATGCAAAATTTGCTTTCATCCGAAAAAAGTACTTTGGACCACTGAGCAACAGTCCAGTGCTGCTTCTCTGTAGCCCAGGTCAGGCGCTTCTGCCGCTGTTTTTGGTTCAAAAGTAGCTTGACCTGGGGAATGCGGCACCTGTAGCCCATTTCCTGCACACGCCTGTGCACGGTGGCTCTGGTTGTTTCTACTCCAGACTCAGTCCACTGCTTCCGCAGGTCCCCCAAGGTCTGGAATTGGTCCTTCTCCACAATCTTCCTCAGGGTCCGGTCACCTCTTCTCGTTGTGCAGCGTTTTTTGCCACACTTTTTCCTTCCCACAGACTTCCCACTGAGGTGCCTTGATACAGCACTCTGGGAACAGCCTATTTGTTCAGAAATTTCTTTCTGTCTTACCCTCTTGCTTGAGGGTGTCAATGATGGCCTTCTGGACAGCAGTCAGGTCGGCAGTCTTACCCATGATTGCGGTTTTGAGTAATGAAACAGGCTGGGAGTTTTTAAAAGCCTCAGGAATCTTTTGCAGGTGTTAAGAGTTAATTAGTTGATTCAGATGATTAGGTTAATAGCTCGTTTAGAGACCCTTTTCATGATATGCTAATTTTTTGAGACAGGAATTTTGGGTTTTCATGAGCTGTATGCCAAAATCATCAGTATTAAAACAATAAAAGACCTGAAATATTTCAGTTGGTCTGCAATGAATCTAAAATATATGAAAGTTTAATTTTTATCATTACATTATGGAAAATAATTAACTTTATCACAATATGCTAATTTTTTGAGAAGGACCTGTATGGTGAAAAATTTAACTGGACATTTCATGTAACTTTACAGTAAAATACTGTTAAATTACTTTTTTTATGTGGAAGTGAGAAAGAACAAGTCATCTTATAATTTACAGTGGAAAAACTGAAATGGACATTCCACTGAATGTGTGACAGCTCACATTTGATGGTTTTTCATTGAAATAACTATCTAAGTTTTATTTTATTTTAAGGTGTCCTTGTTACAGTGTAATTAAGTACTGTGTAATAATAATTAACTAAGTGTACTTACAATAGGGTTAGGATTAGGTTTCTTGTAGGGTTAGTTGCATGTAATTATGCATAAATTTTAGTTATTACTTTAGTAACTACATGTAACGTGTAAGGACACTGTAAAATAGTGTTTTTCTCAGTTTTTCTCATCAGTTATGTACACTGGGTTGTGTTACATCATATACTTCAATTTATGTTTATTACATTGATTTAGTGTTATGCTTGTTACCACAACGGTGTTTTGTATTTGTGTCCATGACACTGCATGTACGTTCTATACAATATTAGTGTTTACCTCAGCTTGTGGAAAACCTACTTGTGATGAACTTTGATTCATCATGTGGCTTTCTCTTTACCACGTTTTTTTAGTGGTTGTCAGTATATTATAAATATACATCATTTTGTCTATGAAAGAGCAATCATAATAAAATACTAATAAATAATGTAATAAAAACACACTTCAACAGTTACCTATGGTAACAGTTAGCAGTTAGCCTGTGCTAACATCCCACATAACAGCTTTTGTTTGTGTTGCATGACACTTTGGATTTCCCTTCCTCCCTGCTATAGGCTTATTCAGCTGTGATCCTCCTCCCTCTCTCTCTCTCTCTCTGTCTCCTCTGCCCTCCCCCTTTGTCCTGTGGGCTTTAATCTTGTTGGGCCAGAGGGTTAGAGAGAGATTGCATGAGTCAGAACTGGGACTTGTGGCAGTGTTTTCTGTGAGTGTGTGTGTGTGACGGTGGTGTGTTATGTTATGCAGGAGGTTCAGGATTGTTTAGAGGACTGGGCCGTCAGTCTTTCCGAGCTCAGCACCATGAAGACGGACCTGTCCCAGTACATCCTTACTGATGACGTCCTCCTCCTGCAGGAGCAAGTGGAGCATCTACACTGTCAGTGGGAAGAACTCTGCCTCAAGGTAAGACACAAACATGTTTACCTAGTAACTTTTGTATATTATACAATGCAACTATATATATCTTTGAGAAGGTCCCTATCTGTCCTCAAAAGAGGTTTTGTCAGAGGTAGCAAGCTTCTAGTGACTATTTTATCGCAAAAGTATAGCGAAGTAAACCCATACACATAATTATTTTGAATACTATTTTTGTACACTTTCATTTAGAGATGGAGGAAACAGAGCAAATATAAAGCCTACAGGAATCTTGTGACTAAACATTAACTGCTGTTTGTAACTCATTGAACTGACTGATAAACCTTGTCGTGTGTGTTGTTGAAGGAAATATTTAACAGTAAAATAGGTTGAATGAATCTGTACTATTTGTATGTAGTTTTGAGGTGGAAAAGTTAAAATACTTAGCCTTACACAACATCCAGATTTAAAAACATGTTTACCTAGTTATCTAAATGAAGACATGCAATTTATTGTTGTTTTCTAAAGTTAATTATTATTTTATTTGATTCATGCATTCATTCATTCATTCATTCATTTATTAAACATTTTACCTTTGAGAACATCCTGGATATCCTCAAAGGGATGTTTTGTCATATTCAACTTTTGGAGACAGTTTTGTCCCAACTACTGCTAAGTAAACCTACACACACAGACAACATGCTCAATGGAATTCCAGCTATTTTAAATGCAATGTTAGCACACCATCAATACCGAAACAGATGTTTTTTAATCAGTGCTCATTGATTCAGCTGGAGTCATTGTTCCTGTGAAGTTTCTTGATGTATGATGTTCTGGTGTCTATGATCCATATATTGATTTACTTTCTGAACCTGTGCCTCACTCCCATGAGGTCTCGCTGCTGTCGAGTATGGTGCTGGATCAGTCAGCTGGAGTCTCCTGGGGTCATGTTTTGGGGTGGGTGGGGGGGGGTCTTTGACACTGGAAGGAGAGAGCAGATGGTAGAGAGTGAAGGACACAGAGAAAAGACACAGAAGTGAATAGAAGCAGGAGTCTTTGGCTCTTTGTTTTGGAAATCACCCCCAGTGTGTGTCTGTCACACGCCGGAGTGTGAGTGTGTGTCTGTAGGGGGTGGTTGTTGTGGAGGTGTTGCCTGGTAACAATGAAGTCCACAGCTGTTGAGTTAGTTTGGATTTTAAAACTTTCTAGTGACAAGGTTCAGAGATGTTTTGGCTGGAGATCTGATTCTTTAAACACAAATACACGGGTCCTCTGTAACACAACTGTAAACTTAAAGAGTATTCATGTTTTTATTTTCCACATTAACGTGTGTTTTAAATGAAATGTAATCTCTAATTTATTAATATGAACCTGTAAACATACAGTACCCTATATTTTTAGATCACTTACTTTAAAGTTAAATTAATTAATTAATTAAATGAAAAGAAAAAATAACTAATTTCTTCTAGAACTAATAAATAAATGTATTTATTTATTTATAGGGTGTCTCTCAAAAAACATGTTTAGATCCCATTTGGTCCAGAAACCAAAATTTTGCATTAAAAATAAAATAAATTTTTTAATTCACATCATTTTCATGGTAATTTTTCCTAGAAATACACTCTCAGTCATAACATGTTTTTATTTGGAGGGTTGTCGTTTATTTGTTTTTCTCATTACTGAGATTACTGTGATAGTTTTTCTGTATTACAATAAAGATACCTATAATACCATTTTTGTTTTTTTTAGCAGTAGAAAAAGCAGTGCAACAGTACTTAATACATAAAGTATTAATTCTACCGTTTAAATATTTTTCATAATTTTTTTATAATTGCATTACAGTGCTGAGAATTGTGTGTATTTTTAATTGTGTGCAAAAAAAGTTAATTTTTATAATTTTTTTCTTTTCATTTTGTTGTAAAATATTTGACCTGCACATCATTTGACAGGTTTTAGTGAAATTAGAGATATGAAATTTCTCGGCCGATACCGATAGCCGATTATTCAGAATGCTATCGGCCGATACTGATACCATAGTTTGTTTTTTATAATGAATAAAAAATCTCTCCCAAATAATACTGCAAATTATACAGAGAACCATTTGGTACACTATAATATTAGAGGTTAAAATTAACAACAGAGCGATATTCAACTGCTATTTATTTCCAGATATAATATTTACACTCAAATAAAAGCTGAAATGTTTGTATACAACTCGTTTACACAGTTTTCATAAGTACTTGTCTTCATGGCAAATATATTCAAACATACATATAATTAAGAGTAAATACGTTTTTTTTTAAAGCTAACTAACAAACGGATGACTTTGTTGAGGTAAATGCAACATTAAAGTCCCTGTAAAGGCAATTCTAAAAAAAAAATAGAATAGAAATGTATTGCTATAACATATTACAAAGACTGTGAACTGTGAAGTACTGAATTGTGGAGTTAGACCGTTAAACAGTTTTTCACCATAGAGTGCCGAAGATATGACGTCACTTTGTAAGCCAAAACGCGGAAGTGAGTTAACATTTTAGCACTTCCGGTTCCCTCGCCCTAAAGTCTATGGGTTTTTTGAATGGGTTTTTGCTAAATCGCCTGAAACAAGGTCTGTGGTTAACAAAGCCTCTAAATATTTTCACGTTTTGATCTATGACATAAAACACACCAGTTATAACCTGCTTGTGGTTTTTAAAACTTTATATAGGCTTCAAAATGTATAAATTTTGGATTAACTTGTAAAGATTATCTTGATAGACAAAACGTTTAAGGGTCACAGCTCTTTGTTGAACACAGATCTTATTTTTTGCGATTTTCCAAAAGTCTATGGGGAAAATGCATAGCTTTTCGATCGAGGGAACCCATACGCCGCTAACTTCCAAGCTGTGTTCTGGATTTTTTTGGACGGGGCTAAAACGGGGTCTTGATGACGCACTGGAGTGCCTGAGCTCCTGGACACGCCCCTACTTGATGACACACTGGAGCCACTGATGCTGGCCCCTCCCCTAACGGTGACAGTTGAGTGGCGACCACTGATCTATATAGGCCCTGTCCCAAATGGCGCACTTCATGCGGACTTTCGCTCTCGTGGACTTAAATCGCGCGTGCTCGCCGAGTCTAGAGTCCGTAGGCCGTCCCATTTAGCATTTTAACGCTCTGAAGTGTGCTCAGCAGCGCCCCCTTTGTACCCTTGAAGCGGTCTTCCGCGAAGCCCGCATAGATGCAGGCTCCACGCACTTTAACTACCCAGGAATCCTTGCAAAATGCCAATCAGAAAACGGATGGGAGGAGATTTCGCTCAAGGACTGTTAACATGGCTTTATGATATAGGCGTACATTTTACCAGTTGTTACTTACAGTTTATACAAACATTATCGACCAGTGGTTGATATATCAAACATAATAATAGCGTGTTAAATAATACGATCGCATTATGATTCATTACATAAATAGAACCGAATGTCATGGCTTTACTGAGTCATATAAATGTAGTATGAATATTGAAACCTACATTTTTCTTAAACTCATTTACATTTTAATTTTGTGTTAAAATTGAACATTATGTATTATTATGTACAAATGTATTTATCATTTACATAACCATGATATCTATTCTAATGCCCAGGTGGCATATACAATTATAGAACTGTAAAAGCAGGCTTTGTAGTTCACATGGACATAAGATTTGGGAAAATAAAATAAATCCTGTTCTCGATGCTAAAGACTGTAATTTTTTTTAATGATATTTGTGATATTTTTCTAATAAAGGGACTGATGAGATGACCTTTAAGTTTATTCAGCTTCGACGTCTGAGCTGAGACCTTCTTCCTGTTTCCGGCGTGACGATCGAGTCTGTCCCAAAAATACCTCTCAATGCGCCCTCGCGGACTCACGCTAAGGGCCCTATAGGTCTGCACTACATGACGTCACCGAACTGTGGACTCTGAGGAAGTCCACAAGTCCGGAGTGAGCCATTTGGGACAGGGCCATAGAATGACTGGATAGCTCATGACGTCATAAACAGTGAAGCCACCGGGCCGCCATATTGGTATTCCCTAGTGAGTTCACGCGTTCTATTGAATCAATAGGAAATTTTATGATTTGACTGAAAAAACATTGCCTAACGAGACAGTTTTTAAATCTAAACTATCCCTGTACATTCTCACAACGCAAACATCCTAAGCATTTCAATGGGTATTTGTTTAAAGTCGGAAATTTTTCCAGCTTATTAAAAAACGGCAATTTCTTTGCAAAAGTAATAAAAAGCTGTATGAGAACACTAGTCGGCCGTCACTGAAGAGCTATCTTCACAGGTAAGAAAAACAGTTTGATACTATTAATTATATAGTGAATGCTAAAGACCTATATTTTTGTGAATTGGTGAATATTGTTTATTGGCCACAAATTAATAATACCTCAGCACGTTATACTAATTTGTTCCCTCGTTTTACTATATTGTGGCCACGTTGTCATTCGTTAAATCAAAACGAGGGAGGGAATTAGTTCAACGTGTCCACGATTTATTAAAACGAGGGAACAAAGTCGTCGTAACAAGGAATTATTTAGATCAGTGGACAGGGCGCATAAGAACGAGCAGAGAAAGAGAGCCCCGGCCGCGCGCGCGCGCGCGCACTCTCTCACCGCCTTCAACGAGGTCGGAAGACCGATTGTGTTTTATATATTAGTAGTTTGTTTATATAAAGTGTTTGCTTAGCAAGTACGTGTTCAGGCAATGCATAATACAAATTGTATGGGTTAATGTAACGGTAAACGGACTCTACACAAAGCTCTTTTGAAGCTGTTAAATGGTGTCGCTATTGGACACTTAATTGTGATTATTGCTGCTCTGTTGTTTCTTATAGGCTACTGTTGACTCTTTTATCGTTGCTTGTTAAAGAAGCATCAGCATTAGGCTACCGTTACTCTTCAGTTTTGCATATAAATAACTACTTATATGGCTTGAATTACAACCTGTGGCAGTTGTTCTACGTCCTTTTGTGAACGTAGTTTTACACTTGTATGCTGCTCAGCGGTTGGTTCATCTTTAAAGTGCCGTCGGGGCTACCAATCTCTGTATAACGGCCGTTGGAGCCCTCTGCTGGTAGGGAATCGTAAGATGGCCGCTCGAACACTTCCGGTGGCTTCACTGCCTGATGGCAGTTTAGAACGTCATGAGCTATCCAGTCATTATATAGATCAGTGGTGGCGACGGTAGCTTTCCCGCGAGTGGGTGTGGTTTCAGCGCAGACTGCGGACAAGCCCTCAGCGTTTGAGAGCAGAGACTACTGCTCCTTTTTTCAAGATTTTGATAGCTTATTTTATATACCTGCCGGCTTTTTTTTATCATTCAAATTTGTCTGGGTGGCTAATAACACATTTTTCTGTGGTGTGACAAACTCAGAACACATACTTCATTTTGTCTTTACAGGGACTTTAAGTGATATTGTTCACAAGCAAGTTTCAAGCTTCACAAGAAAGTTTTATTTACATCTTTCCACGATTGAAACACTGATTGAGTGATTACATGAGACCTGATAACGTTACTGATTTCGGTTGTTTTGGCGAGCAGGACGAGGCCGAGGGACGTGAGAGAACTGCGGGTGGCGTGATTGTTAATGAATGATAATGATTGTTAATGAATGCTCCGCTCTCGCATATCTCACGGAGGAGCGGAAGCATAAAGGAGGAGATTTCCTGAAATTTCCTGTTTCTTTAATGATAACAGAGGTCTAGGGGCTATGTAACTACCATATAAATTTCAAAACAGTCAATCCACAGACAAATGCACACAGCCTGCATAAAGTAGCTGTGCCTATTCACAACCCGTTGTGACTTCCGTAAGGCCGTGTGTCCACCAAAGCGTTTTTAGCCAGCAGAAAACGCCTAGCACTGGGCGCTTGAGAGTGTTTTGGCAGCGCTGCGTTTTTTTTTCAGTTGAGATGATTCGTTGCTATGATACAGAATATCCGCAGCACAGTTTACTTGTAACTGATTTCGCAGATAATTTGTTTCATACTAAAAATTAATTTTTCATCCATTTTGTTCGGTTAGCTCTGCTGGTTGACGTCGTTGTACATAAAGAATGTTGTGACAGTTGGTCGGTGCGGTATTTGTCCCGCCCCTCCTCCACTGTGTTTGGACGGCTGGGTAAAAAGTGACAGTGATGAGCGCTGCGTTTTACCCAAAGTTGAACATTTTTCAACTCTCGGCGACCAGTAAAAAACGCCGGGCGCTCAGCACTTAAGCGTTAAATACACGCCTAAAAATGTGATGTCAGAACTACTCAATCACCGCCTTCAGTCTCCACCCCGAGATCAGCCCACCGTCCGCCCTCATTTTGCCCAAACCCAGACATCGTTGCTGAGCAACAACAACACGGACACAGTCGATGGATGTCAGGAAACTACATCATTGCACAGGCAACAACATTAATAAGAGACCAGTGGCTAATGTTTATTTATTCTGAAATACCACAGCAATTTGGTTCGACCTTAACCGTCTGTTCTGCACATTTCACAATTGAATGCTTTGTCAATCAGGTTACAGTTCAATGTTTTTCAAAGAAGCTAACGTTACTCCTCAAAGATGCTGCAGTCCCTACATTGTTGGGTCCGACCTCAAATTTGCAACCTGTAAATAAACTTCTAACACATTTTATCTTACATTATGGAACCAGATTAATCTGAAATTATAGTTTGTAAACGGATACAAATTGATGCTGACGTGTTGTTTTGTACAGTCTATGGTTGCCACAAGCTTTGATAGAATATCTGTTGGAAACGAGACAAAAAAAGACAAAATACGTTGTTTTCCTAAGTTACAGACACTGGCCCTGTTGGTGTCTGTTTTTATTGAGTTAAAGATGGTGAGATTGAGTTCATTCAGTCTCTGTCTTTTGTTTTGCTAACAGAAACTAACGTTTAGTATAACTTACTTGCATGGGTAACGTTATTTCAAAAGTCTGAGTTTGTTTACAGACAGTTTAAATTAGCGTTAACGTTAAATCTGCGTGCAGCATTGATGTAATGGTAATTATAATACTCTTAGAATAACGCCGAAAGTAAAAAACAAACAAAAAAAACATTAGCCTATCATTCTGAAACATCCGCGGTTGAGAAGGCGGTTGTTTGTCTTCTGCCGTCGCCGATTCGGGGTCTGAGTCCGGGTCGAACTAGCCGGATAACATTTCCCTCAGCAATGTCCATTACAGGCGTTTTATTTACCTTACTTGTGAGCATCACTAAGCCACAGCAGGCTACAGAAAACATGACCCTAGTTACCTGAGGTTGGCCCAGGCCGTGCGTCACTCAAAAAACAACAGGCCAATCAGAAGAGAGGCTCATGAATATTAATTAGACAGGCCAAAATCGACCTGTTCTTAGCAGAGCTCCTGAGAAAGGAGCAGTAAAAATGTATTAAGATGTTTTTTTTTTTTTTTAACCCAGGGGCGGTTTCTTCATTAGGGCGATTGGGCGACGCACCACCAAAGTGTGAAAGGGACTTTTTCAATCACATTCACAATCTCATTCAACCACAGAGTTACGCTAGCCGTCACTGTACCTCTAGATATAGTCCAATCAGCGTCATGTCACGTTCTGTGGAGTACCGCCTCTTTTTGGGCAATTTCACTCTGGCTGAGAATCGCCCAGAGTGTTTCCCATAGACTTACATTCAAATATGTTTTTTTTTCGAACTGCAGGCACTGCAATGCATTCTCTATGGGTTCCGGGAGGGCTCGCACTAACGTGCTTACGTCATCATACGTATCCTTAACTTGTGCTGCGATTGGTGGGAAAAACATACACTATTAAAAATCTTTAAGATTAAGTGACAAATAATATTTGAAAACAATTTTGAATTTGAACAACAAGAAAAAATGAAACACTACTTTAATATCTTTATCAAATGTGATTAAAAAAATAAAAATAAAAAAGAGAACGAGAGTGAGAGAGACTGTTGGGACATCTCGCGAGTTGAGACCAGTTGAACTTGAACAACCGTCATGGCGAACGCAGTTAATTCTATCGTGTCATTAAAAGAAATACCATTCAGCCGTCGTAGTAATCAGGACCAGAGTCAGGTGTTCAGGGACCAGAGCTCATTTCAGGAGCTGGAGCAAGTAGCAACAGGAAGAACAAGATCTAGGAAGGCCTTGGAAGAAGAAGACAAGCAGAGGCTGTCTAAAGAGGTATTTATTGCTGACCATTTAAATGCTCGAGTGTTGGAAAATCTCACTTTGTTTTTACAATCAGTTTAGGAAAGGACGGTAGCAGTCTTTTTTACTCCTAGCATTGTATTTTGAAATTTGTACATTCCATTCGAACACCAACACAATCTTTATCCTACACGTCAACGATTCAGTCAACAATATTATTTGTCGCCACCTAGTGGAATCTTTAATAAAAGAAACTATCTGAGTGGATTGAAAATGCATTTACTGGCCAAAAACCCTTGTCAAACTCCATTTGAGCTTGAATTTTGGTAAAATGTTAATTAACGTAACAACACACACACACACACAAATCATCGCTGTTGGACGGAAGCCTTGTATGTCCAAAACTGTTACTTTTCAGGAAACGAAAGAAAACCTGTTTTAAGTTGATTCCTGCACATCTCAAAACCTAAAGTTAAATCTATTAAAAAGTCAGCATGCGATAAAGTTGATCTGAAACATTTGCCCCCCCTGAGAGATTTTGCAGGAGCCGCCACTGCTTATACCGCAAATATATATTCTTAAGGACGTCAACACCTAAAATAAAACTCCAGAAAGGTGTACAATATGGGACCTTTAAACAATCGGCCGATACCGATTGTTGGCCAATACATCGGTGCATTTCTATCATAGAGCATCTCTTATGTATTCTCTCTCTCTCTCTCTGCAGGTGTCTCTGCGTAAGCAGGAGATTGCTGACCGGCTGAATGCCTGGATCATTTTTAATGAGAAGAATCGGGAGCTGTGTGAATGGCTGACACAGATGGAAAACAAGGTGGCGCACAGCGCCGAGCTCAGCATCGAGGAGATGGTGGAGAAACTCAAGAAGGTGAGACAAAAGTCTTCCATCACCCAGCCCAAACTGCCTCACATACACGGTACTCTCTGCTCTAGCAATACACTGTATTTTGCTAAACCTAAATGGAAGAGCAGACATTCCACTTTTATTTGCTTTCATTTGATTGCTTCTTTCCTTATTTAGTCTAATGTAAGCAAGCAAACAAGAGTATTGCAGTAAATAAACTCATTCCTCGCCCCCTTTCACACAAATACTCACTCTACAGGACTGCATGGAGGAGATCAACCTCTTCAGTGAGAATAAGACACATCTGAAACAGCTGGGAGAACAACTCATCACTGCTAGCAACAAGACCAAAGAGACAGAAATAAATGACAAGATCAAGGACATCAACGACCGCTGGCAGCATCTGTTTGATCACATCGAGGCCAGGTGAGACCTTAGAGTAACCCTGAGCATGGTCATGGTTAAATACACTAAATCAAAGGCTAGAATGTGACCATAAAATGGTCAAACATCAGTAACATTGCTGGATTTTTAGGTTTGGGTCATGTGATATGAACTGCTTGTATTGAACTTTCGAAGATATATCCGAGACAACACAGAGACGAATGTGAACATTAATCTGACATTGATCCGATTAATTTCAGTCACACTTTATTTAACAGACACGAAGCGTAAACATCAGCAAAGTGAACGTGTGTGTGGCGTTAGTCCAATAGGCGGGATCAGGCTAGAGTGTATGGAGGGGGCTGGTTTATCCCGCACTCCGTTTGATTGACAGTTCTTTGATTAGACAGATGGTGGCTGTAGCTTCATGTCACATTGATGGCCAGCTTGTTGACTACTTGTCTCCAAGTCTGCCTTTCTTTTTCGCATTTTTTCAGGTCTTTGGTTCTGGATCTCTGGTATCGTCTTAAAGTGCATTCAACGCATCTGTGTTTTTATGTTCAATTGTAGGCAACATACAGCAGACTGATGTATATATCATGTTCCATATCACTTACAGAGGTTGAGATTAGACCATATCTGCCTTTCAGCTACACTCTTAATAATTAAGGCAATGCCATAGAAGAAACACTTTTGGTTCCCCACAGAACCTTCCAGTGAACTGTCAGTTCTTAAAAGAACCCTTATTTTAAAGAACATTTTGGTAGCACTTTATTTTACAGTCCTCTTCCCCATGTACAGACTATCTACTTATTATAGTATTTACAATAACTGGGTAATACTCTAGGTACTAACCCTGAACCTACTCCTAAACCTAACCTTAACCCATATAGTTAACTTATACTACTCAGTACTTTCTGTTGTAAGGCTTCAGCTGTATTTTAAAGCTGCAGAAATGAAAAGATTCTTTATTGACATGAAGAACATCCATGGAACCTTTCTATTGCACAAAAGGTACTTTATAGTGAAATGTATAATGTTGGTTGCACTTTATTTTACTTTGTGCACTTACGTGTACTTACAGTGTGCTTACCTAAGTAAGCAGATCACCTGGTGGAATGTCATTTAATGTAGTTGTGTTGCCTAGCCTCTTAAGAGAGGAAGGAGGAGGTTAATAGGGAAAGGAGTTTGTTACCTGTTGAACCCTTTAAATGCAGCTCCCTCTTGCCTCGTAACAACAGATAAATTCACATGTAGATCTTCACATGAGCAGTCGAGCAAAAATCATGACCGTGATTAAAACTGCAGGTAGCTGCCTCTCAAAAACCAGCGTCATTATTGCGTTTTTCTCTGCTTTTCAAACAGGCGGGCAGAAAAATTATAACTTGCTTCAGACAGGCATATCATAGGTCCAAGCTGAGCAGATTCCTGAGGGTCTATAAGCGATTTGAATGTTAGCTCTGGCTCTGTGCCACTAATGTCAAGGTTTTAGAGCTAAAACTGGCTTTGCAGGTGCATGTAGACACTAAAAGTAGCTTTGTGGATCAGTAGGTAACCAGGCACGAGACCAGCCTGTCTGTCGGCTCTCTTTGAGCTGCAGCTTTACGCCTGTCAATATTCCTTCCCAATAACCATTGAGACTCCATGAGCACAAGTCAAACGAAACACATGCGGTCAGCCGGTCATTATCAGGATGTTATAAGTTAACCCTGTCAGGATTTATTTTGTGCTAATGACTGTCCATTTATATTAATTATTCCTTTAAATTTACTTTGTGTACATACAGAGTGTTTTAGTGACAGGCTGAGTGTGTATTAATAATTCCATTGAAGTCATTTGTTTTCTCTGTGTCTGAGGTCAAAGTTCACAGGTGTGATTCCAGCGCGCTGGGCCTGTCTCAGCTGGTGGCTCTGTTTTCATTGTCACTATTGAGTGATTTCAGGAATTATTTTTAAATTTGTATTTAGACCAGCATAGGAGACATGTTAATATACTGAATATACTACCGTTTGTAGTATTTACTCTTTTTTTTTTTTTTTTTGAAGAAATTAATATTTTTATTCAGCTAGGATGCATTAACTTGATCAAATGTGACATTTATAATGTTACAAAAGTTTTCGAGTTCAAAAAAATGCTTTTCTTTCTATTCATAAAGTATCACGATTTCCACAAAAATATTAAGCAGCACCACTATTTACAAAATTGATAATATTTCTTGAGCACTAAATCAGCATATTAGAATAATTTCTGAAGGATCATGTGATGCTAAAGACTGGAGTAATGATGCTGAAAATTCAGCTTTTTCATCATGGGAATAGATTACATTTTAAAATAAATTAGAATAGAAAAACATTATTTTAAATCTTAATAATATTTCACAATAGTACTCTTTTTACTGTATTTTTGAACATATAAATGCAGCCTTGGTGAGCATAAGACTTTTTTTTTTAAGAGACCCAAACTTTTAAACAGCAGTGTATGATTTTGTGTCACTCACACAATGTGCAAATAGGAGTGTGCGATTGAGACGAGTCTCTAAGCAGGATTACAGAAGTTGACACAGACGCGTCCGACTCTTTTGTCACCTAAAATCACAGCAGAGTTCACCCTCACAGCATCTGCACACGGGGCAGCTGCCGTCTGCTAGCACGGGCCTTTGTGTCCACTCACCCTCCCATAAGTCTTCTGTCTCCACTTATTGTGTCTCTCAGCCAATCAGCATCAAAGCTCTGTCCTTCTGCTCTTCTGCTTATTTGCTGAGTGATGGCAGCCATGATATTATTGAACTCTTGGTGTCTTGCAAAACTCACTATTGTTGGACAAAGGGCCAACTTGGATGTTATGTTGAAAACACCCCTGCTGAACACACACATAAATGATCTTGAAGAATCCCACTCTGCAAAGTTCATTTACTCTCTACTCACTGTTTTAAGGACCCATTATACTGCTTTGATAGATGCAGACCAAAGCACTTGGATGAGGACATTTGTTTTCCAGTTTCCACTCAAAAGTTCAGACACCTGAGTTGAAACTGTTGCTAAGGCAGCAAATTTGTCTAAAGGTTATTTTAGTGTGTGTGACAGCATTGCCTGTTTGTGTGTGTGTGGTTTTGTGTCTCTTCACAATGAAGAGTCCTCATTTTAACATAAGCTTTATCCATCATGACTATCATTCTGAATGGATATCAAATACTGACTAACCGTGAAGTGGGACGGTTGAATTAAATCCTTCAGTGGTTTGAAGCGTGCTCTGAATCTTCCCAACACCCGTGAATTGCCCTCTTTTAAAGACTGAAAGCAGCTCTGTGTGAGACCCACCAACGTAGTTCACTGTGGCCCAGATTTATCAACTCATTTGGCTGAACTGCTTTAAAGTTTGAACAATTACTGCAAATAATAATGTTAACCATTTTACATTTTTGAAAAAAAAAAATACAGTTGGTGCTTGCCTGTTCAAAACTTGCCGCAAAGATGCCAGAAGTGTCCCAAATGATGTTCTATACACTACACTTATACTATGTAATCTTCTGCCTAGTGTGTGAATTTTATACGGTTATTTTGTTATCTAGTATCAGATTCTGACAACCTCTCTCCTTCTGATACGCAAGGAAAGATTTGACAGTTGTGTGCATAAACTGACTAATTTAAACTTTTTCCAATTGAAATAAGTTGTTTATACAACAAAATGGTATAAAATAGTGCATACGTACACAAATTGGGTGTGTTACTTTAACGCGTGTGAGTTAAAGGTACAGATTGTTTTAGGTTATATAACAAATAATACACAATTGCATTTGCTTCTGATAATTCGTGAAGTTCTCCCACCTGTTGCTTAGAGAAACAGCGCAGTGTTTTTCTGGGATTGATAATCTATTCAGGTTAGGTCTGGATTTAATTAGCTTTAGTCCATGGAACATAATCTCAGACCACAGAGGAATACAGCACTATCTATCTATCTATCTATCTATCTATCTATCTATCTATCTATCTATCTATCTGTCTATCTATCTATCTATCTATCTGTCTGTCTGTCTGTCTGTCTGTCTATCTGTCTCCCCATCTCCCCCTTTGTCTATCTGTCTGTCTGTCTATCTGTCTGTAGGTCTGTCTGTCTGTAGGTCTGTCTGAAGGTCTGTCTGTCTGTCTGTCTGTAGGTCTGTCTGTCTGTAGGTCTGTCTGTCTGAAGGTCTGTCTGTCTGTCTGTAGGTCTGTCTTTCTTCCTGCCTGTTTCTCAGTTCCTCATCTATTGTTGACCTTGATTGTAGTTCATATAATATAAAGACATAGAAAACATAATCAGTGTATGTGTGTGTGTGTCCATGAGTACATTCCCTTGTCGGTCGGTCGACAGTTGGTTCATTTATACAACCAAAAATTGTCTAAATACTGCTTGTCTTGAGTTTCACATAATTATTTATTCCACATTTTACTTTTGGTAAAATGGGCTTTTGCTTGGAAACAAATATGACTTGATTTGTTATTTTTTATATAACATTTACCAAGCTAAACTACCACACACTGGCTTTAATTCTACTTTAATAAATAGTTGTTGATTGTGATCAGATTTTATAGATTTTAGTAGTTTCAATTGAAGAAATTGATGTGGACATTGAGCATTCTCAGTATCCCCACTGTAACTGACATATTTCTTGGCCATTCAGTGAGAAGGGGGGATATGAGAGAGGGGCAGGAGGGTGAGAGTAATGTACACAGCAGCACACGGTCTGTGAGAAGAGTGTGTGTGAGATCAGCCATTCAGACAGACATGCTAACGCTAACACGAGAGAGCCATGGAGCCTCACCGGTTTGTGAGTAAGTGCTTTCTAATTGCACACACACGGATGGGTCATATAAGCATGCATTCATATGTGTATGAGAGGGGGATGGGTAGTGCTTTTGTCTGTGTGTGTGCAGTATTAGCCTGAGTGCAAGACTGATCATAATCTGCTTTGCATGGGGAAACACTTGTTTCTAGGGAGGACGTGCACGCTACTGATGTGCTGATGGTGCAAACAGATATGCACTGCGTGAAGAGCATGCATTTAGAATCATGCATTATGCATAAAATCAAGCATTACTAATAATGCATTGAAAATTATATGCAACAAGATTTATTTTTTATGTTTTTTATTATTTTTAATCTTTTATATCATTTACAAATTTAAGGCTTTCATGTTTGTATTCATGTGCTATAGAGGACATCTTGTCTCATTTCCTCATTCAAGCTTATTTCAGTGTACCTTTTTACAACAAATATTTTCAGTGACTGCATGCATCTATTATTTTCCCATGACTTTGTGATAATGTGAATAGCGCTTATGTATGTGACCGTAAGAATAAACCTTCTGAAAAGAACAAACACTCTAATGCAGCGCTGTCACATGCAGTTGAGTTGTTGTGTGATGTCACTTCTTCCACATCAGCACTCCGGTTTGTTTTGGTCGGACCTCCATTGGAATGGTCACGTGACTGTGGAGGAATGTCCCCATCCTCTTGGTCACATGACGTCACTTTTAGAGTAGTCTTAACACTGAGTGTTCTGGGGTGGTTTGAATCGAGTGTGACAGATGGACATGACATGGGTCACCGCACACTCAGACTGAGCAAAACGCCTTGTTTCCTGTATTGTTTCTTTGTGAAACTCAGCTGATAGGGTAGATGTGTAGGAATGACATTAGGTCAGGGAATGTTTACTTTTTATGTGAACTGTTACTCAAGCACCACAGAACAAAACTTGATAACCTATAAGCCTTTAAAGAGAGACTAACGAGGTTGTTAAACAATATCACATGGTTTTGAAGCCATTAGTGTACATCATTTCATCATCTTTTTTTTTTTTTTTTTTTTAAATTGTCAAATCACTCATTTAAGCCATTACTCATTGAAGCCATGCACAGTAAACATACACTTGTACCTTTTGTCTTTTTGTCCAATTTTAAAAACAAATTACTGTTTTGCCTCAAATCAAAGTTTGTAATACTGTGATTCACCTCGTAGGTGGTTGATTTGATTCATGGCTTAAATCGCTTTAGTAAAGACTTTAAAATCCCTATGGAAAAAATGAATGGGAGAAATAATTCTAGAACCGAGGGAACTGCAAAAGTGGGTGGGCACTGTTCTGCTCTATGGAAGAAATGAGGACTGTGATTGGCTACTGTTTTATAGGAAGGCAAATGTACAACCAATCAGGACTCTAACACCTGAGAAGATTACCTTAGTGATGCATATGTTATTAGAATAGTGTTTATTTCACTCTTTGTTTAGAATATTATAGTTTGTAATTCATGTACTGTAATAATTCATATTTTTATGATGGATTGAAAGTCTGGGTCTGGAGACAAAATTTATAACAAGATATAATTCTGTTTTAAAGAATTGCAGTTTATTTTCTGGGTATAAAATCGGGGTAAAAATGAGGCACTAGCTTCACTGAATGATTGACATACAGTATTGACTGACTTGAAAAGATTGATTGATGTTTGAGCAAACCTGAGTTCGACTCCTTCCCGTATTCTGTTCTCTCTCTCCTACTATTGCTTCCTGTCTCCTCTTACACTGTTCTTTTAAATACCGGCAAAAATTTCATGCAAATGACAGACTAACCAATTGTGTTTCAGGGTGAGGAAACTAAAGGAGACATTGGTGACAGTGCAACAGCTGGATAAGAACATGAGTAATCTCCGTACCTGGCTTTCCCGTGTTGAGGGTGAGCTGGCAAAACCTATCATCTACACCATCTGCCACAATGATGAGATACAGCGTAAACTAACAGAGCATCAGGTAATCAGCGCATTCATTAACAAAACCACAATATGTAGCTAATATGTATGAGTATCTAATCCTAACTTTTTTTGTTTAAGTACATATTTTGTCTTCAAAAATCACACTGTTATGGGACAGATTTATCTGAGCACCATCTATCTCATTAAGTTTATATTCCTTTATTATTTAAAATCAACATGAGCTTTCTCCTAATATGGGATGCCTTTGTATCATTTTAATGTATTGGCTGGCAATGCCATCTTTCTTAGACGACTGGTAGTTTTTTGCTATATGTCAGTCTTAGATTTGATTTTCATCACTAGGACTTGCAGAGAGACATTGAACAGCACACAGAGGGTGTGACGTCTGTTCTGACCCTGTGTGATGTTTTGCTGCATGATGCGGACGCTTGTGGCAGCGATGGAGAGAACGACTCTATTCAGCAGACCACACTCAGCCTGGACCGCCGCTGGAGGAACATATGTGCCATGTCCATGGAAAGGAGGATGAGGTCAATACAAACACCCAAATCAGCTTGTTTGACCGCATCAATGTCACTCTTTAGAAAGTTAATTTGTTTTTGTTTGTTTTTTCGGGCCCTTGACTTTACCCTTGCCCCCTGCAGGATTGAGGAGACATGGCGTCTGTGGTGCAAGTTCTTGGACGACTATGCACACTTTGAAGAGTGGCTGAACACGGCAGAACGCACAGCGGCCAACCCCGCCACTAAAGACGTACTCTACACCTGTGCTAAAGAGGAACTCAAAAAGTTTGAGGTCTGATTCTGTTTAGTTCTGTTTATTGATTTTTTTTTTTCACTAACTGTAATAGTAGCCTGATCATATAAGAAAAAGCTTCAGTTCTGTTATACAAATTAAAATGGATACTTAAGTAGTGGCTTTTGCAATTGTCATTAGATTTATTGGACATTTAACCCTTTTTTAAAAACATGCTCACATGCAGGCGTTCCAGCGTCAGGTCCATGAGCGCCTGACACAGCTGGAGCTGGTGAATAAACAATACCGACGTCTGGCACGAGAGAACCGGACAGACGGTGCCAGTAAGCTGAAGTTGATGGTACATGAGGGAAACCAGCGCTGGGATATGCTACAGAAGAGGGTTGCTGCTGTGCTCCGCAGGTTAAAGGTCAGATTTGGGTCATACACTACCGTTCAAAATTCAGTAATATGTAGTTTTTTAAAGAAATTAATACTTTTATTCTGCATGAACACATTGATCAAAAGTGACAGTAAAAACATTTATAATATTACAGGTAAAGGTTTCTATTTTAAATAAATGCTGTTCTTTTGAACATTCTATTTGTCAAATCAGAATCCAGATTTTTTTTTTTATCATACATATATATATATTAGTGCTGTCAACGTGAATTTTTTCCAGTTCAACACTTTAAAAATATTTAATGCAGCATCCATTTTTTCTGTCATTTTTTTGGCTAGCGTTACATTATATGATCACACTCTTAATCACGCAAATGCTTTTAAACAATTCAAGCGCGAATCGAATGGAAGGAATCGAGTTCTCTTTCCCGCTTGAACGAACAAAAACACACAATTATGCCAAACTGTCCGTTTTGTCTAGTATCCTCATAAGATCAGTCTTAAAAGAGTTAAATAAAGTCTTAAATGAATGTAAAGAGTTGTGAGAAAATAGGATGTATGTTCAGATCCGCATCATGTGCAGCAGCGGCAGGTCTTAAAGTGACAGCAGCCACTAATGCTGTCTGTCATTAATATTAATCAAAGATCAAAGGTAACAGAGAAAATTACACTGCTGCTGGGTGAGGGAAGAAGGTTATAGCCTGTAATGCTGAAAGCTAGCATTTTGCACGCTCCCTTTTCCTCTTCCTCTTCAGAGGCTTAGCTGATGTTAGCTTGGATGCACTTGAACATGCCCTGCTTTCATTTTTTTCTACTGTCAATGGAGCATATGGGCCTCCCTTTAGAGGATGAGAAAGATGAGTCCCACTCATCTCACCCATGAAATTGGGTGGAAATGGAGCCACACCTGTACATCCTTGCTAAGGGGAGCTAACCCAACTGACATCATGAAGAGAACAAAATAAGGCACCCTGCATCAACCCTAGACTGCAGGAACACTTTGTCCAATTGAGGGCATTATAGTAGCCACCTGTTACAAAAAAGAGGGGAGCTTCCTCATAGAAGGCGTGCTCAACCCAAGAAATGCTTCAGTGGACTGAGCACAATGGCTGGTCTCAGTGACACCAAGATGATGTACATCGTCACTGTTACCCATTTTATTAGCAAGCACAAATGAGTCTGAATTTAAGACGTCATCGGTTTGTCGACAGATAATTTACATCAATCAATACCAGTAGCTGGTAGGATTGATGCAACAATGCCTTAGCTTCACTCCTCAATCTTCAAATAGCGACAGGCTCCACGCTCTGGCGGGAGATTAAACTGCTTCAAGCAGTAATCACCCAATTAGAAAGTGAGTGTTTGTAAGGGTTAATAAATGGGTTATGGTGGTGACCACTCGCCATACTGCCAGTACCTGATGGAGAATGAATTAACATGAGATCGCTTAGGGAGGCAGAGGGTCCGGACTCGGCCTTACAGGGGAAAAATCTCCTGATGGCAGCGGACTGCACCCTCACCTCCTTGAATCTCTCAAATACCGTCTCAACAGAGGCGCCAAAGAAACCCAAAAGCTAGATTGGGGCGTCAAGGAGGAAAGACTTATCTTTCTCATTGATTTCCGAGAGGTTTAACCACAGGTGCCTCTCCGTAACCAACATGGCCCCGGCAGTCTGTTTGGTGGCTCGGAGAGCCAGGTCTGTGGTCCGGTGCAGTTCCGCCACCACCTCAGGAGATAAACCTTCCTCTTGATCCAAGTCCTTGTGCAGGTCGGCCTGATAAAGCTGATGGAATATTTTGCAGGCACCATCTAATACTAGCAGACACTCTGCTTGTGACATCATGGACTGCCATCGGCCAATAGATTGGTGGGTTTGGGTACAAGGGTTTTAGACACCGCTTACGCTAAGGGTGTTTCCCATAGCGTTCAACTCCAGATTCCGTGTTAAAGGAGAACTCCGGTCAATTTTAACTTTGAGCTCATTTTTTTGTAAATTTGGAGTGCTGTCAGTACAGAGAACAACGACAAAAATCGGTGTTGCCTAATTGCAAATTTGCAAATTTTTAAAAAGAGGATAACACGATGTAGGCAACACTGATTTTTGTCGTTGTTCTCTGTACTGACAGCACTCCAAATTTACAAAAAAATGAGCTAAATGTTAAAATTGACCGGAGTTCTCCTTTAACGTTCCACTTCTCAGGGAACAATTATTTTAAATTGTAATAATATTTCACTATATTACTGTATTTTTGACTGAATAAATTCAGCCTTGGTGAGCAGAACAGACACTTATAAAACAAATTATAAAAATCTGACAGACCCCAAAGTTTTGAATAGTACTGTATATTAAATTATCAAATACAGAGTGGTTTGGCAATGACACAAAATAAACCAAAAAACCTGCATAAAATAAAATTAACTGCATCTCTGACTTTCACATTTTTGTCACTCACCTGTCCTGGCAGAAATGTGCTCCACTTTTCATTTCCATGCTAGCAAAGTATAATTTTTTGGGGGGGGGGGGGGATTTAAAAGAAAATGTTAGTAAACTCTAAACGCTCCTCCTCTGTGCAGCACTTCACATCTCAGCGGGAAGACTTTGAAGGAACGAGGGAGGGCATTCTGGTCTGGCTGACTGAGATGGACCTTCAGCTCACTAATGTGGAGCATTTTTCAGAGAGTGATATCCATGAAAAGATGCGTCAACTAAATGTATGTACTCTCCGATCTTATCTAGAACATTTTGAATGTAATTTACAATGTTTAAACATGTTAAATGAGCCTGGACTGCAGTCAAAATGCAGAGTATTTTGTGCTTTGACTTCCTGCAGGCTTTTCAGCAGGAGATCACTCTAAACACAAACAAGATTGATGCGCTGATTGTGTTTGGAGAGAACCTGATCCAGAAGAGCGCTCCGCTGGACGCTGTACTCATCGAAGATGAACTAGAGGAACTGCACTCCTACTGCCAGGAAGTATTTGGCAGGGTCGCCCGATTCCACTATCGTCTTATTAGCAGACGCCCGGTCAGTTTGAAAAGACTCATCTCACAAACACTTAACAAATACTCTTAAGATTGAGTACTGGCATGAACCCTTCCATCCCTTTCCTTTCATAGGTGATTGAGGAGGACCGGGAGTTTTCAGACAGAGACACAGATCCGGAGGACTTGGCTGATTTCAGTGGGGTGTGGGAGAGGGAAAGGGAGGAAGAGGAGGCTGCTGTGGAATCCGGTGTTTCACTGACGGTACGTCGAGCCGTGTCCCACCTGTTACCACCTGCTCTGGAGCGCTCAGGGCGTGAGACGCCCGTCAGTGTGGATTCTATTCCGCTGGAGTGGGACCACACCGTTGATGTGGGAGGATCTTCATCTCCAGAGGATGATGAGGAGTTGACATACTACAGTGCCCTATCAGGTAACTCTTTACTGACTGGTCTCTTTACTGACTGTTAAACTAAGCATATCTACAGCTGTATATGCTGCTCTGTTAGTGTTTCTATATCAGTTTATTATCTGCTGTATTATTAGAGAATATCTAGATTTCTTTGTCTCTTACATGACACTGTTAGAGTGCATATATCTCTCATTTTAGTTTTTTAGTGTGTCTATATCTCTGTCTGTTATGTACCTCTCTGTTAGAGTATATCTAGATCATTATCTGTAATCTGCTGCTGTATTAATGTATATATAGATCTCTCTGTCTGCTATCTGCTGCAATGGTAGGTTAATGTAGATCTCGCCTTCTCTTTTTTGCAGCTTGTTTCTACTATCCAATGCTTTATTAGTGTATAAAGATCTTCCTGTCTGTTTGCTCCCGCTTTGTTATACAGTATCTAGATCTCTATATCTATTATAGGAGTCATTCTACAATTTTTAATCAATAATTAATATTTAATCAATTAGCATAAAGCATATTAGAATTTCACACAAATATTTTGTGCATAATTAAATTAAGAAAATATTTATGTCCTTAAAAGTTGTCAACTATGTTACTAAGCAAACAATCCCCTGCAACTAAGAAATGGTTTATCAACCATTACATTACAAACCAGTTCAGCACAAATCCTGCCCTGCAGACGATTTCATTGGTTAAGGTTAGGGTTAAGGGTATTGGTTAAGGTTACACCCTAGGGTGTAGGGTAGGGTTAGGGTTTAGTATTTGTTTTAGCATTGTTTAGGCAATCAGCACTGTGATTGACCAATTAAATCGTTAGAATTGGCTGCGGGGCAGAGTTTGCCATTGAAATTTAGTCAAAATGTTTCCTGCCAACTAAGTTACTGTGTAGAACCAATTCTTAGTTAACACAGTAGTGTACTGTGTGACTGTACACTGATGATAATTAATTGTTTGCCATAGGTTTTTATCCTAATTTAACCTACGTGTCAGAGCAGACTGAGTGTGGGGATGAGCTAACAATGTGTGCAAAAGTTAACAATGCGTCACTTGTGAACTCTTTTTTTTACAATTTGAATAACTATAATGCTGCTTATCATATCCTAGGGTTTATTTTATATCCACACAGATTTACATAACGTTTCTTAAAAATGTTAATGTGACTGTGCTGAGAATAACACATAGATACCTGCATGTATCTACTGTACATCCTTCCCATCAGTTGTCTGCCGCTCTGTTATATCTATATCCTGCTGTTTTTTATATGAAACTCTTTTAGTGTATCTAGATCTCTGTCTGTAATCTGCTCTTTTAGACTCGGATAATTCAGTCTGTTACAGTGTCTCTAGATCTGTCTGTCTGCCGCTCTTCTGTTGCAGATGTAGAGGTCACTGAGAGCTCTCAGTCATTTGTTAAAGCTACATCTAAAGCTCTGAAAGCTGCGTCCGGTAGGCATCAGCCTGCTGCATGCTGTCAGCACTCTCGCTGCACAGTACATATGTGTTTTAGCGTATATAACAATAACTGCATCCTACATACTTCCTTCATTTTTCTTTAGTAAATATGATAGACGTTATGCTTTGTGCTCGCTGCCTGCTGCTCACTGCTTCCTCACTCAACCAGCTTCTAATGTCATGCTCTTAAAGTCCCCTGATGTGTTGCAGTACTTTTCACAGATATTTTTCGTAATGCACATAAATTTTGCTACCAAGGAACCCTTTTCACATTTCCCGGGTTCTCAGAAGCCGAAGTTGTCATTATCCACCTTTGCAAATTTTATGCACCTATATGCCTATGCAAATTTTGAGATATTGCATAGAAAAAAATGCTGTATGGAAATGCCAAGATGCACATAAATTCTAAAAAGGTGCATAAAAAAACATATTGAGGCGGATCCCCCCAGATAAGAAGACTACGATGTGTATGAACTACGATGGAAACCCATTTACCAAATAAATCCCAAGTGGTGTGTTCACTGCAGAGCTAAATGATATCCACCTCCTCCTCTTTAGATTTCATGGGTGGAGCTTGACATAGTTCCAACTCTGTTGACTTAATGGGCGGAGCTTAAACTAATTTAGTTTTAGGGGTTAGGGCTCCACAATTATATCCTGAGACGAGGAGCTGGACGTCAAGCTCCACCCATTGGCTCTGCACTAAGCAGCCTTTCAATAAATCCCTTGATGCGCAACAAAAACTCATGGGAATTGCTGAAATGCCTGAGCCAAAAAGTGTGTTCGACTTGAAGCGGCCGTACGCAGACTGATCGGTGTGTGACATCAAAGTACCGCGAGAGCAGAGGCCCCCGTATGCTTTCGATTCACTTTCACGGTACTTTGATGTCATACACTGATTGGTCTGCGCAGCGCCGCTTCAAGTCGAACGCACCTATAGTCTGTCATCAAAATGGCTGGGTATAATTACCTCCCAGAACTGCCTCACACGATTGTGATCCTAAACACCAGGCATCCACCTCCAAACACAAGATAACTAGCATTTATTGCGTTTCGTCTGCATGCTCTCAAGTAATTTATGATGTACGAAAAAAGATCCACAGTGGCTTCCCTCATTGCAGCAACTTCCATTTTTATTACAGATATTTTGTGACAATTTCCCAGAAAGTGATGATTTTGTTCTCTTTAAAAAAGTTGGGATGGAAACTGCTTTATTCGCAAATGTTTTATGCGATATCCCAATTCCGTGCATAAGTTAAATTCGAAACTCTGGATGGAAAGATAGTTATAGTTGGGTAAACTTCTATAGAAGTGAGCGGAAACTACAACATATATTTTTGTTTTCATTTGCTCTAATCCACAATAGTGTTTCAATGACTTTCCAAAAGAGGAAAAAAAAAATATTAAGAGATTATGTTGGTCAGAAGAGAGAAAGATGTCAAATTAACCAGTTTTCTGTAATTTAGTACCAAGTTAAGAAAAAAACTAAGTGTAGTGTTGTAAATATACTTTAGATTTTTTTAAAATGAAAATATGAAAACATTAGCTCAATTTACAATCTTAATAACTTGGGAAACTCATAATCAGTCTGTGACAAGGGTCCATTGCATCTTTTTTCGATTTACTTTTACAGCATGCTCTGTAACTGAGTGTTGACTTCCTGCATGCTTGTTACAAGTGATATTAGGAGTTCAAATATCTCTCTTTGCCTCTCGCTCAGGGGGAAGATCAGTGGTGGAGACGTGGCACTCTCCTGATGCACCAGACAGGACACAAGTGAACCGAGAGATCACCAGCACACAGTACCACCCAAAGGCCTATGTGAGGACCCACACATACTTATCCAATTGGGCTACAAACACATTAACATTGGCTTGCACATATATACATAAAAAAAAAAAAAAAACACTTTTTTTGTTGTATTTCCCCACTCTCTCCAGGATAAACTCATGTCTGAGTGTGCTGGCAGTATAGACAGTATAAAGCGAGTGAAACTGATTCTGAACGAGGAAGAACAACCTGAGGATCAGGGACTGACGGTCCTCTCTGCAGCAGATAAGACAGGTACTGCTGTTTGTATTACGTACACACACTTTTACAGGCATGTTCATTCAAATATATTTGACCTTTGCCCTCTGATCTGTGGCTTCAGGTGTGATCGAGCGATGGGAGCTCCTGCAGGTGCAGTCGTGCAGCGTGCCACAGGATCTTCAGCAGTGGCACAGACTGAACTCTGACCTCGGCGATGTCATGGCATGGCTGAACGCTGTGATGCCTGAGCTAGAGAAACTTCGAACTCTAGAGCCAAAAATCACCATCAGAGACATGGAGAGCAATATCCACAAACTAAAGGTACTGAGAGAGACATTTAGAGAGTAATAGAATCGAATGCAAAAACTGAAAGTTAATAAACCAATAAGCCACTTGTAGCTGTGCATTGCAAGTGGACCTTCCTTAAAGGAAGTTCACTTAAAGGGGAATTCGGCAACTATTTCAACATTATAAAACCGTTTAGAAATCATTGGGATGGTTTAATAACCTGTTCTGGTGAGAATGGTGACTTTCCCCGCTCCCCCCATCGTTCCCAGGCGGAAAACCAACCTTGCAACATGAGGATTAACATCCCGGTAAGTTGGAAATAGGAAGTCTCGTGAGAAGCGAGAACGAGCGAGAAACACGATCTGCTTTACGGCAATTCGACATAAACACACACGCCGCCCTCAATGTGTATGATGTATTACCCACCTCGGTAGACATAGCGCCACACGATAAAGTTTACCGGCTCCAATAATAACAAATGCACATGAGCAGCGGTGGAAAGGGGGAGCAGGGTGCCGCAAGTGAGTTTCTTTATGACAGTGTTGTGAAATATACGCCTCACAGCTGTAGGGGGAGCTCGTTGGGAAAACATGCGACAACAAAAGTGAAAATCAGCAAAGAAATGGCTAGAGTTGCCGAGTTCCCCTTTTTGAATGTTAAAATTAACATTCTGTCATGATTTACTGATTACTCATCATTTAACACAAATGAAGATATTTTGAAGAATGTCAGTAACCAGACAGTTGAATGGACCCCATTGACACTTCCATAGTAGTGTCCACTTGTGTCCAACAAAAATACTATGGAAGTCAATGGGGTCCATCAACTGTTTGGTTACTGACATTCTTCAAAATATCTTCCTTTGTCTTTAGCAAATAAAGGAAATTCATACAGGTTTGAAACAACTTGAGGATGAGTAAATTATGACAGAATTTTCATTTTTAAGTGAACTATTACATTTTGTAATATTTGTAATTGTAATAATTTTTCACAATATTACTGTTTTTATAAATATAAAATGCATGAGAGACTTCTTTCAAAACCGTAAAAAAATCTTACAGACCCTAAACTTTTAAAAGGCAGTGTATGTTAATTTCTTTTTTTTTCATTAGGACATGCAGAGGACTTTTAACGGCTACAAATCGGTGATGATTGGTGTCAATCTCAGTGGGCGGGGCTTCCAGCATGGAGACAGCACTGAACTACGAGAACTGCGTGAGAATCTGCAGTTAGCCAATCAGAAATGGGCACAGGCCTGTGCGGCCCTGGACAGCTGGGAGCACCGACTGCATCAAGCACTCATGGAGTGTCAGGTGAGGAAAACCACCAGGATGTGCTTTAAAAGTCTCGCTGACGCATGGTTTGACAGACAGAGCTGAGACAATACAGCAATGTACCTTGAATGTTTTGCAACTGCATGTTGCATTTGGTTAGAACGTTTCTGTGCACTTTCACACATTTGCACTTGTTACATGTGGTAGTGAAGATTTTATCTCTGGATACAAGACCACAGCTGGGATGTTTTTTAAAGGTAGCAGAAATGCTAAACATGGATTGTTCTCGAAACCACAGCATAGGCCTACTGGGGACAGTGTCGTATCAAGATCATAACTTCTCTTGAACTGTCATTTCTTTAAAAAAGAAAAAAACTTTTCAGTCAGTTTTGAGATTTTCGTCAGATTTACACCTGTGTTATTGTAGTTTTAAGTTTTATTATAGCTTTTATATTTTTCTTTTTGTCATATTATTATTTTTTTTGTTGCAATTTACATTTATTTTTATTTCAGTTTTATTTTTATTTATTTCCAGTTAATAAGTTTAGTGCTTTGACTTACTTTTTTTCAGTTTATTGCCAAGGCAACATTTGATATTTTTTGTTTAGTTAATTTTTACATTTTATTTTATTTAGCTTTATTTAAATGAACAGAAATGTTTTAATTGTTTTAGTTAATAATAACCCTGATTTACTGTGCAAGACGTTATTCTCAGGACTTATTTCAAAATTGTGAGCCATTTCTTCCTGTAACTTCCTGTAAATGCCCTGGTATAGTGGTGTAGTAAACTGATCACACAAGCACTTGATGTAATGAAGACCTGTGAGAAACACAGACTCATCTGCATATTCCGCTGGGTTTTTTCCCCAGGAGTTTCATGAGACCCTTCACTCTCTGCTGCTGTGGTTAGCTAAAGCAGAAAGCCAGCGCTACATGGTCAACATCCACGACACAAACACAGACCTCAGCATCTTGCAAGAGCATCGAGACACACTCAAGGTAGAGTAGTGTGTGTGTTCGCAGACAGAATCTGCTATTCTTGTAAAATTTCTGAAAATCTCCCCACAAAA
Source organism: Gila orcuttii (assembly GCA_026230005.1). Lineage (NCBI taxonomy): Eukaryota > Metazoa > Chordata > Actinopteri > Cypriniformes > Leuciscidae > Gila > Gila orcuttii. The sequence goes on along the minus strand of JAPDVR010000019.1, from coordinate 24,771,371 downwards.
CATAATAAACCTGATGAAAACATGATTAATTGTGGGATTCAATTTCTTAATTCATATCTTCATATAATAGCAATAACTATAAGTTGTTGTCTGTGCACAGGCTGTTCAGCAAGACTTGCAGTCACGGGAGAGAGACGTGAACTCCCTGCAGGAGATCTCCTCACAGATCCTACTACAGGACCAGCGAGAAGACACCCTGGAGGCCAAAGAGAAGGTTCACGTCATCAGCAACAAGTTACGGCTGCTGATCAGACAGATCGCTCACGACCTGCACACACTGCAGAGCAGACTGGTATGTTTCACACACAGCGTTCTCTGCAGGCTCTGTTTCAGTCTCACACACACACACACACTGATGTTTTGATCTCCGCTGTTCTGTTGCAGGACTCGTCGGGTCCAAATGTGGGCAGGACAGCATCAACACAACACCAGGTACAGAAACGCTCTCCTTTCCTATGTCAGTTTTTCTCCAGTATTGTGCGGCCCTAGTCTGAAGTGTTCTTGTACAATGAGCTCAGTCTCAAAAGATGAAGGAAAGGTTGAATCCTCACAAGCTCTTTATTTAACAATAATGTAGATAAATTGTAAAAAAATGTACTAGGTAATGATTGCAGCCGTAGGTCATGAGAATCTATCTCGCCTTCTAACTTTGGTTTTAACACTGGCAGTAAATCTCTGAAAAGTCTGATTTTATGAGAACTCGTTTTTCTTCTCTCTCTCTAGGATGTTACACGGGGATCTCCCGCGAGTGTCAGGTACACACTGATAGTACTTCTATGCATCTGCGTTTGTCATGTGCTTTTTGTGACCTTGCTGAACTTCTAGTGCTCTCTTCTCACTTCTCACCTCTCAACATAATAATAATAATACATTTTAGTTGTAATAACTTTCTCAAACTCAAAGCGCTACAACATGTACAGAACAAAAATACATATCAAGAAATACACAGTAATAAATTATACATTAAACGCTATGTCGTAAGTTTCTTAAAACAATCCACAAAAGCAGCATTCCTAATAGATGCAGGTAAAGAGTTTCATAACTGGGCCCTCCCCCCAACATGTACTCTTTATGTTGACCCTCACAACCCATAAAGTTATAGCTCACATTTTAACGTTGTTTTATGAGTAGGTGACAAATAACATAACAGTTATTAATGTTCTTAAAGCAGTATCTACATTTTAGGTTACAATTTATATACAATACCCTTCAAAAGTTTGTGGTCAGTAAGATTTTTTTCTTAAAAACATTTTATAGAAATTTACACTTTTATTTAACAAGAACATGTTATATCAATCACAAGTGACAGTAAAGGCATTTATAATGTTACAAAAGATTTCAATTTCGTAAATGTTTATTTTTTTTAACTATCTATCAAAGAATGTACGGACCCCAATGTATATGCTACCTTAGGATTTTTGAAAGAAGTCTCTTATGACTTCTCTCACCAAAGCTGCATTTATTTAAACAAAATTACAGTATATTAAATGATTACAATTATTATTACAAGTATCAATTATTATAATTACGATTTAAAATAACTGTTTCCTATTTCCTATATATATATATATATATATATATATATATATAAATAATGTATTCTTCTGATGACAAAGCTGAATTTTTAGCATCATTACTCCAGTCTTCAGTGTCACATGATCCTTCAGAAATCATTCTAATATGCTGATTTGCTGCTCAAGAAACATTTCTTTTTACTGTGTAATATTTTTGTGTGTACCATGATGAATTTGTTTTTCAGGATTCTTGATGAATTAGAAATAAATAAAATGTCCATTCCTGCTAAATTTGTAATAATGTAAAAGTCTTTACTTTACTAAATCTATTGCTAACCCCAGACTTCTGAGTGGTGGTGTAAAAATGTGTAACTGTCCACTGTTTAGGGCCGATAAGGCTGATTGGTCCCCGGCGAGGCCGTTCCTGTTTCGTGTCCTGCGAGCAGCTTTCCCCCTCCACATCCTCTTCCTGCTGCTGCTGGTTGTGGCGTGTCTGGTGCCTCTCTCAGAGGACGACTACAGCTGCACTCTCTCCAACAACTTTGCCCGATCCTTTTACCCCATGCTCCTCTACACCAACGGACCCCCGCCCACATGAGCCCTTCACTAACACACGGCATCAGTTGGGATGTTGTCCACGCTTCCCGGGTTAACTCTCCTGTTGCAGAACCTGTAGCTCTGGAGTTTGGGTTTCAATGGTCAATCAGTTCTAGTTCCCAAATCTGTTGCTCGAGGAGAGGGATTTTTCTGAAGCAATCCGAAACCTGTATTCTTGGAGAACGCTTTGACGGCAAGGGTCCCTCATTGAAGGTGCACTCTAAATGTTTTCAAACTGTCTAGTATGTAGCAGCACACATTCAAATGCTCCTTCACACAAATGTATTTATTTTTTAAATGTAAATGAGAGATAATTGAACCTATAGATGGCCTGTATTTTTTAACTAGAATCCCTGTGTATATGTGTGAGTGATGGGACTCGCTTGAATATCAGTTGTTCATACTGTCTTGGAGTCAATGCGAAATTATGAATATATTTTATTTGTAGCTGTTTTAACTGCCATTTCTTTGCTTAAAGCCATGGAGAAGAGACAGAGGCATCAGGGTGTGTGCAAATGTGATAGTCTTTTAATATATTCAGTCTAACATTTGGTGGCTTGTGTTGTTTTCAATTGTGCATGTGTGAATAATGCAAAACTGTTGAAATTATAATTGGTAAATTATCTCATTGGAGATCTAAATTATATTTGATTATGTTCATTGGTAGAATTTCTCTGGCAGGAGACTCTGGTGTCCAGATGGTCTTAGTTTTGCTAAAATGTCCCATAGAAACACATTTCATATGTATCGACATGATTGCATGTGGCTTTTATGTTTATTTACCCTCATAGTTGAATGTCAGTTGTGATATGGTGAAAAGGCCATTAGTCAATCTTTTGCTTGTACTAACTGCCAAAGTCTCAGAGAGGTTTGCTGATTAAATGCTGTTCATTTGATGTTTTTAATTTTGTTATAGTGGATTACATTGTCAACTGAAATAGACTATGAGAAACAAACAACTATGTATCACAGAGAAACAGTTACTTTATTATGAATGTATTTTGGTGTCAAACACTGGTTGAAGGAATATAAAGTTAGATGTGATTTTGGTGCTTTTGAGTTTGAAGTCAATTTTACTACAAATAAACATCAAGTACAAATATGCGCAAGTGTTCACTTAATTTATTTTGCAGCTGTATAGTTTTGGAAATCAATTTAGTTTTGCTACCTTGTGTTTGAAAACCTAGTGTTGTGTTATCAAGTATATGTTTTCCTGTTTAAAGCTGAAGTGTGTAATTTTATGTTAAAATACCTTCTGCTACCTCAGTTTAACTAGAAAACTATAAGCCGTTTATGTTAACGTCCCAAACACTGTAAACAGTGGAGCTATTAACGCTTTCCCTGCCAGCGGTAAAAAAATCACAATTTTCACCAAAATGTCATGGTCCCCAGCATATTTTGTTGTTTGAATATCTGACCATGCAAAGGAATGTTTCTGCTCCTGAGATACTCTACGTTTTCAGAAGATACATAACGTCCACGGAAAATTCCGTCAAAGGTGGGGAAAGAGTTAAAACACTGTTTGAGCATCTCTACCTGTTCAGTACAGTAACATTGGCTCACCAATGGCATGAGTTTGAGACTGTGTTTGTCCAACCAATGGCAGATTAGGGAGTGTTTGGAAAAAACTGTTAGAAAATTACTTTTTGCAATACTACTTGGTGACATGCAGAAATTATACACTCCAGCTTTAATGCAACTGCATTTTCTCAGGAAAATGTAGGTGCAGGTTGTGATTACACAAGGCATTTTTTTCTGGATGCACCATTAACACTTGTAGCACCAGGAAATCACAAAAGACATTACAAAGATTTTTCCAGAATGATACACCTGATCGTGTGTGTAATCCGGGCTTTAAGAGTACAGCTGCAAACGTTTTTTATAAGTGTCACATTTACTGTCAATGACAAGTACTTTATAAACCACGAAAAGCACCACAGGACAGCAAATAACCACTTATACAGACACAGAGTACAAAATGCATAAACTATTAAAAGTGTGTGTACCATTTCCTTTAGTTTGGCCAGTCTTCAGAGAAACAGTCATGTTGAGTCTGAGGTTCTCAGAGATCTTGGATGACAAACAAAATGTTGAAATGTGCATTGTGTAATTTCTGCAGCCTGTTTGAATGGCTCAGAAGGAGACAACATTACACTGGCTCAACCAATGGCATGAGTTTGGGGTGGGGCTACCTGGTTGCTGAGCAATGGCAGAACGGGGGAGTGTTTCAATCTAGTTTAAAAAAACAGTTTTCTTGCTGTTTGTGGCACAGAAATAACACATTTCACGGAACCAGATACAGCCTTAAAAAGATTTCATTTGTGATTTCTTGAACAAGATTGAGATTGGTTTGGATGAGATGAATCTTGGATGAGATGAATCTCTCTTCAGGTTGACATTATAGCATAAAAAGAAAACAATATAGTTGGAACTGTATTGTGTTGAAGTCGGACTAAACGCCATATGAAAGCCCTGTTTGGTTCAGGTTGTCATTGATCACCTTGAGTTCTTATTCCCAGGAGTGGTTTGAATCCCGGCGTGAAAAAAGTATGGACGGTCCGAATTCAATTACCATACAGAAGAAAGATTGTCAGTCTGTGTCCATGTCCAATGTCCTAAAGTGCAATGTCTCTTCAGCGCTAGAGAGACAGACACAAAATCGGTGTTACCTTGTTAGAGGTTTAGCACAAGTTACACTCTATTTACATTTGTAAACCAAACAAAAAAATTGTGTGCTTGGAAGTGGAAGTTTGGGGTCTTTAAGATTTTTTTTATTCCTAAAATGGAGTAATGATGCTGAAAATTCAGCTTTGCCATCACAGAAATACAGTCTTCAGTGCCACATGATCCTTCAGAAATCATTCTAATATCCCGATTTGCTGCTCAAGAAACATTTCGGTAACACTTTAAGGTCCAATTCTCACTATTAATTAGTTGATTATTAGCATGCATATTCCTAGGATATTGGCTGTTTACCCAATACCTCAACTTAACAACTAGCTTACTAACTATTAATAAGCAGTAATTAGGAGTTTATTGGATACAAAGTCATAGTTAATAGTGAAATTTGAACCCTAATCTAAAGTGTGACCATTTCTTATTATTATCAGTGTTGAAAACAGTTGTGCTGCTAAATATTTGTGTGGAAAACATGATTATATTTCAGAATTATTTTATGAATAGAAGATTCAAATAAACAGCATTTTTTTAATATTGTGATTTACTTTATCAATTTAATGCATCCTTGCTGAATGAAAGTATTAATTTATTTCATAAAAAATAAATCTTTCACTTTTGAAAGGGAGTATATACAGTATTTAAGCAGTTACATGAACTTAATCTATAAAACTGTTATTCGAGCTGTAAAGAATCATCCTTTTACTAAAGTACTACTGGTTTTAGGTGAATTAAGCACTGACGTTCTGTGGATGGACTCTTCACAAATTATGATTTCTGCATTACCAAAAAAGACATAATTAAACATGTGCATATATCCACTCACCGTGGACTGTGCCGGGTCTCCTGGTCGCTCTCTCTCGGTGCAGGCTGTGGTCTGGATGTGTGGAGGATCTCTGGGGTCTGCTGTGTGTCCGGCCGGAGAGAGGTTTCTGTGCGTGTCGCCAGCATCCGGCTGCTCTGGGACGTGTTGGCGTCCAGCATCTCCAGCAGAAGATCGTACAGCAGCACCACGTTTTTTCTCTTCATGCTCGACAGATGCTCGATTCCTTTGTTGCTATATGGACGACAAGAGAAGAGAACAGTTGACCACTATCTGCATGATCAAGAAGTGCAATGTGACAGATGAGAGGGAAGTTTCTGAGAGATTACGACAGCTTGCAGTGGTACCTGAGGTGTCGAATATGTGAGAGGAGCATCAGCAGATTGGCGAGCCGGATGGACTGCTGCTGAGAGGACAGGCCCGTTCTGGAGATGCTCCAAACCAGAGCGTCCGTCACAGAGTCCAGCAGCCTCAGAACCTTCCCACGACTCTCCACACCTTCAGGTGTCTGTGACAAGCTTGAACAGTTATCTGTTAATTAGCACAAAACAGGATGAGATCTGATGCAGGTAAAGAGAATAGTACATTTTGTGATAATATTTAGAACAATCGTTTTCTTTTTTTATGGAACAGTTGATTGTACCTAGACGAAATATATACGTAATGTATTTTATGTTCTTAACTATATATTTGATACATCAGCCTTTTGTACGCTAAAAATGTATTGTTGGTTTAACTTGACTATATATTTGATACATCAGCCTTTTGTACGCTAAAAATGTATTGTTGGTTTAACTTGAAGTTAATAGCCTGGATGCCTTAATATTTTGAGTTCCTGTCGATAAAACCAGTCTCCTTCATTATATTAACTCAATTTCTATCAACTTAAAATTTTATGTTATCTGATTCTGAACCACAAATTATCTAAGTTGCTTTGATAAAATATTTTTTTTTTTTTACAGTGATATTATGATATAGTGAAAACCTCAATTTTATACAGAGGCCCAAACTGAGCAAAAATATGCAATTTGTTGCAGTAGTTATAAAGCTGAAAAGAAGAGATGAAATTCTGATCTCATTGATTTACATTATAAGCTTTGTATGCAAGTAATCACCCTATATCTTCAAAATATGCCTTGATAAGATGATATTTAAATTAGTTTCATGATCAAAGCTTTATAGTTTTATTGTGGGGGCTAAACATATAATTCAATGCAATCATGTTCCAACTTATTTGATACATCATGTTAAAATGTATGCTTGGATAATCAAGTAGACCTAAGTTGCTTCAGTCCAGTAAATTTTTATATTGTTAGTAATTTTTCAATAGGAATGAAATATTTTCGTTAACTTTATAAAATCAGTAAAGATTTCAAGGCAAAAAGACACATCTACAAAAAAATGTAAGGTGGACTTTTTTATAATTATACTAAAATGCCTGCAAGACAGAATACATGTGGAAGATTGTGTTTTTCAGCAATGTTTGGATGATTTGGATAATTAGAGGCCTTAGCAATTCATGCATCAAATAGGAGTAGGCTTTATAGGGTTAAAATATAAGGCGGCGGCATTGGCAGGTGACCAGAGACTAGTCGTGTAAATCAAAAGCTTCTGTTATTGAACAACATGCTAACAGTTAACTATATAGCCCTACAATTATGTAGAGAAAAAAACAAGATATGTAGCATTTAATTTTATAGCATTGTACGCTCATAAAATAACACACGCGCACACACACACAATCAGAGAAGTGTCATACTGGAGTTGAGAAGGATCATGGCTTTGAGGCAGACGTACTCCTCCCTCTGTAGCTTCAGTTCTCTGAATCTGGAGGTGGTGGCTAGCAGCATGTCAAAGATCTCCATGATGCCTTCAACACAATTCCATTCACCCCTGAAAGTAGTAGAGAGAACGAGAGTCTGAAACTGACAGAGGAGAAAAGGCCAATCACCTGATGTGACTAATCACTCTGGAGCCACAGGAAAAGGGCGTCGCTGTGCACAATCCCAAACTGAATATGTCATGAAAAGTCCATTTTAAACTTTTGAGAGCCTCCAAAAAAATCTGCCCCCTTAAACATGAATGTGTTGTAGTATATAATACATATAATATTTCATTGCATTACATGTTACATACTTCATACTATTTGTATGTTCATACATACTTCATACTATTTGTATGTTCATACATACATACACTTCATACATACATACTTCATACATGCATACATACTTCATACTATTTGTATGTTCATACATACATATATACACTTCATACATACATACTTCATACTATTTGTATGTTCATACATACATACTTCATACATGCATACATACATAATTTTTTCTACTTTTTCACAGTTATAAACCAGTGTACCAAAAAGAGAGTAACCGAGTAACAAAAAATAAAAAAAAAAATAAAAAAATAAACAAAAAATAAATGGATAGAAAAGGATAGCAAAGATACTGTAACTAGTTAGAGTTAGGGGTGGGAGATATTGACAAAAATGAATATCTCGATATTTTTTTTCAATATCTCGATATCGATATTCAGACGATATTTTTGCAATCCTTCAAAGAAATGTGTGCAAACTGGCAAAGAAGGTCCAGTTGGTCTTTTGACTTGCTGCATTTGACCTTTTATTGTATAGAAATACTAGTACATAAAGATATGAGACATTATTGATTTAAAGACTACTAAACTTTTTAAAATAATAAAATATTATTCAATAAAGTCTTTATTGTTCTTTTATATTTTTAATAGGGGTGTAACGGTTCACAAAATTCACGGTTCGGTTTGATACGATACAGTGGTGTCACGGTTCAGTACGTTTTTGATACAGCAAAAATAAAGAAATGCCATAGAAATTTCCTATTTATTAAAAGAAAAAACATTTTTAAATAAGTGTGAGTTTTAATGTTTTGGTCATCACATTAAAAATAACATTTAAATTAGTGATCGACCGATGTATCGGTTTACCGATATTTTTACCGATTCTTAAGCATTTTCCCATAATCGGGTATCGGTTTTGTAATATCGGATTCGCCGATAAACGGCGCCATCTTGTGGCCGTTTTGAGAATTCCGCCATTGCAGCCCGCGTCTGAGGAGATCACTCAACAACAACTCTGTGCACAGGTAAATTATATGTTCTACTTGCTTTACTTTAATTATTTAACTTTATTTAACATAACATAACAGACATGCAGAAATGAGTTTTGAAACATAAATGCCTGATATAGTTTATTTATGCAGCTTGGTTCTAAAAAATTGAGACGAACTCATGGAGTCACGTTGCATAATCCGTCATGTCCTGCCCCAATAAAGGCGTAACTTCACATGAATTAAATAAAACAGACATGAATGAGTGCATGTTGAAAATAAAAGCGCTGAATTTAATTCTCTATCTGTTGTATTTACTCACCATTAGTCTCGAAAAAAAAGTTCGCTCATATTGCTGAGCACTCACTGGGTTGATGATCAGGAATGCTCAAGCACGCCACTGAATGAAACTTTTGACAAGATGATCTTGTTTAATCATCCTAGATTATATTATCATTTACTACATATACTGCAATTATTTCGCTTTAAAATGATACCGCTTTGTGGAAATTAATTATTAATTATCTGCACGCGCGATCGCGGTTGAGTATCATTCTGTGTAAATGCATAGATAAACAGCACTTTGTTATAAAGTATTTCATGATCTAGACCGACAAAAACATTATTAATAATTAGTAACATACTAGTTGGAAAATGCAATGATGTATATGCTGTTTTGTTTGTTACTTTCCTGACAATGTTATATTCCAGCTAATATTATTCAGTGAATTAATATTACCCAGTGAATTATTCCTCACTCTTAGTTTAAACCTATTAAACGGCACATAAACCTTCGAAAACCGTTTAAAATTAATTACATTTCTGCAAAGGTGATATGACTCTGTTAAAAGTCTAATGTTTTCATATGGAGAAAATAATTGACAAGGGACATTTACTTGCCTATTGTTAACATTGTTGCTGCTAATGCTTATAAATTATATGTATAATTTAGATATAAATTATATAATGTAATAATATAAATGTTTTTATTGTGATTTGAAGATTTAATTTAACATGAAAGAGTGTTAACTTTCAACACTTTTGTTTATTTTTTTAAGATGACTGAAAGGAGGAAAAATCAAAGGACTTACTCCACAGACCCCTCTATTTATTTGTGTATAAATATAAAGGTTTTTTTTGTATGCAAGGAGGGAGTGATTGTTATAAATAAAATGGTTTGTTCAGTTCATTTGTGTTGTAATAATTGTGTCAAAAACAGAAGTATAACAGTAAATAAATATCGGTTCTGCATATCGGTTATCGGGCACATAAACATGCAAATAATCTGTATCGGTATCGGTTATAAAAAATCAATATCGATCGATCACTAATTTAAATAACATATAACATTTGAGTTTTGAAGTGCTGGAAAAAGATGTATGACGTACTTGAAAGCATTTTAATATTTCTGCCAAACTTCCATGGTTACAAGTTAGTGTTACTACATTAAATCCATGGTGAATGATCTGTGGACTTAAAACCTATAACTAGTTCATTCATGGAACAATGTTTATCCTAGTTTCCACGTCAGCGCTGTTTGATCCGTTAATAACGGAGAAATTGTAACGCTTCTCTAACATCTCGCAGCGATGTTATTACTTAAGTGGCGAATTCAAATGCTTTGTTTACTGGATCTCTAGTAACGGTGTCGCTTAATCAAGATCGGCTCGCGCTGCACTGACATTCGTCCAAACTGATAAACGGTCCCGTGAAGCACAAAATAATGAGTTTCGTTCCGCTTTCATTACATTTGCCATTTGATGTTGCGCAACGTTGTGGTGTTCGCTCCAGCGCGGATTTTGGTCGGCAGGAAAAATGGTCCAACCACTGGAATGGTTCGGTTTGTAATGCGTACCGAACCGATCTCTTGGGAAAATGTATTCCATCTTTTGGACTCATTATACAACGCAATTTTCTAATGATACAATCACGAAGCTCGCCACTTGAGGACGCCACAGACATTTAAGCAGTGTTGCCAACTTAGCAATTTTGTTGCTAGATTTAGCAACTTTTTAGACTACCCTAGCAACAAATTTAGCAATTTTTAAAATTTATTTGGCAACTTTTAGCAACTTTTGATTCTTTTGATTTGAAAAAGTGATTCTAATCCAAACAATATGTGCACAAGCCAGCTAAATAGATGAGCGGTTCATTCCTAATTCCTTAAGATCGCTGTGGAAACCGGAAGACAAAATACTATCATACTTATGCCGCGTTCCAGGCAACCTGTAACCCGTGTTTTTCCAACCTTATACCCGTGAAAGTGCACTGGAACGGCAGTCAAACCCGTGACTTCCCACCCGTGAACTCGTACTAGATCGATGTACTCCCAGTTACGAGTTCTGACGTCACATAGCCCGCGAAACCAATGGCAGCCCCTATGGATGCAGTGTTTCTGCAGACGGTACACGGTGAGAATACACTTTAGGACAATATAACGTTTAAGTCAATTTAATAATAATATAATAATGATAATAATACACAAACACAATTATGTAGTACAATGTTATGTGTCTCTGAAAAAATAAGTATATATTGCGGTCAGGTAGTTTGTCGTGACTGGCCTGGAACACTACAAAGTCGTGAGTCGTGGTTTGAAGTCGTGATTTACGTGCTCAAAAACCTGCCTGGAACGCAGCATTACTATCGTAAGACAAAATACAACGAGCGCAGGGGCGGGGCTACATAAGGTCTATATAGCCAGGCACAGAGGCTGCAGGCAGCAGTATAGCACGCATTTCACATTTTTGGTCAAATAATTTAAACACATTTCATGTGTAGTTTCACTGGTTAAGAAAATAGCCTACATAAAATGTAATTGTTCATAAGTGTTTACCTGTTCAATATCAAAGCTGTTTAAAAAAAAAAATCTGATCATGAAAAAGTGTTGTTTGTATTACATTTACAAATGCGGTGTAGCTATGTGTGTGTGTGTGTGTGTGTGTGTGTGTGTGTGTGTGTGTGTGTGAATGTAATTGTTCAAAAGTGTTTACCTGTTCAATATCAAAGCTGTTTAAAAAAAAAAAAATCTGATCATGAAAAAGTGTTGTTTGTATTACATTTACAAATGCGGTGTAGCTATGTCTAATTTACCCAGCCGGCATTTCAGATAATCTATGTATTACATAATAGTGTAGTTTTGCGTTGCGATTACGTAATGACGTCATAACGTATACTCATAACGTCATTTAGCACCTTTTAGCAACAAATCGATCTGCCTTTGGCAACTTCCCCTGAAAATTTGTTGGCAACAGTGCATTTAAGAAAAACTTTTTAACTTCAGACTTCATTTTTCCGCAAACGCATATTTTGCCTTTTCTAGCAGCTATTTTATTAATTGTACATCGGCTTTACTCTTTACGATTTTGGATTGTTGCTTCAACCTAAGAACGTCATAACACAAAGGTAAGAACTTCGTAATTGTAGCCTATATTGCAAATTAGTAGCAGCTTACTCATGCAATTGGGGAACGATCGTGATTTTGTACAAAAAATAAAATAAAATACAGTCAAACAAACCCCTACAGTATTAAAATCGCTACATCAGGGTATCTGCACATTTTTTAACAGCAAATTTAATGACTTTTAAGACCATTTTAAGTCCTCTAAAATGCAAATTTAAGACTTTACCACGAAAAAAAAAAACAGGAAAATGTTCAGCACGACACATCAGTGTTCATTTTGCAGCCATTTTTGTTTTAGTCTTAGTCTTCATCTTTAGATGAAAATGCTTATTGGTCTTAGTCACATTTTAGTAATTTTGTCTTGACGAAAAGTTATTTTTTGTCAACTTTTAGTCAAACTTCAGTTACCGACATTCATTTTGGTAGCTATTTTATATGTAGTCTTTACTCTTTAGACAAAAAATGTCATTATAATTTTTTGCTTTTGGCCAATTCAACTAAGCTTATGAGAAATTTGAATCAAGGTAACAGGCTGTATTGACATTGCACTCTTTAGCAGTAGCACTTGTGCAATTCTACATTTCCCTGTTCCTTAGTTCAGTGGTTCTCCAATTTTTTAGAGTGGCGTACCCCCCCTTCCACTTAGACTGCAGTCACACCTTTTCCATTAAGGGACAATATTTGCCCCCTTTAATCGATTTTTTCCAGTTCATTTTTTACCTTAAAATACTTTTATAAAATAAATAATGCTTTAAATAAAACAATGTTCAATAAATATGCAATGATGGTAAAAACGAAGTGATATTAAATTAAAATCGCCAGTAGGTGGCGGTAAGTCACTGTCTTTATGAGTGAGTCATCGAGTCATTCATTCATTCAGTAACAAAGCAAGTGGCTGTATTTATGAACGGATCATTGAATCTCACAATTCGTTCAAAGCCACAGATTCGTTTGCTGCAGTTCTGCTGTGGCTTTTGTTGCAAAATAGCAATAATATGATCAACATTAAAAACACTGCTGGATATCAGCCTGCATTTTGATCGAAGATTTAGTCGCACAAACGGCTCGTGACAGAATAAAGACTAACTGAATGACACTTTAATTAATTTAAGTAGAAAATCTCAAATGAAGATCGCTGAACTCCAGTTTACTTGTCTGTGTTTTCAGATCATCCGTGCTTCTTCAGCAGTGTAGAGAGAGAGAGCGCGCGCGAGAATGGTTGCCAGATACTATTGACAAGACCGGGTAGAAACCGTGTTCTTTTAACAGAAAAACTCTGACTGGGGATTTCAATTATTTAAATCTGGCAACCGTAAGCATGAACGCTCGTAAAGACAGTCTGTAATGTGTTGTTGTCTCCTTTATTCGACAAAAACAAGAGGTTTTGGTCTAGTTTGTATTTTTTACACACTTTCGTGGGTATCGTCTCTCTTCGTTTTGTCTTAGGGAAAAAAAGGTCGTCAACGAACATTTTTCGTCATAGTTTTCATTAATGAAATTAACACTGCGACACGACACAGAATGGTGTGGCGAAGCATAGCGGCACAGCACACCAGTGCTGGTGTGGCAAACCATCAACGCAACGCGTTCATCAATCACTTACTCGTCAGTCACCTATGGAATGATGCAGGTTGAGGTTGCACCCACATAGATCAAAGACAAAGTGCTGCCCCCAAATGGTGCGCTGTTCAAATTGCGGTTAAAAAAAATGGATGACGAGTCGGACAAGAAATTTAAGGTCCCACACATGAAATTTAAGACCTCCTTATCGTAAATTTCAGATTTCAAGACATTTTCAGACCTTAAAAATCGGAAATTGTATTTAAGACGTTTCAAGACTTTTTAAGGACCCGCGGGGACCCTGTACATATAATTTTTTAGAAGGTTATAGTGTGCGTTATTTGTTTTCTCTTTAACTTCCTTCAGCTCTTTTCATGTTTGGGGGGTCGGATTGTACAAATTATGAAATATTCGATATCCCAATTTTGCATATCGTCCAGACAACAATTTGGATATTATAGTCTAAACGATATATCGCCCACCTCTAGTTAGAGTGCCCCTATTATGCTATTTTTAAGTTTCTCTATTTTGTTTTAGGAGGTCTCCTAGAATAGGTTTACAGGCATCCGAGATCAAACTGATGGTCACTAATTTTCCCATGATACATTGCACATCACCTCATTTCAAGTGTCTGAAAATGGTTCATTCGAAGATTGTCACTCTAAAACCCTTCCTTTCCACGAATCTCCTCTGCTTTGATTGGTTAGATGGCCCAGTCTGTTGTGATTGGTAAACCTGCTTACAGTGTGTCAGAAACAAAACACCCATTACAGTGTAATGATGGTATCGTTTTTTTCTGTGTCAATTCCAGCGAGAGTCCTGGTCCTTAGGAAATGTATGCAAAGTGGATTCGCAGCACTGAAAATAGCATCTTCTCAACAACACGAGCCAAACTCAGCTACTGTGTTTTAGTGCGGGTCAAAGTAGATGACGTTCGCGGGCAGCAAATGGAGACCATATACTGGCATTTTGAAAATTTGTAACAGGAAGTGAGATTGGAAATGCTGAAGATGTGTTTCAGCAGTTCAGAATTGATTCTTTACTTTCGGAAATACTGTTATATGTCCAACTCGTTTTTTGAAACTTTGTTAAAGAGTTGGATTCTCATAGTAAACATGGCCAGTGTAAATAAGTCAGAATGCATGAAATGGCATTAGACATCCCCTTTAAAACTTTGCAGACAGCTTACATTCACAAACAGCTATATAACATACGGCATAAAAGGTAATATTCGAAAACGCATAATAGGGGCACTTTAACAAACAGCAGCTTATACTGAATGAATACAGACGACCTCAGGTAAAAGACAAAGGAAGCACACGTTGTCTCACATACTTTCTCATACACACACACTCAAATGTGTGTGAGAAATGAATAATACAAACTAAGCTTGTGTTATGAGAACACACCAAGGTTTGTTAAGACCCTAGAGATAATCACCAAGGAAGAGGAATATTCAATTCCACAGAGACACAAATGAATAAACATGCACACACATGCATGCAAACCACACAAACACTGCAAAAAAAAATTTTCTTCCTCATTATTTTTGTCTTGTTTTCCACTTGAGATATTAAAGGGGAGGTAAAATGGCATTTTCACAAGATGTAAAATAAATCTCTGATGTCCCCAGAGTGTGTGTGTGAAGATTTAGCACAAAATACCCCACAGATATTTTTATATAGCATGTTAAAGTTGTCACATTTTGAGGGTTTGCAAATACGTACCGTTTTGTGCCTGGCCCTTTAAATGCAAATGAGATGCTGCACAGGGCGGGGTTCTTGTGTGTTAGCAGAGCGATTACCTCATGCAGACACACTAAAATGACAGAAACTGTTCTGCCTTTAATGTTAAAACAGAGTCAGACAAAGATGGAGAGACTCAAGAAGAAGTGACAACATGTAGAATGCAACGATTAATTTATGTTGCTGATGTGGAGTTAACTATTTTCAATTAGGATATTCTGTCATGTTAATCTATAAATCGCTCGTATAGGAACTGTTGTGAGATGCACACAGAGTGACTTTCTATTGCATGTGACAAGAAGGATGCTAAAGTTTGAGCTGACTCACAAATACACTCTTATATAACAACTTTTCCTCTTCTCAACGTGGACTGTGTGTTCCCGGGGGCGGGGTTTATGTACATTTTAGGGTTGCTGATGTCACTAAACCCGGGAGGAATGCCGTGTAGTCCCTACCAGCCGTTTTTTGTAACTTTGCAGATGTTGTTTATGCTCAAACAGCAACATTTCACACTAGCTAAAGTTAGAGAAGTGAAATCATACTTTACCACCCCTTTAAGAAATTTTGCAGTGAAAACAAAGAGGGTGAAATCTTTTTGCAGTCAGTTTTCTTAATGAACTTCAACAACAACATTCATGCACGTAACACAGCGTGTGCACACACAAACACTGTGTACACTGGACACACAATAGCAGATTATCTGAAGGTTGATGAATAAATCCACTAAACACCAGTGTTTTTCAAATGTTACCATCAAGTAAGATATGAGACGATTTCTCCCACTTTATCAACTTATAGGTTACAAAGGTTATTAAAGCTATGTGGGCGCTCAGTTTTTACTGTCGTTTAATATACAGTGGGGGTGGCACGATCCGCCTCTTTTGCCTCTGCTACCGATACCTGGGATTCAGTATTGGCCGATACAGAGTACCGATCCAATACTAAAATAAAAATTAAAAAAACAGTGCCGAATTACCTAATAAACTGTACCTGTATGCCTCACTGTGGGGAAGAGACTGTGATTATTCTTTTGTGAAAGGCATCAAGCTTGACTTAAACATTAATTTTCCTAACTTATTATATACTATATAATTAAAAGACATTTATTTTACATTTTTAAGCTCAGCTTTTCAATGAAGCAGCAACATATGACAGATAGGACAGAACAACTAAGGCTATCAATAAACTGCCATTTCGCAAAAGTATTGTAATATGAAAGGCTACAATTCAGAGTGGCACAAAACGCTTATGCGCATCCCGTACGCAGAATGATGAGTCATTCGCATTGAAAAGTTCAAAGCACAAAGGGAATATATATATATATATATATATATATATATATATATATATATTATATACATATATATGCATATATATGCATTTATTTATTCAATAGTTTGAGCCTTTTAACGGTTTTAAATTTCAGTTACTGTGCCCGTAAAGAACAATTATATCGCTCTCTACTCAGTGTTGTGATCTAACAGACACCCGGGAGAAAGTAACATGTGAAACTCCAGCAAGATAAAGTCCTTTTATGCAAAACTATAGACCTTTATCTAAAGATTTACAGTATAATAGTAACATTGAATCATCCGAGTGCAACGCGCTGTTTGAATGCTGAATGGAGAATGACTGACAGACGCAGCGGAGGGAAGCACAAGGTGAACTTGAATTTTTAACGACTTAAATCTGTACCTCACATTAAACTATATGGAATGGCTTCAGAAAACTTGTAATATAGTGCACGAAAACATTATGGTGCTGTATAATGTTTTCGTCCCTTTAGTGTTGTATAGCCTAACAATAACATACGCACAATATCGGATTTGGATGGTCTTGTCTGGCCGATACCAGATTCTGCAAAAATTGGCAGTATCGGAGCAATACCGATACTGAGTATCGGATCGGCGCACCCCTAATATACAGTATCTCACAAAAGTGCGTACACCCCTCACACTTCAGCAAACAATTTTAGTATATCTTCTCAAGGAACATTACTATAGAAATGAAACTTGGATATATTTTAGAGCAGTGGTTCCCAACCCTGTCCTGGCGCCCCCCCAACACTGCACGTTTTCTTTGTCTCCCCAATCAAACACACCTGATTCAACTCATCAGCTCATTAACCCATGTGATTATGAGCTAATGAGTTGAATCAGGTATGTTTGATTAGGGAGACAAAGAAAACGCGCAGTGTTGGGGGGGGGGGGGGGGGGGCGCCAGGACAGGGTTGGGAACCACTGTTTTAGAGTAGTCCATTTGCTCCTTGTATAGCAGTATATATTTACAGTCCTCTGAAAATAACTCAACATACAGCCATTAGTGTCAAAATAGCTGACAACAAAAGTGAGTACACCCTAAGGCTATGTTTACACGGAAACGATCTGAAGAGAAAACGCAAAAGTGGCGTTGCGTTATCACTTTTTATTCTGCGTTTAGACGAGCGTTATGGGGTTGGTTTGTTGGTTGTTATTTTCCTGTACTGGTGCATACCTGTGACGTAAACGCGTACGTGACGAGAGCCACCGTGAGTAGATTTGCGTTTTTACCCTTTAGACAGAAACGTGACGGTGGAGCGTTTTTAAGATTTCCACTCTGGAGGGTGGTTTCACTTTTTTGCGTTTTTAAGCCCCAAAAACGCTGTCGCCGTGTAAACGAAAGGCACATCTGATAAAATATTTTTACGTTTTCACCCCCGAGCGTTCTCATGTAAACAGCGCCTAAGTGAACATGTCAAAATTGGTGCTCACACAACATATTTACACTTTGGGCACAGTGTTATCTAGCACTGCTTTAATCCTCCAAGGCATGGAATTCACCAGAGCTGCACAGGTTGTTGCTGGGATCCACTACTCCATAATGACATCACGGAGCTGCTGGCTGTTAGACACATGGTGCTTCTCCACCTACTGCTTGAGGACGCCCCACAGGTGCTCAACAGGGTTCAGGTCTGGAGAGATACTTGGCCACTACATCACCATCACCTTCAGCTTCCTCAGCAAAGAAGTTGTCATCTTGGCGCTGTGTTTGAGCTCATTATCATGCCCTTTGGCCCAGTTTCTGAAGGGAGGGCATCATGTTCTGCTTCAGAATGTCACAGTACATGTTGGAATCCATGTTTCCCTCAATGAAGCGCAGCTCCCCAGTACCAGCAGCCCTCATGCAGCCCCAGACTATGATGCTACCACCACCATGCTTGACTGTAGGCAAGACACAATTTTCTTGGTAATCCTTACCAGGGCGTCACCACACATGCTGGACACCATCTGAGCCAAACAAGTTCATCTTAGTCTCATCAGGCCACAGGACATGGTCCCAGTAATTCATGCTCTTGGACAGGTTGCTTTCAGCAAACTGTTTGCGGGCTTTCTTGTGAACCAGCTTCAGAAGAGGCTTCCTTCTGGGATGACGGCCATGCAAACAGACTTGTTGCCGTGTGCGGCGTATGGTCTGTATTTGGCAAAAAGCTTGTGTTATAAAAGACCAAGTGTTATGCACAGGCTGTTTTGGCTATGACCAGACGGCAAATACCAGACTAAGACACTTTTCTCCGCTCCTGTAGCTACTGTATGAGGTTTTGCCGACAGTTTGAGGATCCACTCAAGATACGAGGTTTAGTCACAGTCTCTTAGTATTGTTCAATTCATTAAAAGTTGCACTTTCAGTTAAATTTGGGGGAACCACTTGAAACATTTGTTGTGTTGACCTATTTCAATTACTTTTGTTTAATTTGTTCATTGCAAACAGCTGAAAGTCTGTAAATGTTCCCAATAAACCTGATTTGCCATGGGGGTTGAATCATTTCGATTGATCTGTATATGTATATATACATACAGTGGGGGAAATTATTTGGTTCGCTGCTCATTTTGTAAGTTCGCCCACTTACAAAGTAATGAAGGGTCTTTCATTTTTATGGTAGGTTTATTTTAACGAATAGAGAGAACATTAACCAAAAAATCCAGAACACTACATTTTATAAAGGTTGTAAATTGATAAGCATTTGATTTGAGTAAATTAAGTATTTGATCCCCTACCAACCAGCAAGAATTCTGCCTCCTACATATTGGTTAAGTGCCCATGTGGAACACAGATTAGTCCCTTTAAGAAAGTACTCCAAATGTCCTGATGTCAGTGGACAATTGTCCACAGAATCTGTATCTTTCATTCCAATCTCTCCACCACCATGGGTAATACCAAAGAGCTGTCAAACGTCAGGGACCAGATTGTAGACCTGCAAAAGGCTGGAATGGGCTACAAGACCATCAGAAAGAAGCTTGAAGAGGAGGAGACTTGTTGGTGTGATTATTCGGAAATGAAAGAAATACCAAATGAAAAATCAACCTCCCTCGGTCTGTAGCTCCATGCAAGATCTCGCCTCATGAGGTAAGGATGATCATGAGAAAGGTGAGAGATCAGCCCAGAACTACACGGGAGGAGCTTGTTAATGATCTCAAGGCAGCTGGGACCAGTCACCAAGCAAACCATTGGTAACACACTACGCCACAATGGATTGAAATCCTGCAGGCCGCAAGGTCCCCCCCCCCCCCGCCTGCTCAAGGCGGGCACATGTACAGGGCCATCTGAAGTTTGCCAATGAACATCTAATGATTCAGAGAAGGATTGGGAGAAAGTGCTGTGGTCAGATGACCAAAAATCGACCTATTTGTCATCAACTCATCTTGTTGTGTTTGGAGGGAAAAAAATGTTGACTATGACCCCAAGAACACCATCCCTACAGTCAAGCACGGAGGAGGAAACATTATGCTTTTGGGCTGTTTCTCTGCTAAGGGTACAGGACGACTTCACTGTATTGAGGGGCCAATGGACGGGGCCATGTTCTGTCAAATCATGAACGAGAACCTCCTTCCTTCAGCCAGAACACTGTCATGCTGGAAGACCCATCCACGACCCATCTTCAATGACCCAAAACATACCTCCAAGGCAACAAAGGAGTGGCTCAAGAAGCAGCACATTAAAGTCTTTGAGTGGCCTAGCCAGTCTCCAGACCTTAATCTATAGAAAATCTGTGGAGGGAGCAAAAACTTTGAGTTGCCAAGCTACAGCCAAGAAACCTTAAAGATTTAGAGACTATCTGTAAAGAGGAGTGGACCAAAATCCCTCCTGAGATGTGCGCAAACCAGGTGACCAACTACAAGAAACGCCTTACCTCTGTGCTTGCCAACAAAGGTTTCTCCAACAGTACTAAGGCATGTTTTGCTTGGGGATTAAATACTTATTTTACTCACTGAAATGCAAATCAATTTATAACTTTTATATGTGTTTTTTTCTGGATTTGTTGGTTAATATTCTCTCTCTATCCATTAAAATAAATCTACCATAAAAATTAGACCATTTCTTTTTAAGTGGATGAACTTACAAAATCAGCAGGGGACTGAAATAATTATTTCCTCCACTGTATAAAAAATAACATTATTAACTTATTTTCTAATCAAAGGTTTTCAGAACTATGTTACAAAAGGAAAGCATGAACATAAACATTAAAATACTGATTCTGCTTGGACTGAACTGTTTTATTAATTTTTTTTGTTTTTTAAGCCCTGGTTGAATCACATTTTTTCCACATCATATTCCCAGCTTTGTCAGCACCTTTCATGCGGTCAGTTCTCTTACGAGAGTATCTCTCGTACTGCGTAATATCTTACGCTATGGGGAAAACCTCTTTTCCACGAGATATTGAAGCCAAAAATTATCCTTAATTTTGAATTAATGTAAAACGCTGTGCGGCAGCAAGCAGACATAGGCAAGACGGCTCGCGCGTCTATTGGCTGCCCTGCGGCAACAGCAGCAGCCTATCGAGAGAGGCCGTGCGTGACGTGATACCCAATGGGGGCGCTTCGTGCCAATTTCGTCACGTCCCGCCAGAATAGGCGTGGCCTTGGCCTATAAATACGCTCGACAGGTTGATACAAACTGATTTTCATCTCTTCAGCGAAGCACTACTGCATCGCTGGATCCGGAGTGAGAAGCCGCGCCATCTGAGTGCAAGCCTTTAGCGGGACGAGCCTTCGAGTCTGAAGCCGCTGGCCTTCACCTCGCCGCCTTCAGCCGCCGCACCTGCTACGCTTTCCGGCGTTAATATCCTTTTACTCTGCTGAGAGTGTGTGTTCGCCGTCGCGACTCACACTCTCTCTCTCTTTACCTGAAAGAGCAGCGTCTTTTTTAAGATGCTTCGTTCCTGTGGCTCGTGCCGAGCCGCACTCAGTGACGGGGACCGCCATTTCATCTGCGTTTCCCGCCTGGGTAAGGATCATGCAGCTCTCGCGCTCGCTGAGCGAGCTATTGCCATGGTGACTGAGGACTCGCCTGGCATTTTTTCTCCGAGTCTGCACTCCCGCCCGCTGTAGTGCCACGCCGTATAGCACCGTACTCAGCGGGTCCCCGAGCCTTCTCCAGCCCGTGAAAGCTCGCCGGTTCGCCCGCCAGCTTCACCAGCTTCAATCGAGTCGCTCACTGACGGACAACAGCCGCCGCGCGCCGCCGCCTCCACCATTATGATGACGAGATAGCTGCATCTGTAGAGAAGGCCAGCTGCTCTATCCTGGCGTCGGACAGTGAGGATTGGGCAAGCTCTGTGGACCTCCCCCTTCTGCCCGCGAGTCGTCAGGGAAATGGGCCAGCATCGCGGCTAGCTTTCTTTACGTTATAAGAAAGCTACCCCGCCCCCGCCCCCCGTGGGCACGTGTCATCCGGCGAAATGAGGAAAGAGTGTGTTTTAGTCCCGCTGAGGCCGGACCAATCTCCATTTCTCACACATTTCTCAGCTCCTCTTAGTTTGAGCGGCTGAAAATGTCAATATTGCAGCAATGAGCCTGTTGCATAACACACACGCCTGCAAACAAACGCCGACACACACAAAACTGTGATGACGCTCTCTTATCTGCTCGACGCCTCCCGTGGGTGTGCGTCACTGCCGAAATGAGGAAAGAGTCTGATTTAGTCCCGCCGAGGCCGGACCAATCTCCATTTCTCAAACATTTCTCAGCTCCTCTTAGTTTGAGCAGCTGAAAATGTCAATATTAGAGCAATGAGCCTGTTGTATAACACGCACGCCTGCAAACAAACAGCGACACACAAAAAACTGTGATGACGCTCTCTTATCTGCTTGAGCTAATGTAAGCTTTTGTCGCTTCCCCCTGTGGCTCAGTGGCGAAACCCAAAGCCTTCGCACAGGAGACCCGTGTTCGATCCCAGCTCTCGCAGCAGATAAAATTTAGTCTCGCCGCGGCCAGACTTACACCGAAACTTTTCGCTCGTTCAGTTCCAAGAAAATGCGACTGTTCCAGTGTATTTTGCAGTAAAAAGGCCAGTACCATGGCCCGCTTGCCTGCACACAAATGCCGTTTCCACGGCGACCCAGAAAAATCATATAAGCAGTGTATTTTCTGGTATTCCGGCCACAGCCGATGGTGTTATGAGTGTAATAAAAATGCCCACAGCCCAGTGTTCACACAGTGAACACTGCGCTCCTGCCTCAAGTGCTGGAACGAATGAGGGAAAACGGATGCCCACTGCTGCTCGTGGCTCCGCTCTGGACGAACCAGATTTGGTTCCCAGTCCTAATGCGGCTGACCAGCACTCCCCCGTGGCCTATACCGGTGAGGAGAGACCACCTCTCTCAGGCAAAGGGCTCGATTTGGCATCCTCGACCGGAATTATGGTCCCTACATGCATGGGCCATCAACGCGTACCCGCTAACCTCCCGGAGGGAGTGTTAAACACGATCACGCAGGCTAGAGCCCCGTCTACTAGACGGCTCTATTCCTCGAAATGGTCAGTGTTCTCTGCCTGGTGTCAAGCTCAGGGCTTTTCACCCGTAGACTGCGGAGTCACGGAAGTGCTCTCCTTCCCTCAGGAGCTGTTGGATAAGGGCAGAACCCCATCCACGCTCAAAGTATACGTGGCGGCCATAGCGGCGTTTGAAAAACCGACATCTGGCCAGTCACTGGGGAAAAACGACCTGGTCGTGCGATTGCTCAGGGGAGCTCGGAGGCTGAATCCTCCCAGACCCCCCCTCAGTCCCGGTGTGGGACCTTTCTACGGTTTTGGAAGCCATGAAAGGTGCCCCATTCGAGCCAATCCATTTGTCAGACATGAAACATCTGTCTTTCAAAACGGTGTTTCTTATGGCTCTCGCTTCAGTAAAGCACATAGGGGACTTACAAGCGCCCTCAGTAAGCGCGTCATGTTTGGAGTTTGGGCCTAATGACTCAAAAGTCATACTCAAACCAAGGCACGGGTACGTGCCCAAATCCCTCAACACACCGTTCAGGGCCCAGGTTATTTCCCTGAGCGCCCTCCCGGTTCATGATGAGGAGGAGGATGCGAGTCTCCTTTGCCCTGTCAGGGCACTGAGAGCTTATGTATCCCGCTCGTCTGTCAGACAGACCGAGCAGCTCTTTGTTTTGTTCAACGGACGCTCCAAGGGACTGGACGCATCAAAACAGAGCCCATCCAGATGGATGGTCGATGCCATAGCGCTGGCTTACACTTCTAAGGGCCTGCAGTGTCCTTTGGGTGTCAGAGCGCACTCCACGAGAGGCGTGGCCTCCTCGTGGGCGTGGTCTAGTGGGATTTCCTTGCATGATATCTGTATGGCGGCGGGCTGGGCCTCGCCGTCTACATTTAGGTTCCCGCCTTACAGGCCAAGCTGCTGTTGGTCTAGAATTCAGTACCATCTGCCCAGCTGCGCTGTGCATCGTTCACTGATCGATAGAACAGCTCCATGGGTGTTGAATAACCCGTACTTAGACCCAGTTCAGGCTGAACACGTTCACCCTGTCTGCGTGAAACACTGTTAACATAACTAGCTCCTGTGGGATGCTATTTCATGGGGAATGATGCTTGTAGCCTCTCTTCTCCGACTCTCTGTGAGTCTATGGTGATTATGCACTATATGAGCCCCGGGCTACTGCCCTTGGGACTTTGGTGTCGGATCCCAGTACGCACGGCGTGTTGCATTTTGTTCCCCATAGCGTAAGATATTACGCAGTACGAGATATACTCTCGTAAGAGAACGTACTCTGTTACTAACGTAACCTCGGTTCTCTCTAGAGAGGGAACGAGTACTGCGTATCTTGCCGTGCATACAACAGCGCTGGTTCGCTTCAGTGATGAAAACCAGTTTGTATCAGCCTGTCGAGCGCATTTATAGGCCAAGGCCACGCCTATTCTGGCGGGACGTGACGAAATGGGCGCGAAGCGCCCCCATTGGGTATCACGTCAAGCAGTGCCTCTCTCGATAGGCTGCTGCTGTTGCCGCAGGGCAGCCAATAGGCGCGCGAGCCGTCTTGCCTATGTCTGCTTGCTGCCGCACAGCGTTTTACATTAAAGGGCACCTATTATGGCCCTTTTTACAAGATTTAATATTGGTCTTGGGTGTTCCCAGAATGTATTTGTGAAGTTTCAGCACAAAATACCCCCAAGTTAATTTATTATAACCATTTGAATGTGTCATTTTTGGGGCCTGTTTTGAAACAAGCTGTTTTGAGGCAGACGACCTTAAATGCAAATGAGCTGCTAATCCCCACCCTGCCGCTGGATGTGGGCGTAACTTGCATAACTATGGCAATTAACAGTCGGTAGAACCATAATGGCCGAGAGTGATAGACCCGCAATTGTGTATGGCATTCGGCCATACATGTTTGAACCAGAGTCTGACCCAGATGACGAAGAGACTCCGGCTGAAGAAACACGATCGAGAATGGACCAGGATGTCTCGGAATGGTTATTTGATACATTTATGAACTCATTGCGTTGTCATCGCTGTGCAACACACACACAGACACACACAAACTGTGATAACGTTGACGCAAATGTTTGAAAACACCTCAGAAATCATAAAATACACTTACTTCTTCAGGAATTGTCGTTGGATCGCGAACACTAGGCAACGATCCACCCTTGAGGATTAATTTTGTAGCAAGACCTGCTTTGAATTGACCGCCGTTCAAAAAACAGTCACTCTCAAAATGATCTGAGCAAACATAAACGTACTTCGGGAGTGTAAGAGGCACATTTCCTTCATAAATAAAATCCACCCACTGCGTTTTCAGTGGCTCTGAAGCAAGTGC
The DNA here is from genome assembly GCA_026230005.1 of Gila orcuttii. NCBI lineage: Eukaryota > Metazoa > Chordata > Actinopteri > Cypriniformes > Leuciscidae > Gila > Gila orcuttii. Next base: position 24,745,861 of record JAPDVR010000019.1, on the reverse strand, counting down.
AAACAACTATGCGAAGTATTACAGCCCACAACGAAACACTTATTTTTCTTAGGAGGCATTTTCTAGAAGGCAGCACAAATCTTCAGAACAGCGGTCCGGCTGTCGTTGAAACAACAATGGAGGATCAGATCACCGAGGGAGGGGTCTGCCTCAACCACACTGTCAATCAAACCCCTTTCCCATGTTCTACGTCACAAAATCTGAATCTTAGAACAGCTCATTCTGAGAGAGTGCATATGAATTATTGAGATTGTAAAAAAAAACACTGGGTGGATTTTTATCATTCTAGGGTGGTTTTGCTCACACACTGCCAACACAAATTTATGTTCAAACAGAATGTAAAAGTGAATTTTGCATAATAGGTGCCCTTTAATTCAAAATTAAGGATAATTTTTGGCTTCAGTATCTCGTGGAAAAGAGGTTTTCACCATAGCGTAAGATATTACGCAGTACTCGTTCCCTCTCTAGAGAGAACCGAGGTTACGTTAGTAACCGAGTACGATTTCTGCTTCCAGTTGTTAGAAAAAAGTAACTTGGCATAGTGCTGAATGCTTTGTGATCACTATAGCAACCAAAGTAGGTATAAACAGGAAAATGGCTGCCGGAACACAGATCTGATATGGGCACATTGTGGACAGTCAGTAATAATGATGAGATTTTAAAGGGCCCCTAATATGGATTTTTGAAAATGACCTTTCATATAGTGTGTAACATAGCTCTAAGTGAATGAAAACGTCCCGCAAAGTTTTAAATCTGAAAGTGCACTGTATATAAAGTTATTGTCTTTCAAAAGTGAGAGTCGACTCTGAGTCAATGAAATTAATCATTTTTCAAACGAGTCATAAGCCATTGCGTTGTGACGTGAAGGCAAAACATTAACATACAATGTAAAGGTAAAGTCAGTTTTTTTTTTACTGCCCAAGGACGAGCATGTGAAGAATCGGTGGTTAAAATTCATCTTTACCACGATTTCACAGCAGTATAATCTTAAACTTTTGCTGTGTTCCCTTTATCAGGGGCCAAGCACTGAAAGTGCGGAGGCACCTCTTGAAATCGTTGCCGTTTTTATTCTTCTTCCGTTTGTTCTTCTTCTGTATGGAAGTCTATGGCAGCCCAAAGAACCACTTGCGAGAAAGTTATGAAATTTGGCACACTAATAGAGGACAGTCTAAACAGTCACCATAAAATTTGGAGACTCAATCTCTCTAGCGCCACCAACTATCCAAAGTTTCAATCATGTTTATGCTAATAACTTTTTAACCATAAGGGCTAGAAACAAAATTCTCACTGATTCCTAGGCTCAAGACGATTCGATTGCATCATATGACGTTATTTTCCGTCATGAAAATCCTACCGCCATTTTGAAAAAAAATGTTTAACCTACTTTTTCGAACTTGTTTTAGACGGTTGCTCCGATTTTCATGAAAATTTAACCAGATCATCTTCAGACCATGCCGACAAAAAGTTATAGAGTTCAAGTTGATTCGTCAAACCGTTCTTGAATATAGCGCAAACTAATTTTATGTAGCGCTTGCAAAAACAGACGTAAGGCTATATCTCCACAACGCTTTATCGTATTCAGACCAAACTTGGTACCTGTTACCACAAGCATGACTTGAGGCTACATGCTGTGTTTCAAATTGCTTTTTTGTCCGTGTTTCAAATTGTCTGTTTCAAACGGACAAATTGCTTTTGTCCGCCTCGCTGCCTGCTGTGAGCTGTGAGTTTGTTTGCGTCGTGGCTGTCTAAGCCTCGTATTAGCTTCGTATTTCCTTCTGTTTTTCCATATTTCTCTCTTTATTCGGTTCTGAACCATCATTTAACTCATAATTTTAACTCGGACTGTTGGCCAGACGCGTCTCAAGCCATTATACGGCTGGAACCGCAAATACGGTTGGAACATTGGTTGTTGGTCGTAGAGCGAGACACCGCTTCACTGCTGTTCGCCCTGCGATCGATTGCTTTTGTCAGCCTCGTTGCCCGCTGTGAGTTTGTTTGCGTTTGTTTGTTTGCGCAAATACGGTTTGAAAATTGGTTGTTGGTCGTAGAGCGAGACACCGCTTCACTGCTGTTCGCCCTGCGATCGACTGCTTTTGTTAGCCTCGTTGCCCGCTGTGAGTTTGTTTGTTTGCGTTTGTTTGTTTGCGCAAATACGGTTTGAACATTGGTTGTTGGTCGTAGAGCGAGACACCGCTTCACTGCTGTTCGCCCTGCGATCGACTGCTTTGTTCAGCCTCGTTGCCTGCTGTGAGTTTGTTTTCCCGTCTATCGTGCGTCTACATTAAACCCATACCACTAAAAAGACGTTTTTTACCCAAGACTTGAGTCATAAATTAGTATAAATATTAATAGCATCACTGGTTGCATCATTGCTAACTTACTGTCCATCTGTTAAAATGGCGAATATGTCAGGTGTATGTTGTCTACCTTTTGGTGCAGATGAGAACAGATCTGAATTGCTCGCGGTGCAGTCTGAATTAGAAGCTGTAGAAAAGCAGATCCGTGACCTTCTAGAGAGACAAGCTGAGCTGAAAGACCGGCGTTTAGTTCTTGAAACATCACGCGCTGATGGACACGGATCAGTGATTAACGTTAGTAATCCGCTGACGCTGACCTCGTCTACTCCGTGCGTTTCTCAGCATTGGTCCCGAGCGTCCAGGTCACGATCAGCCATGATTTCATTCACTCCGGCTCCAACACACCACCACGAAGCCTGGGTGGTTCCGCGGAAGCCGCGTGCCAGGACAAGAATCTTTTCACCCCTCCCGGTTTTCGAGATCTCCACTCAGAACCCAGGGATGGAAATTAGCACCCGCCACCAGCCAAATGCGGGTGATTTTGTGTTGTGGCGGGTAAACTCGCTTCACCTACCGGCCACCGTGGCGGGCAAATAAAAATAGCATACTGTTTCACCCGGACGGCAGACACTTTTAGATGAGGCACACCAACACACACGCGCTTCTTCCGTCGAGACTCGACGAGGGAAGAAAACGTGGGAGCGCGAGAGGCAGTGTGCCGTCCAAAGGGAGAGCTAGCCGCGAGCGCATGGTGTATTTTCAGGGCGGGGTAGCTCTCTTGCGTCGTAAAGAGCTAGCCGTGTGAACATCTACCAGCACGCTTCTTCCGTTGAGGCTTGAGCGCGAGAGGCGGTTATTGCCGTCTGCCCTACTCATTTAATGAAATGTATATCAGTTCATGGTATAAGAGAGAAAGAGAAAATGTCAGTATTTCATTGAGACTTGAGATTAATTAAACTGCTTAATTATTGTAGATCTTGTAGTATTATTTTTCACATGCAGTTACACATTGTCGGTTAAAAACAAGAAAGTGGCTAGTAAAAACATTGAGTGGCTGGTAGATTTTGAAATCCACCAGCCACAGTGGCCGGTGGACAAAAAAGTTAATTTCCATCCCTGTCAGAACCGCTTCTCCCCTCTTCGCGAAACGGAACGCGATGCTGTGATCATCGGCGATTCCACCGTCCGACACGTCCACGCTACGTTAGGTAAAAGTAAGGTGCACAGTCACTGCTTTCCTGGTGCTCGTGTTCTCGATATCACTGCGCGGGTAACTGAGATCTTGAACGGTGACGAGCGCGTCGGAGCTGTTGTGCTGCACGCAGGAGCTAACGACATTAGGCTGCGACAGACGGAGGTTCTGAAGAAAGACTTCAGGAGCCTTATCGATACGGTACGAGCACATCGCCTTAAACATCGATTTTTGTGTCTGGACCGCTTCCTACGTACCGACGAGGGCATGAAAAGTTCAGTAGATTATTCGCGCTAAATGAATGGTTATTGTCATGGTGCAATGAGCAGAAACTGATTTTTGTAAATAATTGGAATCTGTTTTGGGAGCGACCAAGGCTCTTCCGCGCTGATGGCTTACGCCCAAGTAGAATCGGGGCAGATCTTCTTTCGGATAACATCTCCAAGATGTTAAATACCATTTGACTAGTAACCAAAAATCCAAATCACAGTCTCTATTGCACCAATTTAATTGATATTAATACTAGTGTAGAACATTGCATAGAAACTGTGTCTATTCCTCGTTTACTAAGATCAAATAATACATCTACTGCGGGATCTAGAAAAAATCTAATTGTTATTAAAACAAAAAATCTCGCTATTAGTGAACAAGAACAATTTCTAAAGCTAGGTCTTCTAAACATTAGATCGCTCACACCTAAGGCGGTTATTGTAAATGAAATAGTCACAGATAATAATTTCGATGTTCTGTGCTTTACTGAAACCTGGCTTAAACCAAATGATTATTTCGGTCTAAATGAGTCTACTCCGCCAGGATACTGTTATAAGCATGAGCCCCGTCTGATCGGTCGTGGCGGCGGTGTTGCAACAATCTACAGAGATATCCTTAATGTTACTCAGAAAACTCGTCATAGGTTTAATTCGTTTGAAGTGCTAAATGTTACGCTCTTAGATGTAAGAAAAAAATCCCTATTATCTCTAGCATTGGCTACCGTATATAGACCTCCAGGGCCTTACGCCAATTTCCTAAAAGAGTTTGCTGACTTTCTATCAGATCTTTTGGTCAACGTCGATAAAGCATTAATTGTTGGAGATTTTAACATACACGTAGATAATTTAAATGATGCGTTAGGGGCTGCGTTTACAGATTTATTCAACTCCTTCGGGGTCAAGCAAAACGTCACCGGACCAACTCATCGTCTTAATCATACACTCAATTTAATTATATCATATGGAACCGATCCAACCAATATAGATATCATTCCACAAAGTGATGATGTCAGTGACCACTACTTGGTAACTTGCATATTACGCACTGCTGTAATATGTCATGCTGCGCCACGTTATCGACCAGGTAGAACAATTCGTCCATCCACCATAGATCATTTCTCAAATAGCTTATCTGATCTGTCTCAGCTGCTGCCTGAACCCAAACAAACAGGTGAATTAGACGAACTAACTAGCACTATGAGCACCATTCTCTCTAGAACATTGGATATTGTTGCACCCATTAGATTAAAAAAGGTCAGAGAAAAAAGTATAGCACCATGGTACAATAATACTACGTATGTTTTAAAGAGAGAAACCCGTAATTTAGAGCGTAAATGGAAAAAAACTAATTTAGAGGTCTTTAGAATCGCGTGGAAAGACAGTATGCCGCTTTATAAAAAGGCACCTAAAACGGCCAGGGCTGAGCACCTCAGCAAATTAATAGAAAACAACCGAAATAATCCAAGGTTTTTATTTAATACCGTGGCTAGACTAACAAATAAACAGACGTCGTCTGAACAAAATACCTCGTTACAGTTTAGTAGTAATGATTTCATGAACTTCTTCACCGAGAAAATTGAAAGCATCAGAATCAAAATCGTAAACGTTCGATCTTTGCTCGCGCCTTATAATTCGGCCACAATTATCAACCCGCAAGAACAATTACAATGCTTTACAAACATAGAACAAAAAGAGTTAAATAAACTTATCACTTCATCTAAAACAACAACATGTTTATTAGATCCTATACCAACTGAACTACTGAAAGAAGTGTTACCTATAGTGGAAGAGCCTCTTCTCAATATTATTAACTCATCTTTATCTTTAGGCCATGTTCCAAGAACGTTCAAGCTGGCAGTTATAAAACCTCTTATTAAGAAACCACAATTAGATCCAAATAACCTAGCAAATTACAGACCCATTTCGAATCTTCCATTTATGTAAAAAATATTAGAAAAAGTTGTGTCCGCTCAACTCGGCTCTTTCTTGCAAGAAAACGACATCTATGAAAAGTTTCAGTCTGGATTCAGGCCACATCATAGCACTGAAACTGCGCTTGTTAGAATCACAAATGATTTACTTTTAGCTTCGGACCAAGGCTGTATCTCAGTACTAGTTTTACTTGATCTTAGTGCTGCGTTACTATAGATACTATAGATCACACAATACTCTTAGATCGACTACAAAATTACACTGGTGTTCAAGGACAAGCATTAAGCTGGTTCAGGTCATACTTATCTGACCGCTACCATTTCGTCTACTTAAATGGAGAAAAATCGATTAGAACTTTGGCAAACTATGGAGTGCCGCAGGGATCTGTGTTAGGCCCTTTATTATTCTCAATATATATGCTGCCACTTGGTAATATTCTAAGGAAACATGGAATTAGTTTCCATTGTTATGCTGATGACACACAAATATAATATAGTTAGTCCAAAATGCAGTCGCTAGAGTTCTTACTAGATCAAGAAAATATGATCATATAACACCGATTTTATCATCACTTCATTGGTTACCCATAAAGTTCCGTATTAAATACAAGGTATTGCTTTTGACTTATAAAGCTCTAAATGGTTTAGCTCCAGTCTATTTAACGGATCTTCTATCGCCTTACAATCCATCGCGCTCTTTAAGATCACTAAATTCGAGGCTTCTGGTCATTCCTAGGATATCCAGATCCACCAAAGGAGGCAGAGCATTTTCACATTTAGCTCCGAAGCTCTGGAATAGCCTTCCTGATATTGTTTGTAGCTCAGACTCACTCTCCCAGTTTAAAACTAGACTGAAGACGCATATAAATTTTTTATCTTACAGTTACTGTAAATTCGGCCTCTAGTTCATAAACGCCAGAGGAGAACTGGCCCCCGACTGAGCCTGGGTTCTCCCAAGGTTTTTTTTCTCCATTGGGTCATCTGATGGGGTGTTAGGACACCATTAGGTCATTGGATGGAGTTTTTCGGTTCCTTGCCACTGTTGCCTTTGGCTTGCTCAGTTGGGGATATTCAAATTAATTAACCAATCATACCATTGATCAGCTCTACCATGTCTTTTTTCCAGTAATAAACAAACATTAAGTTGTTTTGATTGATACTGTGAAGCAGCTTTGATACAATCTGTATTGTGAAAAGCACTATATAAATATATTTGACTTGACTTTCGGCACAGCGCCTTTATGTTACCATCAGTCATTCATGCTAGAGCTCGGCTAATGTATACATTGCATACATGCACTGTTATTGACACAGTTTCCACGTGTTCACCGCAATATATTAGAAAAATAATTTGTAAATAAATTAGTACAAGTAAAATAATGTTGATGGACATGCACTTGTTAATGCTGATGGTGAGGAATTACAGTTGCAACATCTCATAAATGTACCACAAACTAAGTAGCATATCACTGAGAAACGTCTTGCTCAAGTCGTCTTTGCGATGGAGGTACGGGTTGAATAACTAGTTCTTCCAATGTTTCATCATCGGACTCGCGCTCGGATTGATATGGTAAAATCAACCTCATTGTTCTATACTGTGTTTAGTTTACGGTGTAGGAAGCCTCAGGACACGCAGAGCTGATGTAGTTATGACAATGGGCGTTTTGGTTTTTGACGCGGGCGCTGTACGCGGTAGACCAATCACAACAGACTGAGCCGTCTGGCCAATCAGAGCAGAGTATCTCACAGAAAGGAGGGATTTAGAGAGACTGATTCATCTGACGAGTCGTTTGAGAATCATTGAAAATTTGGTGATGTGCAAATGTATATTATGAGGAAATGAAACAGTTTTTTGACCTATGATGGATGTAAACCTGTTGTAGGAGACTCCAAAACAACATTAGAAAACTTTAAAATAGCATAATAGGGGCACTTTAAAAACAAATCGAAACTCTCTGCAGTGTAAATCCTCCCAAATTATCCTCTCAGAATGTATTCTTGGTTTTAAGGAAGTGTGACGTTTACACAGATGGCAGTGTCATTTGTGCTGTGGAAGGAGCCGTTTTCCTTTGTCAGTAGGAGGTTTTACCTGTTCAGTTTGAGGTCGGGTGAGAAGATGAGTTTCCCGGGATGATCCACAGATCTCCACATCAATCCCAACATCAGAATATCCAGCCAGCAGCATTCCAATAGATGCACCTGATCTGAAAGCGTCAGCTCCACGAAACCTGTGAGAGGAGAAACAAACACACAAAGGCATTCCAGAACACACTCCTACACACAGCTGCTGCCCTTCAAATGCTTGAGGTAAGTGCGCATACAGATACACACTCAAAATTATCAAAATTATGATGTTTATGAAGCTTTGTCATTTCTGCAGCATGACAGTTCCTGTTCACCTTTCCAGGGCTCCAGACTAACTTTTTTCACTAGGAGCACAGTGGCCCCCAACTGATAATTTTAGGGGCACAACCAGAAAATTTAGGGGCACACACCGTAAATCAACATGCTGACCAAATATTCACATTTCTACTAATTTCCACTGTATTACTAATAAAAATCTTTGATAATAGATGCAGAAATTACAATGTGCTGTTTCAAATTCAGTGTCACATTTTATTGTGCACTTCTGAAGATGAAACAACAAGGTAAATCCTTCATGGAGTTCGTCTCCTTACAGTAACGTTACCTCAACAAGCTGAATTCTCGCAGCCAGTCTTTCCTAAAATGGTGAGTTCGGGCCTTTTTCGCCATACAAACGTCTGAATCACCATCCGACTGTGACACTGTAGACTCTGGCACTGGCACACTAGCCGCAGGTCGGAAGAACGAGTCAATCGTTCGCTTGCTCATTGATCAGACGCACATAGATGGTTGTGATATTTTTCTCCGTCTCCTTCCCACAGACATTTACGCGCGCTCGATTATCTCTAGGACCCTCCCCCTCCACACATTAGCCAAAAAATTCAGTCGCACTCAAATTTTGGTGGCAAAATGCGACCATTTGGTCGCAGTCTGAAGCCCTGCTTTCATTGCACAGATAAGAGCAACATTCTGCTAAACTGTTTCATGATGATTAACTCCCTTTAACCTTTTAGAAATTACAAGAAATTCAATCTGCTGTGAACCCCTGACCTAAGAACATACAAATCAGATAAATTTCATATATTTATACAAGCTAACACACACCTGGTATCTTCTTTGCCCAGCTGATCATGAGCACCAGTTCCTTGTCAGCGAGGGCGGTGAGTGACATCATCATGCTGGCCTCAGTGTATGGCTTTTTCACTGGCTCTTTCAGGCAAATCTGAGGAGGCTCCGCCTCCAGAATACAGTTCACCAACTGCTCAGGGGAGAAGCTCAGGACACACCCCTCAGCTCTGCCTCCAGAAGGGAAGAGGTGATCCGTGGGATTGAGAGGAATTTCTAAATTAATCTGGGAACAACCTCTGACCCCTAACGCCCCACCCAAGCTGTCTCTGATCTGGGGGTTTCGACGATGACGAGCACCACGGTAACTGCAGCGCTCCCGCCTCACACCTGTTCACACAATTACACACATGCATCAAAAGTGCACACTCAGCACAGCACACTTATTATCATTCTAATTTATTATAACATCTTTTCAGACATAACAATTTAACAAATGCAATGCACACATCACATCACGACATCACTTCACTTCACATTTTCCAGGCCGACAGTGCGAGTAAAATTTTTATTAACGACTGTTTGCAGAAAAATGGGTAAATACTGCATGTCTAAACACCAGACAAAATCAACATGAAATGGTATTCACAACCCACTTCACTTCTATACTGTGATATATTTCCAAATAAAAAAAGGATGTTTAAAGTATATCTTTCTTTCTATATAATAAGTATGGGGCTACACAGAGAAAAGCGATAGGCGGCTGCATACCACACTTCATCATGCCTGTTTCATAGCACTTGCGGAGTCGACAGGCCTGGCAGCTCTTGCGTCGGCTCTTGTCAATGGTGCACTGGTTGGTGGCTGGACAAATATAGTCATTGTGACCTGAAGAATATTGGGAGAAAAAAAAAAAACGTGATAATCAAGCTCACATTATTGTGGGGGAAGCTGGACTACAAATCCACAGTGGACACCTTAAATTCAGCATTTTAATATTATCTCACTCTATTGTGTAAGATAATATTACCATTAGGGCTGACATAAATTATATATTTTAGCATGATTCATTTAAAAAAATGTTTTAATTAAATTACACATTCTGTTTTATTTGCTTTATGAATGCTCAATATGTCAGTACCAAGTAACTTTGGATATTGACTGATATAAGAGATTTACAAATAATTGTAAAAAAATATATATATATTTTATATAAAACTTTTATACAAACATATAAACATAATTCTTCATATATACATAGACCATTGCCGTAATCTAACAGTCATAAAAAGTTAATCTATAAAAGCACTAATAATTGAACAAGGTTAAATGTAATCTTCAAAAATTAATTTATTTTTTTCTGATGTTTGTAAAATATAAATTATACAACTTTTTTTAATGAAGCAATCCTTGGAGATATTAGAAGGAACATCACAAACTCATTCCAGGCAAAAAATTATTCCCTGGTCAATATAATCCATGATAAGAGTACTTGTCCTTTAAAAAAATATATTGTGTTGGTTTTGACTGAGTTCATTATTCTCATGTTTTTTTTAACATATCAAGCCTTTTCAGTAGCGTCTATTGGTTGAAAGGTCATAACAAACTTGTTTTAAGTCCTTATGGAGGAACACAGTGCACTGACCCTGACATATCCGGAGAAATCTGTGTACAGAACAAGTACAGTATTTGAGGATTCGTGGGGGAAAAAAAAACTCAAAAAAGGAAGAAACTTTCCATTAATTTCCAAGGAATTTCAGAAACCCAAACTTCTGAAGTGCATGTATTTGTCACGTTAAATGGTTTGACCATGAGTATTACCTTGAATGCTCCTTTTGAAGAAAGCCTTGCACCCCTCACATGACCAGACACCATAGTGATACCCAGAGGCATAGTCATGACACACTGCACAAAAGTGCGTGTCTCCTTTACCCACAATGCCTGGAGAAGGATTCAAGCCATCAGCACCTTCCACTTGCTGCCCTAACAGCTTTGCATGAGTAAGGACAGAACTATAAAAGATGAAGGTACAGATAAAGTAAGAGGACAAGAAGAATTTTTTTTTACATTTCTTAAAAGAATGTGAGTGGTTCTTGCCGGGTGGTTGCAAGTGTGTTGCTATGTGATTGTTATGACATTTCTATGCAGTTAATCTGCTCTAGGTGCTCGATATAGTATTATAGTACTATACAATACATACACTGCCATTCTCTTATGCTCACCAAGGCTGCATTTATTTAATTTAAAAAACAAAATGAAGTGTAATATTGTGAAATATTATTACAATTTAAAATAGCTGTTTTTTATTTGAATATATTTTAAAATTTAATTTCCTTCCAAAAAAGAAAATTCTTACTGACCAGAAACTTTTGAACCGTAGTGTATGATGTTACAAAAGCTTTCCATTTCAGATAAATGATGTTATTTGGAACTTTCTATTCCTCAAAGAATCCTGAAAATACTTGTACACAACTGAACAATAAATTTGAAATCTGAATAAAATCTGAATTTGTGTTTAATAAAATAATTTCTGCATTTAGATCCTGCAACCACAAACTGATAACTTAATATTATAGCCTATTTATCTCGCTTAACAAACTATAGAATATTGCAAGGTGAATTTTATTATTTGCATTTAAAATAATTTCTTCCCTGCTGTCGGTGATCCTGTCAGAACAGACCTGCTGTGTGACCACATCCCTGGTCTTGACCCAGCAGCTGAGAACCACTGATCTACTGGCCTTTTTACCCGTTTTATTGTCTGCTCAACAAGTTGCATGATTTAAAATACTGTAGCAAGCACCTCTAATAAAGTGCAGGAAAAATAAAACATTTTGTTTGGTCACAGGGTTGTTATTGTTTCTATGGCAACTGAACTATCCCTCTGACAGCTGCCACCTGGAGATGAAAGGAATATATCTGCTATTAGTGGCTAGCTTAACACACGCACTGCACTGTTTAATACACATTCTCACCTGCTCTGGTTAAGCGTGTGTGTCTTGGCGTCCTCCCAGGCAGTGTGTGAGAATGTTTCACTGTAGGCCAGTGGAGGTGGGCAGTGCAGAGACAGCGCAGAGTGTGTGGTGTGGGAAGGCCAGAAGGCTGTGGGACTGAGCGGGACCAGGCTTTCAGACACAGGGGGGTGAGGGTACCCTAGCACTGCGGAGGACACCGGGCTGTAGAGTGTTAAAGCTCCATGGTTGAACTCTCCCCTGTGCGGTGGTGAATAATCCTGACAGTCTTCCAAATATGGAGATGGAATGCAGATGGTCTGGTTGTCCATGCCGAGTGGGGAAGTGTACAGATGGGGTAAGAGGTTAGGAGAGTCCCCTCGATCGGCCAGGGCAGGGGAGACTGACGCGGGGACTGGAACAGGGGAGGAGCTCATTCTGGAGAACTCAAGCGAGGTCCTGGCATGACAGACTACTGCATCGCAGGCCCAAATGTGTCAGAGGAAGCTCTTACTAAAGGACGAAAATAGAAATCAGATCCTGATATCAGTCACACCGTACACCTCCTCCTGCATGTTAAAGGGATAGTTCACCCAAAAATGAAAATTCTGTCAGTAATTACTCACCCTCATGTTGTTCCAACCCCATAAGACCTTCTTTCATCTTCGGAACACGAATTAAGATATTTTTGATTAAATCTGAGAGCTGGTTCACTCCTCCAAAGGCTTCTAAGGGATTGAAACTTGCCAGCCCCGAAAAGTTATTAAAGACAACGTTAAAATAGTCCAAGTGACTACAGTGGCTCAATCTTACACTAGTTACACTAGTGAACTGACTCGAGGCCCACGGAGAAGGAAATGAGTCGTTGAAATAAAGTCGTTATTTTTTAGGGATGCTCCGATTGATCGGACGCCGATCATGATCGGCCGATATTGGATAAAAATAGATTGATCGGCGAACCCCAAAAGCGCCGATCAAAAAAGCCGATCACGTGACGTAAATTACTTGCGCGACTTTTTCCCACCTGCATGCGTGGCGCACGGGCACACAACAGCAGAGTGGAGCTTGGTAGTGGCAACATGAGTTCTCCTTCACCGGAACGAATAGGGAGTCTCCCAACGGATTGAAGCGCGCGTCCGAGTGAAGGCCGTGCACCGCGCAAGCCACAACAGAACGCGGTATCCGTGCCACTGATCGCTGCGGCAACGAGCACTTTGATCACTTGATAAAAAAACAACCATTTCAGCGCTAGATCGCCTCTTATTTAACAAATGAACAAAATGAATGTTCTGAGTTAACTGGAGATGTTTTTATTTATTTGTATTGGTACATTCGTGCCGCGAGATGTTTCAAAAGTGGTGGTGGTATTTTATTTTTTTTGATCTGACGTAGTTGGTTCCTCAACTACATCAGATTCAGATTCAGATTATTTTATTTAATGCCATGTCAGCATTCAAAGCTATTTTCATGGCAAAAATTCAATTATAAAAATACAAATATCATATAAATACAATAAAACAAAACAAATATAAACAAGAAGTCATTTTATACAATATAGATCTTAAAATGAACATATGATAAAAAATCCAAAACCTTTTCAGGCATAATCTCATTAAATATGTCCTTTAATGAAGTAACTTCATAAAAGAGCATTCTGCTCAACTACATTAGACGTTCATAATAATAACAGAAAAAAACTTGCCATAGTTTTGTCCTTTTATCATTAGCCAGTTTTGGTGTAACAAGGTGTACATTTTGTTGCCAATTAGTAAATGTAGTGGGTGTATTAAGAGGCTACAATTTCCAAATATGCCTAAGTGTAACTTGATCCCCTCCCATTAGGCTGATCTGATGTGTGTTGGTCTGCCTGACCCCTCTTTGTTTGGAATAATTTTATGTTACTCTGCCTTATTTGGGAAAGCTGGCCTACAGTAGCCTTAAGACATCTCATTTTCTAAATACAATTAAATAAACACATTTCTACAAATGGTGCAAACTCTCCTAGATTATAGATAAAAGATTCCCATTCCCCTGCCATTCTGTGATCGGCAGTGATCGGCAATCGGCAGATCATGATTTTGGTGATCGGTAATCGGCCCCAAAAATGCTGATCGGAGCATCTCTATTCTTTTTGGGTTTTTTTGCGCACAAAAACTATTCTCGTCATTTGATAAACTTAAGATTGAGCCACTGTAGTCACGGACTATTTTAACGATGTCTTTAACTTTTCGAGGAACAAGTTTCAATCCCTTAGAAGCCTATGGAGGAGTGATCCAGCTCTCAGATTTAATCAAAAATATCTTGTCCATCTTGTCAATTCATGTTCCGAAGATGAACGAAGGTCTTACGGGGTTGGAACAACATGAGGGTGAGTAAATACTGACAGAATTTTCATTTTTGGGTGAACTATCCTTTTAAGTTAAACAGGGATGGAAATTAACTTTTTTCTCCACCGGCCACTGTGGCTGGTGGATTTCAAAATCTACCAGCCACTCAATGTTTTTACCAGCCACTTTCTTGTTTTTAACCGACAATGTGTAACTGCATGTGAAAATTAATACTACAAGATCTACAATACTTAAGCAGTTTATTTAATCTCAAGTCTCAATGAAATACTGACATTTTCTCTTTCTCTCTTATACACACACAAACCATGAACTGATACACATTCATTTGACTGGATTGTTGACGGGGAGGGGAGGTGTTGACTATACTGCGCACATAACATACATAGCGCGCGCATGGCAGGGAGGGAGAGAGCGAGAGACACACGCAAGGTCTCTCGCTCTCTCCCTCTCCGCCGTGCGTGCACGCACTATGTATGTTAAGTATGTTCTGTCTTGCATGCGTGCTCTAGATTCCGGGAGATTTAAACTAATTTGCGGGCATCAGGGAGACGATATCAATATGCGGGAGACTCCCGGAACTTTCGGGAGACTTGGGATGTCTGCATATTTACATCATGCGCTCGCGGCTAGCTCTCCTTTGGGACGGCAAACCACCTCTCGCGCTCAAGCCTCGACGGAAGAACCGCACGGATAGATGTTCGCGCGGCTAGCTCTTTACGACACAAGAGAGCTGCCCCGCCTTAAAAATACACCATGCGCTCACGGCTAGCTCTCCCTTTGGACGGCAAACCGCCTCTCGCGCTCCCACGTTTTCTTCCCTCGTCGAGTCTCGACGGAAGAAGCGCGCGGGTGTTGAAGGTGTGCCTCCTCTAAAAGTGTCTGCCGTCCGGGTGAAACAGTATGCTATTTTTATTTACCCACCACGGTGGCCGGTAGGTGAAGCGAGTTTACCCGCCACAACACAAAATCACCCGCATTTGGCTGGTGCTAATTTCCATCCCTGAAGTTAAAGGTGTGTAATTGTATTTTTTAAATAAATTGACTTAAAATGGCAATAAAGACTTTTACATTGTTAGAAAAAATATATATATTTCAAATAAATGCTGTACTTGTATTGGAATTTCTAATCATCAAAGTACCCTGGGGGTGGGGTCATGGTTTCTTCAAAAATATTCAGGTAGAACTGTTTTCAAATGTGATAAGAAATGTTACTTAAGCAGCAACTCAGCATATTAGAATGATTTCTGAAGGATCATGTGACACTCAAGACTAGAGTAATGATGCTGAAAATTCAGCTTAGCCATCACAAGAAAAAAAAATACATTTTTAAAATATATTAAAATAAAAAAAAGTTATTTTAAATTGTAATAATATTTCACAATATTACAGTTTACAGACTTTCAAAAACATTAAAATAAATCTTACCAACCCCAAACTTTTGTGCAACAGTGTACATGTTGCACAAGCCTTTAATGTGTCCTGCAAGTGTCAAATAGGTATTGCCTACATTTTCTTTAATGGCCTCTAAACCTGTTTGTGATTTTCATGGTTTTTCCAGACACAAAACTTGGCAGGCTACATAAAGACAACACAGCATCCTCAAAAAGACATACCAATGATTGCTTGTAGGCCTGTTTTTTCCTAGTTATATTAGCAGATGCACCTCCTTTTACTACTTTTCTCTGAAAAACTGACTGGAAAAATAGAAAAACGTCACAGAAAAACATGCATATTTAATATAATTATTTCTAAATCTTTCTAAGGCACAAGACGTAAAGTGAGACGGGTGCGGTGGATGGAGGTAAATAGCCGCTGTGGCAGGTTACACTGCTCTCTTCTAGAGGACTCATTACACCAAAACAGACAGGATAACTGCTTTGACGGAGTTGGTAATGATTTTTATTTTTTTTGCAGATAACATTTTTAAAGGTGCCACTTCACGAAATGAGTGGATGGACAATTTCCTTGTGATCGAGGCTCTAATATTTTACTGATAACTGAGGAGTTTGTCACTTTCATAACAGTCTATAAATTTGAGAAGAGTCTGCAGAGAGAGAGAGAGAGAGAGAGAGAGAGAGAGAGAGAGAGAGAGAGAGAGAGAGAGAGAGAGAGAGAGAGAGAGAGAGAGAGAGAGAGAGAGAGAGTGAGAGAGAGAGAGAGAGAGAGTGTGAGTGAGTGAGTGAGTGAGTGAGTGACCAAAGTAAGGATACACCGATACCAGTACTCTGTCGGTCCGATACTGTGCTCATGTACTCGTAAAACTGCCCCGATACAACTGCACAGTGCGTGTCCACTACAGCGGCAAAACTCCGCTTAGTGCCGCTGGCAACGATATAACGCCTCTGCTTTGGGGTGTGACTGTTGCAAGTGCGTTTAATCAACAAAAAAAAAAAAGTCAACACACGCACAGTATAATTATAGAGATGCACACAATTACATTCGGAAATAGAGAAGCCCCATTTAACATATATTTACATACATACACAACTGCAAAGCATTTAATTTGTGAACAAAATGATTTGTGCAATTTTTAGATGCTCAAATTGAATCGTTCTTCAATACAAATACAGATGAAACCTCTGCTATTGTCAGATGGGAGGCCTTTAAGGCATATATCAGAGGCATGATCATATCTTACACCAGTTCAAAAACAAACAAACTCAAGTTGAAAATGAATGAACTTGACCACAAAATTAGGCAATTGGAAAGAGAGGCCTTTTTGGACTGCTCCACAAAAATAAAACAAGAATTAAAAGTTACTTAAAGCCCAATACGAGGAAATTTCCACATCAAAAGCAGAAAATAGTTTAATCCGGCTCAAACAGAGTCACTATGATCAAGGTGAAAAACAGGGGAGATTGTTAGCCTGGCGAATAAAGAAATTAGATGCGGACAGGGCAATTGCTGCAATTCAAACACAGAGTGTAGCAATAACAACAGACCCACAGGAAATTAATGATACTTTCTCCATCTACTATAAATTATTATATTCATCCGAATCCCCGGGGAGTCTGGAAACACATTCTGAGTACATGGATGATATTTATATTCCTCCCATATCAGATGATTTTAAAGAACAATTGGATAGGAAATTAGATGTCTCAGAAATTGCTGGCGCCATGACTAATATGAGAGAAGGTAAAACCGCTGGCCCTGACAGTCTTCCAGTTGATATCTACTGTACAAGGTATTTAAAGAAATTAATTGAACCCCTTTTAGCTATGTATGAGGAAACCTTTCAACAGTCTTCCAGATTCCCTGAGGAGTGCGCTGATAACACTTATTTTGAAACCCAATAAGTCCGTATAGACCCATTTCACTGCTTAAAACAGATGCTAAGATTATCGCTAAAGTAATGGCTAGAAGACTGGAACCGGTGCTCCCAACGGTGATCAACCCGGATCAAAATGGTTTGGTGAAAAACCGTCAAGCTTTCCATAATGTCAGAAGGGTGTTAAATTTGACACATGGGAGGGAGGGAGCCCCTGACGCCACCATTCTGTCCTTAAATGCTGAAAAAGCATTCGACAGAGTGGAGTGGAGCTATTTATTTGATGCGTTCTCTCACCTTGGCTTTGGTAATTACTTTCAAAAATGGATTGAGACACTTTATACTGACCCAATGGCAGAGGTCTCCACCAACTATATAATAGTGATCGACCGATATTGATTTTTTATAACCGATACCGATACAGATTATTTGCATGTTTATGTGCCCGATAACCGGTATGCAGAACCGATATTTATTTACTGTTATACTTCTGTTTTTGACACAATTATTACAACACAAATGAACTGAACAAACCATTTTATTTATAACAATCACTCCCTCCTTGCATACAAAAAAAACCCTTTATATTTATACACAAATAAATAGAGGGGTCTGTGGAGTAAGTCCTTTGATTTTTCCTCCTTTCAGTCATCTTAAAAAAATAAACAAAAGTGTTGAAAGTTAACACTCTTTCATGTTAAATTAAATCTTCAAATCACAATAAAAACATTTATATTATTACATTATATAATTTATATCTAAATTATACATATAATTTATAAGCATCAGCAGCAACAATGTTAACAATAGGCAAGTAAATGTTAAAAGTCTAATGTTTTCATATGGAGAAAATAATTGACAGGGGAGTCATATCACCTTTGCAGAAATGTAATTAATTTTAAACGGTTTTCGAAGGTTTATGTGCCGTTTAATAGGTGTAAACTAAGAGTGAGGAATAATTCACTGGGTAATATTAATTCACTGAATAATATTAGCTGGAATATAACATTGTCAGGAAAGTAACAAACAAAACAGCATATACATCATTGCCAACTAGTATGTTACTAATTTTTAATAATGTTTTTGTCGGTCTAGATCATGAAATGCTTTCTAACAAAGTGCTGTTTATCTATGCATTTACACAGAATGACACTCAACCGCGATCGCGCGTGCAGATAATAAATAATTAATTTCCACAAAGCGGTATCATTTTAAAGCGAAATAATTGCAGTATATGTAGTAAATGATAATATAATCTAGGATGTTTAAACAAGATCATCTTGTCAAAAGTTTCATTCAGTGGCCGTGCTTGAGCATTCCTGATCATCAACCCAGTGAGTGCTCAGCAATATGAGCGAACTTTTTTTTCGAGACTAATGGTGAGTAAATACAACAGATAGAGAATTAAATTCAGCGCTTTTATTTTCAACATGCACTCATTCATGTCTCTTTTATTTAATTCATGTACAGTTACGCCTTTATTGGGGCAGGACATGACGGATTATGCAACGTGACTCCATGAGTTCGTCTCAATTTTTTAGAACCAAGCTGCATAAATAAACTATATCAGGCATTTATGTCTCAAAACTCATTTCTGCATGTCTGTTATGTTAAATAAAGTTAAATAATTAAAGCAAAGCAAGTAGAACATATAATTTACCTGTGCACAGAGTTGTTGTTGAGTGATCTCCTCAGACGCGGGCTGCAATGGCGGAATTCTCAAAACGGCCACAAGATGGCGCCATTTATCGGCGAATCCGATATTACAAAACCGATACCCGATTATGGGAAAATGCTTAAAAATCGGTAAAAATATCGGTAAACCGATACATCGGTCGATCACTACTATATAATATCACCTCCTTTCAAACTCACAAGTAGGGCTGGGTATCGTAACAAAATTTTCGATACCTATACCTTGACTTCGATACCGGTTCCTGAACGATACTTTTTTCGATACCAATTTTATCAATACAATACATTACCTAAAAAAAAAAACTTTTATTTTTTCAGTTTGTTGACTTTTTTTACACATTTTGAGTCTGTAAAAAAGCACCAATGCTAAAGTTTTCTATGTTTCCTAATCATTTAACAACATGTATTCTTTACTTCAATGAGCTAATTGTTTCTGCCTAAACTTAATGCATTGTTTAACAATGAAACTGAATGAAAATTAATTGAAATACAGATCACTCTAAATTGTAATTTAGACATGCATTTTCTGTAAAGCTCCTTTGAAACGATATGTATTGTGAAAAATGCTAAACAAATAAATGTGAATTGAATTAAATATAGGCTACTATATTTAATATAGGCTACGGGATATATGCCTCATGCTCAGCACACATGAAGCTTGCGCAAAGCACTGGCAAAAGTAGCCTAATGATTATGGATGTGTCGGGAAACGATAGCAAGGAGATATTTTAATTGTTTATTAATGAACAAGTGTTTACTAAACGTGTTGGGTGCAAAGATGATTATTGCGAATTTGCGATGCTGACTCGTCACCCCGGCAGTAGTGAACGCGTGCGCGCCTATATGGATTAGGTAATCAAACTATTTATTTCTAATTGTTTCGTTTAAAAGTAGACATTTTTAACATATATAGAACTATTTCTCTTGTCTGTGAGGCAAGTATCCTATACGCTGAGTTTTGGTTTATATGTGACGCGCTCCAGTTCTTGTAGTCGAAGGCGGATAAACTTTCTACACTCAAGTGTATTCTGTGCGCTTTTAAGTGCCTTATCAGATTTACCGTGTTACCGGTCTTGGCAGCAATTATCTTGTCGAAAATATTGCATCGTGTGCTTATGGCATCGAGTCGGGTACATGGGTACACTTTTGATCATTTCCACATATTTTCTATCTATCTGGGTTGGACGCTTACACACACACACACACTACAGCCTCACGTGCGACGAGGCACGTCTCTGGGCAGCCGCGTAAACTAGTGTTTTTCCGCCACAGCCAATCGTGCTGCATGTTTATTGTTTCACTGACGTTGACGAGATTAACCACTTAGGTACCGAAACTTGGTACCGAAAAACAAGACATGTTTCGATACTCGGTAGTATCGAGGCAATTCGGTCGGTACCTAAAAAGTACCGAACTCGGTACCCAGCCCTACTCACAAGAGGTACCCGTCAGGGGTGCCCTCTCTCGCCAATGCTATTTGTTTTAGCAATGGAACTGCTTGCAATAGCGGTGAGATCGCACCCCTCAATTTCAGGTATAAAAGTATCGGGCACTGAACATCGCATTGTACTGTATGCCGATGACACCCTCTTACTTCTAACAGACCTGAGTAATTCAATTCTTAATCTGACTAATTTAATTGATACATTTGGAAAATATTCAGGCTTTAAAGTAAGCGAAACAAAATCCTCTTATGTTCTTGAATAAATCCGGTGATAAACCACCCTTTCAATAATGCGGTATATGGATTTAAATATCTCGGTATCACCATTACCCCAACCATTAAAGATTTAGTATCCTGTAACTATGATCCTATGATTTCTATAGTAACTGAATCCATGAATAGCTGGTCAATGCCAATCTCTCTTTTAGGGCATATAAATATAATTAAGATGAATATACTACCAAAGTTTTTATACCCATTTCAATCCATCCCTTTACCCCCGCCGCCACAGTTCTTCTCCAAAATGAAGCAACTATTTACTAAGTTTATTTGGAATAACAGGAGGCCAAGGTTGAGACTGTCACTTCTTTACCTGCCTTATGAGAGGGGAGGGTTACAATTACCCAATTTACAATGGTACTTTTGGGCTGCTCAAATTAGAGCTGCAATGTACTGGTTTTCGCCTGAACCTTACTTACCATGGGTGCAAATTGAAAGTATCTGCACCAAGGGCCAGCGACTTAGCTATACTCTGCATCTGTCAAAAAACTGAAGCAGCTCACTGTTAACCCCTTTGTGAGAAACACCATTATTGTCTGGCATAATGTACAGTCACTTATTGGTGAATCTACTTTGTTTTCAGGCTTTTCACCAATATGGGGGAATGATAACTTCTCTCCTGGAAAAAAAGATCAAGGTTTTAAAATGTGGGCAAAAAAGGGCATCTGAGAAAGTAAACTAGCTTAATTTGAGGAACTTAAAATGAATATGATATACCTCGGACACACTTACAGGTCCTTCTCAAAAAATTAGCATATTGTGATAAAGTTCGTTTTTTTCCATAATGTAATGATAAAAATTAAACTTTCATATATTTTAGATTAATTGCACACCAACTGAAATATTTCAGGTCTTTTATTGTTTTAATACTGATGATTTTGGCATACAGCTCATGAAAACCCAAAATTCCTCTCAAAAAATTAGCATATCATGAAAAGGTTCTCTAAACGAGCTATTAACCTAATCATCTGAATCAACTAATTAACTCTAAACACCTGCAAAAGATTCCTGAGGCTTTTAAAAACTCCCAGCCTGTTTTCATCTAAATCATTAAATGAAAAATTAAATCAGATGGAAGCATGAAGTGCTCCAAAATCTCCTGATAGCTAGCTGCATTGACCCTGCCCTTGATAAAACACAGTGGACCAACACCAGCAGCTGACATGGCACCCCAGACCATCACTGACTGTGGGTACTTGACACTGGACTTCTGGCATTTTGGCATTTCCTTCTCCCCAGTCTTCCTCCAGACTCTGGCACCTTGATTTCCGAATGACATGCAAAATTTGCTTTCATCCGAAAAAAGTACTTTGGACCACTGAGCAACAGTCCAGTGCTGCTTCTCTGTAGCCCAGGTCAGGCGCTTCTGCCGCCGTTTCTGGTTCAAAAGTGGCTTGACCTGGGGAATGCAGCACCTGTAGCCCATTTCCTGCACACGCCTGTGCACGGTGGCTCTGGATGTTTCTACTCCAGACTCAGTCCACTGCTTCCGCAGGTCCCCCAAGGTCTGGAAGCGGTCCTTCTCCACAATCTTCCTCAGGGTCCGGTCACCTCTTCTCGTTGTGCAGTGTTTTTTGCCACACTTTTTCCTTCCCACAGACTTCCCACTGAGGTGCCTTGATACAGCACTCTGGGAACAGCCTATTTGTTCAGAAATTTCTTTGTGTCTTACCCTCTTGCTTGAGGGTGTCAATGATGGCCTTCTGGACAGCAGTCAGGTCGGCAGTCTTACCCATGATTGCGGTTTTAAATACAAACAGGCTGGGAGTTTTTAAAAGCCTCAGGAATCTTTTGCAGGTGTTTAGAGTTAAAGGCCATGGGTGCAGGTTTTTTTTTTGGCAATTTTCTAGTTGGTAATAAACATTTAAACAGTTATCCATTGTATTTGATGTTGTAGGGTACTCAAAAATTAAAATATAATACGGAAAAGTAGGTGATATGTTAGCATTTAGCTACAGCTTAGCGATGATTCTTATTTCTCCCACAGTGCATTCCATGACGTCACATGAGGTACTCGCTGACTGTTGGACGACAGACGAAAGCCCGCGGCCCGCCTTACCATTAAGGGAGAGTGATACGAGGAGTAGCTAGCTAGTGAAAGAGTGACAGTTTTATAACGATCGATAGATAGAGATAGATAACGATCGATAGATAGAGATAGATAACGATCGATAGATAACTAGAGAGATAGATAACTAGAGAGATAGATAACTAGAGAGAGAGAGAGAGAGAGATAGAGATAGAGATAGATAGATAAGCATAGCATATATAGTGAGAGATAGCATAGCATAACAGATAGCTTGGAGATAGATAAAGAGTAGATCATAAATAATGTTAGTCAAAATGGTTTATTACTGTGTTTGTGGCGGGTGCAAGAACTCCAGCAAAACTGGACCTAGGGTCCATTCCTTCCCCAAGGACAAAGGGATCTTCCGAAGCTGGGTGCAGTTTGTGAAGATTAGGCGGGCAGATTTTTCAGCTAGCTCTGTCACCGCCTACTCGAGAATATGCAGCGCGCATTTCAAAGAGGAGGATTACAACTCAGGGGACGCCAAGATGGTCTCACTTGGTTTAAAGAGTGAGAGAAGTGCTAAATTACTTCTGTAAGGACTGGGCGAGGGGTGAATCTGAATAACTAAATACATCCTAGCTAAAATCCCAAAGCCTTCAGGCCCAAAAAGCCTGGATGTAAATTAACATACACACACGCATCCCCCACAAGTGAAGCCCGCTCAGGACAGAGCGTGGTGTCCAGTTACGAGACATTTTTATGACTGACTGGAATGTCCCAAAGAAGGTGATTCTAAAGAGAAAGAAACTTCTCTTTTTAAAAGACATTTAACCCAGAGTTTCCGCTAGAAAAAAATGGTGCCGGTCAAAGTGACCGGCAGAGGTTTCGTTTTACGGACATTTTTATGATATGCCGGTCAAATATCGCCTCTTAATTAGTCAAGTTTAGGAAAACTGGAGGCAGTCTATGTAACTTAAAAAATGACATAATCAGGCCGTATAGAATGCAACATGTTATTATTAGCTTAACTTTCAAATAGACGGAAAAAAACATGAACGTCCGATTGGTGTCAATCAACGCCAATTGTTTTGTTTTTTAATGCGGTTTCACACACATTCACTTTTTGAAACATTGAAGCACGGATGTACCTAATACAAATAAATAAAATCAGATCATTCATTTAGTTCGTTATTAAATAAGAGATCTAGCGCTAAAATCTGTTGATTTTGAAATCAAGCTGAGCGCTCGTGTCCACTGCTATCAGTTGCATGGACGACGCGCTGCGCGAGTTGCGCAATCTTCAAGCCTTGTTTAAGCCTTGTTTATACTCGACGCGTCCGCAAGAGCGCGAAGGTGCGCGCGGCAAAATGACGTAATTGCGGTGTGGGCGGTCGTGCGCGTTGGGTGCGCAAGACCCCATTTCGCCTGGCGGTGTGCACGGCACTTTTTGTAACATCGCGCGCGGCGCCGCATCCGAAGATGAACGACTTCGAGCCGAATCTGGCAGAACTGGTACGTCTGCACCAGCATGTTTATGATCCTTCTATACACAGAGACATTTGCATTGATGGGCGACCATAAAAGCCTCTCATTTTGTGAATAGGAACACATTTGCATTAAGCACCCAGTTTGCACTTGTCTAAAGTAACTGCTTACATTTACAAAATAAGCCTACAATAGCAGAAGTAAGCCCTGCTGATTAAATTAAGGTTTAAACAATCTTCAATAAGGCTTCAGTTGTTTAACTAGTTTGTACAAAAAAGTATAATAAACCTACTGCATTTATTACTCTTTTAATATGGATCAGCTATTAATAAACTACTAATAAACGGCAAACTACTTCTTCACTGCTGATTCCTGGTGGTTTAGAGGAGAATTACTCCGAGTCGCCCCCTGTCGTTTCACAGAATAGCACAACGGCGAGCGCGTCAAGCATAAACGCCTCGTCCGTTTGGAGAGGTGCGGGCGCAGTCAGCGGAGACTCGGCTTCACTCGGACGCGCGTTTCAATCTATCGCCGTTGCGGAGACTCTGTTCATTCCGGTGAAATCACAGAATAAAATGCAAGTCCCTGCTTGATATAGACTAACCACTGATGAACATAGGCTATTCAGTTTTGATGAGAGAAAAAAAACTGTACCAGTGCGCGGATTAGAACCACTAGGCTATAATGAGATGTTCCTGATTCACCATCGCCTGGCCTCTGAAAAAAGCTTTCAAGGCTAGTCTGCCTGGGCCTGGACATATTTGAAACGTCTCACTCAATCGTTCGTTGTTTAGGTCAATATTACAGCCGTTTTAGGCGTGCGTTTTATTTGAAATGCAGCATGCGATGTTGTTTCATATAACTTTCAAACGGTAGAGCCTGTTCCTTTATAACATAGCCAAAGATCGGTGTATTTTTGCCTTATACATTTTAGGCTTATTCTTAAATTCAGATTGTGTTAGGGGGGCGGGATTATTAGGCAATTTTTAATCGGACAATTTGACCGGAGAGATTTAATTTTGTCGGACCTCTCATTTTTTTACCGGCCAATGTCCGGTAATTACCGGACAACGGAAACCCTGATTTAACCAGATATATTCGATGTGTTTTTATGTGTGTCCATTTGCCCATGTCACATTGGAATGACTATGATTTTATCGTAGCTTAAAGTGAATTATAAATACCTTCATTATGCATTTTAAATATAACTGTCTATTCCCATAACTTGTACACATAGTTCTGGACACCTCCAGAATGCTTTCGGTGTGATCAATCAGAATACGTACAGTAATATCCAGTAAAATATAGTTTACTATGTTTTCCATCTTTGGAGTGAAAAGAGACCAAAACTAACATCACTGGTGTTCTTAGATAACAGCGTTTACGACCCAAAGGAATGTTCACAGAACTGTGGCTCTCTCTGAATTCTAACCAAGGAGGAGAAATGAATCCTGTATATATATATATATATATATATATATATATATATATATATATATATATATATATATATATATATATATATATATATATATATATATATATATATATATATATGCTATTATATATCCACTTGAGAATTGTATGAACAATGTATCTAAGTTCCCTATTTCATGAGTTGCCTTTTTGTGGTTTGGTCTATGTTTCTCGACAACTCTAATGGGATAATGTTTCAAACTTTGCCAACTAATGTTTAACCAAATCCATTTGTGGCAAGTTTGGTCTCGATAAACTCCAATCTTCGTTCCCCATTTGTTAATTGACATTACATTTTGCTAAACTTTGTGACACATTAGTATTATAAGAATTGTGAAGATTCTTCTCTTAAACACCCAATGAAACTAGAGATTTAAATGCCTGGTTATAACACAAAGGGTCATAAAATCTCCCTCCAAAGGGACAGCTCCTGATTGGACCCTCTTCCAAAAGAAGGCGGAAACGTCAGGTCTTCAAAAGGACTGAACACCAGTTTATATCTCGCTTACTTCTCTTGTCCTCGTGTCATAATGTAACGTCTCACCTCAGGGCGAGCTCTTCGCCTTTCTTTTATTCGTTTCTAGTTTAGTTTGTGTTTTTCAGTCTTAGATAAGTCTCTGTGTTTAATTCCAATCGACGAGTGAAAAGAACACCACGTGACATATCTCTTCAGCAAATCCATCTACAAGGGACCTTTAAACGAGCGCGCGCTCGCTTTGAAGGAGAAACACCGAGAGACACACACACGCTTCTTCACAAGCCATGCAAAGAGTGCAAGTATCCGTGTTTGATCACGCTTTTAAGATTTGTTGAAGTCTTGTTGTCTCTGTGAATTTGCTATTTAGAAAGATCCTCGGGACATGTTGTCATTTTTTGAGACAATGCAAGACACACACAAACACATGCCTATCTTCATAATTCTAGTTTTGACTTCTAAAGTTTTAGCTAGCAATTTAGCTATTGCAGTGAAAGTCCAAAAATTCAATATACTGCTCAAAACCATTTTTTATTCATGATTAATATTGCATTGCAATATTGCATTGCATAAAAAAAGCATGTAATGTGTGCTGGTCAACAACTAGTCTAAAATAAAACAAAAAAAACTAGAAAACTGTAAAAAAAAAAAAAAAAAAAAAAAAAAAAAAGATTTGTACATTTAAGATAGGCTACTTAATTTATTATTCCAATATCCAAATATGATACTAAATCACACAGAAAAAAGGACTTTTATTTATGACGTGCTGTCTTTGCATTTGAACATTGCACATTTTAAACAGGACACGCATTAGCTGAATAAACGTTAGCCAATACAAACATATTTATAGAAAATAGTTGACAATAGATCAATAGGTCTGTGTTTGTGAGAGACAGCTCGCGCAGCACTGATACAACGGTACTTTTTAATCCATAAGTAACTAATACGCTAGTTTTCATACAAAATAATTATGTAACATAATTAGGTAGGCTACTTTAGTTATTATTAACACATTAACATAACATGCAGACTACGTTTCTCAACACTGAGAATGAATAAATAAACGCCTGTTTCTCCAGGTTTATCAGTAATCCACAATTTATCACAGAACTTTCATAATCACTAAGCCACAGCGATTTTAATTTTATTTAGATTTATTGTTAATCAATACTTAAGCATTTTATAATTTGCATGGCTGAATTATGTTTTCCTCTAATCTGAGTGACCATGAATGACGGAGTATTTTATAATAATCCATGCGATCACTCCCGCGTGATCATTGAATCCAGATTAAGTTAACTAAAAACAATATTTCAACTTTCCACATCCATCCCAGCCCGTTTACCTTCAGGAGTCAGAAGTGCTGTGACTACTGTCCTCACTTATGAACTCAATCAGACGTTGGGCCGCGGGAGTGGAAGAGGATCGAGCGGGATTCTTTATTGCTGTCGATTTTTTTTTTTTTCAGTCTCTTTTTAATTTGATAGGCCTTACGCATCTGTCAATCATCCCCGCTTGCTATTTGGGGAATGAACCCAGCGCTATGATTGGTCGAACTCCGCTTCTTTTGCTGTTGCTTGATTTGAAGACTGCGCGTGCACAGAAGCGTCACCAGTTTTTTTTTGTTTTTTTACAATTAAAACTAAAAGTGTGTTGTAACGCAAGCGTAACTGAACATGTAATATAGTAAAATATTACTGAAAATTGATTAGTAATGCCTTACACTACTGCGTTACAGCAAAAAGTAATATGTTACTGTAATGCATTACTTTTGTAACGCGTTACTCCCAACTAGGGGTGGGAGATATTGACAAAAATGAATATCTCGATATTTTTTTTCAATATCTCGATATCGATATTCAGACGATATTTTTGCAATCCTTCAAAGAAATGTGTGCAAACTGGCAAAGAAGGTCCAGTTGGTCTTTTGACTTGCTGCATTTGATTTGACCTATTATTGTATAGAATTACTAGTACATAAAGATATGAGACATTATTGATTTAAAGACTCCTACTTTTTAAAATAATAAAATATTCAATAAAGTCTTTATTGTTCTTTTATATTTTTAATAGGGGTGTAACGGTTCACAAAATTCACGGTTCGGTTTGATACGATACAGTGGTGTCACGGTTCGGTACGTTTTCGATACAGCAAAAAATAAAGAAATGCCATAAAAATTTCCTATTTATTAAAAGAAAAAATATTTTTAAATAAGTGTGAGTTTTCCTACATCTTGAAACTTTTAGTTTTATAAATAGGGGTAATCTTTGAAGGATGAACAAATAATGTTTTGGTCATCACATTAAAAATAACATTTAAATAACATAACATTTGAGTTTTGAAGTACTGGAAAAAGATGTGTGACGTACTTGAAAGCATTTTAATATTTCTGCAAAACTTCCATGGTTACAAGTAGGGGTGGGAATTGTCAAAAATGTGACGATTCGATAGTATTGCGATATTTGGGCCACGATTCAATATTATTGCGATTCTCAATATATTGCGATACAGCAAGTATTGCGATTCAATTCTGCGATATTGCGATTCATGTCCCCCATATTATTCAAAGGCATTACAAAAAATTAGGAAAATAAGACCGCTCAACTCCCTTTAAATGTCACATTTAATTCTGTAAACATTATCTTCTACACAGTGCAAAAGTGCTAGTGCAAAAACTTAGGAGGGTAGAGCAAAAACTTGAAAACTTGTTCTTGAACATTCAGGACACGGGACCTTATTACAGGACAGGACATAATTATTCTCTGAATAGGAGACCTCTAACATGAATGGTGAGCTCTAGGCTTGCTACAATAATCGGTGTTACCGGTGTTACACGGTGTTCAGTCGCAACACTGGTTTCATCACTTGCCCACCGCGGCACCGCAACGAAAACAAAAAAAAGTTTACAGCGTTAAACATGTTTAACGCAATTACGCAGTATCCGTTAAATCCTGCCTGTATTACACACACACACACGACCCACAGAAAAGACGCGCGTCAGTATCGAGTTCTCTTTCGGGCTTGAACAAACCATAACACACACAAATTATGCCAAAATGTCCGTTTTGTCGAGTGTCCTCATAAGAGTAATCTTAAATTATTTAAATAAAGTCTTAAATGAACATAGAGATTTGTGAGAAAATGGGACGCGTGTCAGATCTCGTCTCTGGCCCACATTGCACTGCATTAACGAATGTAGGCTACAGCTTATGTAACGTTACGCTCAACGCCTGTCCGAATTCGCTCACTTGTTTTAGTTCACTCCTTCAAGTGAACAGTATTAGTGGACTAACTTAAGGAATAGGCCTAACTTAGTGAATGAGGGTTTAGGGGGGGATTTCAACCCATGTACTCAAGCAGTGAAAAATAGAGGACACTGACAACGCGCTGACAGACAGGGCCGAGCAGGTAATATTTAATATGAATTATGAAACAAACAAAGCTCACTGAGCTCCCAGCACATAACTTAAAATTATTTAAATACAATAGAGTAACATAAAGCAGACATAGAGTAACATAAACCTGAGAATAATCATAAAACCGAAATTTAACCACACTTTCGATTTGAAAGAAGACGGAGCGTCGTGTACAACCAATAGTGAAGCCATTTTCATTTGAATTTGCTGTTGAATGTAGACAACAAAGCACCGCAACAAGCGCCACCTTGTGGATGTAATACGCAAATGTAAATGATCAGATTAAACTCTGAGAAAACCGGAAAGTAAAACAGATAATTTTATAATTAAATATCGCAATACTTTGCGCTACTGTATCGATATAATTGCGTGCGCAAAATATCGCGATACCGAACAGAATCGATTTTTTCCCCCACCACTAGTTACAAGTTAGTGTTACTACATTAAATCCATGGTGAATGATCTGTGGACTTAAAACCTATAACTAGTTCATTCATGGAACGATGTTTCTCCTGGTTTCCACGTCAGTGCTGTTTGATCCGTTAATAACGGAGAAATTGTAACGCTTCTCACTAGATCTCGCAGCGATGTTATTACTTAAGTGGCAAATTCAAATGCTTTGTTTATCTCTTATGTAGTAACGGTGTCGCTTAATCAAGATCGGCTTGCGCTGCACTGACATTCGTCAGAACTGATAAACGGTCCGTGAAGCACAAAATAATGAGTTTCGTTCCGCTTTCATTACATTTGCCATTTGATGTTGCGCAACGTTGTGGTGTTCGCTCCAGCGCGGATTTTGGTCGGCAGGAAAAATGGTCCAACCACCGGAATGGTTCGGTTTGTAATGCGTACCGAACCGATCTCTTGGGAAAATGTATTCCATCTTTTGGACTCATTATATAACGCAATTTTCTAATGATGCAATCACGAAGCTCGCCACTTGAGGATGCCACAGAAATTTAAGAAAAACTTTTTAACTTCAGACTTCATTTTTCCGCAAACAACGCACATTTTGCCTTTTCTAGCAGCTATTTTATTAATCGTACATCGGCTTTACTCTTTTGGATTGTTGCTTCAACCTAAGAAACGTCATAACACACAGGTAAGAACTTCGTAGTTGTATATTGCAAATTAGTAGCAGCTTTACTCTCGTGCAATTGAGGAACGATCGTGATTTTGTACAAAAAATAAAATAAAATACAGTCAAACAAACCCATACAGTATTAAAATCGCTACATATAATTGTTTAGAAGGTTAGTGTGCGTTATTTGTTTTCTCTTTAACTTCCTTCAGCTCTTTTCATGTTTGGGGGGTCGGATTGTACAAATTATGAAATATTCGATATCCCAATTTTGCATATCGTCCAGACAACAATTTGGATATTATTGTCTAAACGATATATCGCCCACCTCTAACAAAGAGTCATAAAATCTCCCTCCAAAGAGACGACTTTTGATTGGCTCACTAAAAATCACTGATCAAGATCAGTCTCTCTCTCTCTGGACTCTCTCGTCTCCCTGGAAGCTCTTGGCTTTTTTGATTCCCTTGAGTCTCTTAGTCCTGATGTGAAGATGCTGCTAAACTAGAAGTTTTCTAAGGACCCCAAGCTTGTGCCAGGCTTCGGCCTTGTCTTTCCATTCACCAAAGATCCTCTGACTTCAACCGGTTCTCTTTCATCAAAACAACATCAGCAAAGGTCAACTGGAGCCTTAACAAATTGCATCAGGACAGTTTAATTCAAATGGGCGAGACATTTAAGTATCAAACTTAGTCTCATTATTTGATACATTAAGTATCCTTACACCTTTTGTTAGAACTAAACTGACGGTTTGCTCAAGGCTGTTGATCTGCTGAATTTCAAACAATGCTTTAACTTCTTGCTTTCCTGTATTCTTCTTCAGCTCTCTTTCCCTTGGTAAACTGTATGTATGTGTGTATGTTAGAGTAGTTTAAATGTTTAGTCTAGTTAATAAAGTCTTGTTCATATCACACGTAAAGTTGTCCGTGTCTCAAGCTCATATCTGGAAGTCAATAATCATATAGATCTTGACTACTTGCTCTTAGTAGTACTTAGTAAGATAAACATTTCCCATTCCCCGGAAATGTACATTTCTATTACTTAATTAATAACCAATATTGAGGGTTCACAGAATGAACTGAGTAATTGGTTGTAATGTTAATGTAGCTACATCAAGTTAACCCGATTAACTGACACAAATATTCGTAATCGATTATAACAAGTTATGATTGGTTATTAATATTTCATAGAGCTAATTCTCTACACTAGGCACGTGACTTTCAAATGAAAGATTAGTATCAAAGAGCACACCCAGGTTCCTAACCTACGACGAGGACTTGACAGAGCAGCCCTCAAGTGTTACACAGTATTCTAGGTTATTACATGAGGACGTTTTTTTTGTCCAATAATTAGAATCTCTGTTTTTTTTTTTCAGAATTAAGTAGTCATCCAGGTTTTTTATATCAGCTATGTATTCCGTTAATTTTGTGAATTGGTAGGTTTCGTCAGGGCGTGAAGAAATATAGAGCTGAGTATCATCAGCATAACAGTAAAAACTAATGTCATGCTTCCTAATGATATCTCCAAAGGGTAGCATGTACAGAGTGAACCACAACGGTCCTAGTATTGAGCCTTGTGGTACGCCATGCTGAACTTTTGATCGATAAGACATCTCTTCATTTACAGCTACAAACTGATAACAGTCAGATAAGTATGATTTAAACCATGCTAATGCAATTCCACTAATGCCAACATAATTTTCAAGTCTATTTAAAAGAATGTTGTGGTCAATGGTATCAAATTGAGTTTTGATACCATTAAGAATTTACTCTATACTAACATTTTACAGACACCCCCAGTACCAGTAACTCATTTATCCGGAGAACATCAGAGACAATGGGAACACATTGAATGTAGGAAACACTACGGACTGGGATCGAACCTGGGTCTCTGCCACACGAGCGCTACCGATTTACCAGTTGCGCCACCATGCAGATATTCACCATGCTAAACTGGGGTTACTTTGTGTTCCTTCTATACCGTTACAGGGTTTTTCATGCATAGAGAATTACGAGGTGGCCGCCTCCATCAAATTTCGCGCCGCCTCCGGCTCTCGACAAAACTCGAGAGACATTCACATGGCTCAGATACACTTTTTCCGCAGTGACGGTTCTGTTGCAGGTTCCCGGCAAGTGTCCATTCTCAAACCGTATAGTTTGCTGATAGTGCTGCGTGGATTCTAATCCGCAGGTCGGGAGGGCCAAGTATTAAAAACATAACATTTCAATTAATCGCGGGTGGATGACAGATAAATCATTATTAGGGATGCTCCGATTGATCGGACGCCGATCATGATCAGCCGATATTGGCTAAAAATAGATTGATCGGCGAACCCCAAAAGCGCCGATCAAAAAAGCCGATCACATGACGTAAAGTACTCGCGCGACTTTTTCCCACCTGCATGCGTGGCGCACGGGCACACAACAGCAGAGTGGAGCTTGGCAGTGGCAACATGAGTTCCCCCTTCACCGGAACGAATAGGGAGTCTCCCAAAGGATTGAAGCGCGCGTCCGAGTGAAGACCGTGCACCGCGCGAGCCACAACAGAACGCGGTATCTGCGCCACTGATCGCTGCGGCATCGAGCACTTTGATCGCTTGATAAAAAAAAAAACCATTTCAGCGCTAGATCGCCTCTTATTTAACAAATGAACAAAATGAATGCTCTGAGTTAACTGGAGATGTTTTTATTTATTTGTATTGGTACATTCGTGCCGCGAGATGTTTCAAAAGTGGTGGTGGTATTTTATTTTTTTTGATCTGACGTAGTTGGTTCCTCAACTACATCAGATTCAGATTATTTTATTTAATGCTATGTCAGCATTCAAAGCTATTTCCATGGCAAAAATTCAATTATAAAAATACAAATATCATATAAATACAATAAAACAAAACAAATATAAACAAGAAGTCATTTTATACAATATATATTTTTAAATGAACATGATAAAAAATTAATCTCATTAAATATGTCCTTTAATGAAATAACTTCATAAAAGAGCATTCTGCTCTACTACATCAGACGTTCATAATAATAACAGAAAAAAACTTGCCATAGTTTTGTCCTTTTATCAGTAGCCAGTTTTGGTGTAACAAGTTGTACATTTTGTTGCCAATTAGTAAATGTAGTGGGTGTATTAAGAGGCTACAATTTCCAAATATGCCTAAGTGTAACTTGATTCCCTCCCATTAGGCTGGTCTGATGTGTGTTGGTCTGCCTGACCCCTCTTTGTTTGGAATAATTTAATGTTACTCTGCCTTATTTGGGAAAGCTGGCCTACAGTAGCCTTAAGACATCTCATTTTCTAAATACAATTAAATAAACACATTTCTACAAATGCTGCAAACTCTGCTAGATTATAGATAAAAGATTCCCATTCCCCTGCCATTCTGTGATCGGCAATCGGCAGATCATGATTTTGGTGATCGGTTATCGGTGATCGGCCCAAAAAATGCTGATCGGAGCATCTCTAATCATTATAATGTGTTGAGTTTAATAAAGACACGGAACTCTCATCACGGTAAAATGCAATGAACGTGCGTCACTCTTTTACTTTCGTTTTCAACAATGTAATTCTCTTCAGGGAAAAACAAATCAAGGAAAACATATCAGGGCTCGACATTAATGCTTATCCGGGACACATGTGTTTTTTTAAGGGACAAGTGAAAGAGAATTGTACTTGCCCAACCGGACAAATGAAAAATATAACCTGCAATTTACACTTTAATGTAAGTAGCGATTGATAGCCTATAGTTGATAATAATAGGCCTACCTAATGTGGGTCTACTGTAGGTAACAAAGTTGCGCTGTTGAGGATTGCACAGTTATATATTATCAGTGTTGGGCAAGTTACTTTTAAAAAGTAATTAGTTACAGTTACTAGTTACTTCTTCCAAAAAGTAACTAAATTAGTAACTCAGTTACAAATTTTAAAAGTAACTAGTAACTTATGAAAGTAACTATTGCGTTACTTTCAAGTAAAATTAAATTTTAAATGCTCAAATGTGACCCCACCTCTACCCCTCTTTAACGGAAATTAAAATACATGTGCATGTTCAATTATTTATGATAAATTTGAATATTATAATGAAATGGACACTTAATACAATACATTATTAACAGAAACATGAAACATTGTACACGCATCTAAAAAAAAAAAATGTTGCTGTGGGACAAAGTGAGACTAGCCTCCAATCAAACGCCATGTATGTAGATATTATGTTTATATAGTGGATCAATGCAAATAACACAATAGATGTTTTGGAAATTTTGATATTTATTGCCCCTCAACAGGCCACAACTGGGCAAAATTAAATTAAGCTTGTTAAGCTCGTCGCCATACCTGTCTCTCGTTGACTGACTGGCTTGTGTTGTTCCTTGTGTGTCCTGTCCTGCCCGACTATGCGTTATGATGGGTCGTTCGCAATTCATGAGCGTTAGCCGTTAGTGATGATGGGTCGTTCGCGAATGAGCGTTAGTGATGATGGATCGACTCGTTCGCGAATGAGCTTTTGATGGGTCGACTGCATTTTTTGGCAGTAACGGTAACGCGTTATTAAGATGAGAAGAGTAATCAATTAGATTACTCGTTACTGGAAAAAGTAATGCCGTTAGTAACGGCGTTATTTATAACGCCGTTATTTACATCACTGTATATTATACAATTGAATTAAGAAACATCAGATTGCTGTTTTCCTGAATACCATCACGATTGAAACCGAGACACTGATTTCATTACAGTTCAATAAACAAATAGTTAAAATTAAGTCACTTACATTTTAGACGCTATGACTGTTTTTGTTCCGTTTCAGCAGCGAAAATAGTTCTAAACAAAGATCACAAAAGAACCATTGCGCATCTCACAGGAACACTCAGCCATGTTTCATTACTGAATGATTCAGCGTTTTGAATGAATCGGTTGACTCAAATTCAATTACCCATTCATAAACTGCCTCATTCTGAATAAATCAGCCGTTTGAACAAAATCGTTTGAATGAATGACTCAATGACTCGCTCATTAAGACGGTCACTTGCCGCCACCTACTGGTTTCAAAGTATCATTCTTTTCAACATTCCTTATTTGTTAGCCTGACGTCGTCATACTCAGATTCTAGTCAGAATGTGAGTCTGATACTGCTCCATTGGGCTGTGATTATGGGGCGTGTGTCATCCGAACTAGGAAATAAAAGGCCTCTGCTTTCAATTGGATAGACCTAGAACCAATCAGAGCAACGGAGTAAATGACGTATGTTGAGAGAGAGATTAAATTTGATAGATTAAACTTTTTCAGAATTCTGTAGGAAGGACGGCAAAAACATCTTTCCCATCGACAAATGCCTTGATCGCGGTTCTCTGTTCCTCTTCTAAAATGAATGCGCTGTCTATATCTTCTATAACACACGCGATAGCAGAATATACACAACTCAATTCTCCAGCGTCAGCCATGAGTTCAACCCAAGCGCTCTGATGACGTGGATGGTTACTAGGGGTGGGTATTGGCAAGGACTTCACGATACGATACGCATCACGATACATGGATCACGATACGATTACATCACGATACGATAAATATTGCGATATTCCACACAGTTAACTAAAAATGTAAAAATAAAATACAAGTTACGATGTGCCATCTGAGTAGTCTTACATCGGATCACATTGATAAATGACCTAAAATAATACAAAAAATAAAAAATTTCCTTTCCATTTTATTGTTTAGCTGCCATAACAAAATAGACTTGCACTTTTAACAATGGACACACTGATATTGAAAACATTAAAATAAAGTGCATTGGTTGACTTACCAAAAAAGGCCAATCAGGATGCTCTCTGTCTTTCATGCGCTGTCTTACATGCACTTCACACGCACACACATGCACGCAAGGTCTCTCGCTCTCTCCCTCTCCGCCGTGCGTGCGCTATACGGTTTGGAGCCGTTTGGAGCTCAGTCTCTTCTGTCTCGCATACGCGCTCTTTCTCGCTCGCACTAGATTCCGGGAGATTTTAACTAATCTGCGGGCATCAGGGAGCCGCTATCAATATGAGGGAGACTCCCGTAACTTCCGGGAGACTTGGGATGTCTGCAAGTCCATGCTCGGTTTGTTTTAAAACCGAAGTGCACCCACACATTGACTTTATATTGTGAAGGGGCCGAAGTAATTTTGTCGGCTGAGTCTGCCATGCCGCTTCCAGCTTTCACTACCAAAAGTGGCGCTCTATGGTGGCAGCCAGCAAGTTGGGGAAAACTAAAGCCGCCGTACTGCGACATCTACAAGACGGAGGTTGTAGTTCAAAACGTGATTTTTTTTGTAACATCGATTTTTTTAGCTGGAAATCGATGTAGTATATCCTGAATATAAAAATCGCGATGTATTGCTGTATAGATTTTTTAGCACACCCCTAATGGTTACGTTACCGTTGCTCACATAGATATGATGTCTATGGTTGCTCATCTGTCCATCATCGTATAAAGCCCGCCCTGACAATTTGATTGGTCCGAACAATTTTTGTTCGGGCATAATAGCTCCTCAACGGATCCATTCCAGACCGAACTTCCCGACCTAAAAATTTTGTGGGCGGGGTTCGGGCTGGCATTCAGGTAACTTATTTGTAGGCTATATTCAAAAAATATTTAAACAAATCTCATTTAATACAGTTGTAATTTTTCAATGTAAATTATTTAATTTGATTGGTAGCAGCCAAGTGTCTTATTCTATTGATCAAATTTAAGAATTTTAAATGAAAGGTGGAGCATACAGGTCCTTCTCAAAAAATTAGCATATTGTGATAAAGTTCATTATTTTCCATAATGTAATGATAAAAATTAAACTTTCATATATTTTAGATTCATTGCACACCAACTGAAATATTTCAGGTCTTTTATTGTTTTAATACTGATGATTTTGGCATACAGCTCATGAAAACCCAAAATTTCTGTCTCAAAAAATTTGCATATCATGAAAAGGGTCTCTAAACAAGCTATTAACCTAATCATCTGAATCAACTAATTAACTCTAAACACCTGCAAAAGTTTCCTGAGGATTTTAAAAACTCCCAGCCTGTTTCATTACTCAAAATCGCAATCATGGGTAAGACTGCCGACCTGACTGCTGTCCAGAAGGCCATCATTGACATCCTCAAGCAAGAGGGTAAGACACAAAGAAATTTCTGAACAAATAGGCTGTTCCCAGAGTGCTTTATCAAGGCACCTCAGTGGGAAGTCTGTGGGAAGGAAAAAGTGTGGCAAAAAACGCTGCACAACGAGAAGAGGTGACCGGACCCTGAGGAAGATTGTGGAGAAGGACCGATTCCAGACCTTGGGGGACCTGCGGAAGCAGTGGACTGAGTCTGGAGTAGAAACATCCAGAGCCACCGTGCACAGGCGTGTGCAGGAAATGGGCTACAGGTGCCGCATTCCCCAGGTCAAGCCACTTTTGAACCAGAAACAGCGGCAGAAGCACCTGACCTGGGCTACAGAGAAGCAGCACTGGACTGTTGCTCAGTTTTGCATGTCATTCGGAAATCAAGGTGCCAGAGTCTGGAGGAAGACTGGGGAGAAGGAAATGCCAAAATGCCTGAAGTCCAGTGTCAAGTACCCACAGTCAGTGATGGTCTGGGGTGCCATGTCAGCTGCTGGTGTTGGTCCACTGTGTTTTATCAAGGGCAGGGTCAATGCAGCTAGCTATCAGGAGATTTGGGAGCACTTCATGCTTCCATCTGCTGAAAAGCTTTATGGAGATGAAGATTTCATTTTTCAGCACGACCTGGCACCTGCTCACAGTGCCAAAACCACTGGTAAATGGTTTACTGACCATGGTATTACTGAGCTCAATTGGCCTGCCAACTCTCCTGACCTGAACCCCATTGAGAATCTGTGGGATATTGTGAAGAGAAAGTTGAGAGACGCAAGACCCAACACTCTGGATGAGCTTAAGGCCACTATCGAAGCATCCTGGGCCTCCATAACACCTCAGCAGTGCCACAGGCTGATTGCCTCCATGCCACGCCGCATTGAAGCAGTCATTTCTCAAAGGATTCCCGACAAAGTATTGACTATTGAGTGCATAACTGAACATAATTATTTGAAGGTTGACTTTTTTTTTGTATTAAAAACACTTCTTTTATTGGTCGGATGAAATATGCTTATTTTTTGAGACAGGAATTTTGGGTTTTCATGAGCTGTATGCCAAAATCATCAGTATTAAAACAATAAAAGACCTGAAATATTTCAGTTGGTGTGTAAAGGCCTGTTCACACCGGGACGAATTTCGCGTGCGATATTCGGCAATGTTTAACGCCTCGTGACTAAACAATGGGCGCCAATGTGAGTGTGCACACCGACGCGTAAAACGCCATGTGTAAAAGCGTCATTTTTTTTAAAAACGCCTCGGGTTCGTTTTTTTGGTTTGACGCACCGCGTCAAAAACTATCCGACCAATGAGATTGGCGCTTTTGCTCACGTGTCTGGAGCTTCTGAAGTTACAGTAAAACACAACTTGGGGGCGCTCAAACACAAAACGGTCTTGCCGAGCACACATACGTAATGGCGAATAAGATATGCAGAGTCTACTACACTCTGCCGGGAAGAAATAAGACGAGGAAGATGCAAGGCCAGATGAATGTAGAGCTGCTGGTCTTGTTGGTGTCTTTATAAAGAGACACCAACGAGAATAAAGAACTATATGACAAACGCGACAAACTTGCTCTCTTCTTCTGAGTGACAAGCGAGTGTCAGAAGCACTTTGTGGACCGGGGTATTTCTGTTTTACATTAAGCGCCATCTAATGTCAGGGAATAAATTTGCATGTTCACTCGGCTCATCGTCAGCGAAAATCGCTTGGGTGTGAACAAAAAACGCGTTGAAAAACGCTGACGAATAACGCGAGCCAATATTCGTCCCGGTGTGTACAAGGCTTTATGAATCTAAAATATATGAAAGTTTAATTTTTATCATTACATTATGGAAAATAATGAACTTTATCACAATATGCTAATTTTTTGAGAAGGACCTGTACATTTAATAAAATTAGGAGGAAAATGCCCTTTATAAAAGGTAAAAAAATTATTCTGATAAGAGTGTTTTCCAACGTAAATGAATGAATGTAATGAAACATTGACAATTTAAGTTTGAAGGGAGTAAAGCCTCTGTTTAGGCTAGTGGTTCCCAACCTTTTTTTGTTCGAGACCCCCTTTTTCCCAAGAAAATATTTTAGGGCCCCCCCTTCACATTTAATGATATTGTCGCTCTTGCAGCAAGGATGACAAAATGTTTTGTTTTTAAACAAACAGTATGTTTATTACTACAACCAGATATGTTTATGCACAAATAATAGCGTATAATATAGAAAATACTAAAACAAAAACATCAGTAGGCCATTTGTAATTTAAAAACGTATGCCTAGGAGTAGCCTATTAATGAAATTAGGGCCCTATTTGAAATGCAATAACAAAAAGGGAAAAAAAAATTAATGTAGGCTATTACAAAATAACTGGTGTCTGGGACCTCAATACTTGCATTTTATTTGTGAGGCTTTATCAATCAGTGTGAGGATTGCTGCTGGCAGTGAGTAATTTGGTCAATGCGTGGAGAGATCTTAGACAGAACAGTGTTTCCCCTACAATGTATTCAGCAGTGGCGCAGCACCACTACTGCAAAATCTTTCCATGATCAGTAATATCACAACATTCACTTACACATCTAAAAACACTGAGACATGGCAACCGGCGGCACTGCATGCGGTGGCTCTGAATCCACTTGTTGACAAGAAAGGAGGAAAGAGCCACATATGGAAATATTTTCGATTAGGCTAATGTCACGTTGCCATAAGGGGCCGTTCACATAACGCGTTTTTTGCTAGTGCAAATTGGTTATTTCAAATGCGCGCAGTAGCGCGCTCATAATAGAAGCGACGAGGAGCGCTCGTTTTGCCAAGCGCGCCTCTGTTCATGGTTGCATAGCAACGACAGACGCCACAGGAGAGCAAGCGCTTGTGTAAAGGAAAAGGCAGTACGAACTGCGCTCTCCATGAGGACGAGGAAGTATCACCTACTGCTCATAGTCCTTATGGTTAAATCATAACAGAAGAAGAATTTATTTTAAAGGGCACCTATTATGGCCCTTTTTACAAGATGTAATATTGGTCTTGGGTGTTCCCAGAATGTATTTGTGAAGTTTCAGCACAAAATACCCCCCAGTTAATTAGTGGTGGGGGAAAAAATCGATTCTGTTCGGTATCGCGATATTTTGCGCACGCAATTATATCGATACAGTAGCGCAAAGTATTGCGATATTTAATTATAAAATTATCTGTTTTACTTTCCGGTTTTCTCAGAGTTTAATCTGATCATTTACATTTGCGTATTACATCCACAAGGTGGCGCTTGTTGCGGTGCTTTGTTGTCTACATTCAACAGCAAATTCAAATGAAAATGGCTTCACTATTGGTTGTACACGACGCTCCGTCTTCTTTCAAA
The DNA here is from genome assembly GCA_026230005.1 of Gila orcuttii. Taxonomy (NCBI): domain Eukaryota; kingdom Metazoa; phylum Chordata; class Actinopteri; order Cypriniformes; family Leuciscidae; genus Gila; species Gila orcuttii. Next base: position 24,704,620 of record JAPDVR010000019.1, on the reverse strand, counting down.
TCGAAAGTGTGGTTAAATTTCGGTTTTATGATTATTCTCAGGTTTATGTTACTCTATGTCTGCTTTATGTTACTCTATTGTATTTAAATAATTTTAAGTTATGTGCTGGGAGCTCAGTGAGCTTTGTTTGTTTCATAATTCATATTAAATATTACCTGCTCGGTCCTGTCTGTCAGCGCGTTGTCAGTGTCCTCTATTTTTCACTGCTTGAGTACATGGGTTGAAATCCCCCCCTAAACCCTCATTCACTAAGTTAGGCCTATTCCCTAAGTTAGTCCACTAATACTGTTCACTTGAAGGAGTGCATGAAAACAAGTGAGCGAATTCGGACAGGCGTTGAGCGTAACGTTACATAAGCTGTAGCCTACATTCGTTAATGCAGTGCAATGTGGGCCAGAGACGAGATCTGACACGCGTCCCATTTTCTCACAAATCTCTATGTTTATTTAAGACTTTATTTAAATAATTTAAGATTGCTCTTATGAGGACACTCGACAAAACGGACATTTTGGCATAATTTGTGTGTGTTATGGTTTGTTCAAGCCCGGAAGAGAACTCGATACTGACGCGCGTCTTTTCTGTGGGTCGTGTGTGTGTGTGTGTAATACAGGTAGGATTTAACGGATACTGCGTAATTGCGTTAAACATGTTTAACGCTGTAAACTTTTTTTTGTTTTTGTTGCGGTGCCGCGGTGGGCAAGTGATGAAACCAGTGTTGCGACTGAACACCGTGTAACACCGGTAACACCGACTATTGTAGCAAACCTAGAGCTCACCATTCATGTGAGAGGTCTCCTATTCAGAGAATAATTATGTCCTGTCCTGTAATAAGGTCCCGTGTCCTGAATGTTCAAGAACAAGTTTTCAAGTTTTTGCTCTACCCTCCTAAGTTTTTGCACTAGCACTTTTGCACTGTGTAGAAGATAATGTTTACAGAATTAAATGTGACATTTAAAGGGAGTTGAGCGGTCTTATTTTCCTAATTTTTTGTAATGCCTTTGAATAATATGGGGGACATGAATCGCAATATCGCAGAATTGAATCGCAATACTTGCTGTATCGCAATATATTGAGAATCGCAATAATATTGAATCTTGGCCCAAATATCGCAATACTATCGAATCGTCACATTTTTGACAATTCCCACCCATACAGTTAATTTATTATAACCATATGAATGTGTCATTTTTGGGGCCTGTTTTGAAACAAGCTGTTTTGAGGCAGACGACCTTAAATGCAAATGAGCTGCTAATCCCCACCCTGCCGCTGGATGTGGGCGTAACTTGCATAACTATGGCAATTAACAGTCGGTAGAACCATAATGGCCGAGAGTGATAGACCCGCAATTGTGTATGGCATTCGGCCATACATGTTTGAACCAGAGTCTGACCTAGATGACAAAGAGACTCCGGCTGAAGAAACACGATCGAGAGTGGACCAGGATGTCTCGGAATGGTTATTTGATACATTTATGAACTCATTGCGTTGTCATTGCTGTGCAACACACACACAGACACACACAAACTGTGATAACGTTGACGCAAATGTTTGAAAACACCTCAGAAATCATAAAATACACTTACTTCTTCAGGAATTGTCGTTGGATCGCGAACACTAGGCAACGATCCACCCTTGAGGATAAATTTTGTAGCAAGACCTGCTTTGAATTGACCGCCGTTCAAAAAACAGTCACTCTCAAAATGATTTGAGCAAACATAAACGTACTTCGGGAGTGTAAGAGGCGCATTTCCTTCATAAATAAAATCCACCCACTGCGTTTTCAGTGGCTCTGATGTCGGAAGCAAGTGCAAACAACTATGCGAAGTATTACAGCCCACAACAAAACACTTATGTTTCTTAGGAGGCATTTTCTAGAAGGCAGCACAAATCTTCAGAACAGCGGTCCGGCTGTCGTTGAAACAACAATGGAGGATCAGATCACCGAGGGAGGGGTCTGCCTCAACCACACTGTCAATCAAACCCCTTTCCCATGTTCTACGTCACAAAAAGCTGAATCTTAGAACAGCTCATTCTGAGAGAGTGCATATGAATTATTGAGATTGTAAAAAAAAAAACACTGGGTGGATTTTTATCATTCTAGGGTGGTTTTGCTCACACACTGCCAACACAAATTTATGTTCAAACAGCATGTAAAAGTGAATTTTGCATAATAGGTGCCCTTTAAATAAATGTTATTTTAATATCAGCCTATTTCAGTGTGATATGTTTCCATATGCTTAACACTGAGAATTTGAATAATTGTAATGTGATGATCAGATGCAGATATCTAAATCAAAGAATATCATAGGTGATTGGGGGGTGGATTATTTTTAACAGCGGATTCGGGTGACTCAAAGTGCAACAGATTAATGAATTTATCTTTAAAATGTACTAGATTTTTCTTACGGGGAGCATGCCCCCCGGACCACCCTAGAGGTACTGAGCTCCACCCACAAAAATACTGTGGGAAACACAGTAGGCTATATGATGTTCTACAAAAAATACAAATTGAATTATCTTATTAAAATACATGATCAGGATTTTACCACCTCTTGAGCCAGGAAAAACCCTGCTGTTACAAGTACTGCTATAAGCAAACCGATTTTCTATCAATGAAAGGATTATATGGATTTATATATATGCAAATCGCAGAGAAAAGTCTCAATATAGGCACATTAAGTGCGGCGTGAAAAACGCGAAATGGTCTGGAGAACACGAAAGTGTTAAACTTGAAGCTGTTGAGGAAATAAAGCTAGCAGACACAACATTAAATATCATCTGCAGAATGTTTTGCTTCCCTTTTACCTGACATGATTTGTCATTAACGCTGCAGGAAACAATTGCATTATCCAGCATAACATTAGTTTTATTCTTGTGCATGCACTAAAACACAGACAGTTCCGTTCGTTGGTGGAAGAATGTGAACGTGCAGAACTGATTGTGTTTCAGTTGTGCGGATGGAATAAAACCATCCGTAAAAATTCTCCCGATTGTCTCTGCCGCTTCAACTCTCAATGTACTGCAGAACTGTCTGCTCCTGATGTAAAATGCAATGAAATGATTTGGCGGTTTGACGGTCTCGCATTACGCTGCGGATTTAAATGTGACGAGTGAATTGAAATAATTTTAATACATTTTACATTGTTACTTTTCATGCAGTTAACGTTTCTGAATTTATTTGACATTTTATTTTGTGTAATTTGAGGACTGGTCAGGATAATTTTAATAATTGGTTTAAAAATTCATAATATTTTGACAGCCCAAAGTCCACATTTTAATGTGCAACGAGCCATTAAAGTACCATTAATGGAAAAAGTGTATTCGTACATTATATGTGCATTTTGGTGTATTAGTAATACACTAAAGTAATAAAACTTTTTCACCATTTCAGACTAACCATATGTTGTTTTATTTATTTGTCATAACTACATAATACTTATATTTACATTTGTAACTATTTTCTATATGCATGTAAAGCTGCTTTGCAACATGGAAAATTGTGAAAAGTGCGATAGAAATAAATTTGCAAGGGTAAAGGTCATAATTATAAAACTTAGTTCATGATTATGAATTATTTTTTGGCAAAACTCAAAACACAATTTCTGTTCATTTTTATCCATACCATTTTTATACTCCACAGGTAGAACTCAAATACAGATCATTGTATTTGTACATTTAATCATAACAGGTCAACAGAGGATTCAACAAAAAAATAGTACTTAAATATTTAACAAATTAAAGCTGCAGTCCGTAGCTTTTTTAAGTTAAAAATAATCCAAATTAATTATAAAAAAAAAAAAACATCTTCAGCCAGTGTTCAAAACTATCTGCTTGCCATAGCTAGAATCAAAACGGTTAGCTTGTAATAATGATTTTAATTCCAGTGGTACTGGTGGGTTTTCGCGGGAAATTCGAGCATGTCTTTGCGTCATTACGTCACACCCGTACACATAAAGGAGGAGTTAAGGCTAGCCGGCTATACTGCGCGTGAGGAGGAGTAGAGATAGGCTTTTCTCGCAGCACTTTACATGATTAAACTTATGGCGGATCCAGAAAGATCCAGACAACAATCATCAGTGTCAACTGGAGATCAACCAGTTATAAAACCCAAAAGACTTCGTACTTCGGATTTAAGGTGGAAAGAGAAAGAAACCGTCTCATGCGAACACAAGGATACACATCGGTGGGGCTTTTGAAAGGTGCGTGAACTCCTCCCGAAGGGGATCGAAACGGAAGAAGAGACAGCTTTTTCTGCTGAACAAGTAAGACATTTCAATAGTTCAATCGTGTAACAGTACGTTTTCTTAATTCACACAGTTATGGAGTTTCCTTTGTTGTGCCTTTCTCGTTTAGCTATTATGGAGAATATGAATTCTGAACTACACAGGTAATCATAAAACATTAAATAACGTTAGTCACGCAATGCTGATGTTGTTAACATGAACAATTTGAGAACAAAGGCTATGATTTGCACGGTTGCTGTAAATCGCGCTGATTAAATCTAACGATCGCTTGTCATGTCGAATGCTTTTCCCCCCTTTAGTTGATCAGAACAAAAATGGATGTTACTTGTTCAGAAGACATTTTCCGGTGAAAATTCTTATGTTGGTCAAGCTTTCAAAAAGTGAATCTGTGATTCTGAATGACAGTATCCACACAGCGCGGTGATTGACAGCAGCACTCGCCTCAAAACACTGTTCATCCGCGCTGTTTCATGCCGATTTACAACCCACGTAAAGATGATAATTCCGCGAATCACTGCAGTTACAGATTTCGAACAGAGATGGCGACAAAAAGGGAAAAAGCTACGGACTGCAGCTTTAAATCATTTTATTTGCAAATTGCAAAAGTTGTAATTGGAAATTCTGCCCTTATAGCACCTGTTAGCAGAAATAAGCTAGATGCTTCAGTACATACCACACATCGTCTTTGATTTGCACAAAAAGAAAGTCTGATCTAAAAAAATTACATGGCATCATCAAAAATTATTTCATCATTCTCAGATTTGAAATACATGGCGAGTTGTCTTTAGCTACATTGAGTTTCTAGACTCATGTTTCCTTCTGACAAATGTGGCCAATAGTGTGCACTCTTGTGAGTTCGGTTGTTTAGCAAAAGTACAGCAAAACAGATTGTTGGTGAGTGTGATGGCATTGGCTTTATGGTGTGTTCGTAAACATAGATCAAGCATAGCGGTCTGACGCATCAACTTCTGCTTCAACCAATGGTAGGACGTTGGGGCCAGTGGGGGTCAAGGTTTAGCTTCGGCAGTTATGGTGCTTTCAAGTCATGTCAGAAAGAACACATTTACGAGTTAACTTAAAATGCACATGAACATCAGCACAACTCGTAATTAAGAGTTTGGCATTTTCTTAAGAGTTTCCGAGTTAGGAGCGTGACGGTGATCAAATATGTCAGAGGCAATGGATACAGAGTGTGCCCTAGTGAAAAAAACCTATCCCAAAATGTATTTAAAATAGGCCTACATTTTTTTCATACCAACTAGCCTATACTACAAACCCATTAATATATTTACTGACATATTGCTTGAGACTTACTGATATAAATATTATAATTAAACATTATTTTGAGTTCTTCTTTATTGCACAATGCATATTTCTTAATATTAGGCCCAAAATGTGTTTAATATCACTATTAGTAAGGATAGTATGATCATCACTGTATAATTTAAATGCAAGATATGTAAAGTGTACCTACAGTATAATTGCAATAGTTTCACTTTAGGACAATCAAATATACTTAAGTATATCTTTAGTTGGACCTCAGCATTATTTCCAGATAACTAAAGTGCATTAAGTACAAAATTAGATGTTCCAATTTAGCTGACTTTAAGTATACCAAAAGTACAAATGCAGGGTATTTAAATATGTAAATGTATTTGTAGTATACTTAGCATGACATAAATGTATTTCAAATACATTTTAGTATATTTATTTTTGACACCACACACACACAAAATAACCAAGTTAAAAAGCTGTATATTGCAGACTTTGAAAGAACACAAAGCCATTCCCTCTCAAGCACACACACAGAGATCCACCCAAAACTTCCCGGTAGTAAAAATTAAACTTGCTCTACTTATAAAAAAAATAATAATAAATAAATAAATAAATAAATACCTTGAAAAGTTGAAATGTGTCTCTATATCAGATCAGATTCACAATACGCTCTTGAAATGCACACAGTTCTTCACTTGCAGCTATTTAACCTAAATGTTTTAAACCATTTATTTTATTAGGATTATGTATAATATATTTTGTTATATTTTATTTAAAAACGTATAATATAAGCAAGTCTAAAACTTAACATACTAAAAAAACGAATCAAAGACAGCAAGAAGAAAGGGAGCGTAAGAGGGAAAGAAGAAAATGACCAGTTACTGCACTGCTTTTGTGGGGAAAATGAATATAAATATAAAACTGTTTATAGCTGAAAAAGAATAAAAAAATATATTTTTTTTATTTTATACATAAGTATTTCAGAAATAATATGCGTAGAACTTTCTGAATGATAGGTGCTCCAATTCTGCAGAAATCTGGGGACATTTTTCTGAATGCAGAAGACGATTTATCATAAAATGCCTGAAATTCTTTATAGAGAATCATTACAGTGATAATTGAGTACACTAATTATTTCCCATACTTTTCCTGCAGGTGAATTCACTCAAAAATAGTTCATTTAGTTCAGAGTTTTATGAGGACAGACTGAAGTGAAATACAAGACAAAATTTAATTTAATGCGTTTAAATAGTAAATCAAATCTCAATGAAACTGCATGAATGAGTAAAAACAAAATCTACAAACAAACACTCAAAACAACAAACTTCACTTTAATACGCAGAGTTCCCTGTTCTCTAGGCTAAAGGGCATCTGCGGGTTTTAGGTCAGAGATCTGGCTTGCTGCCTCAGTAAACAGTAAGAGTAAAGGTGAGACACTGATGTGCCAACGCTTTTACTGAGACAACTCATGAAACATTGTGTTCTGTCTGAGAGAACAACACATCCATAAAGAATATACCCAGAAACGTTACGATTTTTTTGATGAATAGAAAGTTCAAAAGATCAGCATTTATTTGAAATAGAAATCTTTTGATCATTTCAATGCTGAATAAAAGGTATTATTTTTACAAAATGTACTGACAGCAAGCTTTTGAACAGCAAGCAAATTTGTGAAAACGGTGACGTCATGCGCATTACGTGTTCAGTCTATAGGCACGTTGTGTTTCTTTACAAAGTGACATTAACAAATACTGGCCTGGAAGCCTTAGTGTTTTTAGTCGTTACCGCGGATCTGTGTGAACGGGGATCGCCTTGACAACGTTGTGATCTGTACGCAAAAAAGGCAAAGGAAATACTTTTCCGTTTTTTGTACATCGTTGACGTGTAAACATTTGTGTTCCACACCTTCTCACCGTTTTATTGATTACTCCCTGTGTATTTAAAGGCACAATATGTAATTTTTTTGCTTTAAAAATTTAAGAAATCACTATATCTATGTTATATATTTTTTAAAGTTGTGTATTTACATTATCCCGACAGTTCCAATTAACTTCTAAATCCAGAGAAATTCATATTTTAATTCGAAGACACGGACTGTGTCTTTATTTCCGTTATGTCGCCCGTCTATCACGTCATATCCGCGTTTGCGTCTTCCTTCCTGCGGAACTCGGCGGAACCGCCAAACTCAAAGAGGAACACTGACAGTATAAGGGGAACACCCGTATAAAAAAGTCTGTATGATAATGGATCATGACTACTCTTTGGCTGTACGTTCTGCCAGCTCAACAAAGCGCAAACGTACGGGTGAAAAAAATGACCCGAGAAGATTTTGGGACCATAGAAGAAGCAAGAGACGTGTAAACCTTGGAGAAGCCTTTGAAAGATGGCGAAAGCTTCGTGACAAGCTCGCACTGCAGAGAGATGCTGATCTCGCTTGCGTTTTAATAAACAGGTAAGTTAAGTAAAAACCCATAGCAATAAATCTTATGCTGTGTTCACACCGAACGTGAATTTAATTATTTGCGCGAGTAGATTACATACAAAGTCAATGTAAAGACGCGAATAGACGCATCATTCGCGCCGGGCGTCGCGTGTGCCGCGAATGTCTTCCGCGCAAGTTGAAAAATTTGAACTCGAGCGAATGTTCAAGCGTCTAACTAGACGCGATAGACGTGTATTTGACGCTCTATTCGCGTTCGGTGTGAACACACCATTATGGTCACATAAGATACATATAAGTCACTCAAATTATAGGTATGTTGACATAGCGATCACACGCACAACATTATGTCTCACACATTAGCTAACATTACTGATAAGTTTAACTAACTGTAGCTCGCGGCTATTTCATTAGATTGACATTATATAAAGTGAAAAGCCGTAACTAAACGTAACAATAGAGATGTAATATAACACATTACCTCGTCAGTGAACATGTTTTCTGCTGGAGATGCCAGATTCGCTGCTTGACAGTGACAATGACAACAACTCCCATGAGCCCACACACTTTCCCGACGTCATCAAAGTACGTCTTTTGTTATTATTTTGATTGAGTGACCCCTGGTCGCCAAAAGTTACATACTGTGCGTTTAAGCCCTGAGTGTTCCTTAGTTACTTGTCCAGTATTAATTGTACGTTAGTTGTTTGATATGCTCTCACTCTTCGTGGTAATTATTCAGTCATTCATTCTTTATCCTGCTCCTTGAAATTTTACACAACAGCTGAGCCAACCAAACACTAGTTCATTTAAATTCACCCTTGTAATATTTTTTTTGAGAATGGTCACATATTTCAGTTGGGAGCTGGTGAAACTTTAGCACTTTTCTACTGCCATTCTGGTAAAGCTCTTGGCTTAAGTCCAGACACACATACCACTGAACAAAAGGCCAAGGACAGGACGAAGAAACCCCTACACATAACACACAGAGTCCCCGGCTGAACTTTTCTCCATCCTAATAAGGTGCTCCTGCCAACTTGAGATGTCTTTGAACTTACAGAAGAATTAAGTTTCCATTAATTTCACATTGGCACATGCAGGCCCACATCACCCCAGTAACTGAAACTGTCATCTACACTTAGTGAACCTACACACAAATAATTATGCACATAAACACCTGGGTTTGTACACAAATGCACATTATTCACGCTTGAAACCCCTCCAATCGCTGACACCATTCATGTTCTCCTAATTGAGACTCGCTTCTCACAAATAATAAGGAGAGGGAGAGAGTTACAGAGCATGATTTCTGACGTTACTAAATCAGACAGACCAATTTAATCCTCCTATCACTTGTCACACAAGCCAGCAACCCTGTCAACAGAGCAGTCCACATATGTTTTTGTTTTGACCACAGCTAAATCCTATTGCTGCGAACCCAAAAACCAGAAATATCTCATTTGAAATGCTAAACAGCCATTACACATCAGGCAGTTCCTTTCATAAAGATTTTACAAGAATTATGAGTAAATACAGTGAATGGTTTACTCTTGCATAGGTTGTCATCTATAATGGTCTAGTGTGGCAATACAATGAAAATTTATTTAAAAGGAGTGCAGTGTGTAGCCATAATTTTGAATGATATCAGACCATTATGTCCAGTGTGAGTAATCGCACATCCATTGCTCAAGAGGACAAGGACCTCTGTCTAAACTGATAAAAAAGTGTTTCTTCTCCTCCCTCACATTCAGTTGAGACACTGGAGTGTCTCCCTTCAACACACCGAAAAATCCATTCCTGTACTTTTGTAATGGTTGTGGGTTTAACTTCAGGTAGGGGAGACACATGAACTGATCCCTTGAGATAATGTGTCCTAGCAATTTACAGTATGTTCTATATTTTGCTTTGGATTTAGATTTAGATTCAGATAGACAAAGACATTTGAGATTATATGAAGCCGTTTAGCATGTGGGACAAGAGAATGAAAAAGGATAAAATACAGGTGGTCCACACTGTGAAAAAAATTTTGTCGGTCAACCAAAAAATGTGCTTCATGTGGTATGCTCTAAATGAGCTGGTTTATTCAAGTATGGGAATGATATAGTGGCCAAACAATTAAAACTCTCAAGTTTTATATGCACAGAATACATAGTTCACATAAACAACTGTGGCGACTTGTATAGTTCACAGCATACAAACCCTCACTCGCAAAACAATACTTCTGAAATATGATGTTTAACTGAATGTTGTAGAAGTCGCTTATTTTAGTTACATGGAGTTTTGGTTAATGTATCCGCAGAACAGATATTTTGAAAGATTTGCCCTTGGCCTCTGATATACAAAACTTGAATAAAAAACAACAACAGATGGTCATGTTAACACCATATTCAATAAATATGTAAAATGCTCTCTTGTTGTTATTGTAATGTGATTGATAAATTACACTGCTCAGATGGTGGTCTGTTATTCTGATGTCTTATTCACTGAAACACTTCATTTTATAATTTCCTTCTGTCATTGAACCATCCCTTCAAGAGTTTTCATCCTCTCCGCCAAAACCCCTCATTTCTCTTATCACTAACGTCATTATAATCTTATCATATCAACATTGAGTAATAGACTGTGTTTGTGCAGAGGCAAAAAACCCTGTCTGCAAAAAGTCTAGACCATGTCAGGCACATCACAATCACCTGTATGGCCAAATAAGTTAAACAGTTAGGCTATAGCACTGATTTTAGTATTGTTGTTACTGTAAAAGTTATTAGAAAAATTCTCATGATTTATCACAACTTTTTTTTCTTTTATAATAATAATAATAATAATATTTTGTTTATTAAACTAATCTCCTTCCTTGTATTACCTCTATTTTTATTTTACCTAAAAATTAAGGCAACCAAGTAACTTACTTTTTTTTAAGTTAAACCAATTATATATTCGATCACTGACCAAAAGACTTTATTATTAAAATTATGGCATTAATCGCATAATTTAATCATAACTAATTTAATTATTTCCATTTTTAATTATTATAATTTTTTTTATGTGAAATATTCTAGCACTCTCTTCTGGCTTTTTTTTTTTTTTGGCTCAGGCAAGGTTACACTGAAGAACATTGGGTGGTCACCTAAACATCAAATCATGAAACTCCATACTCATGTCACCTCATTCACCACTGCAACACGTTTTACAAAGATTGTTTTTTTATTATAATTATTTTTCTTTCTTTCTAGTGAGCAGCCAATCGAAGCAAATTCTTTAGTCATCATATAGACGCATTCGTTCAAAGTAATTTCAACAGGGTTTAAAGTTTAAATCAGTTTCTTTATAAAAAAAAAATACAATGGTAACCATAGTTTCCGACAGTTACTATAGACAGTTACTATACTCAGTTTTAATGAGTGTAAAACTCGATGTAAAAGTGTAAAAATCTTTTAGAATCTCTTCCTTTTGTTCGGTTTGTTTTTAAGACAGTTGAAACTAGCACAAGTTAGCACATTTTAATGCCGGAAACTATAGTTACCCTTTTAGTAGCCTAAGGTTTTACGTTAGTTAGAAATGGCACTTACCGAGAGCAGATAGCAGGCAGCAGGTGATGTGAGCGAGCTGGGGAGCAGATCTGTTTGATCAGCTGTGTACCGTATCGATCTGATTTACTGCGCGCACAAAGAGAAAGAGCAGCACTGAAGTAAGCGACAGACGCAACAGAGGGACATGCAAACACCTGGTAGTGTCCTAATGGCGCACTTTGACTGGTTGTACTTTGGCAGAAATCTGTTTTTGGATATAAAATATTTGAGAAGCGCGTCACCGCAAGCCGCGCCCTCCTGGAACCGCCCCTAGATTCACTGCACGAGGCAGAGATTTCCAAGTTATGACGAACAACAGGACGAAAGGAAATTACCGTACCATACCTCCACAATTTTACCATATTCATGGTCAAAGTTCACGGTAATCAATTAATTTGTGTGATTCTCACGACAATAAAACTCTGGTAACTTATTAGCTGGTTTGCGAAATATTTAACATCTTAAGGGATGATGACTTTAAAGTATAGCCTAACACAATTTGTTAGCAGGTTTTCAAGATGTAACGTTAACTTAGCTCTTGAGCCTCGTCGTCTCGCTCCACAACCGAATCTTTTGGCGCCCAAACCCTTACCAAAAAGACGTTAGGCCTATTCAGGTGTGATATTAGTAACGTTATAGCCCACTTATTTTAAACTAAAGATATATTTCAGTCAGCCGCGGCTCGTCTGTATGGACAAACTGTTCATCCAAACAGACCTCTATACATTGAATTATTAATAAATTGAACATGTGCATTCTGCAAGAAATATTTTTTCAGATTTTCTAAACTATTTTAAGTCGTAAAGTGATCAGTATATATTAAAATTTGGCAGGCATGCATTGGCCCTGTCCACACGAACACGGTATTTTCAAATCTGCAGCTTTTTCTATGCGCTGTGGCCATTTGTCCACACTAGGGGTGTAACGGTTCACAAAATTCACGGTTCGGTTCGATACGATACACTTGTGTCACGGTTCGGTTCGGTACGGATCGGTACGTTTCCGATACAGCAAAAAGAAAGAAATGCCAGAGAAATTTCCTTGTTTTAATTTTTTTTATTATATTTGTATTAGAACTAACATCATAAAGTATGATATTTTTTTTAACTTTGAGCAATGATGGAGCTATACTTGACTTTTCTTAGGAGCATATAAAACAAAACAGCTCCTTGGACAAAATTAAATGTAATATTATAGTAGTGTGGCGAACAGGACGGCCGAGGGACGTGAGAGAACGGCGCGAGGCCGGTGGTGCGATATTGCTAATGAGCAGCACCTGTGAAGCACACCGGTCTCGCATCTCTCACGGAGGAGCGGAAGCATAAAGGGGGAGCGACGACGTTGATGATCGAGAGAGGAACAGGCCTGTATTTTAGTTGTGTTTGGTTTTTGTATTTGTATTTTATTTTAGCCAGCAGTCGTCCGCGAGGGGCTGCAGACAGTTATGTTTATTTTCGGTAGCCAGCAGTCGTCCGCGAGGGGGGCTGCTGGCGGTATTTTGGTTTGTTTGTTTTATTTTAATAAAGTTTATTTGAATGTTCGCCGGTTCCCGCCTCCTTCTTCCCTGAACATTGTTACAAGTAGGTTTATTTTAGTTCAGATTGACATTTGAGGGCAGCAATTGTATTCATAATGTCAAAATAAAACCGACGTGATGTTACTTGAAAGCATTAGGCTATAGCCTACTATTCCTGCCAAACTTCCATGGTTACAGTTAGTAGTGTTACTAAAGTAAATCCATGGTGAATATTGCTGATCTGTGGACACTGGATAGTTCATTCATGGCACAATGTTTCTTCCTGGTTTCCACGTCAGCGCTGTTTGATCCGTTAATAACGGAGAAATGCGAATGTTTCTCACTAGATCTCGCAGCGATGTTATTACTTCAGTGGCGAAGTCAAATGCTTTCTTTACTGGATGTCTCAGCGCTGTGTAGTAACAGTGCTGCTTGAATAAGATCGGCTCGCGCTGCATTGGCCCAGACTGATAAACGGTCCGTCAACCACACAATAAACGAGTAGCTCAGTTTCGTTCCGCTTACATTACATTTGCCATTTGATGTTGGGCAATGTTGTGGTCACGCCAGCGTCTCTCACATTATAAGCGCGCTTGCCACGCGCGACGCGCCTACATTTGAAATAACGAAATTTTGGTCGGCATGAAAAATGGTCCAACGAACCGTTCGGTTCAAAAATGCGTACCGAAAACCGAACCGAAAGCCTCGTACCGAACGGTTCAATACGAATACGTGTATCGTTACACCCCTAGTCCACACGCAAACGCAGTATCCGGTCACTGAAACCGAACTTTTTTTAAAACTCCTGCCAGGGTGAAAATTTTGAGAAACTCCGGTTGCAGTGTTGGCTGGATGGATCCCAAATGGCACACTTCATTTGGACTAACGTTTGTGGTGTCCTGTGCTGCGTTCCCGTCCAAAATTGTCATGCCTTCACTCGCTAACTTCCCTCCGTCTCGTTCACACGGATATACGTCATTGCTTACGTTGCAACAGTGCCCACTACTGGCGGAAACTTAAATGGGCTGAACTGGCCCTTGATCACTTGGAATCAGCCAGAGGTGGGCACAAATACATCAAAAACTATTTTGTTACAAAATACAAATACTGGCTCATGAAATGTAACAAAATAACATACAAAATACTGATGTGAAAAATGTATTTAAATAAAATACAAGTAATTAGTATTTTGAAAATACAAAAATACTCCCACAATAATCTTAAGTCTTTTTTTTTATTACTGAAAGGTCAATAACACAAATAGTAGCAATAACACAAATATGAGAAATGTGTAAATTCAAAATGGCGAAGTAGCAAAATAAAAAAGTATGGGCATTTCACTAAATCTCTACAGGGCCTGAAATAGCTCCCTCTGACGTAAATGGCATGTATAGCTAAGTTCACATCAATGGTGTGGTAGGCTGCCCTTAATAGCAAAACTGGTTTGATGTAGGCTACCTAGCCATATTATCACCGTTACTCTACTCGTGCCTTAAAGGACAAGTTCGGTATTTTACACTTAAAGCCCTGTTTTAAGATCGTTTCTGATGAAATAGAATGGTTAAGATTGAAATTTGGATACATGCTGCTGTCGCGAGAATTTTCGGTTTCTGTGTTTCTGTGAAATTTCCATTTCCGTCGGCGGAGTAATAACGTACCTCACAGAACATCCAATACAAGTCAATGGAGTTGGACAAAAACTACGATAAAACCTGTTGGAAAGCATCTTTTGCAGCGATTTTTGTGTAAAAATAACAGACCGAGAATTTTCGTCACAAAATCAAAATTCCATTTTAATCATAATATATATGATTAATCATAATATGTGTGGGTTTGTTTTACACACGATACTCTAACTGCCCTGACCACGTATGCCTTTTCCATAGTAGAATTGCGCTTCGTGCGCAATTACTGAAAAACAATAGGATTGATGATTATTTTATACAAAATCAATATTTCTCATATGTAATATGTTTAAAAACTGCAGATGGATGTTATATTGTGAACGCTTGCTTAGCATGGAGATTTCAGTGGAGTTACGACAGACGCGCTGTTTCATAATAGGTAGGGCCTATGATGTCCTTTTAATTTTATGAATGACAACACAGTGCATTGATCTCATAAGGCACAATTATTTTCTCTATAATGCCATTCAGTGTGCAATATGTGTGTGTGTAGACTGTGTATATTTTTCACAAAACACTTTACCTTAATCCCGTTTTTAAGAGTTCAAAACTCATTCACTTCTTGGAGGGAGCCCGGTCTACAGGGTGTCACGTGATTTTCGTGCATCTAACCTGGACATTGCCATTGCCAACATCAGACCGAAAATATGGCAAAATCATGTACTATGGTGATTTTTCTTAAGTATTTAAGTATTTGAAATACTCTAAATACACTCCCTCAAAATATTTTGTTACAAACTACATTTTATTTTTTCCACACCTGCAAAATACAAATTACAAAATACACTAAAGTAATTAAATACGTATTTAAAATACATTTAATTGAAATACTGCCCATGTCTGGAATCAGCTATGGAGTTGATTTTTTTTTTTTTTTTTTTTCCTTTAAGAATGACTTTTAATGCAGCATCCAAATGTATATAGATGTGTTTGGGTTGTTTTAAATGAAAGAAAATCATAATTAATATATAATAGAGTTGTTTGTGGTGATTAGACGAGATCTGTGGTGACGTCACAATCATAGTTCGAATTACAGGGGGTACTGGGGGGTACTATAGACCTTATGCACCAGAGAAACGGCGCCGTCATCTTTAGAATATTGTCTTTGAACTTCTGTTTTTGCGGTCGCTCTGTATATTTCTATGGCATCGCTGTCCAGGAGTAATTAGCTGGTGAAGTGGATTTACTTATTGTAGAGTTAACAAAAGTTATCATGAGCATTGTAATGTTTATCATAAGCATTGTAAAGCAGATACTTAAAGGTGCCTTATGTCAAAAAATCAATTCATACTCCACATATTCCATACCAAATGGGGGCAGTATACCTTCAGAAAGTTGGCCTACTCTCGTCTGTTTTTTAGTTTCAGGTTGTTAATCTTCTAAAATCAAATCAATTGACACTATAGTAAGACCGCAGTTTCACGTGGAGCATTTGGAGATTTTTAGAGATTAAAGAGATACAAGCCGTGCGAGTTATTCGTGTGTTGCAGTTTGGCTGGTGGTTATGTATGTTGCCCGCATACCACCTCCCATGGCCGAAACTGGTATTAGACACCTGGGCCGGGACCACGCAGAAGCTGCTTTGACCAAGGGCGGATGCCCGGAATGTAACGACCTGGGTCTCTCCACACTGCGGTCTCGCCTCGCCGCTTTCGCCGTGAGCGAGCCCATCGCCGCCACCCCTCTGTTTGAGCTGCGTGTTAAGAAAAAGCGCCGCTCACAGAGGCTTCCTGAACCTGAGCTCAGTGACTCCACGTCGAGCCAGTCTCCGCCGCTCTTGCCTTCCCCACCTCCGGTTCAGTTCACTCAGCCGGACCCACACCCCTCTAGCAGAGCGGTGGGCCTTGTGACTTTCGGCGCGTCCGAGGACGATGGGGGAGTGGATGACAGCTTGTCCATCGACGCTGCATCTGACGACTGGCTGGGCTCCACTTTCGACCCCGCCCCGTCGACGCTAGCTAGCACGAGTGGGGGCTCCACCATGGATACGGAGATTATCCGCGTCCTCTCGAAGGCCGTGGAGGACCTCGGGCTCGATTGGTCTTCTCCCGAAGAACCAACCCGAAGCCGACTGGATGAGTGGTTTCTGCAGGGGCGCCAGCAGGCCCCTCGGCAAAGGCCTTCTCCCTTCTTCCCGTAAGTTCATGACGAACTCACCAAGTCATGGAAAGCCCCCCACTCTGCGCATATGAAGCCTTCTTTTTCTTCGTCGCTCTCCTCTATGGACGGCGCGAAGGAAAGAGGCTACGAGGGAACGCCGCCCCTCGAGGAGGCCGTGGCCAATCATCTCTGCCCGCCCTCCACCACCGGATGGAAAGCCAAAGCTTCCCACCCCTCGAAGCCCTGCCGCACTACTTCTGCTCTCGCCGGTCGCACCTACGCCGCCGCCGGCCAAGCTGCATCAGCGCTTCACTCAATGGCGGTACTTCAAGTGTTCCAAGCCAAGCTTCTCCGCTCTATGGACGAGTCTGGCCCCGAACCCGAAGCCTTTAGGGACCTACGCAGCGCAACCGATATAGCTCTGCGAGCCACGAAGGCCACCGCCCAGTCTATTGGCCGCGCCATGGCTAATTTGACTGTTCTCGAGCGCCATCTGTGGCTGACTCTGACGGAGATGAAGGACACGGATAAGGCGCCGTTTCTCAACGCGCCTATCTCCACCAGCGGGCTGTTTGGACCGGCGGTTAAAGGTTTTCGGCGAACGCTTCACTGAGGCCCAGAACGCTTCACAAGCTATACGCCATTTCCTGCCCAAGCGCTCCAGCTCATCGCAGAGCAGACAGAGACCGCCACAGCCGCAGCGGGCTAGAGCAGCTCCCACCGCCTCTCAGCCCGCGCCTCAGGCTGATGCTCGACGCCGCTCGCGCTCCCACAACCGCAAGCCGCCTCCTGAGCGACGGGGTCCTCAGCCCAAGATTGTGCTGAACCCTGAGCCTCAAAAGCCTTCCTAGCCACAGGAATGAGAAGAGAGTGTCTCGCAAAAGCCGGACCACTCTCTCTGCAAAATCTCAAACATTACCCAGTCCCCTTACAGGCGGCTGGAAATGTCCATACAGCAGTCAATGGGCCAGTCACAGAGCTCGCTCACCAGCAAACAAACGCCGTTTTTACGGCGACGCACAGAAAACACAAAAAGAGTCTTTTTCTGCCTGTGTCACTAAGGGTTCACATGTCCACAAAGTGTGCATTCCCAGATACTGTCAAAACAGTGCCAAATTCATTCCCAGCTCAGGCTGCGCGCCCCATGAATGTAGATCACGTGCCTACGGTCATGTACGCACCACTACACACAAGCACTGTTCACACAGTTATGAATTCATCCCCAGTAAAAGCGGGAAACATTATAAAAGTGACGCGTGTGCCTACCACTGTTTATGCACGCCCACTTATAAACACTGTCCTTACAGTGTCATACACATACCCCAGCTCAGGCTGCGAGTTTTACAGACATAGCGCCTCTGAGAGCTACGAGCTCAGGCGATTCGCTGGCCGGGTCCCTACGTCACAGCGGCCCGCCCCTAGCCTGTATTCAGCCCATATCTGTACACGCAGCGGCATGGGAAAACATTCCAGATATGCCGAAATGGGTGTTGAATATAGTAAAGCACGGGTACTCGCTCCAGTTCGCTCGCAGACCACCACGTTTTACGACTGTGGTCGAGACGAAAGTGAGAAAGGAGTGTTCACATGTTCTACGCACCGAGGTGCGCAAACTAATAGAAAAGGGCGCTGTGGAAACTGTTCCCCCCTCTATGAGCGAGGCAGGTTTTTACAGCCGCTATTTTCTCGTCCCGAAAAAGGATGGCGGTCTCCGCCCCATCCTAGATCTCAGACACCTGAACAAACCACTAATGATTCGCTCGTTCAGAATGTTAACAACCAAGCATATCCTCGCGCAAGTACGCCCAGGAGATTGGTTTCTCTCAGTGGATCTGAAAGATGCTTACTTTCACATTCCAATAGCGCCTCATCACAGGCCGTTTCTGAGATTTGCTTTCGAGGGACAGTCTTACCAGTACACAGTACTTCCGTTCGGCCTATCCCTGGCTCCCCGTACATTCACGAAATGTATGGATGCAGCACTTTCCCCCTTGAGGCAAAGGGGAGTGCGAATACTGAATTATCTCGACGATTGGCTGGTCCTAGCACAATCAGAGAGTCAGTTAATAACACACAGATCTTGGATTATCAGCCATTTAGAATGTCTGGGTCTAAGAATCAATTTAGCAAAAAGCATACTATCTCCCAGCCAGAGGATTTTCTTTCCTGGGAATAGTTCTAGATTCGATGCAAATGCAGCTCGTCTCTCATCAGAGCTCGCGCTCACCATCCGGCGCCTTGCAACATCATTCAGGGCGGGCGCGCGCACCCCCGTCAAGCGGTTTCAGAGGATGCTCGGTCTCATGGCCTCAGCATCGGCCGTACTCCAGCTAGGATTGTTGCATATGCGCCCTCTCCAACGCTGGCTCAAGAGCCGCGTCCCTACTCACGCGTGGCGTTCGGGCCACTTTTTAATCAGAGCGACCCACGGCTGTATAAAAGCCCAGTCAGGCGTGAGTCTGGGTGTGAACACAAGGAGAAAGATGATCACGACAGATGCCTCCAAAATAGGTTGGGGGGCCCTTTACGAGGGCAGGCCTTTCTCCGGCTTTTTGTCAAACCCGGAGAAGCGCCTACACATAAACTGTCTGGAGATGAAAGCGGTCGCTTTGGGTCTCAGAGCCCTGCTTCCACATCTAAAAAACGAACACGTCCTGGTCCATGACGGTAGTGTCGTACATAAATCGCCAGGGTGGACTCAGGTCGAGCTCCATGCATTCAATGGCCAGGAGACTCATTTTATGGTCCCAGCACAACTTGCGCTCGCTGAGAGCAGCGCATGTGCCAGGCGCCCTGAACCAGGGGGCAGACATGCTATCCAGAGACAAGATTCTCCCAGGAGAATGGGCTCTCAACCTGCTGACAATTCAGTGGTTATGGAAAACCTTTGGCAAAGCGGAGATCGACCTCTTCGCCTCCAAGGAGAACGCGCACTGCTCTCTTTTCTTCACGAAAAGCACGGACGCGCTCGCCCAGAGCTGGCCGAGCCGCCCCTTATATGCCTTTCCCCCGATCGCGATGCTGCCACAGGTCATCAGTCGGGTCAGAGAGGAGAAAAACGCAGTGCTTCTGATAGCCCCACTCTGGAAGAACCAAACATGGTTTCCAGATCTGATGCAAATGCAATCTGCACCACGGCCGATTCCACTGAGACCAGACCTCCTCAGTCAGGCCAGCAGGATGATATTTCATCCCCGTCCCGATCTGTGGGCCCTTCATGCATGGCCCCTCAACGGGTTCCCAGGAACCTCACGAGCGGAGCGCTAGAAACCAACGCTGAGGCGCGGGCGCCCTCCACGAGACGCTAATATGCCCAGAAATGGAAAGTGTTCAGTGACTGGTGTAATGCCAAGGGCCTGAACCCTGAAACATGCGAGATTACGAACGTACTCGCTTTTCTACAAGGGCTTCTGGAGGCGGGCCGCACCCCCTCCACGCTCAAAGTATATGTGGCGGCCATCACAGCGTCACACGACCCTGTAATGGAACGTCCATTGGGAAGAAACGACCTAATTATTCGTTTCCTAAGGGGCGCTAGGAGGATGAACCCTTCACGCCCCCCCTCAGTGCCGATCTGGGACCTAGCTACTGTCCTAGACGCTCTTAAAGGGCCCCCGTTCGAGCCACTCCGAACCGTGCACCTTAAACAGCTCTCGCTCAAGACTGCGCTCTTGCTGGCACTCGCCTCGGTCAAGAGAGTGGGCGACCTGCACGTGCTTTCGACAAGCGCTGCCTGCCTAGAATTCGGACCTAACGACTGCAGGGTCGTCCTTAGGCCAAAACATGGGTATATTCCTAAAGTGCTCACCACTCCCTTCAGAGCACAGGTTATCTCCCTAACTGCGCTATCGTCGGCTAACGGATTGAATGTTTGAGTGCAAGGTCTCTTTTTTTCATCAGCTGGAGAATATCCTTATTCACCCATGGTAAAGCCCTTCTACGTTGTGGATACTTCAATAACTGGGTATATTTCTGAATCACATCTGTGAGTGTTTTCATCATTATAGTACAGCAGGTATCTAAGTCGTGAGTTTGCTTAACATCATTCCAATTTATATTCTGCAATTCATCTTCAAGCTGAGTTCTTTTATTCTTGGGAATGCCTGTAAATTCTAATTTATGCGGAATATTGCAGAAGGATTGTAGACGCTTTTTGGATAGTTTTCTAACAATTAAAATCAGATTGTGATCGGAAATACCTGTGATTAAGTTGTACGTTTTACTCACTCGCTCAGTTCTATTTGTAAAGATCAAGTCAATAAGGGTTTTACTACTTTTTGTTAATCTTGTCGGTTCTTTGATTATTTGGTGGAAATTATGCTTTGAGTAGATCATTTTTAACTTTTGCTTATTACTGTTACTTAACCAATTTATATTAAAATCTCCTTGGAAGATAGTCTCACAGCGACAATTTAACTGTTTAAGTAAATCATCTAAATCCTTGTAAAATGAAACACCATGTGAGGGGGGATTATATAATGTAACAATATTAAACTTCATTTTTGTTGACAACAATACAGTGATGGCCACACATTCTAAAGATGTGTCCAGATTAATTTGGACACATTTAAATGTTTCTTTGATATAGATCAACACACCACCACCCCTGCCAGTTAGTCTGTCTTTTCTAAAACAATTATAACCAGGTACATCAATTATGTGTGTTGGAGTATTGCTGTTTAGCCAGGATTCACTTAGACACAGGTAATCCAAATTGGAGTCTGTCAGTAAATATTGAATCTGATCTAATTTTGATGTAATACTTCGAATATTCAAATGCCCTCCGACAATGCCCTTTGGTTTAGTCTCCGGATCCCATATAACCTTTGCATGATTCACAGTCTGAAAGAATCTAAATTGTCTTTGTTTACCTACCGCATGACCAGTAGACCTGATGGTAACTACACTGCTGCAGTTGCTGGGCCCAGAGTTTGGCCTAGTAGTAACTAGGCTATTGATACTGCTGCTGCTACTGCTGAGGTCTGGCCCAGTGGTAGCTTGGATGCTGCTGCTACTGATGCTAAGGCCTGGCTTGATGGTAGCTGGGCTGCTGCCATTGAGGCCTGATCCTGGCCCAGTGGTTGCTGGGCTGTTTCTACTGACTCTGTTGAGGAATGAGCCTGGCCTGGTTGCAGCTGGACTGCTGCTGCTGAGGCCTGAGCCTGGCCCAGTGGTTACTGGGCTGTTTCTACTACCGCTGCCGAGGCCTGAGCCTGGCCTAGTGATTGCTGGACTGCTGCTGCTGAGGCCTAAGCCTGGCCTAGTGGTTGCTGGACTGCTACTGCTGAGTGCTGGGCCTGGTCTGTTGGCAGTTAGACTGCTGCTGCTGAGGCCTGAGCCTGGTCTGTTCGCAGTTAGACTGCTGCTGCTGAGGCCTATGCCTGGTTTGTTGGCAGCTAGAATGCTGCTACTGAGGCCTGAGCCTGATCTGTTGGCAGGTAGACTGCTGCTGCTGAGGCCTGAGCCTGGTCTGTTGGCAGTTAGACTGCTGCTGCTGAGGCCTATGCCTGGTCTGTTGGCAGCTAGACTGCTGCTACTGAGGCCTGAGCCTGGTCTGTTGGCAGTTAGACTGCTGCTGCTGAGGCCTGAGCCTGATCTGTTGGCAGGTAGACTGCTGCTGCTGAGGCCTATGCCTGGTCTGTTGGCAGCTAGACTGCTGCTGCTGAGTGCTGGGCCTGGTCTGTTCGCAGCTAGACTGCTGCTGCTGAGGCTTGAGTCTGGTCTGTTGGTAGCTGGACTGCTGCTGCAGAGTGCTGGGCCTGGTCTGTTGGCAGCTAGACTGCTGCTGCTGAGGCCTGAGCCTGTTCTGTCGGTAGCTGGACTGCTGCTGCTGAGGCCTGAGCCTGGTCTGTTGGTAGCTAGACTGCTGCTGCTGCTGAGGCCTGAGCCTGGTCTGTTGGCAGCTTGACTGCCGCTGCTGAGGCATAAGTCTGGCCTGGTGGTAGCTAGGCTATTGCTGCTGCTGCTGCTGTGGAGGCCTGGCCCAGTGGTAGCTTGGCCGCTGCTAATGATGCTAAGGCCTGAGCCTGGCTTGATGGTAGCTGGGCTGCTGCTACTGCTGCCATTGAGGCCTGATCCTGGCCTGGTGGTTGTCGGACCACCTCTGCTGATACCTAGGCCTGGCCTGGTGGTTGCAGACAGTTTGCTTCTTTCATCCACTACTTCATGTTCATGTTGGTGAAGAGTAGGACCACTAATACACTTTAGCTGTTTAGTAGCCATTAGTCCCAGAGGGAAGATATCTGTTGGTTCCTTCTTTGCAGTAGAATCATGCCAAACCAACACTGCTTTCTGAAAACAGTGTTTGGATAAATCACTGTTTAGATCTGGGTTAAGATTTACAGATGGGCCTGGGTTTAACTGTATATCCCCACTTAGTAGCAGCAAAAACAGTAGAATTCTGTAAACATGCCATTTGCTTCTCTTTGTATATTGTTTTCTTTCTGTAGTAACAATTCCAGTATAATGATCTTTCTGCCAGAAAATAGAATAAGCAATATAGTGTCCATGTCCAAAAAAATAAATAATTTGTCTTGGTATATCATTACAAATTGCTGGATGTTCAGGAGCAACTAGTTGATTTCTAGCCAAAGACAGGCCTTGAGCTGGTGGAACAAGCAGAAACCACAAACAAAGCAGCATTGTCCAAATACATACATTTTCTCTGTACCTTTTGGTTGATTCTCGTCTTTGATGCCTGCATTTCTTTGAGTTGAGGTATTTTTGTTGAAAAGTGTCGGGTAAAACTATTACAATCTGATATAAAATGTTAAATAAAAGGATGGGTGTGGAGCCTAAAAATCCACACCTGTCCTCGGCGGCCATCTTGGATTGGGAGTAACTGAGTCGTTGCTAGCTGACGTCTTGCTTGTTGATTTTACAACCTTCATTTATTAACGTGTTTTGTTCTTTCATAGCTCATGTCACATCTTCATACATTGAATTACCGGCTACTTACCTGCTACTTACCCACTGAGGCTAGTAAAGTGGACCTTGGTTAATTACCAAGGTTAGTTAGCAAGGTTAGGTAGCAAGATAATTATCTATTTAAATCAAGCTTTACATTGTGGTGAGGTAAAATCAGGGGCGGATCTACAAACAACATGGTTAGTGTATTAGAGGCGTGGGCGCGATTGAACTGTGTGTGTGTGTGTGTGAGAGAGAGAGGCGCGGGCGCGATCGAACTGTGTGTGTGTGTGTGTGTGTGTGAGAGAGAGAGAGAGAGAGAGGCGCGTGCGCGATTGTGTGTGTGTGTGTGTGAGAGAGAGAGAGAGAGGCGCGGGCGCGATCGAACTGTGTGTGTGTGTGTGTGTGTGTGTGTGTGTGTGTGTGTGTGTGTGTGTGTGTGTTGTATGGCTAAATCTGTCCATATTTCCTCAAAATTCACTAGAAGACATAATTTGAGGGGTCTAAATCTAAAAATAAAATAAACCAAATCAATATTTCATGAAATAGGCAATAGGCTTCTTGAAAAGGTATTACTTTTACTAGTAATTAGAATGGTATTTTTCAGTGCACTTAACTTCTAACTTTTGGGAGTTGATCAAAACAGTTCTCTTTTGGATATATAATAACAATGAGATATTCTGTAGCCTACTGATTATCAGTTTGTCGCATGTTTAGACCTTGTATGTGTGTTGCACAACACATGTTGCACTTGGCGATGGTCATAGAAGTAGTGAAGGAGCAGTACCCCCCAATTATGGTGGGGTAATTCGCACTCTGGTCACAATCTGCCTGAGGTATACAGTACATATGAAGTAGACTCGCTCCCTCGGTCAAAATCGAGGGAGCGAGGGTCTGTCCATATAAACTTCCCTCGTCCACTTCATTTTGAAGCACTTCAAAATGGTGGCAGGGAAACCCATAGACAGTAAAAGAAATGGACACAGCGACCCCATTGATTTCAACGGAGAAGACTGAAGCCCGATTATTGCACTTCCTTCCTGATGGCTGAGCGACTGCGCAGGCTCAAACTGAGCTTGACGACAGTCTGACAGTTGTAAATCTTCTAGTAGCTGTGCCAAAACAAATCTGAATCACCTAATTTCTCAAAAACGTTGTTAAAATATTTTGTCCCGTTGCTTTTATGGACTCTCTATCAATGGGCTTCTCCCTTGACTTTATGCCTTTATGTCCCCCCGATTGCCTCATAGACAGTAAAAGATTCCCTGCGAGCTTCTCCTCCTGTCTATACGGTAATGTCTCTATTGTGCGAAAGTCGCGTGGTTATGACGCAATCGTTAGCCTATTTTTTACAAAAACGGCTTCTACAGGGCCATAACGTAAGATACAAAGTAATGGAGCCTTTTATACATTGTCGTGTTTCTTTAGAAATAAATAATGGACAAATGAAGTCTTTGGACACCTCAGATGTAAAGTTATTCGCTGTCAAAGTGACGCCAAAATGAATGGGAGTCAATGGAATGCTAACAGCAGGTGAAGTTCTGCTACAATGGCGGCTCCCGCGAGGCTTCAGTTTCCGGCTGAAGGATTACCCCCCTCGTGAAACCGGAGATTTTTTCTTGTGACGTCGGAACCGGTTATAACCGTTTTTCAAAGCTTCTGATTGGCCAACATGGCTTAATGGTTGGTTATATCGCCGCCTGTTGGTTTGGAATGCTGTGTGTGGTTCCACGTTTGGAGGGTGCACAGGTGGAAGTATTCATCATTGATGATTCTTCCCAGCTGGGACCTACTTATTTGCTCATGGGCTCCTTTCTTGAGTATTGGCCTGCCACACCGTGTACTTGTGGACTAGGCCTAAGCAGGGCAGCCTGTCTCTGAGCCCTCCCTAGCTCAACAGTGCCCCACAAATCTCCAACATCTGTGGTTAAAAATTTAACTGCAGCACGCTCTCATCGAGAGCCATTGGGGCAGATTTCAGACTTGTCCCACTTATTTTCTCGAGACCTTACGTAAACCTCGCTCCAGAACAAGACGCTCAAGTGGTACTCACTGTAGAATCAAATGACGACCAGCTCCTCCTCTCTGGAGCTCCAATGGGGTGGTGGAGGGATAGAGTTGTGGGTAAGGTTAGGGTTTGGTTGGATATTCTAGCTCCACCCATTAGGCCCAAATTACATTCACTCCTCCTCGCTGGAGCTCTAGCGAGGAGAAGCTACATGTAAGCTCCATCCATTTGCTCTGCAGTGAGCAGCTATGTGTCTGCATCAGGTCGGTAACTATTTGGCATTTCTGTTATCATAAACTAGAGCTAAGGCCCAGAATCTGTCCAACCTCAATTTACAGCCAGGAGTTGCTACGGTCTACTTTTTGTGTACTTCTCAGACTTTATGTATACTTCTCAGAAGTATATAAGGCCTACTTAAATTATACTTAAGTTTACTTGACTTAGTTGAAATATAGGCTAGAAAGAAAAGTCTAAGAAGCCTAGCATACTTGTACACAGTCTTTTGTTTGAGATGTATTTCAAAGTAGTCAGCACTGATCAGGGAGTCGGCCATTTTAAAGCCTGTCTCAATCGCAAAATACTTCCAGGGCACTAAACGTGCGCTCCCTAAAAAGTCTCAAAATGCACAGTGAAAACCAGGTGATCAATGTGTCCAATGAAAGAAGTGATACCAAGATTAAGCAAGGAGTATTCAGTCTAATGACATCAACATGGTGGCCTCCATGAGTCCATTTTTGAAAAGCTTTTATTAGGTTACTAATAATATCATTCAAAAAAATATTAAACTATAACTACTATCCATTATAAAGGGAAAAATGACTAAGTGCACCTTTAAGATCAATCAGAGAAAATAGCACATAGACCTTCAGAGTAGCTCCATATTTATTTCTTGACAGGAATGAAGATTAGGCTTTGTGGAATAGAAGATCAGTTTGTTTAACAGACTGTTGTTTAATAACATGCGAATGGTTCAGCTGATAAAAAAATCTTTCCAAAAAATCTTTAATTCAAAAACTCCATGAAGCAGTTTTGAAAGTTTTAAAAATTACATATGATCTCAGAGTTTCGTACAGTTTTCATTAGCAAAAAAAAAATCAATATGGTGTCAAGTTACCTTGACTAAGGTTAATTAAGAAATATATATATTTTTTTGGATGTTGTCAAAAACTGAATGTTTCACAAAAGGGATGTGAAATCATCTGCAAATCTTTTATTTCTTCGGTATGCAATAGGCTGGTTGTCTCCTATTCACGGGCATAGTGAAATAAAAGCTGAAACTGGAAACGAATTAAAGAACCGCATGTTCCTTTTCAAGACCTCTCCACGCTCTTTCATTAGCTGGGGAACTGAGTGAGGAGAGAGAGAGAGAGAGAGAGAGAGAGAGCAAGCGAGATAATTACGGGGCAGCGAGTTGAATTTTTCATTCCGTCATATGCTGCTTATACCGCTTCTCGGCAGGCAAGGTTTAATTTTGCAGAATGCCATTCGTAATTATTTCTGAATTACAGTTATTTCTCCAACTGGTTTCTGTACGGCAGCAGTAATGGCAAATGCCAGGTGGAGTGGGCAGAGCTGGGTTTTAGGAGACTCCATTATCTCCTGTAATAGACAGCCAGTTGAGAAATGAGCTGGCATTCACTTTCCAAAATGGACTTATTGGTTGGTTCAGTTAATGGGTTTATGTGAGATTTTACAATAGATAACTGGGTCCCCCAGTATTACATCCCAGCTCTTCACTGAAACCAGTTCGGCTGTGGTCTTAACTTTATAAGAGAGGGGGAGTACATAGAATAGAAAAAAGGAGAAAAAGGAATGGAAAAGTAGATGATAAAAGAGTTTCAGACTTTGACAAACGACTACCAGCTACTTTTCCTCAGTGCAGACTGGGAGCCATCAAACTTGGTTCTATGTTCTAATGGAGTTTTTATGATGCCCTGTTGCCTAATTATGCACAAACTAAGCGTTTTCCTACAAAGGTCTTGCCAAAGTCATTTATGTGAATTTACGCACAAGTAGAAAATTCTTATCTAGAATCAGATTCTTGTTTCTCAGACAAGTTACAGAAGGAGCTGCTAGATGATCTCAAATCAGACTTTCCAGGACAGTAATTTTTAATGTAACCTGTAAGTCATTTTCAGTTCAAAGACTGGAATCCTATAAAATCGACTGCAAAAAAAATCGTTGTTTTAAGGTTCCAGTGTCCGTGAACTGGCTTGTTAAAGACCTTCTCCTGTCAGAATAATAGACTGCACTCAAGAGCCTTGTGTCTCTAAAAAAAAAAAAAAGAGCACATGCATTCTCTTTTGGAATAAAGCAGCCAAGCACAAGCAATTACCATCAAAATGTACAAGCAATAAATATTTTTTACAGGCCTTAAAACTGTTTTTGCAAAAACAGGCAGTTAGATACCACAGTTAAAACTACTAGCCTATATACATTTAAAACATTATTAAAGACAAGTAACGGTAGTTTTTAGGTAGAGACACTGACTAAAGTAATCAAATATAAAATAACACTGGATATTCACTGTATAAATAAAATAAAGTTACAAAAGTCAGTCAAGAGCAGTGAATGTTTTTTTTTCTTAGTCATTTGTTGTTTGATTAAAAACACAGACAGCAGCGGAAATATTAGGCTGCTGTCACTTTAAGACTAATGCATGGATTCGATACACTGATACTGGTACACATCTGTCTCTACTGTTTACGTATACTTTCTAATTTTTGCCTTTGTTTTGTGAATTTGTCCATTTAAGTGCAAGAACACATGAAAGAGAGCTCAATTCAGATTTGGCGCGCTGTCTGAGACGCGGCCGCTGTTTCGGATGTGTGCGTACACAAAACAAAACTTTCTACACAGCGCACGAGTAACGAATTGAGTTCCCTTTTGCGTCTTCTTGCGCTTGAATACTTAAATTGCCAAGGCTTAAACTCTTGTGATGATCTCCCGAGACTGTCCCGAGATTTGTTTACGTTCATAAAAATATTACGAGCCAACTGCGATTGACACCGTTTAATATACCAATGCTGATTTTTACTCTCATTTGACACTTGGAGAGTGTTATTTGCAAGTCACTTAAAAGATATAGTGGACTGATGAAACCTGCAATGATTAACCTACTATTAAAGCATGAATTTGATGTAAACAATAGTACATAATATTCACAATTCTGACTTTTTTTCTCTCATTTGCAGGTTTATATCTCCCGATTCTGACTTTATAACTCAAAAAATATCAAAATTCTGAGGAAAAAAGTCAAATTTGTGGGATATTAACTCCCAATTCTGAGGTGAAAAAAAAATCATAAAACAAATTTAATCTCGCAATTCGGATTTTTCTTCTCAGAATTCTGAGGTCAAAAAGTCAGAATACTCGAAATTCTTTTATTCCGTGGCTTCCATAGACAGCTACTGCAGAACTCCAAGTTGTGCTCACTGCAGAGCAAAATGATGTTCAGCTCCCCCTCACTGGATGTAACGGATGGAGCTTGTCCTAGTCCAGCTCCACCTCTGTGGACCAAATGGGTGGAGCTTGACCTAATTAGGTTTAGGGATAGGGTTATGGGTAGAGTTAATAGGTGTGTTCAACATCGGCTGCTGCTGGATGTAACCGATCAGCGAGTGTTGCCGCGTCCAGGCAGGGAGAAGCTGAAAACGGAGACGTGAAGTCAGACACTTTCTGCTTCCCATAGTGACGCTCACACTGTGTTTGCATACTTTACCACATCTGAAGTGAAATAAATGCAATATTTGTCAAATACACCATCTGTTTGTACAAGAATAAAGTTTAACATATTGCCTATACTATCAATGAAGTGGGGTCTACGTTATATTACACTCTCAGAAAAAAAAGATACAAAATCTGTCACTGGGACAGTACCATTCAAAAGGGTTCTAATATGTACCATTTAGGGACTAATATGTACACTTTTGGTACCAATGTGTACCTTTAAGGGACTAATATGCACACTCTTTAGGTACAAAGGTGTACCTTTTGAAAAGGTACCGCCACAGTGCCAACTTTTGTACCTTGTTTTCTGAGAGTGTATAAACATGACAAAATATAACATCACGACTACCGGTACATGAAAAGAGTTTTTACTGTTATAAAAAAATTTGTGAGCATTAATGGAACTGGTGTGAGAAAAAACATGATATCTATTTAAAGCAAGGGGTCCAACTCAGTACAGTGTACCCAATAAAGTGTCCAACTTATTACAAAGTGTTACTGAAGAGTCATTCACACCCAAATGGTCTAGGCCTGTTTGTTACTTGTCGATTCTTTGTAAAATTTACTAACAATTTCAGAGTAAAAAAATGTTTCAAATGTCGGATGGATCACATCACAGAGGAACAGAGAGAGCAAGTGATTTTGTACCCTGTTATGTTGGTATCACCAAGCATCCGCTGAAGACAAGACGATAGGGAAGAACATCGACCGAGTTTCAGCTGGAAACTGCAGTGAACTGTATGAATAGATACATTTTTGGAGTTTAGAGGCACGGTTTCCCATTGAGCCGATGTAGCATAGTTCTGTTTTTTTTAATATAGTGCTGTAGTGTTTTTACTGTACTAGTAGGGTTAAGAGCAGTGGGGTTATCTAAGTCCGCTTACCGGTAAATATGGTGGGAATAGTGGAGAACTGGCTTGTTGATCGAGGACTCTACAAACCTCTCAGGAACAAATTGTGTTTTTACTAACTGTTTCTGCATAACCTGTACACAAATCACCATCTTTGTTTACAAGTTAGTTTTTTTTCATCCTAGTTTTGCGAACTTATCCAGTCAACTGACTGCACTCTGCAATGCAGTGTCTTTTGTTTGATTATAATGGGAGCAATCTTGTTTTGAGTTGTTGATCCCACAACGCCTGGCTTTTGAAGTTAGTGTTTCATGGTTCAAAGTATAAGCAAATAGACAAAACATTTTTTTTTATGGAAAAAATATCATGACCTGACATCGCAGCAATTACCCAATGACAACAATCCAATGATCAAATCAATTTCCTTGGCAAAATCAAGTCCTGTCCTATTTGTCTTATTTCAAAAGCTGTTTCACTGGGATATACGTCACAATAGGAAAGAAAAGATTATCACAACTTCAGTTTCATGCCAACTTTTTAACGGAAGTAATGACATCTTGTCCTCCATAATTGGACGCACATCTAAGTGGATTTAAATTTTAAAAAAGTAGGACGGGGACTTGTTCAGCCTATCGGTTGTTGATTGGATGGAGACAGATCTGAATGCAGATTTTGCAGTCGATTGTAAGAATGGGGCGGAGTTTAAGCAGACTAAATGATTGGAGAAGTCTGGCATTCGTTACCAGAGAGAAGTCTTCACCAGTTTGTGTTATTTTAATTAAAAATTACAAGGTCAAAAACATGAAATATTGAAAAAGAAAAATTACATGCATTTAGAAAATCTATAGGGTGATTTCATTATGACTTTAAGGGGTATTTTTTTCATTTCCAGAACCAAATTTTGAATGGTGAAAACATGTGGAACTGATTTTGATGATGGAATATGGGTTTTGGGTGGTAAGGTGGTCACCACCTTTGTTTCGGCAAATCGCACGTTACCTCGCATTCCCTCATTAGTACCAGGTGAAGCCAATCTGCAATCAGTTGTGCGTGCCCAGGCCGGATAAAGCAGCGCACTGTTGCTCTTGTTTGTGTGCACTGGGAGTTGACGCTACGGCAGACAGCAGCGCTGGCTCGAGTGTTCGAGCTTGATGTCTGTTTGAACATTGTGCGGGATCGGGTACTCACCAAAAAACTCTGAAGTGACAGCCGGTAAGCTTGAAGCTCTGCTGGTTGAGAAACGTTGAACTTTGGTATGTTTGTTAGTTGCTGTATGTTTTAGATATTTAATCATATGGTAGGCTATATTGGTTAGGCTATAAACCCATTTGATAAATAGAAATAAGTACTTGACTGACTATATCGTTGTATATAGATTGGGAAATGGTTAAGATAGCAATTAATTTATAAATATGGTTAAAAGCATTGGACTTTAACCATAAAGACCATGAAATGATCTGTCAATTTAAATCATGCAAATGTGTGCATTTATTTTGTGCTTTGAAATGTGTATTAGATTACGGATGTAATTTATTGGTATTGAGCTGTATAATACTTAGCCTACCACCTTTAATTGAATGTGTAATATTTACCAACTCAGATCTATGTGAAATCTAGTTTAGGTTTGGTGAAATGTTCTTGTTTAAATGGTTAATTAACTTGGGGTGCTGCTCGAGTAAAATTGTCATGTTAAACCTGCCAACTTACACCCTTTATTGGGTTTTCCTGTGATTAACACTGTATGTTTGTTTTAAAGGTTTTTTACCTACATGAATTTAATTTTGAATAAATGGATGGAAATAATTCACAAGGCCAAATCATTGAGTGGAATCCAGTTTATAACTTCAATAGTGAGAACTTATCTCTTTCAAGTGTGGGGAAACGCACAGACACACAAAAACGCTTGACAACCTTATAAGTGAAAAAAGTGACAAAGTCATCCATAGTCAGAAAGGTGGCAGAGGAGACAGAATGTTCTTCTCTGTCTGATCTTTTCTTCGTCGTAAGTGACCTTGGCTGCAGAAACGGAGGAGAAAGAAGCAAAGAGAGCTTGATACATTTACCTTAACCCATGTACATACTGAAAACAAGGACGATTTTTTTCCATTAGCCCCCTTTTAGTAGAACAGCGGACTGTGCTGCCATGGCAACATGCAGCTATAGTTTCCCAAAGCTGGGCTGTTGAGCTCATGTGACTGAGAGTCAGAGCCAGGTTGCAAGATAGTGTTTGAGCGATGTCTTCATAGCATATACAGCAATAAAAAGATGGAGTGAATCTAACGCAAAATAAAGTACATAAGTATAAGATTTCATTTGTATTTATGCATTATCATGCGTTTGTATTTAGCAGCTATCATGAACTACGAACAATACTTTTACAGCATATATTAATCTACATTATACTATAATAATCTAATTCGCAATAAACAATAGTATATATACACACACCGGCCACTTTATTAGGTACACCTGTTCAACTGCTCGTTAATCCAAATATCTAATCAGCCAATCACATGGCAGCACTATTGTCGTATTATTGCTGTTACCATAACTGTTGTAAATAAATATCATTTTTTTAAATATGAGTTATATATTTGTGTGTGAGTGCGTTTCTCTGCTCTCAACTTTAAAACTTGCTGTCTCATCTTTGGACCCTGCATTATACCCAACACATTTCTTATGAAACTTATCTCAACATGACAAAAATATGTGAAATATATCACAAAATAACTTGAATTGCTCTGTTTGTAAGTTACCTCAAACCGTCCTGCCATCTAGTTTTAAAATGAATCATGAGTATTTTCTGGGTCACAAGACCATAAATTATAAAATCACTTAATTGAAGTGGCCATTGCATGTAGCCTACCCTTTGCTAACGGCCTTGTGGAAGGGCCCTTCGTGAAGGGATCCAGTTCTTCACTTTCACTTGGAACACCCCTACTAATGGCGTCCCTTTCAAGAGCGCAAAAATGCTGTTTGGAATTTGCCCCTACTGTCCGAAAGAGTTTAGCTCCAAACCTGACCAAACACAGCTGAACCAGCTCAAGCTCTTTAGGATCACACCGGCAAGTGTGCTGAAGCAGGTAAGAAATCATCCTTGCAGGGCAGTGGGTCTCCAGGGGCAGGGTTGAAGACCTGTGGTCCAGAAGATCTTAATTAGCTGGTTCAGTTGTGTTTGATCAGGGTTGGAGCTGAAATTAGCAGGAAAGAAGGTCTCCAGGAACAGGACTGGGCACCCCTGTCTTAAATCACGTAGTGCTCAGCCCAGCAGAGACCAGAAGCTCAAACATCTGAACAGAACGTGAACAGAAAACAACCACATGTCCACAAACAATCACATGGGTACTAACTACAAAGGAATAACAGATTCAATTTTAGACTAAATACTGTTCTATAAATTATAAATTATCTATAAATTATTCTCTTAAGCTCAGGAATACTCCAGTTTTAGAATTACTCCAGTCGTCAGTGTCACTCCAGGATTCTTTGAAAAGTAAATAAAAAAAAGGGTAATGTTAAATATTCAATTCAATCCATCAATGCTGAATAATATTCTCTTTTTTTTCTTTTTTTTTAAAAAGTGTAATTAGGTAATGGATCAATTAAGAAATATCAATCTGCTGCCCTCTATTACAGAAATCTATGGGGAATATTTGCTTTGTTTTAGACGCATTATCAAAACCCCAAATGTACACATCTGAAGAAACTGCTTAGATGTGGGGGGAAAGACAACTGAGACGGGGCTGATGCTGTTCGGAAAAAAAGAGAATGAAAGAAGGCAGTAAGAGAAACTTTAATGCACAAAACTTTAATTTTGTGTATTAAAGTTTTGTGCACTTTAATGCACAAAAATGGGCTCTTTTCCCTCTTCTGTGATATTTCATTCAGTGCAGCCTCACTGAAAATACAGGTAAGTCTCAGATACTGGAATGCGTTTCTATTGTTTTACCATTATGTTTTCTCATTCAATGCCTTTGTGCTGGACTTGCCAAGGGTTTCTGAGGCCAGATGTTGTGGAAATTTAAATCTGGGACAAAACCATAAATTTTCTTGAGCTTTGGAGAGAAAAAGGGCGTTCAACACTGAAGCTTTATCTCAATGCCTTTTTTTCTGGTTTAATGTATTCAGAAATGAGTCTCATTTGCAGGGATAAACTATAATATAGGGCTAATTCAGTTCATTGCGCACAATCCGCAAGGTCACTCCTTTACAGTTTAATTGTTTTAGACAAGCCTACTTTGAAAGAAACACACTCACACAAACACACTTTTGTCTTTTGACAAGACTTTTGTCTTGCCATATATAAAAGCATTATTATAATGGCTGGAAACTTCACTACACGCAAAGCTGAACAAAAACGTCCATAGAATGATTCAAAAAATGTTTTTAACGAAAAGCAATCCTCGGTTAAATGTTCTGTTTGTGTGTGTGTGTGTGTGTTAATCCTCTTCTATTTTTGTCCAGTAAATACTCTGTGAGACTAGCTGATCTTCAAAAAAAACAAAAAACTGCTTACCCGGTCAGTACAGAAAAACACCGCCACCTGCTGGACCATTAATGCACTGCTAAACCACCTACGTGAACGAGCGCTGAACATCACAACTGAGTTTTTCCTCAAAATTCAAGGCGATACCAGCAACTACTTAACCGGGAAGCCACAAACAGATTCACAGAAAATAAAGAAAAAACATGTGCAGATAAAGCACACACGCTGTGCCCTTTGATGATCAAATATAAGTCTGTAATACTTTGACACTGCAAAAATATTGAATATTATATAATTTCCATGGCAAAGGAAATCAAATTATTTGGAAACTTTAAATGAACTTTGGAAAAGGTGACTTAAACTTTCGGTTTCAATAACTCAATACTTGAAGCAAATGAGAAAATATGAGAGTGAAATATTTGTTTGTTAAATTAGATTAGCCTATTTCATTTCCATACTTAATTACATGCTTTGTTATTATTCAGATTTAATAAGGCATAAGAAAACAGACTTTAAGCCCCAGAATCTGCAAAAATAAGAAATTCATTATCTTAAATCTATTTACATTCCCAAAACAAATAGAGGATATTAAAATGCTAGAGTTTTAATTTTCTTTTTTGTCTACATTTTAAACCAGCACCATTTTCACTTTCTCGTTTAAAGTGACAAGGTAACCAACTAGCCTACCATGTTATAAACCACGGTTTTGGGTTAAAATGGTTTTAACTATTATTTATACTTTTTTTTTTTATTCAGCAAGAACACGAATTCATCAAAACATACAGTAAAGACCTGTAGTCTATGATGTTACAAATTATTTATATTTCAAATTAAAGCTGTTCTTTTGAACTTTCTATTCATCAAAAAGCTGTCATCAAAAATATTAGGCAGCACAACTGTTGACATTGGCGCTCATAGGCTACTAAAAATATTAGAATGATTTCTGAAAGATTATAATGACAATTAAGCTTTGCCATCATAGGGATAAATAACATTTTAAAATATATAGACAAAAGTTATTTAAATTGTAACAGGCCTGATATTTCGACATATTACTGTTTTTGATTAAATACAGTCAAGATGAGCGTAAGAGACTTCTTTCAAAAACAAATAATTCGTACCGATTTACCGACGGTGTACAGTAGGTTACACATTAATTATTGAAACAAAAACAATCGTACAATTTAGTGGAGGTCTACACGTGTTTCCAATAAGGAAAAAATATTTGAATGTGGCAAAGGGCAAATGTATAATAGCAATCCCTTAAGCGTCCCTAAAGAAAGAATAATATCTGTTAGTTACTAGCCGGTTTCATTTAGCTACCACAGAATTGTATTTTCCGGTTCTATGGCGACAGCGAGTTTGTTTTCCATCTCGTGTGAACTGGAAAACAAACACAAAACCAGCATGTAAACAAGTATGGATTATATTTCTGTTTTAGAGAAACATTAACTTGTGCTAACGTAACAAACATAGGCCTATACAAAGACTGACAACATGTTCCAGCAGGGTATACATACCATCAGCTCTTCCAGAATAAAAGACATATCCATAGACATTATAGGCCTATCCAACGCCAAAGATAGGCTCATGTTCTGCCATTACTAGGCTACCATTAAAAACAAGGAAATTCTGAAACAACTAGTTAGTCCTACAGGGAAATACAACACAAAAGACAGTCATTTAGATTTGGATATTTTACTAAAAACAAATTTGACAAATTAATCAATTCTTTATTTCACACTAACAATTTATTTTGAATGAGAAAACGTAATGTACAAATGTCAGTTACTTTATGATGCATGTCGACCTCTGCTGCATGACACGTAAAACAAATGTGAGAATTAGATTATCTTATTTCCTAATAAGTAAGACTTTTGCAACCTGTCATCCTTAACTTGTAGGCCTACATATGAGAAATATACTGTTTCTCTGCCTCCTTTCCAAGGTCTGAATTCCTGAAAGACGATCTGCCAAGTGTTTTGTTTCTCCAGAACAGAGAGGCCTTGATGAGCCATTTCACAACCTTGGCAGAGTGAAGGCTTGTGGCGTTTTCTGTTTCTCTATCATAGTTTACACCCAGAGAGATATGATGGCTCCAAAGAGACATCACAGATCTGAGGGGCATGACCTGGACATCATGAGAGCCGCTTCAGTTGGAGAGATAAAATACAACTGGCCAACATAAAATGTAATAATCTCATAATGAAAATTATCTGTAATTTCTTCTGATTTTGCGGTGAAATGTGACCTGAACATTCCAAAATCTTTTTCTTTTTTGTATTTCAAACAAAAACAAATGAATTATGCAAAGTAATAACTAATAATTGGTAACTGTAAGAACTATCAAGGTAATTAAAAGGGATTAGGGGAAACTTGAAACTATTGTATCAGATGCAACCAATATGTGAAATACTGTGTTCTAGTAGTTCAATATGTGTACTAGTGTTCATATGTAACCAATATGTGATGTTATGGAGCACTTATAAAGTACATTTCATCAAAATGCTGCAAACAAAACAGGACACAAATACAGGACAGATTTAATTACAAATGAAGGTACCTTTTATTGCAAACATTTGAGGACTTTGGCACCTGCAAGGCACAGAATACACTTTCATGAGAGAACAGAGTCGAATGGGTCTGCAAAGGAACTGGGGAAAACAATTTCATTTTCACATAGGAAATACCTTTCACAGAAAGGACAAGTCTAGCTGCAAACATAAAGGGTAAACAATACATGGAGTCCATGTGTGATCGGCTGTTATCTGCAAGCAGAACCGATGCAAGTGTTCAGTCACCATGAAATCCAACAGCAACCAAAATTATTAGACAGTTTGGCCATTTCAGATTCACTGCTGCTTTTCAAAGGGGAAGGAGAGATGAATGTGAAGACGGGTCAGGGCATCTATATGTACTGTACTAGTGTTCAGCAGAACGCACAAAGTCATGACACGAAGACCCACATGCGCATGAGCTTTTAAGTGCTGTTCATTCAAAGCCTTTCAAACCACCTATGGAAAGAGGAGCTTTTAACTAGAAGTGGGTTTCCATGTCTAACTGCACTGATCTATGCAAATTCTTCATGTTTAGTGTCTACCTCCCCTACTGTTCACACACACTCACTTTCTTGTTTAGATGGAAGAATTGCATGTTGCAACCTTTACATAAAGTTTCGAATACTTTCTCCCGTTAACAGCTTAATACTGACAGGCAACACACCATTAACACACACACACTTTATAAAACTATATAATAAAGACAAACTTCCAGTTAGACAAATAAACAGTCAACAGACAGATAAAGAAAACGGGAACCTCTAAAGGGAGGTCTATGGAAGACTAGACCCGATCAGCATCCGTATCAGCTGTGTGCAAATGTCTCTAAAACAAGAGCCGCGGCGTCTTGAAATCCCAGCAGTCATTTATCCTGCGGGGCGGCACACCCCGGCACTGGGCCCTCTGATTATGATGCTCACATGATTCGGTGGCCACAATCCCAAAAAGTTCATTAGGTTTAGTGTTATTCTGGGAAACAAGACTGGGGCGTTTCATTAGAGCTGAGGGTAAAAGTAAACAGGAGTGCAGAAACTTTAGTTTTATGTTATGAGAACCTGCATAGTGAATTCAAGGCACTGAGGGTTTACTTAGGGCAGCACACACATACATACACATTATGTATTTTTTTATTTTTAAAAACTTTGGTAAGGCAGCTTTTTCTAGATTTTAGTATTTTGGCATTAGGATGGTGCAGATTCTCTTGCTTGTTTTGGATACACTCACACACACACACACACACACACACACACACGTACTAAATGACCTTAAATGGATAGTTCACCCAAAAATGAAAAATTATGTCATCATTTACTCACTATAATTTCGTTCTAAACGACATTTTGACGACAGAAAATGTATGACTTTTTTTCTTATGTGGAAGACAAAAGAGACATTTAACAGATTGTTGACGCCTCTCTTTTCCATACAATGAAATTAAATGGTAGACAGGGCTGTCGAACTCCTAAAAATATGACAAAAGGCACCATAAAAGTACAACCATCAATCCATAAAAGCTATCGTATGGCTTTAGAAGATTTGAAATATAGACCCATGTCAGGGTAAACACCATATTGAATATAACAGGACAATTCACCTAAAATTTTAAATTCTGTTATCATTTACTCACCCTCATGTCATTCCAAATGTGTATAAATTGCTTTCTTCTGTGGAACACAAAAGAAGATATTTTGAAGAATGTTTTCTTCAGAATATCTTCTTTTGAGTTTCACAGAAGAAAGAAAACCATACAGCTTTGGAATGACATGAGGGTGAGTAAATGATGACATAACTATCATTTTTGGATGGACTATACATTTAACACTGATGAAAACGAGGCTGTAAAAGATTGCACTGTCCTAGAGCACACCTAGATCAAACTCACAACTTTCAAAACTGTTTTATGGACTTATGGACTGTTTTATGGACAGCCTAGTTTTCATTTCTTTCAAAAATGAAAGAAATAGCGCTATCTGGAATAAGGTCTATAGCACACAAGACTACTTTTATGATGCTTTTGCATTCTTTTTCTTCGTAACAGCATGGAAAAATGAAACCAACAGAGTCATCCGAATTTCTCCTTTTGTGTTCCACAGAGGAAAGAACATCTAGTTTGTAACAAAGTGAGAGTAAGTAACTAATCACATAATTTCAGTTTTTCCGTTTACTATCCCTTCAATAATAACATCCTGTAATTCATAATTTGTTCTAGTGCTCTTTCCAATGCTCTCTGTGTTACACCACAAACTCTGGTTCTGCTTCAGTGGTTATGTGATCTGTGGTCAGATCTTCTCTGTCCAGATCCAGAGAGAAATACTTGCTGGTTCTCTTGATGGGAAACGTGTGCTGGTTATTCCGGATCCCAGCGCACTGATCTGCAAGTCCCTGGTAGCCACAGCCGACCGGGTCCCCGAGGTCTGGCTCGCACCCGAACGTATAGCTATGTGCGGTGTCCTGGCAAAGCTCCGCCCACTCCTGACAGTTCCTCTGGAACAGACGAACGTCGTCAAGTGATTGGCTGTGGCGGTCTGTGGAACTCTGGCCCTTCCTGCCCATCGCCGTCTAATTAAACAAAGACAACAAAACCCACGTCAGCACGTAGGAAACCAACAAGCCGCATTAAAACACAGAAATCACCGACTACACTAGCTCTCAACTAACCCTAAAAAATCTCAGAGAGCGGTTAGCTGTACACTCACATGAATTCACAGATGAGAAACGACAATGCTGTTGGGTGTAGGGTAAGGCTGCCCTAAACAAATACTGTTAAGAGGAAGTGGGGTTACCAGCACTGTTAAAAGAGATTACAGAATTACTCAACAGAAGAATGATACAGCTCAAAATGCAGAGTTGACGTCTTCGGTTTAACTTCAGTGGTTGAGAACTTGAGACAGTGTCGTTTAACAGCTGTTATGCATTGAGTGTTTGTGGGTGTATAGTTGCACCTGAGGGAGACATTCAATGCTCTGGCCTCTCATTCTCACTATGGTCTCTGATGAGCTGGATGTGGAAGAACCGACTTCCTTCACCACTAACCCTGAAAAGTACAAACACATACACATACATCATTAACGTAATCATTCTCTCTCATTCCATCATTTGAAGGTTACTGTACTAGTCAGACTTGGGTGCACAGTACCAAAATTAGTAGTTGATATATACACCACTGCCGTCAAGCCTTTCTCAATTAAGTAAACACTGCCTGAATTTGTATTCTCACACTTTTTGAGCAGTGATTTCCTTGGCACTGTATAAATTACCGTGGTTTTGGGGAATTTATCAATGTCCAAAGACATTTCCATGCTCTTCATTCACCCTGGGAAGTTCCAGGACAGCAAGAATATGACCGACAAACTGACTTGGCACTGAAAGGTAACAGATCGACTCAATCTACAGCTAATGCCTCCAGAGATGACACAGCTGGTATTTACACACCTGTCAGCAACAGGTGTGGTCGTTACACCTGAACCCACTAATTCAAAGAAGTGTTCTGTATTCTATTCTTGGCACTGTGGGTAAATCTCACAAAAACACATCCAGGTCACGTTTCACCCATCAAAAAAAATTAAATAATAATAATTAGCACAGAGAATAATGAAGTCTGCTTTTAGGACAATCACATTGTTTTGCATTGCGATCATTTGCATCAGGTGTGTGTTTGTGCGTGTATATATATATATATATATATATATATATATATATATATATATATATATATAGGGTACAACAGGGCTAAAGGCACCGTGGGGGAAAAGGTGCCTTTGATTTTATTTTCCTCTCAACCACTAGATGGCACCAAAACATACCGCAGCACTTTCCAAAACATCCGCTTTTCAAGATGCATGTGGAAATTTGTCTGATCTTTGACGCGATCGTGGGCAAAGTTAATTCAGTGCTAATTTGATCTAATATTTGGTGTTTTTTTTAATTTTGTAAATTTAATTAGCAAATGAGAATCAATAAAATTAATATTTTTGAGACAAAGGTCGACTTAATGGTTTTCAGTTTTGTTCAATGTAATTAAACAATAACGGAAGAATATGTTAAAGTATGGTATTTGGGGTAAAGAGCGCATCTGCTCTCAGGGCGAAAGGCACAATAATTAACATGATGATAAATATCTGGCTGACTTTTCCATTTGTTGACATAACATGGTTAGATTCAGATGGTAAATATCATATATTAGAATGGGTGTCCACCTTAAAGATAGTACCCATATTTATATTAATCATATCATATGAAAAAATATAATTTATTGTTACTACTGTAAATCTATATTAAATTATTAAGGGATCAACTTAAGTGCTTTCAGAATCTTTACTTTTTTAAATAATTTAGTTTCTGTATTTTTAAAATATATTGTTATATTAACATTTTAATGACAATATATTTATTGCACCAAAAAAAAAGCATTTTTTTGTTTATCAAAATAAACAGAAGACTGGCTTAACTTAGCTAAAGTGATTGTTTTGAACAAGTATTAACTTAGACATTATTAAAAACATATTTTAGCTAAAGTATTTGCATAAATACCATGAGCCTTTTCCCACGTGTGTGGCCCAAATTATGTCAAATAAAAGTTCGGAGTGAAAGGCCCACCTTGCCACCTCATATATTTATACGATTTTTAAACAAAATGAACCACTTTTATGATTCACTTTCACACAAAATCTATACAAAATTCAATACAAACATATATATTTTTTCTGCATTAATACACTTTGGGAATGTTTTTTTCTTACGGTGTGCCTTTAGCCCCATTGTATATTGTATACAGGTCCTTCTAAAAAAATTAGCATATTGTGATAAAGTTCATTATTTTCCATAATGTAATGATAAAAATTAAACTTTCATGTATTTTAGATTCATTGCACACCAACTGAAATATTTCAGGTCTTTTATTGTTTTAATACTGATGATTTTGGCATACAGCTCATGAAAACCCAAAATTCCTGTCTCAAAAAATTAGCATATTTCATCCGACCAATAAAAGCAGTGTTTTTAATACAAAAAAAAAGTCAACCTTCAAATAATTATGTTTAGTTATGCACTCAATAGTCAATACTTGGTCGGGAATCCTTTTGCAGAAATGACTGCTTCAATGCGGCGTGGCATGGAGGCAATCAGCCTGTGGCACTGCTGAGGTGTTATGGAGGCCCAGGATGCTTCGATAGCGGCCTTAAGCTCATCCAGAGTGTTGGGTCTTGCGTCTCTCAACTTTCTCTTCACAATATCCCACAGATTCTCTATGGGGTTCAGGTCAGGAGAGTTGGCAGGCCAATTGAGCACAGTAATACCATGGTCAGTAAACCATTTACCAGTGGTTTTGGCACTGTGAGCAGGTGCCAGGTTGTGCTGAAAAATGAAATCTTCATCCCCATAAAGCTTTTCAGCAGATGGAAGCATGAAGTGCTCCAAAATCTCCTGATAGCTAGCTGCATTGACCCTGCCCTTGATAAAACACAGTGCACCAACACCAGCAGCTGACATGGCACCCCAGACCATCACTGACTGTGGGTACTTGACACTGGACTTCAGGCATTTTGGCATTTCCTTCTCGCCAGTCTTCCTCCAGACTCTGGCACCTTGATTTCCGAATGACATGCAAAACTGAGCAACAGTCCAGTGCTGCTTCTCTGTAGCCCAGGTCAGGAGCTTCTGCCGCTGTTTCTGGTTCAAAAGTGGCTTGACCTGGGGAATGCGGCACCTGTAGCCCATTTCCTGCACACGCCTGTGCACGGTGGCTCTGGATGTTTCTACTCCAGACTCAGTCCACTGCTTCCGCAGGTCCCCCAAGGTCTGGAATCGGTCCTTCTCCACAATCTTCCTCAGGGTCCGGTCACCTCTTCTCGTTGTGCAGCGTTTTTTGCCACACTTTTTCCTTCCCACAGACTTCACACTGAGGTGCCTTGATACAGCACTCTGGGAACAGCCCATTTGTTCAGAAATTTATTTCTGTCTTACCCTCTTGCTTGAGGGTGTCAATGATTGACTTCTGGACAGCAGTCAGGTCGGCAGTCTTACCCATGATTGCGGTTTTGAGTAATGAAACAGGCTGGGAGTTTTTAAAAGCCTCAGGAAACTTTTGCAGGTGTTTAGAGTTAGTTAGTTGATTCAGATGATTAGGTTAATAGCTCGTTTAGAGACCCTTTTCATGATATGCTAATTTCTTGAGACAGGAATTTGGGGTTTTCATGAGCTGTATGCCAAAATCATCAGTATTAAAACAATAAAAGACCTGAAATATTTCAGTTGGTGTGCAATGAATCTAAAATATATGAAAGTTTAATTTTTATCATTACATTAGGGAAAATAATGAACTTTATCACAATATGCTAATTTTTTGAGAAGGACCTGTATATATATATGCACATTTGATAAAAAATTACAATATTACCAGTAATATAGTAATTTAAAATAACTTTTCCATTGTAATGTTTAAAAATGTAATTTATTCCTATCAAAGTTGAATTTTCAGCATCAGTCTTCAGTGTCCCATGATCCTTCAGAAATCATTCTAATATGCTGATTTAATAATAATAAGTAATGTTTCTTGAGCACCAGTGTAGGGCTGTCGCGATAACCGCAATATTGCATTACCGCGCTACTGACAGGCCAACCGCAGAGGAATGCAAGTAAGCGCAGCAACCGCAAACCGCGTTTTCTTTTTTTTGGTCCATGAGTGGTTTTATAGGTTTGGTGTACCGGCACAAATCCATTCAGACCAAGGTCGGAGTTTTGAGGGTGCCGTGGTCTCCCAGCTCTGTCAGTTGTATGGAGTTAAGAAGACTCGCACTGTCCCATATCACACTCAGGGAAATGGGCAGTGTGAGCGCTTCAATTGAACTCTTCATGACTTACTTCGTACACTGTCTTCAGAGCAGAAAAGGTCATGGACTTATCATATAGCACAGGTATGTTTTGCGTATAATACAACTCCTCACCAGACCACCGGTGAGGCATACGAGAGTGAGGTCTCGGCTGGACAGAGCGGCTGAGCTTCGTAAAAGGCGCCATGAACAGGGAGGAAGGGACTTTGTGCTGCAGGAAGGTCAAGAAGTTTATCTGCGGGACTATGGTGTCCATGGTTGTAATAAAATACAAAATCATTGGTCCAGCATTGTTCACAAAGTAGTTAGAGCTCCTAGGGGTGATGGTGGTGTATATACTATAGCACAGGTAGATAACCCTCTCTTGGTGAAACAAGTGCACAGGTCTCACTTAAAGTCAGTACCACAAGT
Organism: Gila orcuttii; assembly: GCA_026230005.1. Classification (NCBI taxonomy): domain Eukaryota; kingdom Metazoa; phylum Chordata; class Actinopteri; order Cypriniformes; family Leuciscidae; genus Gila; species Gila orcuttii. The sequence goes on along the minus strand of JAPDVR010000019.1, from coordinate 24,660,021 downwards.
AGCATGCTATGGCCACATGGCTGATCCAGGGTTGGGGTTGTCAGATGACAACTTGGATGAGTTTTTAGCTTCCCCAATGGCAGTGGAAGAGTGGGATGTAGCCCTTATAGATGGAACTCCTGCTGCCTTGAGTCCAGCTGAAGTAGATATACTACTGGAGCCAGAGAGGCTCCAGTGGTGGGTGGGTGGATGTGGGTGGATGGAGCTGGGCGGGAGTTAAGCTCACGGCCCCTTTAAAACCGCGGAGATTTCCTTTCACTTCCGTTTTCCCTCCGGCATGGTATGCAGGCTGCATTCTTTCGGGTCGCAAGAGCTACCTATGGTGCATTAAGCATTGAGCGCGGATTAAGTGCCGTAGACCTGCATAAGCGGAAATTCCCTTTAACTCTTGGCGTGGGCCTGTGGATGTTCAAGTGCACATTTTAAGGTATGTTACTGTAGCGAGACGTTGTATTCAATTGAGTAGTGCCGTTTTTAATGATGATTCGCTCATAGCGTGATCAAGGCAGTATTGGTGATGTGTGCAACGTTCTTACCGAGGGCCAGTTAACTGTGCTGCAGGTAAGTTTTTATGGTAGTTTGTAAGTTGTTCGCTAACCAAAAACGCAATCTTAGATAGTGCATGTGTGATTAATGACCAAATGGGGTAATTATTTTATAGAAATCTGCCCGCTGTTGTTTTGCTGCTGAGTGGTGGTCCGTTACAGCGACCCGTGGTGCTGTGCTGCGGAGACTGAAGAAGTTGTGCGCTTAAGTCCCGCTGACTACTGTGATTTAGCAGCACGCGGTTAAGTGTGCAGGGTTTAATGTGAATGTGTGTGTTGATGGGAGCGAGCGTTGATGCGAGCGCATGGTTGTGTGAGCACAGTTTTATGCGAACGAGTCTTTATGTGAGTGTGTGTTGATGTGAGCGAGCGTTGATGCGAGCGCATGGTTGTGTGAACACAATTTTAGGCGAACGAGTCTTTATGTGAGTGTGTGCTGATGCGAGCACGTGTTTGAGTGAGTTGGTGTAAGCGCGTGTTCGTTGTGTGTGTGTGTGTGTAAATGTGTTGAGATTATTTGGTACTGGATATTTCTTTTTTTTTTCATATTAGTTGATTTCATTGTATTTTCTTTGATTGGGTATTTGTGTTGTTTGTTAATTGGGTTCTGGAAGTACACGTCATTATCATTGGTATTGTCATTATTCTTACCTACTGTCAAATTTCTCTGTAACCAACAAGGGCCATTAGCTGCTGGGTTTGGGAGGATTTACTTTATTTAAACGTTTGATTGGTTTATTGTGTGGGTGTGGTTATAAAATTGTATGAGGGTGTGAACTGAGGTTGTTTGCATTTAATTGGTTTTGGATTTTCGTAGATCTACCGAGTAGCAGGTATCTTTGTCACAGCCAGGTAGCTCTCTGCATCCTAGTAGGCCGGCGGAAAACTGCAGCCCCCTGAATTGATGAGCCACACTTCAGGAGGGGTAGCAGTCGGCTCCCGGCCCTCTGAATTAGGTGGGAACCAGGCCCTTTTTAAATTATTAGGTAGTTGCCCTTCTGTCACTATTACAATGGGTGGGGTAGAGGTTCCCTGTCTATTGGACACTGGGTCGATGGTGACCACGATATCAGAAAGGTTCTTTCTCCAACATTATGAGCCTTGGGGTAAAGAGAGGTTGCTTGGTTGTGGGTGGCTACAGTTGCGGGCTGCAAATGGCTTAGATATACCTTATCTGGGTTATTTGGAGTTAGATTTTGTTGTTCTCGGGAAGAAAATCCAGAATAAGGGGGTACTTGTGGTGAAAGACCTGTCCCACTCTTCCTTACCGGGTGGGTTACCAGGGTTGTTGGGCATGAACGTTATTCAGGAGTGCTACAGGGAGTTGTTTAGTCAACATGGACATTCGCTTTTTGACCTTCCAACAGTGAAAGAGACTCCGGCATGGCTGTCTGCCCTGCAGTATTGTAATAAAACTGAAACTGGTGCTGATGAGATTACGGAATGACTGGCTAGGGTTGGGGGCAGAGAAACTGTGCGAATCCCTGCCAATTTGTTGCGATTTTTGCCCGTTACGTTTTCCTTACCTGTAGGCCCTTTACCTGTGTTGCTGTTTGAGCCTTTGGGGAAAGAGAGTTTGCTCCCTGCTGGCCTTTTGGCCTCGGTATCGCTTGTACCAATTGTCCGAGGGTTGGCCTTTGTACCTATAGTTAATATAGGGGAACAGGACGCCTTACTGCAGCCTCATATTGCGGTGGGAACATTGTGTAAAGTCGAGACTGTGTCACAGTCAGAGGGGTGTGATGTTGTTGTACCATCAGAGGAACAATTCTTGCACCGAGCCACTATTGCATCGCAAGCAGTCGAAGTAGATAAAATGGAGGAGGCAATTCAGAAGATGGATTTGGCTCGGTTGCCGCAGGATGAGCAGGCTCAGGTTAAGTCCCTTTTGCATGCATATAGGTCTGTTTTTTCAGCTTATGAGGGTGACTTGGGCTGTACTAAGCTCATTACCCATGAGATTCCTCTGCTCGATACTGACCCAATACGGCAAAGGTATCGGCGTTTGCCCCCTTCAGACTATGAGGCAGTTAAACAGCATATTTACCAATTGCTGCAGAGTCAGGTGATCAGAGAGAGTTCCAGTCCCTATGCCTCTCCGATTGTAGTCGTGAGAAAAAAAGATGGTCAGATTCGTCTTTGCGTTGATTATAGGCAGCTAAACAGTAAGACACGGAAGGATGCTTTTCCTCTGCCCCGGATCGAGGAGTCCCTGGATGCCCTGTGTGGAGCCCAGTGGTTTTCCACATTAGACCTTGCCAGTGGCTACAACCAGGTTCCGGTGGCAGAGGGAGATAAGTGTAAGACCGCCTTTTGCACACCCTTTGGGTTATTTGAGTTTAATCGAATGCCCTTTGGGTTGTGCAATGCACCTAGTACCTTTCAACGGCTTATGGAGCGCATGTTCGTGGACCAAAGGTTCCAGACGTTGTTGCTTTATTTAGACGACATTGTTTTCTCATCTACCATTGCACAGCACTTGGAGAGGTTGGAAATGGTCTTTGTCCGACTTCAGCAGGAGGGACTTAAGGCCAAGTTAGAAAAATGTTGCTTTTTCCGGCAAGAAGTGGGCTACCTGGGGCATCTAGTGTCTAAGGAGAGGGTGTCTACTGATCCTGCTAAGATCAGCACTGTTGCAGAGTGGAAGCATCCAACCAATGTGACTGAACTGCGGTCGTTTTTAGGGTTCGCAAGTTATTATAGGCGTTTTGTCGAGGGATTTGCTCAGTTGGCTTCCCCGTTACATCGGCTGGTTGCAAGCTTGGTAGGGACGAAGAAGAAGAGGGGTTCGGGGAAGTCAATTGAAAGCTGTTGGACTGATGAGTGTTAGCAGGGGTTTCAGACTTTAAAGCAGCGGTTGGTGTCTGCTCCTGTTTTGGCGTATGCAGATTTCTCCCTCCCATTTGTGTTGGAGATTGATGCTAGCCACTCTGGGTTAGGGGCAGTGCTTGGGCAGGAGAGGGATGGTAAGATGAGGCCAGTGGCATATGCTAGCAGGGGTCTTAGACCCACTGAACGGAATATGCAAAATTATAGCTCCATGAAGTTAGAGTTACTGGCATTAAAATGGGCTCTAACTGAAAAGTTCAGGGATTATCTTTTAGGGCAGAAGTGTTTAGTTTATACAGATAATAATCCCTTGAGCTATTTGAAGACGGCCAAACTCGGTGCTTTGGAGCAACGCTGGGCTTCCCAGCTAGCTGCGTTCGATTTTGATATTCGGTATCGCCCTGGCCGTGCCAACGGTAATGCGGACGCATTGTCTAGGCAGTATACTGTGACACCTTCCCCACAGCAAGAGTGTGGAACTGTTCTGCCGGCCACTCTGGTAGAATTGCTGGATAAGGGGAGGCCTGTAGAGGCAGTACAGAGTGTAATTTCTGCTTTTTCTGCAACATCGAAAGTAGATTTACGACGGGCACAGGAGCAGGATGCAGTCATTGGTTCAGCTCTTGGGTTTTTTTCCTCTAAAGTGTATCCAACTAAGGAACAACGTCAGTCTATGTCCAAAAAATTTTTGGAATTACTCCGTCAGTGGAGTCGGTTGTTTGAACAACCGACTCCACTGACGGAGTAATTCCAAACATTTTTGGAATTGATGGCTTGTTGTATCGTCATTTAAAACTACCTGATGGGGAGAGGAGGTGGACCAGTTAGTGCTTCCTGAGCTTTTTCAGCCACAGGTTTTTCAGCTATTGCATAGTGCTCATGGCCATCAAGGTAGGGAGCGTACCTATGAGCTGATACGCAGCCGGTGTTATTGGCCGGGGATGGAGGTGGATGTCAGGAAGCAATGCCAGGAATGTAGTCAGTGTGCTATTGCAAAATCAAATCAGCCACCAGTCCGTGCTCCAATGGGCCATTTGTTGGCATCAATGCCGAATCAGATTGTGGCAGTTGACTTTACAACTTTGGAACAGGCTAGTGATGGAAGAGAGCATGTCCTGGTTATTACGGATGTGTTCTCGAAGTACACTCAGGCTGTGCCCACCCGGGACCAGAAAGCGACTACGGTAGCTAATATTTTGGTCCATGAGTGGTTTTATAGGTTTGGTGTACCGGCGCAAATCCATTCAGACCAAGGTCGGAGTTTTGAGGGTGCCGTGGTCTCCCAGCTCTGTCAGTTGTATGGAGTTAAGAAGACTCGCACTGTCCCATATCACCCTCAGGGAAATGGGCAGTGTGAGCGCTTAAATCGAACTCTTCATGACTTACTTCGTACACTGTCTTCAGAGCAGAAAAGGTCATGGACTTATCATATAGCACAGGTATGTTTTGCGTATAATACAACTCCTCACCAGACCACCGGTGAGTCACCACATTTTTTGATGTTCGGCCAGGCCCCCAGACTTCCAGTGGATTTTCTGCTTTCAGCAGTGGATGAACCTGCCAGTGGACTGGTGAGAGACTGGGTGATGGAGCATAGGGAGAGACTTGAAACAACTTATACGAGAGTGAGGTCTTGGCTGGACAGAGCGGCTGCAGGAAGGTCAAGAAGTTTATCTGCGGGACTATGGTGTCCGTGGTCGTAATAAAATACAAAATCATTGGTCCAGCATTGTTCACAAAGTAGTTAGAGCTCCTAGGGGTGATGGTGGTGTATATACTATACCACAGGTAGATAACCCTCTCTTGGTGAAACAAGTGCACAGGTCTCACTTAAAGTCAGTACCACCAGTAGCATGCTCTGGCCACATGGCTGATTCAGGGTTGGGGTTGTCAGATGACAACTTGGATGAGTTTTTAGCTTCCCCAATGGCAGTGGAAGAGTGGATGTAGCCCTTATAGATGGAACTCCTGCTGCCTTGAGTCCAGCTGAAGTAGATATACCACTGGAGCCAGAGAGGTTTGTAGAAAGTCCTGTGGAAATTGGGAGTGACGGTCCTATGTTGATTGTTAATCCCCCAATTCAAACAGGGGAGGGAAGTCGGCGTCAAACCACTCGGGCTACTGCCGGTAAACATTCTAATCCTTATCATCTACCAAGGGCCACAGCAATGGTTCAAATTGTACAGTTGGATAGAGGGCCTGCGAATACTTCATTTCAACCTGGCCAGACCCAGGGTCGCCCTTTCCGTCCATGGTTGTAGATTGTATCATCGGGACGATGAAACAAAAGCCAGGGGTAGAATGTAATGGGGTGACCCTTTTTTTGGGGGGGGGGGTCCATTCTGTGTGGGTGGATGGAGCTGGGCGGGAGTTAAGCTCACGGCCCCTTTAAAACCGCGGAGATTTCCTTTCACTTCCGTTTTCCCTCCGGCATGGTATGCAGGCTGCGTTCTTTCGGGTCGCAAGAGCTACCTATGGTGCATTAAGCATTGAGCGCGGATTAAGTGCCGTAGACCTGCATAAGCGGAAATTCCTTTTAACTCTTGCCGTGGGCCTGTGGATGTTCAAGTGCATATTTTAAGGTATGTTACTGTAGCGAGATGTTGTATTCAATTGAGTAGTGCCGTTTTTAATGATGACTCGTTCATAGCGTGATCAAGGCAGTATTGGTGATGTGTGCAACGTTCTTACCGAGGGCCAGTTAACTGTGCTGCAGGTAAGTTTTAATGGTATTTTGTAAGTTGTTCGCTAACCAAAAACGCAGTCTTAGATAGTGCATGTGTGATTAATGACCAAATGGGGTAATTATTTTATAGAAATCTTCCCGCTGTTGTTTTGCTGCTGAGTGGTGGTCCGTTACAGTGACCCGTGGTGCTGTGCTGCGGGGACTGAAGAAGTTGTGCGCTCAAGTCCCGCTGACTACTGTGATTTAGCAGGAGTGCGGGGTTTTATGTGAGTGTGTGTGTTGATGGGAGCGAGCGTTGATGCGAGCGCATGGTTGTGTGAGCACAGTTTTATGCGAACGAGTCTTTATGTGAGTGTGTGTTGATGTGAGCGAGCGTTGATGCGAGCGCATGGTTGTGTGAACACAATTTTAGGCGAACGAGTCTTTATGTGAGTGTGTGCTGATGCGAGCACGTGTTTGAGTGAGTTGGTGTAAGCGCGTGTTCGTTGTGTGTGTGTGTGTGTGTGTAAATGTGTTGAGATTATTTGGTACTGGATATTTCTTTTTTTTCATATTAGTTGATTTCATTGTATTTTCTTTGATTGGGTATTTTTGTTGTTTGTTAATTGGGTTCTGGAAGTACTGTCATTATCATTGGTATTGTCATTATTCTTACCTACTGTCAAATTTCTCTGTAACCAACAAGGGTCATTAGCTGCTGGGTTTGGGAGGATTTACTTTATTTATACGTTTGATTGGTTTATTGTGTGGGTGTGGTTATAAAATTGTATGAGGGTGTGAACTGAGGTTGTTTGCATTTAATTGGTTTTGGATTTTCTTTTTCTTTTTTCTCTCCCCTCCCCACCTGCTGATTTATCTCATGGGATATTGATAGTAATGGTTTAGGATCTGACTTTACAGGTGATTCCCTGTATGGCATCAGGATTAATTTCTTTATTGTGTATGTTATTGTATTTGTGAATTGTGTATTTCTTTTTTTTCTTGATTGTTTTTGTATAAACCTACTTTTCCATTTTTTTGATTGTCAAATAAAGATTGTACACATCTCTGCTTGTTCTCTCCATTTGTTTTAAACCCTGTAATTAAGAGTATTTACAAAATACATTTTACATTTTAGGTGGCATTGGCCTCCGCTCACATCAAGGCCACCCTTCGTAGTTCGTACCATGTGTATTGAATGTTAAATAAGTTAATAATGATAACAGGACTGTTTATCATGGTGATTTGTACAGAGGATTCGTGGATTAGGACTTAAGCCTAAACAGACAGTGAATGTGATCGACTGAGCGCGTGTGATTACCTGCGTCTCTCTTTGAAGACAAGTCATGTATATTCGTGAAAAGGTTGCCGTTTCCAAGGAAAGCGAAATATTTGTCGTAGGCTATCATCCTTTTAACGTGTAAGGGTATTTACCATGAATGGCGTCAGTGCTGGTCAGCATTACACAGCGCGAGGAAGCCGTGGGGGGAAAGCAGCGAGTCACGCATTTAATCAATGCCATTGGTCTCTATTAAGTGAAGCATTGCTTCAGCTTTGCCCAAAAGTGAAGCATTGCTGGCCAGCTGAGCCTTGAAAAGTGGAGCTCAAAGTTAAAAAATAATTAACACCTTGTTTCATTACATCTATCATTTAAGGAATCAGCTTTTTTGAACGTTTTCGTTGAATGAACGGTTTAATGACTCACTCAAAGACAGTCCGTTGGCGTAACAACTGCGCGCTGAGTGACAGTCTTTCAATGCGCAGAGATGCTGTTTAGTTTCGGTTACATTGTTTACATTGTTTTTGTGTATGCTGACCACATCCTAGCACGTATTTATATAGTAACAAATAAATATAAATAAATAAATAAATATATGGCGGTAAAACCGCATTTCGCGCTATTGAGACACTCAAAATTACCGCAAGGGAAATTCCTTCACCGCGACAGCCCTACACCAGTGTTAAAAACAGTTGAGCTGCTTAATATGTTTGTGGATAATTTCTTTGATTAATAGAAAGTTCAAAAGAACAGCGTTAAAACAATAGTTTTGTAACAATGTCAGATTCTTAACGGTCACTTTTTCAAGTTAATGCATCAAGCCTAAACTATTAACATAACATAACCTGTATGCATACCGGAGCATCCGTTGTTCTGTGCTGACAGCATGTCCTCTGTAATGTGGATACATAGTTCCTGGCTGAGTTCTAAATCATGAAGATCTTCACAAGTTTTTGGATCATCAACCAGCATCTCAATCTCTTAAGAAAAACACAAACAAAGATTTGATTAATGCAGCCATTTAATCATACGGCATTTATTATTGATATCGTTATTACTAATGTAATGAGTCTTTGAGTTGCAATTAACTGTCAGGGAGGAGAGTGTCACATTTAACGGTGTGTCTTACCATCTTCATCCAGGCAGTGCTCCTTGCTGCTGCTCTCGATGCCAGACGTGTGTGTGCTGGCATGACTGGTGTTGGAAGACGAGTGTGTTCTCAGCGGTCGGTGGGGTGTGTTTGTAGGGGTTCGGAAACTGTCGGTGTCGACGCCGGATGTGCGGGAGCTGCCATGACTCGTGGTGGAGTGTCGTGAGAAGGGATTGGGTCGTGACGTGCTGCCAGCACTGCTGCCGCTGGCACGTGAACGCTGCTCCAAACGATCCATGTCCGCCTCCAGAGCATCACTGATATACGACTCCCTGTACTGCTTCTTTTCTGAGAACACACAGTTTAATAATGTCAACCATATACTCCTGGTCCTTTGCAAAACAAAACAATAATAATTTCATGACAAAAAAAATTCATGCTGCTGAGAATGACTTTGTTGATATTCATTATCTCGTGTCACGTGTGTAAAGTCAGTTAATTGCAGTGTTATTCAATTTCATTAATATTTTGAATCAGCATTTATTGTTTTCATGATAATTTTACTTTCATTTTTAGCTATTTCGTTATGTGCGTCATTTTTATTTTTTCATATAAATATTTTATTTCAGTTTTAGCTTTTAAATTGTATTTATTTATTGTATAATTTACGTTTACTTAAGTTTTTCAACTAGATGAATTATATTTTATTTTATATGTACAGTATATGCAAATAAATTATGGTTGCCTTATCTGTCTGTATATCACAGATTGTATGTACATTTCAATTATTAACTTAGAAAAAGTGCCTGTTTTTCACCATATTGTGCATATTTGTAAGATACCTTCATTTTCCTCTAGTCGCCGAACTTGTTTCAGCACAGGCTGTAGGTTCATATATAATCTGTGGCTGTTGCTGAGGAGCTGCAGGAGGTGTCGTGAACGCAGAGGACAGCCTGTGTAGTAGATGAGCTTCCTGGCTGAAGGCAAACCATCGGGAAGAATCTCAAACCTCTTCCCCTGTGGAAAGGAAACGGGTCAAAGGTTGATTCAACAGTGATCCTAATGGGACAGAATTATACACTTCACCTTTAAATCATACTAATAAAGTACTGCAATACTGACCACAAACACCAGTTTTCCCACGTTGGTCCAGGGAAAATCATATAAGAGTTGCCTGACAGTTCCCACATTCTTAAAAAAAATCAAATTGAACAATCACAACAAAAAATGCACAATATAAATATTCCAAAAGAGCAGTATTTTTTGCAGTTTGCTGTACAATCTCACTCAGTAAGTGTTCAAACAGCATACCTGGAAAATCTGAATCCCACGTAAGGTCAGTCCCAGAGATAAAGAGGCCTCTAACTCTTTCTTATCCTGACAGAAAGAAAATTTTTCATTATGTTCATAATCGCACTGCATGTGCACTTACACAAACTGTCAATAGTTCTTCTCTGACCTTGTAGAGGCGGTAATAATGAACAGTCACGTCGTCCAAGAGCGCTGCTTCCTTTATGTACTTCAGCTGGGCCTCTGATGCTGTAAGGGCAAACTGTTCTTTGTGCATGTTTGGAATATGACGGAGAATATAGTCACATCCTCTCTTAGAAATTACCTAGAAAAGAGAGAACCAAAATCATAATAAAGCACACCTTTTGACTGATAAATTTACCGGTACGTGACTTTCCGGTATGGTTGATAACTGCATTTAGATTTTTAAAAATAGTTTTTAGACATTTAATACAGTATATTTTTGATCTGATCAAAATAATAAAAGTAGTAAATTAACTAAATGATTTCTATTAGTTTTCCATGACTTTATAAGATTTTAATTTCCATAATATTAAAATACAATCATTAAAAAAAATTGTTACTTGCCAGTGGTTCAGTAACTTTGATTAAAAAAATTCATTTAGTTGTGTTCCTAAAAAACTAAATGATAGTCTGACTCTGACATAAATCACATAATATTAAAGACATTTAAATGGTCCACTAAACACGTCCTGACTTGCAACAAGAAACATAAATGCCTAATTGTTTTTTGTTTTGTTTTTTTGTTTAGCAGTTTAACAAAGAAAGTTAGCCGCCTTCTATGTGGAATATACAATATACAATAATATTATTATTATATATTATATATATATACACATACATAAATGTGTGTGTGTGTGTCATGTGTCTCTCTGAGTGTTTGGAATAGTAATGGGTATGACAATGTTGATATGTTTGGTCTTCTTGGCGGAACAGTTCTGCTACGCTGCTGCTGCTTTTATTGCTGCTGCTGCAGGGCAAGTACAGGACTTCCTACTGTACCCACACAACACACTGCTGAGAGCAAGACATGCTGCAGCTGTACAATATAGTGTACATGAATTACCAGTAGCAGAACTATACAGGTGGAGCTGGGAAAGGTGGGTTTCTGAAAGTGCGTTGTATTGCTAATGAAAATAAGTGTTTGAAGGTTGAGCACGCAAGCTCATTGGCTACTGATACAGCAAGAAACAATCAGCTGTGCCCTATAGATAATGATGTGATTACGAGCAGGTTGAGTTAAATTACCTCCCATACGGAATTATTTTTTATTTTTTCTAACCAAAATATATTTTAAATATATGCTAAATATGTGTTGTAACAGTGCAGCTCAACGTAAATATATTTAGTTTCAACCTTCATATACCAAAATATATTTGAAAATGTATTTCAGGGGCAAGAAAATACATTTCCAATCTTACAGTAGCCTATATGTAGGCTAAATGCAAATGTAGATGGAATAGCCTACTAGAGATCAAAACGACCAAAAAAGATTTATAATTTAATAATGTTAAAGAAATTAATATATAATATATATAAATAAAATATATTTGGATTTATACAAATATACTGCAGATATGATCCTAGTTGTCAGCCTTGGCTACAGTGATGTCCCTGAACACGTATAAAAACACAAAAATCCTTAGCACAGTGCTGTCAGCAGTCTCTGTAATCTGCCAGTTCTACAGCACAGTCTATCTCTGACTGCACCATCCTGCAGTGAAGGAGCGCCTCACACCATGTGTGTCCAGATGATAGCACGGCTCAGCAAGCCTGAAGCTAATGCACCCAAGATTCTCTCTAAAAGCTTTCAACTATTTTTAACATCAATCTCCTACATGCACTGATAAATAAAATGTCTACAAAAAGCTCTATTCATTGTTGCTGAAATATTCAGGGACAACACAGTGCAGCCGATAAACCACACACAGAGGGCGGTCGGAGCGAACACACGTTTAACAAGCTTGATCAGCATAATGATTCATCAGGAAGTAGTTTAATGGGGTGCTGTGCAGACTTACCCAGGAGGGGAAATAAGCTTCCGGCTGAAAATAGGCACCAAAGTGTTTGTTCCGTTTGAAGTTTCCCAGGTCAGCCTGCAGCGCGAATGCAGCCAGAAGGAAATAAGCCTCTTCTCTCTGGATGCACTGAGACTGCAGTACCTGCTTCCGCAATTGCCAATAGTAATAATACCGTGCTATGCGATCGCTAAATCAGATAGACACATATAGAACATATTCAGTAATATTTCTATAGACATTTTGAATGTATACACTACCGTTTTAAAGGTTGGGGTCAGTACGATTTATGCATTTGAAAGAAGTCTCTTATGTTCACCAGGGCTGCATTTATTTGATCAAAAATACAGTAAAAACAGTAATATTGTGAAGCATTATTACAATAAAATAATTGTTTTCAATTGTAATATATTATAAAATGTAATTTATTACTGTGATGGTAAAGCTGAATTTTCAGCATCATAATTCCAGTCTTCAGTGTCACATGATCCCTCAGAAATCATTCTAATATGCTGATTTGGTGCTAAAGAAAGATTTCTTATTATTATCAATGTTGTAATATTTTTGTGGAAACCTTAAAGGTACAAAATTTAAGAATTTTTTAATAAAAATCCAAAAATCACTTGCACAGTGTGATATATTTCCTGCAGTTGTGTACTTACAATATCCCAAAAGTTCCCAAAGATTTTTAATTTCAGAAAAATTCCAATTTTAAATAATGGCTCATCCCAGACTCCCAGTTCACTTGTCACCTGTCAATGACGTAATATACGCGTTATCCCTGGTTTCCGCTCGTACTGCCATAGTAACCATGGCGACAGACGTGGACAACAGCGTTACGTCTAGCGGCACACTCACGCTGTTGTTGTTTCGTTCAAACATTATGGATAATGGCAAGCAGACTTTGGGACAAAGGGAGAACTAAAATGAGGATCAAAATCAGCGTGGCGTTTTCGAGATGCCGAGAGCTCCACGTCCGTGACAAACTTCGACATGACAGAGCTCTTGCATGTACTTTATTAGACAGGTGAGCAAAAATTAATCAATGTTATATAGTTCAACATGATGAAATGTTAGAATATGATCTTTATGTTATTATAATGTTGATCTAGCTTACTGCTAGTCTCATACAGCCAACAAACTAACACATAGATTAACATTATAACTTTCAACACCCTCAAATGCGGTTTAGTGTGATAGTGTAGACCAAGTGAAACAGTCCTGCGTTACCTCACAAGTTTCATTCGTCTAATGAACTGACCTGTGCGAGTATTAATTCAGCACTTGCGGGTAGTTCGGTAGAATGAAATGTCCTTATTCCTTTATATCCACGGGACTCGCGTGTGGTGCTGAAATCTGTCTCTTATTAGCAATCACACCCTGCTTCATACTACAGTCATGTTAAAAACATCAATGTATTCACTCATCCATAAACATTATTAGATCCATCCGCTTGACGACAATTTCCATAATTCCGCTGGAATAATGCGTCATAAACCTACGCCTTTGTTATTGTAAGAGTTTAGCGGTGAAAAAAAAATACATATTGTAGCTTTAATACTTTTTCCCAGAATTCTTTGATGAATAGAAAGGTTAAAAAAATATATTTGAAATATAATTTTTGTAACAATGTATTTGCTGTCACTTTTGATCAATGCAATGCATGCTTGATGAATAAAAGTACTAAAAGAATCTTACTGACCCCAAACATTTGAACGGTAGTGTAGATGGTGTAGATTTCTCACCTGATAAGTCTTCCGTTTTCAACATAATACTGTGCTCTGAAGTGAACAATCATTGGAGGTCCAAACTGGTCAATTCCCTGCAGTTTGTAAGAATTCTGTCAAAGTGTGCAACAACAATAAAAAAAATTTCCCCAAGAAAATCAAACTCTGTTTGCATGATACCTTGCTGGCTTCCCGTTTCCACTCTTTTGGACAATATTTTGACAGTTTCTGTCCCAGTTCCATATATATGTGTTCATTATCTAGGAGAAAAAGCACACTTAAAATACACAGAAACGCACATGCATTTAGGTCTTTAATGTTTGTGTATTGATAATGTGGGAAAATTACAAACAGCATCCAGTAATTAATTACAGCAAAATAAACCCTGACAGGGTGATCAAGACCCAAATGCAAAGCAAAAAATGCGATAATAAAATTGGCAGACCATATATTATCCCAAAAATGTAATAATTAAAGGAATAAATGGACAAAAAACATTATTATTTGAGTTGGAATGATTTTATCATGAGAATAAAGACGCAACACAGAGTGATACAACAGCTTATAAATCATAAGTGTGAGTGTGTGAGTGTGTCTTACTCTGAATAACACTGAGGCCAAACAGATGACAGTCCTTCAATCTAAGCAGATCACAGACCTGCACCAACAACTCCTGACACACAGTCTTAACCTGAGAAAGAAGAACAGAGAAAGTATGAGAGATCACCTGTATTACAGAGAAAGAAAGGATATAGTGCGTGTTTTTCAGTGGCGGAACAGGTTTCACTTTTCAATGGAATTTTGTTTATATTATTTTGATGTCTGTAATAGTACTCAAAAAAGCAGCTTCTCAAACTCTATTAAACCATGAAATTTACTCAACAAAAAATAGAGCTGTATTTTTACAATATTTAATAGTGAAAAGGAAGAGCACAGGATGCTCCTTGCGGGATGCAACATCGGAGCGGGACCCTAAATTATATGTTTAGAGCATGTTGTCCATCAAAAACAATCTTTGTATATGATTAAAATAGATAAAGATAATTGTAATTGCCACATTTTTTATGAAATCATGGGAGAAGATGTGCTTTCGGTGCAATCGCCACTGGTGTGTGTGTCATTGGGTGCATGGAGTTGTACTTACACGGACTATTACGTTGAGTGTTTCATCATTCGGGAGGAACACACACACACACCGGCGGTCCTGCATCGTCTTGTTATTGTGGAAAGTCAGTTTGCTCATGTTTGAGAGGCTGCAGCCTGTAGATTCGTGCCCCTCACTGGAGCTCCACCCCTGAGCACCACCCAGTCACAATGGGATCAGATAATTTAGACACACACACAAAAAAAAAAAGAAAAAACATGCACACACGCACGATCCTGCGACCAGAGAACTTAAACCTCACAACTGTTTTAAACCAACAGTTTCTTCTGCATCATCACACAGTCACACCACACAAGCACACAGCAGATCCACCGTCAGACTCTGAAAAAGATAGAAAGACAAAAATAAATGATTTTAACAGGAGTACAACTAGAAACATCATGCATACTGGCAGGCAGCTCTCCAAATATTTCACTGAAACATTACACAGCTATAATTTACTGGATCTTGAATGGAACACATGAGACGAGATACATCTTTTTATTCACAAAACGGAAAACAAGGAAAGCTGTTTTTGATAGTGATGGACAGTTGTGTGTACATTCCACACGACAAAACTCACATTCTGTACTCTGAATATATATCTGGGTAGAAAATATGGTGCACTACAAATTTGTCACTTCTTTCTGTCATTTTATTGCTCATTACATTATTGAGCATTACAGCATCTTTTGTCAAGTATAATGTACTGTCAGCTGGTCATAAAGCTTATATAAACATTAAAGTTACTGTCCACGATAACTAGGCTACATTATCCCTCTTATTACATGGCTGCTTATCAAATAAACACACAGACATGTAATACTGATAAGTGTTGAAATTATTTCATTTTCTCTTTTTGTAGATTAAACAGTCCATAACAAGATTAAAAACATTCATAACAACATGGCAAACGATATTCAATATTATTGATCTGACAGCACTGACAATATTTGACAAGAACTGAGCTGAGCTGGATGATGGCATCACTGTTTTCTGCAGAGTTTCTTTATAGCAGAATTTAACTAATTTAATAATTGATGATCTTTACAGTGGAACTGAAAAAACACTGAACTGACTTGAACTATGTTTTCATTATTGAATCATTATTTGTCTGTTGATCACAGTAAAAGCTTCTTTGAAACAATCTGTATTGTATGAAGCGCTGTAAAATAAAGGTGACTTGACAAACACAAATACAATATTAATTTAGCAGCCTAAATATTGTTATTAATTTTCAGGCCAAGTTACTTTTTTCTAGACTAGTTTCTACAGACTAGTTTTCCGTTTTAAGTTCTCACAAGATGTCACAAACTTTAACTCATGTTAGGATTCGACAACTCTCTGATTTTAGATATTTGGGACATAAAATCTGCCTACACAGACATGAAACACTAAAAGACTGTCATCTCACTATCTCTGTCTCCATCAGTATCTGTGATATGAGCACATCTCAAATTACTACAAATATGCCATATCAAATTTAAAGGAATATTACATGTTGTTATTTTCAAACATATTTCCTTAGTGTATATAAACTAACATTTGCAGAAATATACTTACTATAATCAAGTTGACATAAACTTTGAATGTAAGCTTAATATATCAAGAATGGATTGCCTTAAACGTCACTCTATCTATAAAATAGGCCAAAAATAAAAATCATCTTAATGGAAGTCAGTTTAGTCCTGGTTTTAGTTTTACAGCAGAATAAATTAACCTCGTTACTTCAAACGTGGATTTAAATTGTTTTCTTTAACGTTTTGTTTTTTCCAAAAGTATGCTGGCATATTTCTCCACTAATTGATATTAAAATATTCTTTGTAGTTTGTGGAACTGCATAAACTGCTATGACATTTTCTCTTGGTTGGACTTTATTAAAGATTTTTCTGTTGTAATAATAAAAGAAAAAAATGTAAGTATATTTTGATAAAATCAGGCAAAATGGAGTAGCGAGAAGACTTTGCATGAGAGAGAGACAGAGAGAAAAGGAAAATGTGCAGCAGTCAGGAGAATTCCACCCAACATCTGCTTCTCATTCCAACAATAGAGGCCTTTGATTCTCTCTCACACACACACACACACTCTGCTGCACTTACTTCAGATGTGTAATGTTCATTTGCATACATCAGATGACAATGACGTGGATTTTGGCTTTTCATATTATGGTTAGGAGTTCAGACTTTAACAGGTTTCTAGAAACATTGCATGCTCTAATAGTTGAAGCCAAGCAGACAAACGGCTCAATAATGGCCATAAAATCATGTAATATATGACGTGACTGATTAAAGTTGCATTTTGAGGCCATTTTAATCTGGCATTGCTGAGTAGGATAAAAAACAGAATGGAAGAGAGGATTGCATGAATCCACAATTTGTCAGGATGTGTGACGTTATGTGTGACGTTATGCGTGACGTTATGCGTGACGTTATGTGCTGCATTTCTTTGCTGAAAGGAAGGAGAAACTTCCTGGATTTTTTTTTAGACTAATAAAACCCACATATAAAGGTTCCCGTCACAGACTGTTATAATTTGCTACAGTATTAAGGTCTATGTTACGCCTGTCATCCCTGTCATCCCTGTCATCCTGCTGTAACAGCTCGTTTTGCCTCAAGGGATTAAATCTTACCTTATCTTAAAAGACGACTGCTGAAGTGCTGGGGTTTAGCATTTACAAGCAGTCTTATCATCAACTGCGCCTTTACCTCTTGGAAAGGAAACATTTAGAACCAATGCAGACAGAAAACCCTTCTAGCAAAGTGGAGGAAAATGTACTAAGAAAGATCTAGCAAAAAACAAAGCAACTAAGCAAGCATGGAAGAACGGTAAGGAAATGCCACCGATAGGTGGAATCCGCATGTCCAGACCTGCTCAGACACTGTTGGTCCACAGTTATTTAGTGTGAGTCTAATCCCAGACACATTCCCCTTTTCACATGCACTGAACTGTTTCTTCATGTCACAGTAGAAGACACAACCAGAGGAGTAGTTGGACTTACATCTTCTGAATCTGTACACCTGTTATTAAATTCATTGTATAAAAATCATTGAGGAAAGCAGATATGTTCTACTTAAACGTAACGCAAAAGATACGGAAAGCCTTTGGCAAGGGAGGGTTTCAAAATCACAGTCCAAAATAATAAACGATAAAAAAAATGAATTTGGAGTCAGTCTATTAAACAGGTGTACACAGTCCAACTTGTGGTCATTTGATACACTATACACAACTATTATACAGCTAAACTGTTATTACTTACAGGGTGAATTCAGGTTGATCATTTGGGACACTTTTTGCCATTGGGAATAGTAGTAATGTTTTAAATATGCAATATGTTTTGCAATAATCCAGCTGTAATCCTCTTCTAAATTAAATTTAGGGCAAATAAAATAAAATAAAAGTAAAATGGACCGAAATTAATCATGAGTCTTGTAATTTTCATAAAAAAAAATGAAGGTGATAATTAAAAATATTGTGTATATTTTATTAAGAAAATTGTGGTTCAGTGTTTTATACTGAAAATATTGAGAACATTTCACTAATAAAACCAAGATATACATTTTCCTAATTTCTTTTAAGGAAACATACACAGTTTCGAGGCTTGAATTGAGGAACTGATAAAGCTGATAAAATCAAGGGAAAAAATCTACCTATTTATTTTAAGAAAATTACCTCAATTATTTTTAGTTTTGTTTAGACACCATTGTTAGTTCCCAGCATGCTTTGCACATGGCTGGAAATGAAGAGTAAATATTGAGTATATTGTTTTTGAGTACAGGGAAACATGTGTTAATGTTTAATGTTCAGTTATGCTTGACATTTGAAAGTTTCTATTATGTTAAAGTTTTGATCATTACCATAAGAGTAGGGCTTATGGTTAGGTTGTGAATAACTGCATGTATTAATAATACAAAGCAATTCGGTGCTTGATGCTTTGTTCATTGAGCAATAACTTTGCTAATGATAGTGCAGTAACAAGTTTGTTGCTGTGCTAGCAGCAGTCTTTTAATAATACAATATAACTCAAAGTCAAATATAAACAGGTCATCTCCATTCACATGAATTAAAACAATTTTGAGAGTAAAAAATACTTAAAATAAAAAAGCAAATTTCACTAAAAATATTAAATTCATCATGTCATAGACTAAATAAATTGGGGGATTTTACATGACTTATTCAGTTAGATTCCATAAAAGAAATCAAGCCTCAACTACTCAAAAATATTGTGTAATATTGTTACCATAATGTTTTTAAGTAAACAGCAGTAAAAAAAATTACGTAACCATTAGATCTTTGTCTAGATCAACCGTGGATGGAGTAAACGCATAGATGACTTTCAATATGACCTAATTTCAGGTTAAACCATTTTAAACCACACCTCTCAGAATAATTACTGAAAAAAGATCAGAGTAATGTTGTGTGTGTGTGTGTGTGTGTGTGAGAGAGAGAGTATTAAGATGCTATAGAAGACAAAATAAAAGAAATTCTTAGTCCTCATAAACATCTCAATCCATGTCATGTACACTACCGTTCAAAAGTTGTTGTTTTTTTTTTTTAAAGAATGAATACTACTTTTTTTCAGCAAGGATGTATTAAATTGATCAAAAGTGACAGTAAAGAAAATCAATCATAATGTTACAGAATGTTTCTATTTTAAATGAATGTTGTTTTGAACTCTCTATTCATCAAATAATCCTGACAAAATGTATCTCGGTTTCCACAAAAATATTAAGCAGCACAACTGTTTTCAACGTTGATAATAATGTTTTATTATTCAGCATATTAGAATGATTTCTGAAGGATCTTGTGAAACTCACTGGAGGAGAATGGGAGCTAAAAAAATTCTCAATAACAAATTACCTTTTAAAAGATTTAGAATATCATATACAAAAGCTTTATGGCTTCAGGTTGTTTTTATTTTTATTTTAACTTACATTTTTATTAATTCTTGACAGAGCAGTTACATGCATCAGCAATAATTATCAAATATGTTACTAGTGTACAATCTTGAAAAGAAAAAATGATATATTTCAATATTACATTTTGCATTTCCATGTGGTTTCAGCATCACCATACACACACACAAAAAAAAAAAATTTCACTTTTGGTGATAGAGTAGGGACCCATAAACCAGAACCCTGACTTGTTGGCCCTTTACATGAATAAGACTTCTGCTGGACTCCATCGTAGACTAAAAACAGATTTCTGAAGTCGTAATGAGTATGTTATCTTTTCCATTTGATACAGTTCCCGTACTTTTTGAACCCAGACGTTGTAACAGGGAGGCTCTACTTGCATCCACTTAATTGTGATGCATTTCAAGGCTGCTGTGAACAGAACATTTAAGAGATATGATTTAGCATGTCCTTGCACACTAGCTGGCATAATACCAAGTAATGCAACTGTTGCATCCTTCGGAATGGCCTCCTGAAAAATCTGGTTTATAGCCTTGTACACCTCATCCCAGTAGTTTTGTAATATAGGGCATGACCAAAAAATATGTGTATGATTAGGCACTGCTGGCCCACAGTTTCTCCAGCACAAACTTGGAATTTTGGGATCTATCTTAGCAACAACATCCGGGGTCCTGAAATATCTACTAATAACTTTCCATTTATATTCCCGCCACGTGTTTGAACTTGTAACCCGATGTGCCCCAGTCCACACTCCCTCCCACATTTCGTCAGTAATAATTTTGTCCGTCTCTGCTTCCCATCTTTGTTTTGTCCGAGTGGGCCCGTTAATATTCATTGACAAAAAGACTTTATATAACTTTGTTATCAGTTTCTTATCCCCTTCACCTTTTTGGAATTGAATCAGAGTGTTCTCAATTGGTGTGGGGTTTAGTATTTTTCCCCAGTCTTTATGTGAAATCAAAAAAGAGCGCAACTGTAAGTATCTAAAGAAATCACTTTTCTTGAGATGAAAGTGCCTATGTAACTCTTCAAATGACATAAGGTTGTTCCTGTTGATTAACTGATGTAAAAACGTAAGTTCTGATAAAACTGTTATCAGAACTTATTCTGTTCTTCAGCCCATTTTGAAAAACTTTTGTCAGAGGAATTGGGAGCGAAGGATTTAATATGTCCGATGCTTGTCAAAATTGACAAACCTCTTGGCAACTTAAATGCAACTCGTACCTTGTTCCAAATGTTAAACGTGGTTCTAGTCCACAACGGCAGTTCTTTTATTGGGATATCTAAAAATGGCAATACATTTAATGGTTCAGAGCACGTTGTTTGTTCAATACTAAGCCAGCTCGTCTGAGAATCTCCTTGGATCCAAGAAATTAAAGGCTTTAACTGTGCTGCCCAGAAATAATATTTTAGAACTGGAAGATCAAGCCCCCCTTCTCCCTTACTTCTCTGTAGTGTTTTATATTTTATACGAGGGCGCTTGCTCTGCCATATGAATTTTGATATTATTTTGTCCAAATCAGTGAATGTGGATTTTGGTACTACAATTGGTAACATCTGGAACAAATACAATAATCTCGGTAGCAGATTCATGCAAATGGTTTCGATGCGACCGAGGAAGGAGAGGGGCAATGCTGACACCGCTCCAGGTCTTTCTTAATTATTCCCAGCGTTTTACCATAGTTGGCGTGAAACAAATCATTCAGTGAGAGGGGAATACTAATGCCTAAATATTTAATTCCTTCTTTAGACCACCTAAAACTGCTTTGTTTTTTAACCTCCAGTGGGATATTGTTATTGACGTCCATTGCCTCCGTCTTATCAACATTTATTTTATAGCCAGAAAAATAGCCATAAACAGAGATCATTTCCTTCAAATTTGGTATTGATGATACAGGATCGGTCACATACAATAAGACATCATCCGCATATAATGATATTTTATGTTCTTCTGTGCCAGTCAGAATCCCTTTAATTTCATCATTATCCCTGATGAGTTGAGCCAATGGCTCAATACTGATTGCAAACAAGAGGGGTGACAGGGGACACCCCTGCCTACAACCGCGCTCCAGCTTAAACCTTGCTGATCTGAAGCCACTGACTCTAACAGCCGCTTGTGGAGATGAATATAGTGTCTGTATCCATTCTACAAATTTGGGCCCGAATTTGAACCTCTTTAATGTCTGAATAAGATATTTCCACGACACGCGGTCAAATGGCTTCAGGTTGTTTTTAAGCCATCCACACACTGCGGCGCTCTGTGATAAAGTGATTCTAAGTATATGGTAATCAGATTACTTTGACTTAAAAACATCTTTAAAAGTTAAAAAGTTAATGATGTATCCAGACTGTTAAACAAAGCTGTGGGCTGAATCTGGATATTAGGCACCAAAACAGTACCTTAAAGCGAGACACTGAACCTAAAGTATTGTATCATTTTTTTATACAGCCTAAATATTTTATGTATAACCATTTTTCAACAGATACAAATTCTATTCGAGCTCATTAATAATATTAAATGAGTCTTTACACAGAGACTAATGTTACAGTACCTCCATACATTCAATAAAGCTTTTAGACAACAAACTCGGACACAAGGATGATGTTAACACAGCTGTTGGAGAGGCAAGGCAACACAAAGAACTACATACACACCACATTAAAAGGACTAGGATGCTGCACATGCAATAACAACAAACCTACAAACAATAGCAGTGTCAGCTTAACCCATCCAAGCGAGCCGGGAAACTAATCCATCTTAACCATTCCTACACTGCAACTGAGACAGCCAATCAAAGTGCATGCTTTTTTTAAAAAAATGTTAAAGAGCTAGAAAAAAAAAGAAGGGAAAAAAACATGTCAGGTCAGGTGGGAGATACAGTTTCTTTAATCACACAGCATGTTCATGAAGAGTGAGATCATGAAGATCAATCTTGACAACCTTTTTTAGGAGAAAGAAAAAAATTTAACCTGGATTTTAATGTCTTTCTCAACAGAACTATTTAGGTGGCCTATCTAGATTCAACCTGGCTGCAAGCTTTATGTTCAGGGCCATAACCACTATAGACAATTAAGGGGGACAAGTCCCACCAATAATTAGAAACGCCCAAATTGTTCACAGAAGACGAGTGCGATTTCCAACACAACGTTTTATGCTCTATGATCTTCCAGCGCTGTTTCAGCTGTGCCTGTGTGCACCTATTCTATGGCTTATGGTAAATTAAGACCCGTCAATCTGAGCTCCTGAGGGGGCAGTTGCATAAACTGCTTATAGTCTTAAAAGTTAGTCATCTCATTTTTTTCCTTCAAGACTGGTGCTTACTTTTTAAAGTCAGTTACATAAAAAGGTAGATCGGTCTCATTTGAATCAGAAAAGTAAGACGGGTTACCTCTTGACTAATTTTTAGCGGTCAAATTAGTTCTTAAGGAACAGTCTTAACATAGTGGCTAAGTTTATGCAACTGGCCCTGCAGATCACGCTCCAGCTGTAAAACAGTGTCTGATTGGCCTCTACTCTCTACACATCGTCCCTCACTATACACACCCATAAGTTTCCATTGGTTAAACTTTTAAATGACGTTGGAAAACAATGCGTCACGATCCCGGAAGTCCTATAGCTTTAGCTAAGCAGCATATCATGTCACTCCATTGTCTTATGTTGTGTTTGATCTCATTTGAGACCAGGTGCTCTAAATAAAGATGTGTGATCTACTATGGTTTAATAATGTTTCGAAGTTACAAACCAAAATGTGCCACAAAAAAAAAAAAAATTACATGTGTGGTGGCAGCGCTTTTTCATTCAAATACTTACTTGGTAAAGTTTGGTTTCTGACTGAAACAAATAGGCCTATGCTTATTGTATTCTGCTAGTTGAGAACTTTTCAACAATTTATGACAAATCTATCTGTAATGTATGATTTACAGATCACATTTTCAGGTAAAGCAGTTATTTTTTCACGCTATGAAAATAGAGCACTTCTAATATATCTTCAAATTGTTAAGTGATGGTCATATTCCCTGTATTCACTGTAACGCCAAGCTTCTAAGCTTTAAAATGCAAGTGGTTGTTGAGTAAAGATAACTTATTAATGTTCCCTACTTCGGATTTAAGAGGATAAGGTTAACGATTAATCGGTTAATTGATGTTTCATTTTAACAACGATCGATTATGGGAATTTATGTAGGCCTACATTGACATCCCTATTCCCTAGTCTATATAGTTTCAGTTTGCTGGTATATTTTTATTTAGGCCTATTTATTTTGTTTGTGTTCAGACCTCTGAGTTTTCATTCGATGTCAAGGCTCCTTGTCCGTCGACCTGATTATGTTTCTGATATTTCAGTGTTTCAGTTTGCTGTATATTTATTTCATTTGTTTATCATTTATATTTATGTCCCACATTTGGAAAATATTTTCATTAAATTACGTTTTTAATGCGGTTAATTATATTATAGGTTATTTATTTTGTGTACGTTCTGATTTCAGAAATGTTTGCCGGTGTCACTG
Source organism: Gila orcuttii (assembly GCA_026230005.1). Taxonomy (NCBI): domain Eukaryota; kingdom Metazoa; phylum Chordata; class Actinopteri; order Cypriniformes; family Leuciscidae; genus Gila; species Gila orcuttii. Next base: position 24,635,994 of record JAPDVR010000019.1, on the reverse strand, counting down.
CTTTATGCACACACTGGAGCGCTTAATTTATATTTTAAATACTCATTATTATGGTTTAGTATTTCTCCCCCGACTAATCAACTAATGGCTTAAATGAACGACTAACAGTCGACTAGGAAAATCTTTAGAGAGAGCAAGCACTATCATTTACATGATTCATGTAATTCATAACTGAATGTGACAAGACAAGGAATCTATGTTTGCGTTTTCAAAATAGACATAAAAATAATAGTAAATGCGTGCATATTTTAAAATAAAACATTATCTGCAAACAGTTTAAATTAATTACTTCATAATTAGACCTAGAACTTAATTTACCGTTCTTATTTCATTTTCTCTATTCCTTTAAATTCCTTTTAATCCTTTAATTATTTAATTCCATTAAATGAAAAGACCAATTATTTTTGTTGATATTCTTCTCTTCTATTTAGACGTATATCCGAGTGAAACGGCTTCTCAAACAAGAAAAAAAAATGTAGGGCCAGACTTGATTTTGTTCATCGGGAACTAACTGGATTGTTGGGTCAGATTGCTATTGCTGCGACATCATGTGATTGACAGGTTGTCCCGCCCTCGTGCCAGTAAACAGTTATTTTGATCAATTATGATTTGTAAGATTTGTTAATGATCATTTAAAATAAATATTCCATTAAAAAAAATGAATTGTCCATTTTGATTTCATGGTGACTAAGTATTTTTAGAGACATTTCCAAGTCAACATAATCAGATCAACGTTACTCCAGAATCACGTAATCACACAGCGGTTTGCACACAACAGACATGTTACACCAGAGAAGGCAGAGGAATTTTTACTCTCTGGGGAGAATTCTTTTTTTGAACATCTATTCTAGCTGCCTTCTGGCAAATACGACGAACACACCCACAAACACACACACACACACACACAAATGAAGGGCAGCTCAGCAAAGAAAACATCCTGAGGTTAAAAAAAGGAAAGGAAAAGAAACAAAGGAGAGCAGAAAATGCTTCCTGTCACCAAACCACCACAAACAAACACACAAGGCAGATTTAACATTATGCCCGGCAAAACTAGACCTCATTATTCTTCAGGGCACGGCATTAGAACACACACACAGGATGTGACTACAGACCGACTCAGACAAACCCGCATCTAACTAAACACACACTGATGAATCTTAAATGACGAAGTTGATTTGACACGTTTGGCTGGCAGGATGGAATCCTACTCTGGGTAAAATCACAAACAATTTGAGATTCAAATGACAATATGATCATAACTTGAGTGAATTATGAGTGATCATTGAATACTTAAACCGTTTTAGTCCCGAGATTAAAAAAGCAAAACTAAACTGTAGGCCAAGTCAAATATACAACTGATCATCTGCTCAAAATTTATTTAATCTCTCAATGAGTTATTGTCAAGGGGCCAATGGAAACGACCCCCCTGGTGGTAAACAGAATGATTGCCGTTTCAGAGGCCTACTCTTCAACCTTACAAACCCATCAATGTGTAAAGCGCATTAAAGATTTTCAGTGCTTATAGAAAATCACTGTAACACAAGAGAGGATAAACGTGAGACCCTTAAATGCCGGTCGGTGTAGAGTTGCACTGGGCTAATATTAAACCCGCCCTGACCGCAAAGAGGAAATTGTGAACATTCCTGAATCCAGAAGAGAGGAGGAGAGGGAAAATAAGAATTAACTTTTCCTATTCATGTCCTATTGTGATACAATTAACCTGCATGTTCTGTTGAGACGGAGATCACTTCCTGATTGTTCGGGGTCCCCATGTTGTACATGTAAAATTATTATAACAATTAAGTGATTGCTAACCAGCATAGTAACCCTTTTATTTATTTTGGGGTCAATTTTAACACACTGTTGAAAAATACAATAAATAATAAAATAAATAAAAATGAAAAAATGACCTCTTCCAATGTACACCAATCACACAAAAAAAAATGTCTTCATGTATTCATGTTTAATATGTGAAATTTTTGAAATCCCAAAACTCACATATGTTTAAGACATTTTCTGAAACATTAAATGTTCTCGCAAAATTCTATATCAATAGCCAATATTTTCATATTAAGAATGTTTCTGAGATATAAATCATTTATCTGGGTCTCAGATCCCATACAGAAGTAGGCATGCCTGTGATGCTCCATAATGCAGTCTAGGTGGGCAGCACATCAGGTTGAGAGACACAGCCAAGGGTTCTTATTACAGCAGACCTTAACTTGGCCAAACTCCACATTACCGCGTTGAGCTGACTGGGTGCTATAAACCAACCCAAGTACCAACACATTACTCCAAAAATAGCCAGTGGACGCCATATTATGGTCTAGAAGTAGATTGGTTTAAGCATTAGAAAGCCCTTACAAAAATTACCATGGTAATAGTTTGCCTCAAAATACTACAGTCAATATCAACTACCATAGTGAAACAATGCTTTTAGAATCGTATCACTTTGTTGTGAAACATCTCAGAAAGCGGTGGCCAAGTAACTACAGTTTTACTATAGAAACATTAACAGTAGCTGGCTTCTTGGTGTAAACTATGGTTCGTTACCATGGTAAATTTCCGAAGAAGAGTGCAAACACACTGCTGTGTTTTGGTCAAGCTCCATCGAATCTAGAGCGTGTGCGCGCGTATGTGTGTGTGTGTGTGTGTGTGTGTGTGTGTGTGTGTGTGTGTGTGTGTGTGCGTGATTTTGCGGGCCAGCGGTGCCACGTAGAATAAGTTATTTGGGAAATGCAAGGAGACTAAACCCTCTGTACATCCGGACCGCCATACAGATGAAATAATAAAGTTAAAATAACAAAACTCACCTTTTTGGTGGCGATAGTTCTGCGTATTCCCAAACACACCTTCTTCCATGTAACTCTTGATTCCTCTTCTGCGTTCGCCAGTCTAGCACATAATCCCGAGCTGCGAACTCAACCCCATCGGGCTCCCCAACACTCACAAATCACTATACATGTGGAGGGAATTTCCCAACTGTGTGTAGGAGGGATGACAAACACAAAAGAAATCAGCCGGAAACGCGTCTGTTACACGGCGTCTCTTTCCCTCAATTTTTAAAAGCAACGTAGCGGTTGTGAAATCTTTGTGCGGTCGAGGTGTTTACATTTAACCAATCAAGTACGAAAGACCACCCCTCTGCAGCTCACGTTGGTAGCGTCCACGGCTGCTCAACATACCTTTCCCTCAGCCTGCAGTAGAACCGACGAATCCTGATACTAGCGAGGGCTTACATTATGAATATTAATGAGGTCCTGTAGACGTTGCTTAGTAACCCTCCCGGAGCGTCCAGTAACGTATTCAAATTAATATTAATGAACCAAGCCTTCTCTATGAAAGGATTTGTGTTGTGATTAATATTCATGAACTATTCGACGCGTGCTGAGAATATGGCCAGTTGCATAAAACTGTCTTAAGAACTAGTTTGACCAACTAGCAGTTAGTTGGGTGTAATCAGTCTTACTTTTGGATATTCAATTAGACTAAAATACTTTTTTATATAACTGACTTAAAAAGTTATGAACAGTCTTAAAGGGATAATTCACCCAAAAATGAAAAATTTGTCATCATTTACTCACCCTCTAGTTGTTCCCAACCTGTAAAAGTTTCTTTCTTTTGTTGAACACAAAAGAAGATATTTTGTGTTCAACACAAATAAGTGTTGGTGACCAGACAGTTGACGGTACTCATTGAATTCCACATTTTTTTCCCCTATACTATTTTTTAACATAACATTCTTTGAAATAACTTTACCTGAGAGTGAGAGTGGACTGGAATAACTGTTTTAGACATCTTAATGATACCCCCCCCCCCCATTCAATGGCATATATATATATATATATATATATATATATATATATACATATATGCCATTGAATAAATATGCCACTGAATTTTGTCAATGTTTAGTTTAGTTATGGGTTTAGTCTCACTCTTAAGTTTTCGGGTTGGGATTGCAGAGTTTATTGTTTACACCTTTGCTAAGTTAGAAGGGGTGAAGGGGAAACTAAAGGGGAGAACAAATGGAGACTGTTTCAGGTCATGACCCTGCGTGAGAACACACAAACTCACTGCTGGTGTGTGTGTTTATTGGCTGTGTGAATGTTAGGACCCAAACATGTTGTTATGAGATTCCTCATGATGAGTCCTTGATGTTAACCATCACACTTAAAAAACAATAACGGCATCAGAGGAGAATGAGAAGAGACGAATGACTGCGTTCAGACACAAAAAAAACAAATTCTTAGTTGTACCTTTCAAAGAATCATGTTTTTTGTTAACTAAAACTAAAAATAAGTTTTGTTATTTGAAATATAGTTGAAATAAAATAAATGATACATATAAGATTAAATATTGAACTTAAAATAGACAAATGTAAATGTTGCATTGGAAACTAACTGAAATAAGTAATAAGTAATTTCTAAAACTGAAATAAACTAAAGCTAAATAGAAATGTTGAAATGACAAAATCTAATAAGCATAATGAAAATACTAAAACTTCATCTAAAAAAAATTGAAAACTGAAAATATAAAATTAAAGGTAATTAATTTAATATTATTAATGACAACTATTAATAAAAATGTCTTTCAAGTGACATTAAAAAATTCCTGTGGTTTTTCTCAGTGTAAACACATGCAAAAGTTACCAGGTTAGCTGCCTAGTTAGTTCAAAACAGAAAAATTGTATATAACTTTGAACAGAGATAAATAATTGATTTTATATGTTAATCTGTAAACATGTAAAAACTTAAACAGAATACTTTAACTGCTTTGCTCCATTGACCTACATTGTAAGCGGATTGCTGCAAACATGATTTTTGATTGTTTAAACAGAGGCATATTAATCAAAAATATTTTTCTTGAACTTACATAACCCAAAACATCCTTTAGCGTGTTATTTTTGCAGATGTGTAGTAATTTGATAGAAAGGACGTGAGGCAGCTACTGTCCATCATCACTTTCATAAACCAGATTGATTGTGCTCTGATGTTAAAAAGTTCTTGTGTCATGGTTTTAAAATTATAACTTATAAAGAGTTTGGCCTGGGAAACACATTTTATTTTTAATCGGGTATTTTTAGTGGGGGTTTTGTAGTTTATGTTGCAGGAGGAAATCGAGAAGATTTAAGTAAATATTTGGTCCTGTTTGGGTTTCTGTCTGCAGTCCAGAGTCCAGAGACATTACAGTTTCACTGAAGACGAAACATACTGTAGTTACACATGAAGGTCAAAGACCTGCTACAGCATGTGCTTAGTTTTGGTCATGTGGTCTACAACTTTTTGTCAATTACAGTTTTTTACAATCACTTTGTTACTATTTTCAGAACCTTGATGTCATTTTTCACAACTCTAGACACAAAACTCACAACCAATTATCAAAATGCACATTTTTCAAAACTCTAACCATTTTCTCAATTGTTTGGATACAATACACATAAAACTTAGATCATTTGTTCATTCAACAAAAATCACTTGTTCAATATGACACAACTTAACATCAAAGTACTATTTCAAAAGGCAATTCACACATTACATTTCAAATGAATGTCTATTCATTTCCTTACACTGATCTAACTATCAATTGATACAACTGCTCAAAATGATAAGTAACTGTTGCGTTACTCTTAATGCATAGTTGTATGGAAACAGACAAACAATCTTCCATGTTTACAGTAAATCATGAAAGTTTCAAGATAACGAGATTCATTGTCACCAATTAGCGTGGAGCATGAACCAATTAGACTACAATATCCATGGATGTAGCCTAATATTTTATATCATACTGTAATGCTTCATCAGACACTGTGTCTATGGTCCCAAATACTGTACCACCTTTTCAGACTATTTAAAGTATTGACAGTACTGCACTGTAGAGATGCAGGCCCTTGGAATTGCTTGTCCAATTCTGCCAACTTGTTACTGATGATTGAGGGCACATTGTGGAATGAGTATATAAAGAGTTGATTGGGATCCAATTGCAAGAGCATAGTGATATGTAACATGGAGCCAGCAGGTGATCCAGGTCACAATGGAGGTCAAGCAGTGGTGGGAGGAAGACGAGGAAGACGTGTTGGTCAAAGGAATGGTAGGGGACAGGCAGCCCTTCTGAGAGGTGGTCGTGGGCCTCGTTTGAGAGGTGTGGGGGAACGTGGTAGAGGACAGGCACCCCTTCTGAGAGGTGGTCGTGGGCCTCGTTTGAGAGGTGTGGGGGAACGTGGTAGAGGACAGGCACCCCTTCTGAGAGGTGGTCGTGGGCCTCGTTTGAGAGGTGTGGGGGAACGTGGTAGAGGACAAGGCCACGGACCAAGACAGCGGCAGCAACAGCATAGAGTGTCCAATGAAATTCGGGCAATAGTTGTAGACCATGTCATAAATCATGGCATGACAATGACTGAGGCGGCTACAATGATACAACCAAACCTGAGAAGGTCAACCGTGGCCTCAATAATCAGAACTTTCCGCAATGAGAACCGGTAAGTTATCAGCATGCACTAAACATTATGCTACTCTCAATTGTCAAATGACTGCATACCAATGTGTATCACAGAATAGGTGATGTGACCAAGTGTCTTCTTACTCTAATGTTCCCTGTAGAATTGTGACTAGGCCAAATAGTGGAGGCAGAGGCAAAATTCTAACTGACCAGCAAGAGCAGGCTGTGGTCGATTTGGTTCGGGCCAGAAATGATATTCGCCTTACAGAAATTCGCCAGCATATCTTGGACAATGAAGACATGTTCAACAATGTGGGATCCATAAGTTTGCCGACCATTGCACGCATACTGAAAAGGCACCAGGTATCTATAAAACAACTATACCATGTGCCTTTCGAAAGAAATGCAGACAGAGTGAAACAAATGAGGACTGAGTATGTTCAGGTAAGTTCAGTTTCAAGACGGCTGTTGTAAAAACATTCCCAAAAATTCTACATTGTACGGTAATCTCTAAATCTCTTTCCAAAATGTATTTTTAGAGGGTGATGGAGCTGGATGCTGATGACGACCATCACAAATTCATATATTTGGATGAGGCAGGTTTTAATCTGGCCAAGACAAGGAGGAGAGGTCGGAATTTCATTGGCCAGCGGGCAACCATCCAAGTACCTGGACAACGTGGGGCCAACATTACCATGTGTGCGGCTATATCAGAAGATGGTGTGGTGGGACGCAGACCTCATATTGGACCATATAATGCAGCTCTCCTTGTCACCTTTCTTGATGAGCTCGAACAGGTTTGTAGAGCTGAAGGTGTGACCTATGTCATTGTCTGGGACAATGTCAGGTTCCATCATGCTCATGTGGTGCAAGCATGGTTTCAGGCCCATGCACAATTTACCACCCTGTATTTACCCCCATACTCCCCCTTCCTTAACCCGATTGAGGAATTTTTCTCCGCATGGAGATGGAAGGTTCATGATAGGCACCCTCATGAACAAGTCACTCTTCTCCAGGCCATGGATGACGCCTGCAATGACATCACAGCAGACCAGTGTCAGGCCTGGATTCGCCATGCCCGAAGGTTTTTTCCAAGATGTTTGGCTAATGAAAACATCCATTGTGATGTAGATGAGAACCTGTGGCCAAATCCACAACACAGAGTTGATGACAATGTAGAAGTACAGTAATCACTGCTGTTTTATTTCTTACAGTGCAAGCAAGTTGAGGAACACTGCATTTGATGGTTTACAGTACTGTCTTTTCTTTTCTATTTCATTGCATTTGATGGTTTACAGTACTGTCTTTTCTTTTCTATTTCATAGCTAATTACTGTATTTTTGCTTTGATTAAAATAAACCAATGTTGTGATTGTACTGTAGTGTTTTGCATCAATATATTACAAACTTTGTTCAATGATTCCACTTTGTCTGTATTCTCTCTACTACTGCAGTACTTTACAGTAACAGAGGTATTTACTGTACATGTAGTACCATAATGAAACCTGTATCACCTATTTTGTTCTACAATAGTTAATGATTGTACGAACAATGACAGAGTGAAACTATCGGTTGCTTGTGTGTGGGTGATCTATAGTTGTGTTTCAATGGTATTTCACAGTAAATTTGTTTTTTGAACCAATGATTGTGCAAGTGCAAGATTTCTTTAAAGATGTGAATGCACAATGCAATGTTTTGAACATTAGACAACCTGTGTTACAAGTGATAACCGTTTGGAGTTTTGTGTCTAGAGTTTTGAAAAATGACATCAAGGTTCTGAAAATAGTAGCAAAGTGATTGTAAAAAACTGTAACATATTCAGAATAACAATCTAAATGGATTTGCCTCCAGTTTAGTGTGTGTGTGTGTGTGTGTGTGTGTGTGTGTGTGTGTGTGTGTGTGTGTGTGTGTGTGTGTGTGTGTGTGTGTGTGTGTGTGTGTGTGTGTGTGTGTGTGTGTGTGTGTGTGTGTGTGTGTGTGTGTGTGTGTGTGTGTGTGTGTGTGTGTGTGTGTGTGTGTGTAGTGTCATTATTAATAATGTACATCTAAATGTTCCCTGTACTAATTTCCACTATACCCCTGTCTGTGCAGGTATGAAGCTTGTTTCGTCATTTCTTCTCTGTAATATCCTAAATCCTTTAAGTCACTGTTGTTGGTAAAGATCAAGAAGAGCAGCTTTTTTTGTAATACGCAAAACAGCTTTTTTATTCTGTCCCTAACCTGCTTAAAGACGCCTAGTGACTCTCTGAGTAAGATTAAATGCTGCGTGTATGTGTGACCTGAATTCCTGTGTGTTTGTATAATCCCTGATGAGCTGGATAAAAACAGGTATCTTTAAGGAGATCAACTCATATATGTACCTGTGTGTGTACACAAATAACTGGGAAAAAAACTTTATTTACTTAGAAATTAATAAGGAATATAAAGGCATATCAATAATGATAACGAAAGATTTCATCAGCAAGCATGCAATGTACTATGTAAACCCAAATGTCAGATTTTTTTTTGTCAGCAATGGTAATAATAACTAGGTTTTTACATTTTCTCAAACCATGACTAAGAGTGTTGCGGGTGATTGGTTGACCCAAGTATGAATAATGATGATGTTATTTTATTATAATTGCTGCTATTTTAGCATGATCTGTTCTACAGAACACCATCTTTATTTACACTGCTTACAGAGATAATCATCCGAAAGATTTTAACTGGAAAAGCCTCTATAGGGCTACCAGCAGCTGAGAAATTGAGTGATCTTACCCAATAAATAAATATAATTGTAAGTAATCTAGCTTTATACAGCTTTTTACAGCGGATGCCGCTGAAAACACGGTGAGTCTGTCCCTCACCCTCACAGCCTCGATTTCAAACCTGTTATGGTGCTACCCATAAGCTCTATTGTAGACCAGGTTTTGCTGGTTTTGCTCCAGCCCAATCAAACACACCAGACCAAACTAATTAAGGTCAACCTTTGGTAAAGGTTGGAGCTAAATTCTGCAGGAAAGAGAACCTCGAGGGCCCCTGGCCTACTATCCACCTTTATTTTCAATGCACAATCAAAGACAGAATAATTTAAAGGGACTTGGCACAATTAAGCTATAATTGTGGATGTGCAAAACTTAAGATTTTTCAGGCCATAGATAACTAGAGGAATAAATCTACTACAAACCAACTTTTTATTACGATAATAAATTAAAGTAATACAAAAACACAAACAATTTGCAAAATCAAGCAGCATAAAGCGCTGTCAAAAATGTCCGCACCCGCTCTTAAAGTTGCGATGAAACGGAAGAAGTGACAGACCTACTGTGATGTAGCCCTACATCTGAGTGAAACCGAATAAAAAACGAAAAAATGTTGGGTGGGCAGTTGCTTGGTTCTACACATCGGTTGTTGATTGGATGTTGCTCAAAAATGAACGCAAGCTTACAGGGGCAGAATAGACTTTGTTCAGAGCAGCGCTATGACAGGTGTGAAAGAGAGGCTGTGAGGGATAGACTTACCGTGTTTTCGTTGGCATCCGCTGTAAAAAAAAAAAAAAGCTCTATAAAGCTCTAGTAAAATTGCAACAGCAAAAATAGTGTAAGAGTAAGGCGCGTGGCAGAAAGTTTTGACACAAATCGACAAGAGTTCGAATCCGCCTTTTACCGAACTCGCTCTCGAAGTCTCGCCTTTTCCAATTACATATCAGATCGGAAAGGCATTTATCTTAAATAAAAATGAAGAAAATATTCGAAAAGTGGAAATAAAGTGTCTAACGTGTGTTTAATAAAATGTTTAGGGTTATGGCTAGGAGGTGTATAGGGAGGGCTTTATTGTCCCAATAAGGTGGCATCCATTTAATAATTTTAATAAATATAATCATTTACACTCTATTATTGCATACCGTTTAATGTGCAACAACACTGAGGTGCAAATAGTATCTGACACTATTTAAGTATAAATTGCATCTAACTACTATATACACTTATTGCAAAGATATAAAAATACTGCTATTTTTACATTGTGTAAAATCTATCTGTATACTTAGTGTAAATAGCGTATATCACTGCTAGAATGCTGCTATTTGACCAGTGAACCTTCAGCTTTATGAAAGGTGTATGGGATGACACAGCATGCTGATACACACTGGTGCTGCTCTCTCCCCCAGTGGTTCCATTCTCAGGAAGAACAGTGAAATCTTAGAGGAGAACAGCATTGTTTTCTCTCAAACAATCAAGACTTTTAGAGCCTGCAACAGTTTACTCATTCTTCACAAACAGCCTCAGTGCAGAACACTTCTCATGTTTAGTGTGGGTCAGTGCTTGACCTTCCAGCAGCTCTAGCAATGTGAAGGCAAAGTCATGTCCTTAGCGCCACCGTGACACAGCTGATTTGACAAAACAAGACTAGGACAAGACCCCAGATGGGGTAAAAAATCAGGCCTAGATATAGGAAGCTCTAAGGAAACCACTTCCTTTTCCAGTATTTCCTCCGTTTCTGTGCTTAAATGCCATAAGATTAAATCTAACACGTTCCATTTGTAGTTAACTATATAAGACACATTAGAAAAGTACTTCTAAGGTGTTTATTAATCTTAGTTAACGTTGATTTCAACATTTACTAATACATTATTATCTGTTGTTAGCTAGCTTGAACCAACAATTAACAATTGTATTAACAAAGATGAATAAATATTGTAACAGATGCATAGCTCATTAATGTTAGTTAACTAATAGGACTTTATTGTAAAGTGTAACCATTAAATTAAACCTGCTTCAGTGCAAATACTAAAAATCATCTGGCCAGACAGTTTTCGTTTAACAGATTAATAAACTATTCAGCCAGAATAATCTATTTTAAAAACATCATAACACAACTTTTAATGCCTCTGAGCTCAGACTGTATCCGGGCAGAGCAAAAAGATAAATACATCCAGATGTTCTTGCCGTTTGTAACTGGAGACCACTGGACCTAAACAGATCAGACCCATAACATACAGGGCCAAAACTCAAACTTTAACCTTCACAGCTTTATATTTGCAGGATGCATTTGCTTCAGTTTCTTTTTTTTTTTTTGCATATGTATGGCATTAGATGCATCTTTAAAAAAATCCAACACAGGCTCATTGGAAAAACACGACATAAAGAGCTCAAAGTCTCAGAAAAAGGTTGCTTCAGCAAATGCATTTTTATGTCACTTTTACTTTTTTGAAAGCTTGTTTCAGCCACAGAACAAAACATATTTTAAAAGGTAATAACGACTTTTTATCTCACAATTGCCAGTTTACATCTCATTGAAACTCCATTAGGCTACGTGTAATAAAGTGAGAATTGCGAGATATAAACTTGCAATTGTGAGAAATAAAGTGAGAATTGCGAGATATAAAATACATAAAAGTCTAATATATATATAAAAAGTCCGAGATATAAAAGAATATTTATTTATTTTTATTTTTTTTAGGTACAACAACCAATGTAATAAAACATTGCCAGATTCACATTCATCTGTTATAAGAGCAGGGTTGAAAATTCCCACAACAACACATGCAAAAGTCTTTCATGCATTGCAAAATATCTTTGTGTGTGTGTGTGTGTGTGTAATCATATGTTCCCTAGCAGCACATAGGCTACAATGCCGCAGTCAGAAGAAAATCACTGCATTTTTAGTCGTTCTTTTATTTCAAACTGTTTGTATATATATGTGAGAGAGAGTGTGTGTGTATTGTGAGGCCTCCTCAGGAAATGGGTTTGGGTGGAGTTGTAATATAGGGTTGGAGAGACAGAAAAGTTTCTAAATTAGGCAGTCAAAAGCACAATGTCTCTATTGCTCCTCAGCGGTAAACAGCCTGTATAGAGAGGAACCACATTAAGACATAAAATGAAATAAGGTCATAGAGTTATATAAATAAACATCATTAAGATATGATCTAGTTCAGAATTCTAGATATAAATCATGATTCTCCTCAACAAACAGCGTGATTTTAGGTGTTATTCATTTCCAAATGATGCAGGACAGATTTAAATTCCTTACCATATTAGAGTATTAGATTGCAATCACAACAAATTTTTTGTCTGATCACCCCTCTGTGTGAATGCCATGGCAACCAGAATTACCAAAGAATTAGAAAGACTGCCATGTGCATCCCAGCACACCATAACTCATAAACACGAATGTTCAGAAATGAACTTGAATCAGTGAAGTATAATCATTGTAATCTCCGGACTCTCAGTCTCTGATTATTTGTAATGATTGTGCAGCGTGAGAGTTTGAGTGGTCCCATGTTTCTGTCATGCACTTGGGACTGAAAATGTGTGTTTTTAAGTACAAGCTCATGGGAAAATAAATCAGACACAACCACATTCCAACCAGTAACATTACAACTGCACCTGCTGGCCAAATCACTGTCCTCCTGCAAAACTCTAGTTTCACACACAGAATTGCAGAGCTGGTTTGCTTTTGACTGTATTGGGATTCTAAAAGCAAAAGGAACATGGACTAAAATAATACTTATTTCTTACCCATCTTTCCCATGATGTCTTTGAGCTGTCCTGTGTTGCTCTGTGCGGCAGCGGAGCGTGCTGAGAATTACAGTAATTACCTCTAATGACAGTCAGCTCGGAACCAGGACCTTCCCTGTAAACAACATGCATGTTTCTCTCTGAAGCCTCAAGTTCAGCCTGAGTTCTACTTTTAGTGTCTCACTTTTTCTATCTTTGTGATAAACCTGAATGTATGAAATTACTCTGTCATGAGGTTAAAGCATACTTTTTTTTTTTTTTTTTGCTTGATTAGAAATCAGGTGTCATTTATAATATTAATTATTTTCTGCATTATTTTATGTATTAATTTTAATAATATTTATATACACCAAAATAGTACAATTTTTAGATTTAAATCTTCATGACTGTAACTATAGATTTTCTGCAATAAAAAAAATGTTGATGCTATATTTTTGCATCACATATGTATATTTACAAACTATATTTGATTACAATTATTAGAAATTTGTCTTTAAAATAAAAAATAAATTAATGATATTAATTTGCACACTTTTTTTACAAGACTTTTTTTTTTTAAAACACCGTTCAAAGGTTTGCAGTTGGTAAAAGCAGTAATGTTGTGAAATAATATTACAATTTAAAATAACTGTTTTCTATTTAACTCATCCTTCCCTCGGGTCATTTTGACTAAAAAAAAATGTTTTTAATTGAGTCTCCAAGGGTCCAAGGTCTTTTGTCGCACTTGAACCACGAATACACTAAAAAAATGAATGGATTCGAGGAGTTTTGTGGTTGAAATTTAAAAAAGTAACAAATCATTCCCTCGCGGGTCAATTTGACCCCCTAATAATGGAATGCGAGGAATGCTTCAGTAGGCCTACACGTAGAAAAACCTAAAAATGCTAAAACTTAACCAATAAAAATATTTTATAATGTCTACATGTAACGTGTATCTAAATGCATACTAAAGAAAAATGACTTTAGGACCCAGCGGAACAGCTCATTTGCTCCATCTCTAGAGCTAGAAGACCATCTAGTGGCAAGAGTCCTGGAATATGTTATATTATTATTTTTCCACAAGAGGTCGGCAAACAATAATTTGATGAATTTTGAAATAATGTGCTTAAGGAATGTGCTTAAATTACTATTTATTTATTATATGTTTAAAGGTAAATAAACTTTTTTTTTTTTAAATTGCATTAAACATTTTGAAAAAATATCAAAATGAAATAAAATAAGCTTTCTGGACGAAAAATATTTATATTTATATATATATATATATATATATATATATATATATATATATATATATTAGGGCTTCGGGTCATTTTGCCTCGCGAAGGAAAGATGTGTTACAAAGTGCGAGGGAAGGGTGAAGGTTAAAAAATATTTTTTAACATGTAATTTATGACTGTGATGGCAAAGCTGAATTTTCAGGATAATTACTCCAGTCTTCAGTGTCACATGTTCCTTTAAAAATCATTCTAATATGTTGATTTTATGCTCAAGAAAGATTTCTGATTATTATCAATGTTGAAAACAGTTGTGCTGCTTTTAATGTTTGTGAAAACATTGATTTTTTTTTCAGGATTTCTTGATGAATAAAAGGTTCAAAAGAACAGCATTTATTTGAAACATAATCTTTTGTAACATTTCAAATATATTTACTGTCACTTTTGATCAATTTAATGCATCCTTGCTGAATAAAAGTAGGCCTAAATATTTATTTAAAAAAGTCTTACTGACGGCAAACTTTTGACCAGTAAGAAAAAATAATATTGTCTGATTTTATGCTGTGCTAATGATGCATTCTCATCTCTCTCTGCTAATTCCTTTAACCAATGCAATGCAGCACTATCTTATGTTGTCATTTAACACTGCAGTCAGCTTGATCTGGCTGTGATGCCACTTTTTTTATTTTCACAATACTGAGATCAGTGCCTTGACTCTGGCAGATTATTTGTACCATATATGAGTGAACGACAGCAGTTTGTTGTGTCAACATAAAGTCTTCATATTTTGTTGATGTAGTAACATTATCTGAGGCCGTCACATACCGTGCACTGTTTGAGGGTAGTGTTTGGTTTCACAGTCACATGAATGAAATGTTAGACTTCTTGCACCTTCAAATAAAACTATTTTACATTTTTTACGTTATCATTGGATTTCAAGGTTGTGCCATTGATTTTAAGATTGGGAACATCCTGCATGTGAATAAAAAAATAAAAAAAAGTGGAGCAACATAATCAAAGTAGAACATCTGAAAAGGAGGTTAGCATATCCCTGAGGACAGGAGAGGAGGATGGCAGACACAGAGAACTCTTCTTTTGTGTGTGTGAAAGAGTTTCAATATCAGACAATGTCATTGGTTATAGGCACAAGTTAATGGCAAAGACAGCCTCCAGCAATGCGTACGTGACAAAGAATACTTCTTTCGAATTTCCTCATCATTGAACAACATGCATAACACAAACTGACAGGTTGGGAAAAACAAGATACTTCCATGGAATATTATATTTAAGTGTGGGATTTCACATGTGTGCAAAGAACAAAACAATATTAAATCCTATAAATATTTATTAATTTATTTGATGATTATACTATTCATCATGTGTGTGTGTGTGTGTGTGTGTGTGTGTGTGTGTGTGTGTGTGTGTGTGTGTGTGTGTGTGTGTGTGTGTGTGCGCGTGTGTGTGTGTGTGTGTGTGTGTGTGTGTGTGTGTGTGTGTGTGTGTGCATGTGCGCGTATGGGCATGTGTGTGTGTGTGTGTGTGTGTTTGTATTTTTGGTCCCCTTATAAAAAACAGCTTATAAGTCTCAATAAGTGATGTTCTTTTTTTTTAATGTAAAAATCCAGAAAGTTTTCTGTAATGAGTAGGTTTAGGGGTAGGGGATAGAATACACACACACACACACACACACACACACACACACACACACAATAAATATGTAGAACATGTAACATATTTATAGTGATAAAACCGCCAATTTTGTAAAATGTATAGGTATTTAGCTTTTGTGTAGGACAGAAATCTTCAAACATAAGAATCAGGATCATGTGTATTCTGGCTTAAACAAGTACCAGATGCATGTACAGAAGATGTGAAAACCATTTCCAGCAGTAGCAGCTGTTTTCTGGAACAGTGAAAGTGTGTGTCTGTAAGACAAGAAAAGAGAAAGAAGTTTCCAGATGTCAGTCCTGGATCAGTGAGCATGTGCCATCCAGTTCTGATGAACACACACTGCGACTGGAGAGTTCCTGCTGAATAGCCAACTTTCCAAAAATTAGTTGAGTGGTGTATCAGTCATATCCGTTCAATAAAATTGACAACTTGTAGGTTAATTGTAGGAGATATCATGAAATAAATGGTTGTTTTGCCACACATATTTCTGGCATGGATTGGAACAAGCTCTTCAGAGAGGTGACACAAAAGGGCTTCAATCCATTTGTTTGGTTTTCAGTACAACAAATAAACTCACACGAATTGTGAATTGTGCAGTGAACCTCACTGAGGAGGAGGCCATGGCAGAGAGTTTCTTAGCTCTAGGACATATGAGTGAAACCTTAAAAAATACTGCCCTCTAGAGATTCAAATGCATTTTACATATTTTCCAATGTGCAAGCATATGGTGAATATTATGCGTGTTAGAGCAGTGATTCTCAATCTTTTTGACTCCAAGGTCCCTCTTTGTCCAAGACTTTTTTCAAAGGGCCCCCTACATAAGCTGATATGTGGCACTTCTGCAATATTAAAACAGAAATATGATGTCAGTTTTGTATTGTACGTCTTTTTTGTTTTTTTTTAATCATTTTAATTAAGATTATGTAAATCTTAAAGACTTGTTATTGGGACAGTTCACCCAAAAATGACAATTCTGTCACTCGTTATGAGGGTGAGAAATTATTGACAAAATTTTCATTATTGTTTGAATTTTCATGTCGTTCCAAACCCGTAAAACTTTCGTTCATCTTCGGAACACAAATGAAGATATTTTTGATGAAATCTGAGCGCTTTCTGTCCCTCCATTGACAGCGACGCAACTACCACTTTGACGCTTCAAAAAGTTCATAAAGAGATCATAAAACTAATCCATATGAAATGAGCAGTTTAGCCCAAATTTTATGAAGAAAAACAATCGCTTTATTTGATGAATACATTTAATTTAGTCTTTTATTCACATTTAAACATTGACATACAGAACTCAACAATGCTGCGATGACAAACCTCATTGGTTCTCGCATATCAAGCGAACATGCTTGAGCCTCCTTTTACCACAACTTATGTTCCTATGAGCTCTCAGATTTCATCAAAAAAGATTTTGTGTTTAAAGACGAACGAAAGTCTTACGGGTTTGGAATGACATGGTTGAGTAATTAATGACAGAATTTAATTTTTTTGGGTGAACTATCCCTTTACTGGCTTCACAACCAAATCTCACACACATTTTTTTTCACTTTTTGGGGTTTGTTTTCTATTTTTTTTAAGGACATTTAGTTTGTTACCAATATTTCCTGTTTTCTTCCTTTTGTTAATGTCTAAGCTGTTTGTTCCGAGTTAATTTTCTTGTGTATTTAGGTCCTTCAGTTCACTCTGTTCATTGCCTTGTGTTGACTGTAGTTTACAAACTGTTGTTTAACTTCATTTACATTCTAGTTTTGTATTTAGTTCCTTTGTTTGATGTAATAAATGTAAGCTGGAAATAGATCCTCTAAGCCTCTCACAAAAATACTTTTTTGTCCTCATTTTGAAAAGTATACCGTTTCATTATTAAAAACCTAACAAACTTCTCTTTATAACGTGCTTGTGCTATCTTTATCTTCCTCTAATTATTATATAATAATATTTTGTTTTCTAATGCAATCATATACATTTAGCTACAGTACAAAAGTTTAGATCCAGTATATCTTTTTTTTAAAGATATCAATACTTCAATTCAGCAAGGAAGCATTAAATTAATCAAATCTTATAATATCTACTCACAATATTAGTTTTTTCTATATTTTCCAACAAATAAATGCAGCATTGGTGAGCATACGAGACTTCAAAAACGTCTTTTTGAACATAATTGTACATATGCATCACTAAATGTGAAGTGAAATGCAAAACCATAAAATAAAGGCCAACAAATTAGCATTTTCTGTGAAATCACACAGCACATCAGCTTTAGACTGTTTATTAACAGTGCTGATTTACAGTCTCAAATACAGAAACATTCCAAAGCCTCTCTCTCTCTCACACGCACGCTTTAAAGCAATAAAGTTGTGAATGCAGACATTCACACGTTAGAATCGTTCTGCTGTGGACAATTAAGCAGAATATTTTGAGAAGTACTTTAATTCTAGTGGATCAGTCAAGGGTCAGAGATCAAAGTATAGTAACGTAAAGATAATAAGAACTAATTGGAAGACCAAGATACAATTCAAATATACATCCTAAAATCCACTGTAACATAAAAACACCTGAAAGAAAACATGATACACCAGTTCAAATGAATCGGATACTGTATGCCTATGCGTTATTCAACAAAAAAAAAAATTTGAAGGAAAGGTGGAAGGTAAAATGAATGAAACTCATATAAAGTAAAATATAAGAACACAAATGTCTATGGGACAACTATTAAAAATGTCTTTTGGGGTCAAATAATAATATCACTCACACACACACACACACACACACACACACACACACACACACGTTAATTCAGGCATGTCCCAAAGCTTCAATAACACAAAAACCAAACACAAAAAGTATGAATCTGATCTCTATTTGAAAGAAAAAACATTTAAAACGGCAAACTGAACATTCCAACTTTATATAACAGGCATCCAAAAAGCTGAAATAATAAAATATTTACAAAGTAAAGCACAAAACCTTTCATATTCCAAAAAGCCTAATTTCACAGTGAGGTTGTTGTTTGATCTTGGTTATTTGCTCAGTATTTGTAAGGGGAATAGTGCAGCTGTGTGTCGTGAAATTCCTTAAAGTAGGAGTTTATATTCCTCTAACACAGTGCTTCTCAAAGCTGTCCTGGGAATCATTCTCATCTGACACACCTGATTCAACTCATTTCATTAGTAGAGACTGCAAGACTTAAATGGGGTGTTACTGATAAAAATGTGCGGTGGGGGGTTACCAGGACAACTTTGAGAAGCACTGCACTAACACACACACACACTGTGTGCACAATGCATAGCAAGGGGTGTAATAATTAAAACTGGACAGGTGGAAAAGAGAAAACGCAAACCTGCGGCAAGATAGAGAGAAAAGCACAACCACATCAATCTTTCAGAAGGGAGCTATGACATCATATGTGATATCATCAAGCTCAATGAGCGCTGCTATGGCAGCACGTGAGGGCATTGCCGTTGCGATGTGGTTTGTGTAGCAATTTTGTGCACAGTGAGGCAGTTCGTCTCCAGTCCTCTAGGTGTCCTCCTCCAGCACACCCAAACCTCTTCTTCTGACAGCCTCGGCTCCGCCCACCGGCTGCCACTCTTCAGTCTTTCCCCCGTACTCATCTTCATCATCCTCTTCCTCTCCATCTGCTTCCTGGTCATCTTCAGATTGCTGCAGGAGACGCACCTGCCCCGCAAGCAGTTTTCCTACAGAAACATTCACGCGTCCACAATTACACAATATCGTCTTTGCTTTTTATACTAGGTTAAGTTTTAATCGATCTGTTACGTTAGAAGTTCCCGTAGTCAAGCAGGTGTAGGTTCATTTAAAACGTTCACACTTACTGTGGTGATAATCTGGTGAAAGTCGTCGTGATGGGAACACAAAATCTGCGACGAAAACCAGCACCTGAGAGAGGCAATAACATGAAATCAGGGAGACGTGACTGACAATTGATTCCTTGGAACGTTAACATGTTCTAAGCTAATGATTCAAAATTCCAATAAGCTTCAAAGCACACAGTATAAAATTTAACTTTTTTTGGGATGATTTTCACTACTAAATGTACGTTTACACGACATACTAAAAATGTAAAAGTTGTTCCTTTGCGGTTTTTTTTTTGCAATGTTGTCAAAACGATCCCAATTCACACGTATCCGCGAAAACAAAAACTTTCAATTTGAAACCCATTTTCAAGTTTGCGTTTTCAGACCACCAAAACGCCGTTGTTGTGTAATCAAAAGGCCAAAACACATAAAAAGTTTTAAATCGTGTAAATGGCCCCTTAGACATTTCTCTTATATCATCCATGATTTTGGATGAATGAGCTTTTGGCAGTGCATTCTGGGATTTTCCACTCCAAAAATTACTCTTGAAACACATCTGGGGTCTAGGGTTTTCCCGATCCGATCCACAGCATCGGTATCGTGCCGATACTGGCCCAGAACAGAGTATGTGAGCGGAGTGGAGCGGCAACAATTTTCTCTCCGCGCTCCAAGCATTTAATAATCACTCCGATCCAGCTCCGCTCCGGGTTCACCATTTACCGCTCCCGCTCCACTCCTCACTCACTGATATCAGAAACACCGCTCCGTCGTCGCTCCCCGAGGAAATTGCGAATAAAGTATTTAAGTATGCTTTGAAATCTCACAAAATTTCTCCTCATCATAATATATAGGCATATTAAATAAAATAAAATAAAAAAACAACATTAGGAGAATAGTTTCAATGTGGTTTATTGGATAGTGTGCAAACTTTTCCTGTGCCATGCTATGCTTATTACATGGTTATCAGAGTTAAAAGTTAAATATCATTGCTGCTTTTTGCAGAGCACATTTTGTTTGGAAAGAATCGTAGTAAAATAACTACGTTTTCATCAGTTATTTTATCTACGTGTCGCTACATTTCTTACAGATTTCTGCTCATTCGAAATCAAATAGGCTACCGACAGCACTGTAAGATTACATTTGTTTGAGTGCAATGCATTAGTGAGAAAGCGATTGCGTGTGTGAATAAGTGTTACCTGTTTAAAATGTGCTTTCACCCGATCCAGCCCGATCTCATGAAAGTGCATATCTATAGCACAAATTTTATTTCTTGTACCATTTACAAAAATATTTTTTGCTTGCATAGCCTATGATAAGCAGTTTTCGCGTGCATATGATACACACTTTATGGCGTGCACGCACTTCACATCCCTAATCCTAACCAAGGGGTTTAGTGTGTTTCATTTGCACGCAAAAACTATTTTTTTGGCGTATAAATGGCACGAGAAATAAAATTCGTGCTATAGATACGCACTTTCATGTCCATGTCCATCGGCGTCATCATAACCTTCACATTTTTTTCTGATTTGAGTGATCCATCTGTGTCATGCTATAGCGTAATGTGTTTAACGTGTGAATCCTTACTAAAAATGCAGTTCTATAATGAGCCGTTGGCATGAATTGTACTCGTGATGGAGCGGTAGTGGAGCGCTCTCGGAGCGAGTGAAAACCACGACGCTCCGACTTTTAAAAAATCCGCTCCGCGCTCCATTCAAAATCACACCGCTCCACTCCTCGCTCCGCTCCCACTCCACTCCGCTCACATATTCTGGCCCAGAACGCTAGATCGGAGATCGGAGGGGAGAAAAAATATGATCCGATACCTATCCAACAATGCTTGAATATAGCATTTCCCTTGCTGCGACATTAAGCCGCGCATATTGGGCGGTTTTGCCATCTATTTTGCGGGCAAAAAATGGGTTTGGGCGGGTGGATAAACATTGGGCTGGTTTCGGATCAGTTCGGCGGGTTTTTGTAGCCGAAACACCGGCACTTCAGATCCTTCTTCCGGCGACCCTCTGTTCAGCAGGCAGTAGTCTGTCTCTCTCACTCACTCACTCACTCACTCACACACACACACATCTCTGGCTGACGTGCCCCCTAAACTCACAACAGACACTCCATCCCACTACCTTTGGTGTACTATAAACACGGTTTTGCAATCTGTCTCCTCAGTTTATAAGCCGTAGGCTGTAAACTGTATGCTACACAAGATTTTGACGCATAGCAAGTGTGTGTGCAGAGTGTGGAGCGCGCACTGCATGGACGGAGCGCGGGCGCGAACACTTCCGGTTTCCTTTCAACAGTGGAAACAACTTAAAATACTCATTTCTGGTCATACAGAAAATAACTTATTTATATATAACTTACGTCAATATTTATTTTTTGCGCAGCTTTTGGTGTGCATACAGTTCAAATTAAAATGTTGGTGTTCAACTTTGCGTTTTAAATATACAACAACCGTTAATTTTTCGTTTTACGGGTAAAAAAGGAAAAACGAATGGACGCAAAAGCACACGGATCAATGGGTAATTTTAAAGCTTTTTAATTTTAAATGATTAACTTTAAACCTGTTGGTAGCTTTATGTAGCCTACTGAAGTAGCCTGCCTGCCTGTATTTTGTCCTGTTTGAATAAAGGGTGGCAGTCTTTCATAATCAACTGTTGTTGTGGACTATATACTGGAGAAGTATTTGTTCTCCATTTGAGTGAGATGTTTTTAGGTTGCTAATTGAGCAAAGTGCTTCCATATATTTTATTAGGCCTAGTATTAGTTCAAGAATAAAATAGAATAAAATAAAAATATCGGATTAATATCGGTATCGCAAATAGCCACAGCTGCGGCATCGGCATCAGTATCGGAAGTGAAAAAGTGGTATCGGGACATCCCTACTGGGGTCAATAAGATTTTTTGAAAAGATATTAATACTTTAATTCAGCAAGGATCCATTAAATTCATCAAAGGTGACAGTAAAGACATTTATAATGTATAATAAAAAAATCCATGATTTCAAAATCTGTTCGTTGAAGCTTTCTATTCATCAAAGAATCCTGAAAGGATGCATCAAGGTTTCCACAAAAATTTTAATCAGCATAACTGTTTTTAACATTGATAATAATAAGAAATGTTTCTTGAGCCCAAAATCAGCATATTAGAATGATTTTTGAAGGATCATGTGACACTGAAGACTGGAGTAATGATGTGATGTAATGGAGTAATAAATTCAGCTTTGCCATCAAAGAAATAAATTAGATTTTAAAATACACTGAAGTAGAACATTTTAAATTGTTATAATATTTACAATATCACTTTTTACTGCAGACTTGTTGAGAATAAAAGACTGAGCAGTGAGCATAAGAAAATACAAGGTAGTTTAGTGTATTTGTGTACACTCACCAATCCAAGAGTCAATCCTGAGATGAGTGTTGCCAGAGCAAATATCCCATACGAGCCCCAAACCGGGACGCCCAGCTGCTCCGTTAAGTAATTATGGCAATGCTGAAACACAATGTTAAAAGATCATTTAAATTACTGCATGAAAAAATCCATGAGCAGATTATAAATTTATCAGGTATTTATTACAAAATCATTATAACCATTAAAGCTGCAGTCCATAGTTTTTCCTCTTTGTCGCCATCTCTGTTCGAAATCTGCAATTGCAGTTATTCGCCTTTCTGGATCCACCATCAAATTAACAAGTTTAATTATATCAAGTGCTGTGAGAAAAGGCTATAAATCTCCACCTCCAACATCCTCACACGCAATATAGCCTACTAGGTGAGACACCTCCTTTTTTTTTTTTTTTGAGACACCTTCTTTATGTGTACAGATGTGACGTAATGACGCAAAGACATGCTCGAATTTCCCATGGAAATCCACCAGTACCACTGGAATTAAAAACATTATTACAAGCTTAACGTTTTGAATCGAGCTAAGGCAAGCAGATAGTTTTGAACACTGGCTGGTTATGTACTTGCTCAAATTTATTTTGGATAATTTTTACCCCAAAAAAGTTACGGACTGGAGCTTTAAATAAGTTTATTTTCCACCGGCTTCAAATTATGCTTACAAAAAGCTCATGCAATGAAATAATTTGAATCAAATCACATTTCAAATTCCATTTTTTGTTTATTTTTTAAGTAGCTGTGTCATATGCAGTATAATGTAGTCAGGCAATTGTTATTGCAAAAACAGAACAACCACTGGCACTGCTCCCTTTTACCTATTACTTCAGACTTATGTGCCATCCAGAAACTTGCGCTCTGCAAGCGAATGTCATCTTGTGGTACCATCTCAAAGAGGCACAAAATCTCTTTCTCGGACCTTTACCATGATTGTTCCCTGTTGGTGGAATGATCTGCCAAACTCAACCAGAGCTTCTGAGTCAGAAGCCACTTTCAAGAAACTGCTGAAGATGTATCTTTTTCGGCAGCACTTGATCCAGTAATACTAACACTTTCTCTTCTATTCTATTTTTATTTATAAAAAATAAATTAAAAAAAGGACTGTGTTAGATTAAACTGAGAGGGGTTATAGCACTTACATATTGTTGTCCTACTGTTAGTTTAACTGCTTCTATTGTTCTCATTTGTAAGTCGCTTTGGATAAAAGCGTCTGCTAAATGAATAAATGTAAATGTAAAAAAAACCTTCAGGACGATACAAGTCCCCTCTTCTTTAAATCAGGCAGTTTGTTTTACATTTACATTTAGTATTTTAGTGTATATTTTCCCTCACTGTCTGTTGCTGGTTCATTCAACATTAGCTTGACCTATCATTTATTTGTGCATGTAAGTTGTAACTCTTAAATTATTACAAAATTGCTAAGAAAATAATACAATTAAATACACAGGTCTGAGAGGAATGCAGTTTAATATTAAAAAACATACACACTCACCCTGATGAACATGGATAACTTAAAGAGGGCTGACATTCCGTTCATCCTACAAAAAATAAATATCAGTCAAAGACATTTTATCAAATCAACTGTAAAAATAGTCCAACAGCTGTACATTTATAGTGTGCTGCCTTATGAGTTTTAAGTTTTACATTAACCACAGGCTGTGGGTTCTCTGATCTCCGTTTTCTGGAGACTTTGCCAGAATCAACCAGAGCCCTTTGCATTATTACAGAATTTGAAACCACCCACACACACAACAAATACTCACAGGAAGGAAGAGGGGCCGAACCAGGAAGAGACCGGCTCTATGCTCTGCCATTTCTTCTCATCAATGAAGCTCAGGAAGTCCTCTTTAGATCGGGCTCCTTGATATCTCCGAAATACACCATCTTTACAGCTGCAACACACACACACACACACACACATATTTAACCGACTTTAAACTGAGTTTACACCCAACACACAGGGACGGTGCAGATGACTGAAAACAAAACAATTGCTGGTGTCTATCTACCTACCTCTATACAACTGTTCAAAATATCTATACAACTGTTCAATATTTTGGTGTCAGAAAGACTTTTAAAAATATATATATTTTATTCAGTAAGGACACATTAAATTGATAAAAAAAATGACAAAAATAATTTCTATTTCAAATAAATGTTGTTCTTTCTATTCAGCAAACAATCCTGAAAAAATGTATCACGGCTTCCACAAAAGATATACAGCTGCTCTTTTCAACATTGATAATAATAAGAAACTTGAGCTCCAAATCAGCATATTAGAATGATTTCTGAAGGATCATGTGACACTGAAGACTGGAGTAATGATGCTGAAAATTCACCTTTGCCATCACAGGAATAAAGAAAACTGTCATTTTAAATTGTAATAATTTTTCACGATTTAACTATGTTTTACTGTATTTTTGATTAAATAAATGCAACTATGGTAAATCTATCTATCACCCACCAATTAATTAACTTCTAAAGACAGGGTTAAATGTGTGTAAATGGAATGAAACTCACTGGTAGATAGTTGGGAGAGCTGTGATGATAAACCTCCCACTCAAACCTGCAGAACAGAGAGAGAGAGAGAGAGAGAGAGAGAGAGAGAGAGAAAATGGAGTGAGACTCATAAGGACAGGAGATCAGGTGAGCAGAGAAACCAGATGTGAGCAGTGAAGCCAGATGTGAGGAGATAACAGCATACCCGGCTGCTCGGTGACGTCCACTTTGGCAATGCTCACTCCCATATCTTCTCCCCATTCTGCAAACTCATTCCACACGGGCTGGAGCTGCTGGCAGGCCGGACACCACGGAGCAAAGCTGCAGTAGACAGACAAACCTTTAATCCAATAACACAATCCCAGCCAGAGGAGACACAAAGACACTGAGGCTAATTTGTTTTCCATGGGATCTATTTAACTACAATCCTCTTGTTCGATGGCTCTAGCAGGAGGAAGGGTGCTGTGCAGGGTAAAAAAGACTGTTTCAACTTGAGTATTTTTTGGAAGGCAAAGCATAAAAAGGATAGTGAAATTTCTGACATAATAATTTACTCACTATCATGTTTTTCCAAAGCTGTATGACTTTCTTCTGTGGAATACATAGGAGATGTTATGCAGAATGACAGCCTCAGTCACCATTCAGTTTCTTCGCATCCGTTTTACATACAATTAAAGTGAACGGTGACTGAGGTTATCATTCTGTCTAATATGTCCTTTTTCTTCTTCATGGAAGGAAGAAAATCATGAGGTTGGATCAACATGACGCTGATTAAATGATTAACTTACATCCCTTTGATTTTGGCAAACTCTTTAACTTCAAAACAACAGAACTTCCTCTAACCTGAGCCCAGTACAAAAACACGGCAGTAAAAAAATAATGAAATAATCTGAAGTTATTGTTGTGTGATTATTATCATGTAACACTGGTAACGGAAATGCAAAAATAAACACACACTTTTTTGCACAACTCAATCTAATAACTCACAACTCGATCATCCATTCTCCAGTCAGGATTTCCTCCCAGTTTTCATCTGTGATTTCTCTTAATTTACCCGGCTTGGCCGATGCGGGCTGCAGCATCACACATGTTGCGATAAGCGCAGAAAACACACACACGCCGGCTGTCATCTCCCTGACTCTGCTCGTGTATGTGCACGCCATGTTTCAGCGCCTACTGCTTCCCTTCCGCTTCCGCCTCCACTCCCACGTGCTGCTGATGGGCGGGGTCAAGTCATTTACGTCATGACGCACAGCGTTCGAAAAGGTTTACAACCACTGATCTATATAATGCACATACTATGTCTATATAGATCAGTGTTTACAACTATTTTTTTTTAAGGTCTATGGTTTACAACATAATTGAACCCACTTCCAGACACTTTAGTAATATCGTATATGCTGACATCGTATATATGGCCCTTTGTATTTATATTAAAGTTATTCCATGAAAATACTGTACTGTTTGATAATTCCATAAAAAAAATATTGTTCTGTTTTTCTTGTTTCATCTGCTATTAGGTATTTTTCTACCTTCAAAAATAAAATAAAATTTATTATAAAAATATTCTATTAATATATGTATTATATATATATATATATATATATATATATATATATATATATATATATAGAGAGAGAGAGAGAGAGAGAGAGAGAGATGATATTTAATTTATTATTTACACTATTATTTTTTAATGTATTTAATACAAAATACACTTAAAAATTAAATTAATTATAAACTTTTTCCACTAAAAAAAATGTATATATATATATATAAATATATTTTTATGTATATTAGTGGAAAATGTTTATAATTCATTTTATTTTTAAGTAGGCCTATTTATTTTGTATTAGGTAGTGTATTTTCTATTATATTTGCATGCAACTAAATAATTAATTTAATTTACATATAATTTATATATGTAATTTGAAGTTGAAGATCAAAAGTTGTCAACTTTTACTGTTATGTAACATTTATAATCTGCAACACATAATATATCCGACTGTTAAATAAAATAGACGAAAGAACGGTTTTCTTTTTATTTTTATTGGGACAAAAAATTTAAAACACAAGGTGGCGCTATGAGCTCTGTCTTATTTGTGAATGCCCATGATTTTACTGCACTGTTTTTGTGAATCCTAGGGGAATATAAAATCTCGACGATTGTATACTTACAGTGTGTGTGCGCGTGTGTGTAGAGTCGCAGATCAATCGAGAAAAGAGAGTTTTTTGTAAAAGTGAAAAAAAAAAATCAGGCACACACACACATACACACACACACACACACACACACACAGACACACACACACTCTCTCTCTCTCTCTCTGTCGCTCTCTCTCTCTGTCGCGCTCTCTCTCTCTGTCGCTCTCTCTCTCTCTCTCTGTCGCTCTCTCTCTCTGTCGCGCTCTCTCTCTCTCTCTCTCTTCTGACAAATGAGTGCTAATGACAGCAGTGATGTGATCATTTCTTTTCCACAGTGAATATGTTAAAAAAGGAACATAGTACAATGAGATTCCTGGGATTAATGTAACTGTTTTATCAAGAAAGGGGTATATATATATATATATATATATATATATATATATATATATATATATATATATATATATATATATATATATATATATATATATATATATATATATATATATATATATATATATATATATATATATAATTGAGCAAAGTCAAATATAAAACGCTTTCAAATAGGTGATTTTTTTTCTAAAGCTGCTTATTTTTTGTGTATTTCTACATCAATGTCTGGCTTTGTGAATGTTGATCTGTAATTGATCTAACATTCTGTTGTGAACATGACAAAGGTGAAAATTATATGTGAAACATTTTTGGAATAAAATGGCTAGATATTTAGGATACATTGTTAGCATTTTTTTAATGCATCCTAATACACACATTAAGTAATATTTTCACACGTGCATAATTTGAATCTAATTGCAAATGACATGCAATAAAAATATTCCGTTCACACATCATGTCAAGTGTCCTAACACATCATGTCTCACATTTTATCTCAAGCTTGCCTTTCACTCATCATTTTGTTTCCTTGGTAACCAACTTACAGATAAAAACTTTATTAGATAGAAACATTGTTCATTGCAGTGGAAATAAACTGATAAACTGGGACAAAAAACAATACAGTTTAAAAAAATCAGTTTAAAAAGTAACAAGCAAACAAATAAATTAATAAAATAAATAGAAAGATGAGAAATCAGGAGGCTTAAATTTGCAGAGTACATTATTATGTGATTAAAAGAATCATCACAGTCCATTTCTCAATCATTTCATCCGGTTAACACCATCTACGGAGTGTTACGCAGTGACCATTCTCACTGACGTCTGCACACACACACACACACACACACACACACACACACGACAGGATGCACGTGGGAGGAGAGAAAACGCCGGAGACAACATGAATAGGAGTAGGTGGATAGAGAAATCTACTTTCCCCCTCTATTTCTCATCCTCAATCTCAAACAGGCTTTTACCTGTTATGCAAGGCGCTGCCTACTCTCAGCATCATAGAAAGAGCCTGCTCATTTTCAGATGTACCAAAAATAAATTGCATTCTGTGAACTACTGCCACACATATATGCTAATGGACAAGCATACTCATAAAAACCCGATTATAGATGCGGGTTGTCTTCATTAGATTGCATTACAGCTTTTATGTAACTGTGGATGATGAACAGCTTGTGCACTCAAAGAGAAGAAAAAAAAAGAACTTAACACTAAATCCACACACAGCACGGTCTGATTGATTCCTATTTGACGCAGAACTCTAAATCTCTACAGCTGGGATGTAGATATTCTATGTTGAGTTATAGGGACACAGTCCAAGCCAGTTTCTGGAGCTGAAACTCCTTCTGCCTGGAGTTTTATGTCTCCAAAATCTTTCAGAAGATTGAGCATCACCTCCTTCACCAAGAGCAGCTCCAGATGGACAGACTGAAGCTGAGAGCCAGAGAGAGTTGCAGAGCTGTTCTAGGTTTACTGTGCAGCTGGGAGTACAATCGCTGTCCTTGCTGGTCTTTAGAGATCAGTAGCTTGAGCAACACAAGCTTTGAGAATGGACTCTTTTCACATTTCTGTGGTTCTCAGAAGCAGAAGTCGTCAATTGGGTAAACTTAGTGGTGAATGGGAGACGACAGCAAATGTAATTTTTGTATTCCCATTTGCTCCAATAGCAAAAAAAATCCATGATATAATTTCCAAGACATTCAAAAAAAGAAGAAAAAATAGAGAGAGATTGATTACAGTAGTCAGAAAAGAGAATGATGTGAAATTTGCCATCACTCCCGTGTTAATTTGTGTTAATTCATGTTTTTCTGTAATTTAATTCCAAGGTAATATAACACAGTATGATTAGAAACATAGAGTATATATGTGAATAATGAAATACAAAGAACAGAGTTGTGTAACAGAGTAATGTGTATTAAAATAATTAAATTATGAAAAATCTTTTCCAATTTGCAATGTTGATAACTGTGGAAACGTGTCATCACAGTCGGTTAAATGCATTTTATCAACAAATAATGATGTAAGTGAAGAAAAATCTGTAATAAAAGTTCTATTAAATAGATTAGATAAATAATTTAATATATAAAGTTGATTTGATTAAGAGTTTTGTAACACAGAAATCACTCTCATCAGCATCTTGAGGTTGTTAGGTTTCTGATAGTTCAGTTCTTCTGAATCTTGGCAGAAAAAAATAGCACTGACTAAATCCAGTAGCACCTCAATGCAGTACATGAGATCCACGGGGAGGAGTCGGATCAAGATCCATGGGGTGGAGATGGGTAGGATTAGGGGTAGGTTTAGGGATTAGGGGTGGGTTTAGGGATCAGGGGGCGGAGATGGGTAGGTTTAGGTATATGTAAGGTGGGAGGAGTTGGATCTGGATCCGACTCCTCCCCGTGGAAATGCCAAAATGATATTTCTGCTCAAAAATGTTACCTCTTAGGTCTTTATCTGGCAACATAGAGTTTGAAAAATATTGTTTTGTGGCTTTTAGTCCATGTGTTTGGGGTTTGAGGTCATCTACAGTATGTACTGTACTGCTAAACTCAGAATTTAAGATAGAAGATACATTCAGTTACTTTTTTCTCTTCCTGGAAACTGGGGCAAAAATATTGATGATGCATTCTGTACTACAAAGATTTTTGTCCAATCAAATGATCTCTAGCATGAGAATGTCCCTCCCCAAATTATCTTCAAGTCAACTAAGTAGCAGCAAATTGTGGCAAGGAAAATCAACAGTTAGTTGACCAATGTGCTGTATAATTCTTAAAACAATGCAAAAAGCAAACATACTAATATTATACGTACAGACGTCCGTCTAACTACTCAACATAAAACGAAAAAATCCAACATATCAATAGGGTTTGACATAAAAGGAAAAAATAAATGACAACAGTGTGGAGGCAGTTCCCTTTCAGGCACTCACGTTTGACGTAGTCGACGTGTCGACTGATTGGGATCACGCTAAGGGAGCCTGTCATCTTCAACTGTTAAAAGTTTTTATTTTTTTTACTGTTAAAAATCCTCCCGGGTGCTGTGTGGAATGGGTTATTGGAGGATAGTGATGGATGTCTTGCCCGGTAACCATTCCCTGTGGCCTCCTCCCTCCTCCATCAAACCGTAGCCGGTGGAATTTCCTGTTGAACCTGCTGGTCCCTCTGTAATGGATCAGCCGTTTCAATTGGGGTTCCCCCAGAGGATAGGATGTTGATAGCAGCATCGGAGGGTGAGCTGGCCTCTGGAGATGACGACTCGGCTGCGTTATCTCCTTCAAGGAGTGTAACATTGCCCGAGCCAGATCCAGAATTGTCAGCTATGCTGAAATGGGCCACCAAGGCTGCCGGGCTTGAGTGGAGTCCTCCACTCCGAAGGCGTTCCCCTGCTGCCGCTCCCACTGGGCCTCCGCAGCAGCCTCCAGCCAGGCCTCAGCATGGACCCAGCCACAGTAGGGATGCCCAGCCCGCTCCAGGCGCTGCCAAGACAGATGGCAAGCGACAGCGAAAGCATTCCTGAGCGGGCCACTCAGGGATGGAGGAGGATGCTCTTGGAGTTGATCACCGATCCACTCCCTCCCCCCGGGTGAGGGCCGGGTGGAGTCTTCGTTTGTGTGTGTCTGTTCCACTAATGGCTCCCAAAACAGCGGTACCCACACTTCAAAGGAAGAGCAAATTCCTCTGTTCCTGGGCCCCAAGAGGGCAAGTCTGGCGGTGTTCGACCCTGTAAAGCCTTGCACCCCTCAGCCTCCTCTTGTTCGCCAACACTGGGTGTGGTTCGAAGACCCGGTCATCCGCCTTCTCACGCATCCCTGGCCGCCTCGTGCAGACAGGTAAGTGTTCTGCACCATACTCAGACCCTGCTTCGGGCCGCCTTCAGGCCTTCCGAGCCGAGTCCCTGTGCTCCACCTCGCTGCCCCAACCCCGTCTGTGGTCCCCTGGCCCCTGCACATGTTACCTCCTTTCGGGCAGGATGTGGCTTCCGCAGCGTATTCCTTTCCAACAAAAGAGAGCGCTTTCCCAGTTGTCTTGTGGAACAGCAGTGACTTCCCTGACCTAAGCCCTGTCCCTTCTCCGCCTCAAATAATGCGGGGGGATCAGAAGGCTTTTGTCTAGGCACTGGAAGGTGGCAGCACTAGTGGCGTTTTAATTGGGATCCCAATCAGTCGACACGTCGACTAAGTCGAACATGAGCGACTGAAAGGGAACGTCTCGGTTACTTATATAAACCTCGTTCCCTGAAGGAGGGAATGGATACATAGTCCCGTCGCCGTCGCCACTATTGCTGGACCACCGCTGACTCCGAGATACGCTCGACTCCTCAGCAAAAAACAACTAGTGCGTGTATCCACTTCCGTATTTATACCCGCGCCGCGGGGGTGGAGTGTGTGATGAATTTCACACACGCCAATGTGCATTGGCTCGTTTTAACAGTACTCGAAGATGACAGGCTCCCTAAGCCTGATCCCAATCAGTCGACACGTCAATTACATCTCCGTTCCCTCCTTCAGGGAACGAGGGTTACATACGTAACCGAGACGTTCTAATGTGCAAAGGCACACAAAATCTAATTCAAATATTGACAAAAAATAATAATATATAGATGATACTGAAATAACACTGTTTCATGCACTTAGAAGATAATATTCTGAAGCAATAATACATGTGTTGCACTGTGTCCCATACATGGATTGCTTTTGCACACATTATTTCTGCATTCGTTTTCTAATAAATGTTGATGATTTTGGATTCACAAAGGTCGAGATCTGAGCCTCACCTTGAAGATGATTATGCAAATACAGCTGACTCTCTCTGAGAATCTCAATAACTAACTGGCCCCAGTTCTGCTCTGTGACCCAATTACTGTCATAAGAATAAAAATGATTAAGCAATTAATTTCCCCCTACAGAAAGGGCCTACTCACCAGAGTGGCACATGGACAAAAATCACATGGCTCTTAATCACAGGCCTTCTATCACTAACACACACACACACACACGCACACACACACACACACACACACACACACACACACAACTCTACAACAACCTCAATACGCCCACACTCACTCTCTTGCACTCATCTTCTTGCACTCACGTTTACAATGTTCACACGTGTCTAAAACACATGACACAAACACTACAACACAGAGGTAAAAAATGTGGTCAAATCAATAGCAGCTGCACTATAATAGTTTGCCACACACCTGACCATAGCATCATTCGCATTATTCTAAAACACACCATTATATGTCCCTGATCAAAGCAAAGTGAAAGCATAAACAAACTAAACATTATTAGAATCAACAATTGCACGTTAGTTCGCTGTCTTACGTTATAGACAAAAAGTGTTTGACAGATTTTCTCTGTTCTCAATGTGGTCTCTCTTTGGTTACCATGGAAATTTAGATGAAGGCAATTATCATCACCCACCAGGCCAGCAATTAGGGTAGAACATTTCAGATTTAGCTCCTACACTTCAGCTGTCAAACACTACAACCGAAGACTGACATGTGATGTAGCCTACATAAACGCGCGAGTGATGGATAGGAAAAATCAGGCGCGCTGAGGTGCCCTACCACAAACATTGGCTGTGTGTGTCTCAAATTCATCAAGCACTCCTGCTTTGCATCATCAGTTTGATTGGATTCCTGGAGCTCATCACATAAACTGACAGCGATTTTAAGCAGTAGCTGTTGGCGCTCGTGCACCAGTCAGCCTACGCCCACTGAATTTATACCGCCCCCTCCTCTATCCTCCGGTGCAAAGGACGGAGAGCGCGAAGGAGACGCGTCCGTGCGAAGTTGCCATAGGTGGGAATAGTCGTTTAGAGGAAGTCTCCGAATCCGTCTCAAACGACAAAAATGGATGAAATGGAAGAGGAGTTAAAATGCCCGGTGTGCGGCTCATTTTTCCGCGAGCCGATCATCCTGCCCTGCTCGCATAATATCTGCCTGGCCTGCGCGAGAAACATCCTTGTGCAGACGCCCGACGCCGAATCCCCGCAGAGCAGCCGCGCGTCCGGCTCCGGCGTCTCCGATTATGATTACTTAGACCTAGATAAGATGAGCCTGTACAGCGAGGCGGACAGCGGATACGGCTCTTACGGCGGGTTCGTGAGCGCACCGACCACCCCGTGCCAGAAGTCCCCTAACGGGGTGCGAGTTTTCCCCCCAACCGTGCCTCATCCGCCCCAGGCGCAACACCACCTGCTGCCTCACACCGGCGTCCTCCCGCCGGTCCCGCGGAACTCCTGCCTCACCTGCCCGCAGTGCCACCGCAGCTTGACTCTGGACGACCGGGGGCTCCGGGGCTTCCCCAAGAACCGCGTGCTCGAGGGAGTGGTGGACCGGTTCCAGCAGAGCAAAGCGGCTGCGCTCAAGTGTCAGCTTTGCGAGAAGAGTCCCCGCGAGGCGACGGTCATGTGCGAGCAGTGCGACGTGTTCTACTGCGACCCGTGCCGCCTCCGGTGCCACCCGCCCCGGGGTCCGTTGGCCAAACACCGGCTCGTGCCGCCGGCGCAAGGCAGAATCAGCCGCCGCACGAGCCCCCGGAAGATCTCCACCTGCACCGAGCACGAGCTGGAGAACCTGAGTATGTACTGCGTCCAGTGTAAGACCCCCGTGTGCTACCAGTGTCTGGAGGACGGCAAACACTCCACGCATGAGGTCAAAGCGCTGGGGGCCATGTGGAAGCTCCACAAGGTGGGGAAACTGTTCGAGGTTGTTGTTGTTGATGTTTCTTTATTACATTTTCCCCCTAATGATTAAAAAAGCATCTCTGACCAAATGGTTTAGGCTGGTATCATCACAGATAAACATCCTGGTCTAGATGTCTCACAGCCTGGTCTTCAGTATGTTTAGCTAGTGAGCCTGACCAGCTGAAAATGCCCTAAACCATTTTAAAACAAGCTAAAATCAGCTTAAATGTTGTTTTTTCAGCTTGCTGAACGCTCTGGTTTTAGTATAAGGGTATGTGATAGTGCAGTAAGACTTGTCACTGTGATGGGTGAGACACCACCGGTCTAATTAAAACACAGCGCACGACACAGCCAGCCATGATTCAGGCCAAATGAAAAACACTTGTGCTCCAGCTTTCCGGTTTAGATTTAACAGGAAAAGGTATAAAGGACAAACCTTTTGGAAATATGTTTTGGATTTTGAGTCATCTATGATAACTGCAGTGCACGGTCAGGGCTGCTTTATAGGGATGAAGGTTTAATTCTCCTGTGGTGTTGTGATGCACGTTTTAATTAAAATATGTTTGTTGATTGAACTCAAATATACAGGTTGCTCCTGTTAACTGTGTGTGTGTGTGGATTCCTCAGGGAATGTGCAAAACCGCTGTGACATAGGCCTGTTGTTTTAGCAACATGAGGCAGAGAGCTGATTTACTGTCTATGATCTGTCTGTGAAGGAGAAAGGAGTGTATCCAAAGGAGAGCCAAAGAATGAGGGAAGAGTCCCCTCTCTTTCTCTCAGTCCTAACATGCTGCACCATGCGAGTCAATAAGTTTAAATAAAATTGTGAGTGACTCGCAGCTAGACCATTTTATTTAATCAGAAACCATAAACATGAGCAATCAACAGGTAGGGAGATGATGGATCAATAAGCACATGGTTTGACATGGCACACAAAAGTCATGTCTGTACATTAACCTTTTAATTTAGAAATATTTTTGTTGTTGTGAGACAATATTGGTGATGCATCAATATTACAATTCTGGGTGATATGATAAGCCAATAATTATTGTCATGTTATGGCAGATAACCAATACATGGGTGATATGTTGAATATATTAATTTTAAATGTATTAAGTGAATTTAGGCACCACAACATTATAATATACAATATAAAAATTAATATTCATTTTGAGATTTGCTAAAGATTACATTTAAATGGGTCATGACATGGATTTTTTATTTTGTTCCTTGAGGTTCACTAAAAGTTTTTATTTGTACAAAAATATATATATGTGGAAGAACTATTATTTTCTACCTTCATTCTGACCCTCTGTCTGAAATGATCAGTTTTTAAGGGGCGGCTCCTTTAAGGCTTGTCAGTAAATGGCTACTTTTATGATTGGCTAATGTCATTGCATAGGAAACAGTATCAACATCCACACCCTATGAGTAAGTGTTTTAAAAACATCCATATAAAACCGTAATTTACTGACAAAGTATTATGAAATCATTGACTCACGATTTGTGATGCAATACAATTGGCTGCTTCATCTGTTAACCCTTAAATGCAGAAATGTTTCGCCAATCATTATTACATATTTGGGTCTTTAGAGACCCGGATCTATATCTAACACAGATGGATGTCGTGATAATATAAAACAGTCCTGATTTTAGAGTAACAGTTATAGAAGAATAAAATAAAGCATATTTTGTTACTTTTTGGAGCTTGAAGGGTTCAGTTTTAGTTCATCACTGTCCTCATCAGAGCTCATTTCCCAGTACATTCAGCATCTGGTTCATATTCGAGATCTCAAACATATTCTCATAGGGACATAGGGTAAAAGGGAAAAAAATAGGGAAAAAGGGTATTCTTTTATAATTTTATTATTTTTTTCTTGTTGTATTGTTTATAATGAATTGATTAAGGAATACTGAGAAGGTTGATATATAACTTAAAAAAATGAATGAGGAAGAGGGTAGTGAATGACGTCCTGGGTAACTAAAGACCTGAGGTATGCGTTTAATGGTTAACGAAAGTTTCTTTGCGAACTCTTAATTTTTCCTCGTTTACAAAGCAATCTGTGGTCAAATTCTCTGAACAAACATATAATCCTCCAATGTGATACTGGACACCATTAAAATAATTAAACCATCCAGTTGTTCCTGATCCTGGTATTCTTCTGAAGTCTCTACAGAAATAAGCAAATGAACTGTTTAGACAGAATGCATCAAAGCGAACTTTCCTTTAGGCTTCTATTCACTCTTCCAATTGTTCTGTTGTCGATAGACTCTGAACGGACATCTGTATACTGTATCCAGTGTATACAGCGTCATACATATAATGGGTTATATTTCCTTTTGATGCTCTCATTCAGTGCAGGCAAGTATCAGCCGTTAAGTGATGGTGCAGTGATGTAAAACTATTTGTTTTGATGTCTTGCTCTGGAGGCAAAGAAGCATTAAATTGGTCAAAAGTGACATAATATTACAAAAGATTTCAATTTAAAAAATGCTTTAAAAACTTTCTATTCCCCAACAAATCCTGAAATTATCAATGTTTAATGCTTAATATTTTTGTTTTTTACAGTTTTCACAAAAATATGAAGTAGCACAACCTTTTTAAATATTGATAATAATAAGAAATATTTCTTGAGCAGCTAATCAGCATATTAGAATGATTATTAAAGGATCATGTGACACTGAAGACTGGAGTAATGATGCTGAAAATTCAGCTTTGTCTTCACAGGAATATATTACAACATTACTTTTTTACTGTATTTTTGATTAAGTAAATGCAGCCTTGGTGAGTATAAGAGACTTCTTTCAAAAACATTAACAAATCTTTTGAACAGTTATGTATATCTAATATTGACTGAAAAATCACTATACATTTTTACTCTATCAATTAGAAATGAAATAAAATAATAGTACATTAAAAAATAGTACATTTAAGGCTTGTAGTTGCATTTTATTTAGCAAATTTGACTGTTTTATGGTACTAATATTCAACCCTCTTTCATTTTTGAATTTTTATGGGCAGACAGATGTGAGAGCAGAAAAAGTTACTTAATTCAAGCACTGCATTATTCTATGTGTTAAGCTACATAATTTTAGGTTTTTAGTCACTTTAATCTCTGTTCATAGCTCCATGTCTGATGTTGTGATTGCATAATATCAGTTTGAACTGGGACAGCAGCATTATGGCAAACCCAAATACAGCTCCCCCTTTTAGCACCTGCGGACACAAACACACACACACACACACACACACACACACACACACACACACACACACACACACACACACACACACACACACACACACACACACACACACACACAAGATCTTGGATCAGTGTCCTCTACTACGGTCCCATCTGTAGCTTTTTCCACTGAACACTGGTGAGCTGGCCTCATATCAGAGGAAAATGGCCTCTTTCCGCACTGCAGACACTTGCTCGTCATTCACTAAACAGATTGTAGTTTTGCTTTAGCCTCAGGGCCCCATATGCTAATTTTTCTGTCATTTTCTCCATCTAT
Organism: Gila orcuttii; assembly: GCA_026230005.1. NCBI lineage: Eukaryota > Metazoa > Chordata > Actinopteri > Cypriniformes > Leuciscidae > Gila > Gila orcuttii. The sequence goes on along the minus strand of JAPDVR010000019.1, from coordinate 24,597,690 downwards.
CTCTGTGTCACATACACAGACACTTACACAGCAAGCAGGAAATGGGGCCTGTGTGTTGATGCTATATAAAGATTTGTACTTGAAGGGAACATATTCCTGCTTTTTGCAACAGTGCAAAATATTTGTCGTGAGCACGTGAAAGTCTGTATATTTGTATTTTGCAAAGGTCCCTTTAAGTGCCCCACTTAATTGTGATAAAAAAAAGTTAATTTTCCAGTGAAAAAGGCTGGCGTTAGATTCAGGAACTGGTTTATCTTTAGTACAAAACATACATAAACATATTTACAATAGAATGATGATTTCCATCTTTTACAGTGCAAAGATGGATGATTTCCCCAATTTCTTACTTGTAACACTCTGTAAGTCTCTCTCATTTTTTCTGTATTTCCACTTGGTTGCACTACTAGATCTAGTAGTGCAACCAAGTGGAAATACAGAAAAAATTAGAGAGACTTAAAGAGGTTTCTCTTGTTGTCCCTTTCACTCTGACGCTGTCTTCCATTGCATGGACAAACTAGTACTGTGTGTATTCGTGTGTAATGCAGATATGTTGGGCTTTCTAGTATGTAGTATTCTAGTGTGTAACACTGCGATATGACTGACTTCAAGTTTTAAAAAAAATCACAAAAATTTACAACCGTTACTAACTGTAAGGCAAGACACCACAGGTAAATGTGATAAAAAATTTTTACCAAATAGATATGACCACATTCCCCAGTTGATTAATCGCAGATTGAGACAATTGTTTTTTTATGACAAGTTTTCTGAAATACGCAAATGAGGCATGCTCTAATTAAATATGCAATAATTTGCACACATTTCCAGAACGGAAATCTGAACATTGGATAAAGCCAGTTTCAATATTCTTGTTTCGTTTGCTGACATACTAAGGTTTTTACAGGGGGCATTTTGGATATCTCTTACTCTGTAAATCAGAAAACACTTTCAACAAATGCTTTTTCACCATATTTCTAGGAATAAAATGTTAAATAAAGTAGGTGAATGATATGAACAAAACCCTCTGTAAAAACCTTTAGAATAAAACTGGAATGTTTGGTCTAAGTGATAAAGCTGAGGAAACACTAATTTTGAGAAACATAAAATAATATCTTAAATGTGTATTGTGGATGCTTTCTTTCCACTTGTCTAAACGAAGACATGTTATGGAAGCAAAATAGCTCAAAATCTTAAAATTGACCAGTGCAAGAAAAAACCCCAATTTGTTTGGGTGATAGTTTTTTCAGGTTTTGCCTGTAATGTCTTGCCTATTTTACTAATAATGTCTGTAATGTCTATTTAACTAAGGGGTTTGTAGCAACTGGGCTCTTATTACAGAACCATCCCAACTAGAATCTTGTCTTATTTGTTTAGTAACCATGGTGATTTCAGCTCTCATTTAGGACAAAGATTTAAGATCGGATGTTTCTGTAACATTGCCCCTGCTGGGTTCTCGTTGTACTTCAGTATGTAAGGTGCTAGTCTGTTAGTATGTAGTGTGTAAAGCTGTAACGTGTTTGGCTTTAGTGTGTAAGGCTGTCATATGTAGGGCTGTAGTATGTAATGTTATGGAGTGTAATGCTGTATCATATAGCACTGTAATGTAGTATGTAGGCCATAGAGAGAAATTTGGAGCACTGTGTTTCATTCCTTGTTCTCTCACTTTTGTTCCTCGTTTGAGAACAGACCACAAATGAAAGTGGAGGTCTCTCGGTGGATGGTTGTCATAGCAATGTGAGAACATTTATAATGGGATATTTTTCCCACTCTAAAGCAACATCCTTTGGCTGTGCCTGACGCACACACACACACATACGCACATGCACTCCTCTTCCTATTCTCTCACCCGCTCTTTAAATGACAGATTTAATGACTAACCTCTCACAAATTATGTCACTTCCTCTCTCAAACACATTTAATGTAGATCCCTGATTCCCTGTTGCAGCAGTTTGAACTGTTCTGAACTGTGTTAAATAAAGTGTTAAAAGTACTGAAAAAATGTATTATAGTAAACATAGCAAAACTGGATTAAATATAATTTTAATAAATCATTGAATTTCTTTATGGTTTGAAATCTAATAAAGCACTATTTCTAAATAAGATAAAAAGTCCACACTGAAATAATATAGACATATACAGGTCCTTCTCAAAAAATTAGCATATTGTGATAAAGTTCATTATTTTCCATAATGTAATGATAAAAATTAAACTTTCAAATATTTTAGATTCATTGCTACCAACTGAAATATTTCAGGTCTTTTATTGTTTTAATACTGATGATTTTGACATACAGCTCATGAAAACCCAAAATTCCTATCTCAAAAAATTAGCATATCATGAAAAGGTTCTCTAAACGAGCTATTAACCTAATCATCTGAATCAACTAATTAACTCTAAACACCTGCAAAAGATTCCTGAGGCTTTTAAAAACTCCCAGCCTGTTTCATTACTCAAAACCGCAATCATGGGTAAGACTGCCGACCTGACTGCTGTCCAGAAGGCCATCATTGACACCCTCAAGCAAGAGGGTAAGACAGAGAAAGAAATTTCTGAACAAATAGGCTGTTCCCAGAGTGCTGTATCAAGGCATCTCAGTGGGAAGTCTGTGGGAAGGAAAAAGTGTGGCAAAAAACGCTGCACAACGAGAAGAGGTGACCGGACCCTGAGGAAGATTGTGGAGAAGGACCGATTCCAGACGTTGGGGGACCTGCGGAAGCAGTGGACTGAGTCTGGAGTAGAAACATCCAGAGCCACCGTGCACAGGCGTGTGCAGGAAATGGGCTACAGGTGCCGCATTCCCCAGGTCAAGCCACTTTTGAACCAGAAACGGCGGCAGAAGCGCCTGACCTGGGCTACAGAGAAGCAGCACTGGAGTATCCACAGTCAGTGATGGTCTGGGGTGCCATGTCAGCTGCTGGTGTTGGTCCACTGTGTTTTATCAAGGGCAGGGTCAATCCAGCTAGCTATCAGGAGATTTTGGAGCACTTCATGCTTCCATCTGCTGTAAAGCTTTATGGAGATGAAGATTTCATTTTTCAGCACGACCTGGCACCTGCTCACAGTGCCAAAACCACTGGTAAATGGTTTACTGACCATGGTATTACTGTGCTCAATTGGCCTGCCAACTCTCCTGACCTGAACCCCATAGAGAATCTGTGGGATATTGTGAAGAGAAAGTTGAGAGACGCAAGACCCAACACTCTGGATGAGCTTAAGGCCGCTATCGAAGCATCCTGGGCCTCCATAACACCTCAGCAGTGCCACAGGCTGATTGCCTCCATGCCACGCCGCAATTTCTTTCTGTGTCTTACCCTCTTGCTTGAGGGTGTCAATGATGGCCTTCTGGACAGCAGTCAGGTCGGCAGTCTTACCCATGATTGCGGTTTTGAGTACAAACAGGCTGGGAGTTTTTAAAAGCCTCAGGAATCTTTTGCAGGTGTTTAGAGTTAATTAGTTGATTCAGATGATTAGGTTAATAGCTCGTTTAGAACCTTTTCATGATATGCTAATTTTTTGAGATAGGAATTTTGGGTTTTCATGAGCTGTATGCCAAAATCATCAGTATTAAAACAATAAATGACTTGAAATATTTCAGTTGGTGTGCAATGAATCTAAAATATATGAAAGTTTAATTTTTATCATTACATTATGGAAAATAATGAACTTTATCACAATATGCTAATTTTTTGAGAAGGACCTGTATGTACTGTGCATAAGTTTAGGGTCAGTAAGATTTTTTTTTTCCCCCCGAATGAAATTAATACTTTTATTAAATAATGATGCAATAAACTGATCCAAAGTAACAGTAAGAACATTTATAATGTTACAAAAGATTTCTATGTCAAATAAATGCTTTTTTATTCATCGAAGAATCCTGTAAATGTTTTATCATATTTTCTATAAAAATATCAAGCAGCACAACTGTTTTCAACAATGATTAATGCTTAAGAAATGAATGCTTTAATTCAAAAGTGACAGTAAAGACAATATTGTTACAAAAGATTTCAATTTTTAAAAAATGCTGTTCTTTTGAACTTTCTATTCATCAACAAATCCTGAAATTACCAATGAGCTTCTAATTATTTTTTGAGCATCAAATCAACATATCAAAATGATTTCTGAAGGATCTTGTGATACTGAAGACTGGAGTAATGATGCTGAAAATTCAGCTTTGCCATCACAGGAATGAATTACATTTTAAAACAGATTAAAATTGAAAAGGGTTATTTTAAATTGTAATGATATTTCACAATAATCAAACAAATGTGAAATGCGGACCGTCTTTCAAAAACATTCAAATATTAATGAACCAAAACTTTTGAATGGAAGTGTATTTTATAGTAAAACAAAAATAATAAAATTCACTTGTTTTGAATGATTATTTTCTCACAATACTAAACTGAAATTATTTTCTAATAATAAGTTGTTTGACTTTTATCCTTTGTGCAGGACAAGCTTTAGTAAAGTTAAAGGGGCAAGCATAAATAAATTTGATGGAAAAATGATTCATTGCTATTTTTGTATGTATCTAGACTAAAATGACACAGTTCATGCATTTTTTTCAAAATATGACCTTTATTTTCTAAGTTACACTCTGTATCTCCCGAGATACATTGCCCATTTAGGGTAACATTTTGCAATGTATTCTTTTTTATTTTTAGTTCATATGACAACTTGTAAAACATTTAATGAACAATTAATTAGCTACATTTTTTCATGTTTTCCATACAACATTAGAAAAATTGGAAAAAACTGAACTTTTTCTCCCAAGATGGATTGCCTATGTAGGATATACATTTAACATTTCAGAACTTTTTAAACAGTTCATGTGCTGATTTTTAAAACACCTTTTTCCTGTTTTGTTTTTTTAATCCTACCATCTTCCCTGTGGTGCCCCACACCAGATATATTCTATGGGCAATGGAAGCTGAGAAAACAGTTGCGAGCATTTTGTCCAGTGACCAGGCAAAGCCTCACTTTGCACTTCTGACACATGATGGATGTCTGCCCATCCTGGCACATCCAAAACCTTCATCCTATTCAATATCTGTAGAGAACAGGCCTCAAAACATAAGAATATCTGTGAGTGATCAGCCCTGTTAAATACCCTTATATGGGCAATGTATCCCCCAGGATACAGGCATTCAATGCCTGATAATCAAAATTGTGAGAAGATTATTTTGAAAATATCAACAAGAACATGTAAAACTATCCTTAAAAAACTATTTTCTAAAACAAAATCACTCTAAAATATCATAATCGTGAAAAATATAAAAACACTTAGCTCATGGCCAGTGTCTTTGTCCACGTATGCTGCAATTTTGGATTTTGATACAAATGTTTGGAATGTTAGCATAAAGTCACATGACCTGATTACATGACCCATCACTGTTTCTCATCAACTGCAACCACATAATGCCCCTCCCCCCATAGCCCCTCCCCCTACAGCCTGTTAAATGACTGTATCCCCCAAGATACAGAAACTCTTTAAGGGTTGTAAAGTTCACTTGCTCTTTATCTATATCGTTTCATCTCTCTTACCGTCTGTCTTTATATCTCCAGGGACAGCTCTCTCAAGCACTGAATGTTCTGTCTGATCGGGCCACAGAGGCCAAAGAGTTCCTGGTGCAGCTCAGAAATATGGTACAACACATACAGGTACAACAAACACACGCACTAACACTTATACTCTCATACAGTGCACTTGTGATGTGATCTGATTCTGTCCTCTCCTTGTGCTCTAGGAGAATGGCGTTGAATTCGAGGCATGTTTGGTCGCCCAATGTGATGCTCTGATTGAAGCTCTCAACCGCAGGAAAGCTCAGCTTCTCAGCAGAGTAACCAAAGAACATGAACACAAACTCTCAGTAAGCACAACCACACACAAAACATTCCTTGAGTTTTAGAAGAGATTCCAAAAAAGAATCTCTAAAAACTCTATCTCAGTTATTGGGTGCCATTCTTCATTTGAGAAGCTCATTTATGCAATGCAAATTAACCACAAAAGCAGAACGACAGCTCTCTGTTGTGTTTTTGAGGTAAAGGGAAGGTTGGAAAAACCCCAGATCACACAAGTCACAAATTGATTTCTTAATTGGAGGTTTAGTGACTGCCACCTTGAGGATTTTTAGTGTGTGCTAGAACTGACGAATAAATTAGTTTAACACATTTTTTATTGCAAGCAAGGGGATTCATTTTTTATTTCTTTTTCCAGTAGCTTTGTGAGAATAGAACTACAGAAAAACACATTGATAACTTAGTGTTTAGTTTATTTTGATGTTTTTTAACTTTAAAAGCAGCACTCACTGTAAAAAAATAATTTGTTGTTTCAACTTAAAGCAAGTGTTTGTGCTGCCTTAAAATGTTAAGTTTAGGCAACTTGAAATGTGAAGTTGTACTAAGTGACAACTGGATATTTGAGTTGACTAAACTTAAAATTTTAAGGCAGCATGAACATGTCACGATGCCTGTGTGCTGGACTTTTAAGTTGAATTGCTTTTATTGTTTCTGTGTTCTCCTCTCCTGTTTCCCTTGTTTGTGTTACCATAGCAATCCTGATTAGTTCTTAACAGTCCCTCAGGTGTTTCTTGTTTCCTTGTCATCTTGTTAGTTTCCCTGTGTGTATAGCCCTGTGTTTTAGTCTGTCTTTGTGAGTTGTTGCCTTTTGCTTTTTGCATTCTTGTTCCTGGTCAGGGGTGTATTCCTGAAAGCAAGGTTATCTTACCATCACACATATCCTGAACTCTATGTTGATTAAACCAAACCTTGCTTACTTGAGGTATGCTGGTTCCAAAAACGCGTCTGGGAGTAAGTTCATGTATGTTCATGGTTAACACACCATACGTTCTCAACAGAGCAACAATTCGACGAGTCACCATGGAAATTGACGCTAAGAAAAAGCGTGCAATACTACTTTTTTCTTCCTCTTTTGTTAAATGCTGATTTACATACTTTTACATACTATTCGCCACCTATTTGGTGGTTGTGCAATAATTTTTCAATCTTTTCGTTTAATAATCTTTAATCACTGTGAATAAGAACTATATTGTTTGTTTGATAATAATTATATAATAAAAAGAAAGACTGATTAAACTAAATACAGTCTGTGCTTGCAAAAATAACATGGCTGTATAAGTTTTTGTTCATTTTGCTTCCACATTGCTTGAAAGGTAAGATATATCATATCATGTATGTCTTTTATTATAGAAATACATTATAGCATAGAAAACGTTGCAAAAAAAAAACATCTGGATGCAGATCAACGATATGTAAGATGAGAATTATATTATATTGCTATATATTATAATAAAATTAACATTACCTAGTTATAAAAGCGCTTTTATAAATCGATATAACTATATATATAATATTGTGCGCAATCTGTCACGCTAACTGGAGTCTCATCAATAGATCAGGCATGCACTGAACACCTTTGAGGTAAACTAACCCTGGAACATAACCTCCGGAGCAGGTTATGTTCAGAGAGTATGCTGCTATGGCTACTTACATACCCTGAAAGTGACCTCTGTTTTTGGAACCGAAAGTTGAGGTTATCCGCTTACTTTACCCTTAAACATACCCGGGTATGTCACATAACCTGCTTTCTGGAATACCCCCGAGGATTATGTTCCCCCTCCTTGGTTGGATTATCTTAGTTTATGCTTTTTTTTATAAACTTTTGCTGCATGTAGATCCTCGCATCACCTCGTCTTTGCCGTTGTTGCGGAACACTTACTTTTTTTAGTTGAAACAAAAAAAAATATTTACAGTGTGAGACAGAAGATGCAATGTTCTTTTTTAGGGAAAATTTAGGGCTGAACTTGATTTTGTCCATTGGGAATTGATTGAATCGTTAGATCATTGTGGTTTGCTTGCTATTGCTGTGATATGTGAGTGACAGGTTGTCTTGAAACACCTTATCAGAGAAGAGAAGAGATGTTGCTGAAAGAGGGAGGGGCAGTTATTTTGATTAAAGGCACAATATGTAAGATTTTTTTTAAATATTAAAATACACGGTTTGAAATCGCTGTTTTTTCTGACGTCACAAACTACCTTGTACCCAATCAGGTCAACGTGCCGGTGGGCTTTAGCATATCATTAACACCGAACTAGCAGGGGAGTCTCGAGAGATGCCAGATTATCCCTGTATATTTTACTATTGATATAAAAAAATCGGGTAGATTTGGCAATATAGCGGGTGTATGATGTATATTACGATGTTATGATGAACTATTTGCCTTTCTTCACTGACGTTCTATGATGTTCAAAGCCTTTCTTATGATTGTTTGAAGGCAGACGGAGATGTGAACGGGAACATAGTTTGTGTAACATTAGCAACACATTATTAGCTGTTTGATAACATAGTCAAGCAAAAGGCTAATCATATTAATTACCATTATGTGTCCGAAGTTGTAAAGAGCGATGCCATTGTGCAGCGTTTACCTCAGTAAGTTGGCAGAGTGAATCTCTGAGCTGGCGTGAGTGGAGGTTGGGCTAATTAGCATATTCGTGGCTCCGCATATACTAAATGAAGCAAGTGTGTAGAGTTGAATTCAAGCTATTTTTTTCACAGGAAAAAACTTTTAAATATGTAATTTTGGTGATGAAAGATGAGTGTTTTTTTTTTTTTTTTTCAAAGATGAGTTTTAAGGGTTACAATTATTGACTATGTTTTATTAGACAGGTGAGCAACTGTTGGGATACATTTATCAACAGAAAACTAATCATTGTTATATAGCTTAACAGGGTTAGTCTTATTGTTTAAATCTCTTGTTTTTTAAATCTCCACAATTTTAATTCGCCAGATAAAGTGACCTGTATGAGTAGTAATTCAGCACTGCGGCTGTTTCGTTAGAATGAAATAAAATAATGTGAATTTAAGTGATCAAGCGTAACTGTAACAAAGTTCAAATTCAGGGAAGAAGGAGGCGAACGTTAAACGTAACTTTAATCGTAAAATATGCATAATCAACTAAATAAAAGAAGTGGCAGCAGCCGATGGCGACATCGGAGCATAATAAAAACAGCAGCATAAAATGTCCCGGGCTCTCTGCCACGCCCTGCTTCATACCACAGTAACGTTAATAAAACTTTAATCCATTAGCTCATCCATTAACATGATTTCTGCATGAGTCCTGTCATATTGCTTTCCATCAGCTGTGGAGGTGAAGGCGACCACTCCCATGATTCCACTTTCATTCAAGGCGTCATCATGCTACGCCTTTGTTATTGTTTTGAATAAGCGACATCTTACATATTGTGCCTTTAATGATTACGAGAGCACATGCATTTAAAAAAAAGATTGATGTGCATGGATAAATTATTCAAAATAATTTATAATAAATACTGCAATACTCCACAAAAAATAAAGTGTTCCTTTTTAATTTCATGGAAATCTCTACACATTTCTGTATTCAGGGCAACAGATGACTGGCACTGAGGGTATTTTCTATTTTCCCATTAAAAATTCATTAAATCTCTTTTCTGCCAAAGTTGGATTCAGAATGGATTCATGCTTCAGGCAGCAGGGCTAATCAGCAGCCATTGTTGGTGAGTCAAATCAGCCTGTTTCTAGCCCAAGCTTCTATGCCATATGAAAAGGTTTGCTATCATAGGGGGAAAGCAGCTTAATGGTAAAAAATCTGGGCTATTAACTGAAAGAATTTATGTTTAAACTGGAGTCATTGTGTCCTTGACTAAGACTCTGAATCCCAGGCTGCTCCACTGAGACTGCACCTATAGTTAGTTTGCTGTGATTCTCTTCGGTTGAAATGCAGCTATGAAATAACAAGTAATTAAATGGCAAACCAGTGTACTTTTTTACAGTCTTAATAATTCTAGGAACATCATACAGCTTATAATGCACTAACATGACCCTGATTTTGTTGGCTCTGTCAGTGGGTAGATGATAAATATTACTATTTTTAAAGAACCATTTCTTTAAAGTTTTACATAATCTTTAATATATGTAAATATTTAATACTTTTTGTATTTTGTAGTAGTCTGTGAGTTATAAGGGGAAACGTAAAAAACTTTATATTAAAATTGTTAGCTATACAGTACATATTCTTTAATGACTCTTTTTGCAGTTTAATTAAATAATATATATGTTAATAATCCAAATTTCTTCAAGCTGGAGTGATGACACTAACTCAGTTAATATTTTATAGTCTGTGAGTTATAAGAGGAAACGTAAAAATGTAATATTAAAATTGTCCTGGTCTCCCCCTATACTGTTAGTAGCCTTTCACACAGTAATCCCAGTAAGTTACTGTAAAATTACCAGAATCACTTTTCAAAGCAAACTTCTTACGTCAGCTCATTCGGACCTCGTACGTGTGGTAATCTTCATTCTTTGAGCAAATTCCAATCGGAAGTGAGCATCCTTATGCCCTACTCACTCCGAAGGGCAGAGCCCTTGAAGTGGGGACTTTGGAGGGAGCAGGGCACTTTTGTGTCATAATGAAGCTGTTTGGAATTCGCCATTTGTTCACACACAGCAGCATCATGCCAGTAATTTACTGGTAATGTTACAACTTCTCATACTGGTAAATTGCCAACTGATTTACCTGAAAAGGTCCTATTCACACATGATCTCTTAAAGGGATAGTTCACCCAGAAATGAAAATTCTGTCAGTATTTACTCACCCTCATGTCGTTCCAAACCCGTAAGACTTTCGTTCATCTTTGGAACACTAATGAAGATCTTTTTGATGAAATCTGAGAGCTTTCCGTTCCTCCATTGACAGCCACTACCACTTTGACGCTTCAAAAAGTTCGTAAAACTAACAAAGAAGAGATCGTAAAACTAATCCACATGAATTGAGCAGTTTAGTCCAAATTTTCTGAAGAGACATAATCGCTTTATATGATGAACAAATAGAATTTAGTTTTTATTGACATATAAATATTCATCAACGCACACATCAGTTGTGGTAAACTGAAGCTCAAGCATGTTCACATGATATGCCGGAACTAATAAGGTTCATTCTCGTGTTACACAGCACCTTGATGAGGTTTGTTCTCGCACGTCAAGCAGGTTCGGTTGAGCTTCTGTTTATTTTTGCTTATGGATGTTTAAATGTGAATAAAAGTTAAATCTAAATTAAATCTGTTCGTCATATAAAGCAATCGTGTCTACTCAGATAATTTGGACTAAACCGCTCAATTCATATGGATTAGTTTTACGATATGGAGGGACATAAAGCTCTCAGATTTCATTATAAAGATCTTCACTTGTGTTCCGAAAATGAACGAAAGTCTCACGGTTTTGGAACGACATGAGGGTGAGTAATTAATGACAATTTCCATTTTTGAGTGAATGATCCCTGTAACAATAATTGGTAACAAAGACTGTGTGTAAAGGGAAATGTAAAAATTTAATATTAAAATTGTTAAAACTCCCCTATACTATTAGTCGTATGTGCTTTTGCTGGCATCTTATGTAGGCCTATTCTCTCCTCTTGTCTCCATGGTGCCACAGGCCTGTTCCCATGGTTACAAAGATGTTGGGGTTCTAGTTTTGTCCAGTGGCTTTCTTCAGTTCTGTCTATTTCTGTCTGGTTTGCCTCATTCTGTTGGCTCCCATTCATTTGAATGGCTCTTTTGCGTCTCATAAATGAAGTGTTTAATGTTTGATTAATTTTGGTATAGTAATATTGGCTTTGGAAGGACGTGTGTGTGCATCAGTGTGTACGTGTGTATCATGTAAAAGGAATGTAGCCAGTAGGTTTAAGTAGAAGGAGGAGGGACACACTCAGACACACATTCATCCAGTGGAATATGCAAGCATGAAGTGCATTTTTTTTGTGTAAAAGGTCAGTGATGTGTTGCTTGCTCAGTGAGGATGCTGACAATTGGTCCTGCTGTTGCCTAGCAACCCAGGCACAGAACAGTTATCATGGATTCATTCTCTTTCTCTTTCTTTCTGCCTCTTTATCTCAGGTGGTTCGTGATCAGATATCTCACTGCACGGTGAAGTTGAGGCAGACCACAGGACTGATGGAATACTGTCTGGAGGTTATCAAAGAGAACGACCCCAGCGGCTTCCTGCAGGTCACTGACCCTTTTAATATAGCACCAATGAACCTCATCTGCTGACATAGGCCGCAAAGTTAGGGCACTTACGCACCAGAGAAAGATCTGACCAAACTTTTAATGGATGGGAATGTCTAAGATCCATTTTGGGCCTGTTTACGCCTGGTCACTTCATGCGTCTTCTCTGATTGAGTAAAGATCCAAATCAGTTTGACATAAAGCAAATTGGATTTCCAAAACTGTGCCGCCTCTCTGAAATTCTCATTGGTCAATGAGATAAGGAAATTTAGATTTAGAAAATTAAATTTCACGTTTAATTCTATTTAATTTTAACTTTAACTTACTTTTTCTTGTAAGAGTTAAAAAAAACTTGAAATTGCAAGGAAAAAGTCAGAATTGTGAGAAAAAAAGTCCTCCACCTTTTTTATTTTTATATTCTGTGGCGCAAACAAGCTTCCATAGATATCAGATATTTGTGTATGCTTTTTTATTTAGATTACCTTTGCCATCATTTAACACCCATTGAAGTTAATCTTTAAAAACACTAATAACTTGTTAATACTGTTATCTTTAGCAATTCTTAAAATAAATATAATTTTTCATGCTGTGCATAATCTCAATTCACATGCAGCATTTTAAAAGCATTTTGATTTTAGCTTTTAGTGTTTCGTTTTTTAGTTTGAACAAAATAGTATTTCAACAAATTAAAAAAATATATATTATTATTTCATACTGTATAATTTTGAGTCCTAAATTATTAATTAAATTTACCTTTTAGTTTTTCACTTTTAATTGATTTATACAAAATAGTGTTTTTAGAAATAGTTTTAAATATTAAAATAATTAATTTTCATATCAGCTGTTCATCAGTTATTGACCATGAACATAATTATCTTATTGGTGTTTGCCAGAACTTTAATATCAGTGTGTCAATACTAGATATTGCTCTTTGTGAGTGTTTATGCAAAACTAGCTTGTAAGCCAGTGTAGCATCAGCAGTCTGTGTGTTGAGGATCTTATTGGAGACTTTTGTACACTAATAAGTATAATCTTTTAAGTCTATCAAATTAAAAAGACGGGTACATGATATCCAAATGGAAATCTGCCCAGAAATCGTTATAATCCATTATTGGAAAAAAAAAAATACTTCAGTACTCAAGAATGAGTGTAAAGGGCAAGGAAACTTTGGTTTTCTCAAAAACAAGCACTCTTGCTCAGTGACACTTTGCCTTCCAAAACTTTTCTGATCACAAAATGTTTCTTGCTCTGAGGACTCTTATTAAATTAACAGAAGGTCATGCATTTACATAATTGCAACACTTCATTAATTTGACTTAATGCCGTGTAATATATTCTGAATCGCAGTGTGTGTCTGTGTGTGTGTAGATCTCTGATGCTCTGATAAGACGGGTCCATATGACGGAGAACCAGTGGGGGAAGGGCTCTCTGACCCCTCGCATGAGCAGTGACTTTGACCTGACGCTGGACAGCGGACCCCTGCTGCAGACCATACACCAGTTAGACTTCGTCCAGATGAAGGGTGAGTCTGTGTGTGCGTGATTGGGTGTGTTTCATTTTTGCATGGCTTTCCTTAATGACACAGTAAGTCAGAACACTGGACCCAAAATAACCCTGTCTGTCTTTGTTTATGGCTTTGTGTGTGTAGTTCCAGCTGCTCCTATTCTTCAGTTAGAGGAGTGCTGTACTCAAACCAACAGTGCGACTCTGTCATGGAAGCAGCCGCCTCTCTCCACCATCGCTGTGGAAGGCTACATTTTAGAACTGGATGATGGGACTGGAGGCCAGTTCAGAGTGAGTGTCACATACACACATTGAACCTTTCTGTGCAAAGAAGAAAAATCCTTCTGGTTCATGAAAATTTCATATGAGAGTGGATAGATGAAACAAGTTTTAGCTTAAAGTCACCATGAAATCAAAACTAACAATTCTTATTTTTATGGAATATTTCAGAATATTTATAGTAAATGATTTATCCGTGCACATCATTATTTTTTTTATTTTTTTATGTATCTGTCACGGTGTGGTGTGAACAGAAGAAGGCGAAGGAGTCCAAAAGTTCTAATTCAAACACTTTACTAAAAATAAACTTCAGGTAGGAACAGACAGGCAGGATATATACACACACACACGCAAAATAAAACTAACCACAGACAAAGACAGGCTGAACTGAAAATAACTAAATACAGACACAAATGAACAATAACGAGGGGAGCACAGGTGACAAGGATGATGAAGATGACAGGCAGGTGTGGGTAAATGAGGGAGTGAGTGCAGGTGTGAAGACAAGAGGGATGCTGGGAAGTGTAGTGCAGACGATGACAGTGTAGTGCAGATGATAACTGTGACAATACGCCCCCTCCCAAAAAAGGCGCGACCTCGCGCCATATTACATCAACAGGGTTGGGGGCGGGCGCCCTGAAGGCTGACAAGGGCTTGGCCTATCCGGGGTAGGAAGCCTCCAGGGCAGAGCAGGCTGTGCAGGTGGCCAGGGTGGAGAACGCCCTTCAGGTGATCGTGGAGGAGACAACCCTTCAGGAGGCCGTGGCGGAGAAGACCTTTCGGGTGACCATGGCGGAGAGGACCCTTCGGGTGACCATGGCGGAGAGGACCCTTCGGGTGGCCATGGCGGAGAGGACCCTTCGGGTGGCCATGGCGGAGAGGACCCTTCGGGTGGCCATGGCGGAGAGGACCCTTCTGGTGGCCATGGCGGAGAGGTTCGGATGACCATGGCGGAGAGGACCCTTCGGATGACCATGGCGGAGAGGTTCGGATGACCATGGCGGAGAGGACCCTTCGGATGACCATGGCGGAGAGGACCCTTCGGGTGGCCATGGCGGAGAGGACCCTTCGGGTGGCCATGGCGGAGAGGACCCTTTGGGTGGCCATGGCGGAGAGGACCCTTCTGGTGGCCATGGCGGAGAGGTTCGGATGACCATGGCGGAGAGGACCCTTCGGATGACCATGGCGGAGAGGTTCGGATGACCATGGCGGAGAGGACCCTTCGGATGACCATGGCGGAGAGGTTCGGGTGACCATGGCGGAGAGGACCCTTCGGGTGACCATGGCGGAGAGGACCCTTCGGGTGGCCATGGCGGAGAGGACCCTTCGGGTGACCATGGTGGAGAGGACCCTTCTGGTGGCCATGGCGGAGAGGACCCTTCGGGAGGCCATGGCGGAGAGGACCCTTCGGGTGACCATGGCGGAGAGGACCCTTCGGGCGGCCATGGCGGAGAGGATTTTGTAGGCGGCTGTGGGCCTTTGGGCGGCCACGGTGAGGACGTATAGCCCCCCACCAAAATTTTCTTGGGGGGAGTGACAGACTCAGGGATGGCCTCTGGGGCAGGCTCTGGGGCAGGCTCTAGGGCAGGCTCAGGAAGCATGACGTGAACAGTCTCAGGTTCGGCAGGACTGACGTGGAGCGCAGGCTCGGCAGGGCTGACGTGGAGCTCAGGCTGAACAGGACTGACGTGAAGCGCAGGCTCGGCAGGGCTGACGTGGAGCTCAGGCTGAACAGGACTGACGTGAAGCGCAGGCTAGGCAGGGCTGACGTGGAGCTCAGGCTGAACAGGACTGACGTGAAGCGCAGGCTCGGCAGGGCTGACGTGGAGCTCAGGCTGAACAGGACTGACGTGACTCGCAGGCTCGGCAGGGCTGACGTGGAGCGCAGGTTCGGCAGGGCTGACGTGGAGCGCAGGCTCGGCAGGGCTGACGTGAAGCTCAGGTTCGGCAGGGCTGACGTGGAGCGCAGGTTCGGCAGGGCTGACGTGGAGCGCAGGCTCGGCAGGGCTGACGTGAAGCTCAGGTTCGGCAGGGCTGACGTAGAGCGCAGGTTCGGCAGGGCTGACGTGGAGCGCAGGTTCGGCAGGGCTGACGTGGAGCGCAGGTTCGGCAGGGCTGACGTGAAGCTCAGGTTCGGCAGGGCTGACGCGAAGCTCAGGATCGGCAGGGCTGACGTGAAGCTCAGGATCGACAGGGCTGACGTGAAACTCAGGCTTGGCAGGTTGTGTTCCGGATCGGGACACGATGCTCATCAGGCACCGGCTGACGGTCTCCCTCCAGTCCAGTCCGATGGTGTCTGGGAGGTCGATCGGATGGTTGAGAGTGGCCCCGATCCGGAACAAGGTGCACAAGCTCACATCATCGAGGTCGCTGGCGACAGCAAGGCGGCAAAAGCCCACGACAAAAGAAAAAAAACTTTGGGTCTCCTGTAGGGCTGGTCTGAATACCATTTTTTGAGCTTCGAAGCTTCGGTAGTAATGAACATCGAATATTCGAAGCTTCGGAATCTCTATATGTCTCAGACATCCCAAGTCTCCCGGAAGTTCCGAGAGTCTCCCGCATATTGATAGTGGCTCCCTGATGCCTGCAAATTAGTTCAAATCTCCCGGAACCTAGAGCTCGCGAGCTCCAAACGGTGTAGCGCGCACGACAGAGAGGGAGAGAGAGAGACCTTGCGTGTGTGTGCAAATGTGCGTGTGTCTGTCTGTCCGTTTGCATTTTGATTATTTCGAGAACCGTTCATCCAAACGACTTCACAAGGGAGTGCAGTGTCGTATTTGGTGCAATATAGATAGACAGTCGAGACACGACACGTTCAGAATTAATAAACTTTTAATAAACTACAGAACAGTGCGAGCAGGAAGCGGCGCGCCTCACGCGAGCAGAGTTTATATGCTCCGAGAACGGACACTGCAGTAGTGATATAAAAAACACACACACACACACACACACAGATCTGTTAACTTAATCAATATTTTTAATAAGGTAGTCTAATATTTTTCTCACTAACAAATTACTGACAAAGTAGGGTAGATTTAAATAAAGAAGCGGCGCGCATCACGCAAGCAGGGCTTATGCTCAGAGAATGGACACTGCACTAGTGATATAAAACACACACACACAGGTCTTTTAACTTAAGCAATATTTTTAATAAGGTAGTCTTATAATATTTTTCTCACTGACAAAGTAGGGTAGATTTAAATAAATAAAAACGAAATTTCTCCTATATTTCGCAGTAGATTAATTTAGATTGATAATAACGGGTAAAAAGGATAATACATTTTGTTTCTATTATTCTATTTTCCACAATGTCAAAGCAACGCAGCTTAACCCAAAATACAAGCTCAGGCATGCACTTCTGTCCATACAAACTCTGCTGTTCTGCGCTCTAGCCAGAGAATACTCCCGTTGCAGGAACACTTTTAGTAGTCCAAGAAGAAGCAAATATATTTATTAAGTAGCTATAACGAAGTTATATGTTAAGTATTATATTTCACCAGATTTTTAACGAGAACCGTTTCGAGGGGGATGCCAGGTGTGCAAAAAATCAAAAAACAAAACGAATATTCGAATGTCACATTTTCAAATCGAATACCAACCCACCGAACGAATATCCGAATATTCGAATATTCGGGTCCAGCCCTAGTCTCCTGAGCCATGACGATGATCTTTACCCGATCGTCGATGTTGGGCGGTCCGTGGTTCTGTCACGGTGTGGTGTGAACAGAAGAAGGCGAAGGAGTCCAAAAGTTCTAATTCAAACACTTTACTAAAAATAAACTTCAGGTAGGAACAGACAGGCAGGATATATACACACACGCACAGGCAAAATAGAACTAACCACGGACAAAGACAGGCTGAACTGAAAATAATAATAATAATTCATTACATTTTTATATAGCGCTTTTCAAGGTACTCAAAGCGCTTTACATGGACGGGGGAATCTCCTCAACCACCACCAATGTGCAGCATCCACCTGGATGATGCGACGGCAGCCATATTGTGCCAGAACGCCCAGCGCACACCAGCTTACTGGTGGAGAGGAGACAGTGATGAAGCCAATCAGTATATGGGGATGATTAGGAGGCCATGATGGACAGAGGCCAATGGGCAAATTTGTCCGGGATGCCGGGGTTAAACCCGTTAAACCCCTACTCTTTTTTGAAGGACATCCTGGGATTTTTAATGACCACAGAGAGTCAGGACCTCGATTTAACGTCTCATCCGAAGGACGAGAAAAGAACTAAATACAGACACAAATGAACAATAATGAGGTGAGCACAGGTGACAAGGATGATGAAGATGACAGGCAGGTGCGGGTAAATGAGGGAGTGTGTGCAGGTGTGAAGACAAGAGGGATGCTAGGAAGTGTAGTACAGACGATGACAGTGTAGTGCAGACGATAACTGTGACAGTACCCTCATAATATGTAATAAAAAAAAGAATCCCCTCACACTTGCAGCGAAATCTGCTCTCTACTCTGATGATGTGTTTTGGGGCAGCCTGTCAATCACATGAGATCATAGCAATAGCAAAAAACAACCATGCAATCAATTCCGGACGGACAAAATCAAGTCCTGCCCTACAATTTTTCTCGTTTGAAAAGCCTTTTCGCTTGGATATATAGGTCACAATTGGCATGAAAAAACTGCAACTCAGTTGGACTGATCAAATTTACACATTATGTAAATGCATGATTTCTGCCAAATCATTTAAACAATCTCTTTTTTTTACCATAGAACAATCAAGATTAAAAAAAAAAATGGTCTCAAATCATACCTTCTGAGTTTGAATGGGCATGTTGTTTCTCTACACACAACAAAAGCACTTCCGTGCAGAATGCAAAAATTTGTGGGGCTAAAAATGCTTGCATTTCTTAAATTGGAGCTAAATTGAATGACCAGCATTTCAACTCCACACATTAGTTTTCAGTGTAGGACTGAAGCTGTGTGAAATCTTGTGTGGAAATACACAGCACTGATTACATTTTTGATAAAAGCACCACATCATAAAACAGTACAGAGATTTCAAGTTCATAGTAGCACCGAGCAAAAATGCAATAATGATGACTATTCCAAACAAATGGAATCCCACAGAGGCCGTATGTTATTGCATTTATTTATTTATTTATTGGTGTAGTATTATTTTTATTTCTCGAAGTGGACACAGTGAACACTGCATAATTGTTAGATGTGATGTTTCTGCTTGGCTAGCTGAATGATCTGTCCAATAGATGGAGGTTTTACTCAGCAAGGACAAACATTAGAAGAAACATTGTTCATGTGTATGCACACACAAGTACACCCTCGTCCAGTGTCAGTGTGTACTGTATTAATAAAGTGATATTGTTGAACATGGTTTTGTCATTTGGCTGTGGGCAGTCAGAATCAGTGATGTTCATTTGAGTGACGAGGGACACGCATGTATTTCCAATAGATCATCAAGTCAAGTCCACAAAAATGGTGTCTCATCTCATATTTGCCACAAAATGCCTGAGTCTAAAGATGATTCCTGCCTCTCACTGCAGAAGTCTATTTATATATGAGAGAACCACTTCACCCACGAACACACACTTACATGATCACAAACGCATATATGCGTGCACCACTGTCACTCGTTGGCTGTTTACACGTGGTATTGACATTCATCTGAGGTGATCACAAGTGCAGTACTGGCAAATTTTTGGGGTCGGTATGATTTTTAAATGTTTTTGAAAAAAATCTGTTATGCTCACCAAGAGCATAAATATAAAAATATTTAGCTAAAAATATAGTAAAACCAGTAAAATTGTGAATTATTTTTTACTATTTCAAATAACTCTTTTCAATTTTTATGTTTTAAAAATGTAATTTATTCCTGTGATGACAAAGCTGAATTTTCAGCATCATTACTCCTGTCTTCGGTGTCAAATTATCCCACATGATACTGATTTGCTGCTTAAGAAACATGTCTTATTATTATCAAAGAAGATTATTATAATTTTATTGAAAACAGTGTTCTATTCTGGAAACTTAAATTTCAAAAGAACAGCATTTATTTAAAATATAAATATTTTTTAATGATGTAAATGTCTTTATTCTCACTTTTGATCAATTTAATGCATCCTTGCTGAATAAAAGTATTAATTTCTTTTTTTTTTTTAAATGTGTGCTTACCCCAAACCTTGAACGGTAGTGTACATCATCAAAATAAATCTCATGAGATTAGCCACACACATTCACACTTAACCATAAGAATTCAAATACCCTCAGACATATAGACACACACACACACACACACACACACACACACACACACACACACACACACACACACACACACACACACACACACTCTAGTATCCTCTAAACAGGCCAAGCTCTTATTTTAGAAAGCCAGGTTCATGTGTTCTTATATTTGCTCCATTTTTGGGTTGATTTTTAGCAACAGTATCACATTGTGTTTTTCCCAAGATATTCATCAGCCTTAATTAGCAAATTAACTTAACGGTATATTCTACAGGAAGTGATTTCATGCATACAGAAAATGTGCATACGATGCAAAATATGTCAATTTTCTGTATGCATGGAACACCCTGGCTGAACTGAATTTGAAGTTACATACCTCTACCCAATCTGCCCTTCCATTTAAAGTGTTACCAATAAACCAAATGTAATATTAAAAGGGGTTTTTAACATCTTTTTCTTGATTCAGAATTTAATTAGACTGCCCAATTTAAACACAGAATCGTGTGAAACATGTATACTGTTTAAAAAATAGTAGGCCGCATGGAGTATATAATGTTCAGTATACAGTAAGCAGTACCCTAGTTGCTTAACATAGTTAACCACATATGTTTACTAACTGAAGTGTGTATTCTACAGGAAGTGTATGTTGGTATAGAGATGATCTGCACTGTGGACGGTCTGCACTTCAACAGCACTTATAAATGCCGTGTTAAAGCGTTTAACTCCAGTGGAGTCGGCCAGTACAGCAAAACGCTTGTCATGCAGACATCAGAGAGTAAGAGATGTTATCTCACTGCTACATTCACACACCTTACTACTGAATGCTGTCACTCTTAATGCACAGGGAAGCTTGAGCATGTCAGTGCAAAATAAAACATCAGATTTTTATTAGTAATTTCAATATAGTGGGCAGTTTACACAAATAGGATATATTATAATATATATATTACTAGTTGGTGTCTTGTGACTTTTTAAGGACTTGGATGCCTACATTTTTGTTGTAAAACCATCAGATACATTTGATTAACTGGTTTCTAACATAAAATTAACCTAGCATGAATAGTAGCTAGTTTTAAATGCCTGTATCCCCTTAAAATGGGGATTTTTTTCCGTCACTTTTTTGACCTTCTTGACATCATCGTAAATCAGTATCTATGAATTGATATTCAAAAATAAAAAACATTTAACACATGTTATGGTTTAAAACTGCATGCCCCAAATTTTGGTTGCAGTGTTGCAAAATCTTCATTTAAAATAAATAGAAAATAAAAGCTCATATAATCATATAATACTCATATAATATTTAGTTTGACCTGATTAGGGTTTACCCTATTCATGGAAAGTGCCAGTGACATCACCCTGATAGTCTACTGTTGAGGTCTTTATGAGCACCATTGTATGTCTGATACTAATATAAATTAACATCGTTAATGTGCTGTTAACATTATTGACACTCTATAATTGTTCTTTACATGTGAGCGCTGAATAAGTCCAGCTTCCCTGATCTGCTGCTTTCCTTCCTCTCTTTCAGTACCCAATTCTGTTACTTTCTTTTTTTCTCTCCTTCCACCATTCTGCTATTTCTTTCCTCTGCATTTCTCTGCCTCTTCCACTTTTCTTTTTCTCTCCAACCTTTTCTCGCTCTTTTCCCATCTCTTCCTTTCTCTTGATTTCAGTGAGTCTGCCTTCATATGGTTGTAAAACTCTGGCAGCAGGTATGAATGCCTGAATATCTGAACATCATGATTATGTTAACCTTATACACCCTTTCTTGTCTGTGTGTGTGTATGTGTGTGTGTGTGTGTGTGTGTGTGTGTGTGTGTGTGTGTGTGTGTGTGTGTGTGTGTGTGTGTGAATGAGAGAGTGTTTGAGAGATTTATTTGCAGTGTCTCTGTGTTCTTAAATTCATCTGGACTTTCATTCTTACTGTAAATCGGAGCTCAACCAGCCCTCATGACTGTATGTGTGTGTGCTTTTTCTGCAGTTGCCTGGTTCACCTTTGACCCTGCATCGGCCCACCCTGACATCATATTGTCCAACGACAACCTCACGGTGACGTGTAACAGTTACGACGACCGTGTTGTCATGGGCAATACAGGGTTATCTCGTGGTGTACACTACTGGGAGATGACCATCGATCGCTATGACAACCACCCTGACCCTGCATTTGGGATTGCCCGGGCTGATGTCATGAAGGACGTTATGCTGGGGAAGGATGATAAAGCCTGGGCCATGTATGTGGACAACAACCGCTCCTGGTTCATGCATAACAACTCACACACCAACCGGTATGAATTAATGTTGGTCTATGTGTGCATGTTTGTGATTTGGAACCTTTATGTTATTTTATTTTATTTATTTTATTTTATTTTGGAATTTCTTCATTGATATTCACTGAAAAAAGTCAAATGTAATAGTAATTAATTAATTCATTTCTTTCTTTCTTTCCTTATTTCTTTCTTTCTTATTTTATTTTATTTTTTAGTATTTTTGAATCTCTTCATTGATATACACTGAAAAAAGTAAAACGATAGTGTCATTTATTTAAAGTGCATTTTTATATTGATCTAATTGAAAATCATGGTGTAAACCTGTTTCCCTTTCAATTGGGAATTCGCACTGCGTCTGAACAAGGCGCTATGGGGAATGCCTCCAGCGTGACCGGTGTCTGAAGCATGTGTTAAAACGCGACAGTATCATTGGACGAAGACAGTCCGTGACATCACTACCAGTGCGACCGTGAGTATAAAAGGGCGCCTGTAGTACACGTCATTATAATCTTTGTCTTCAGGAGCCGTTTGTTTGCAACGTGTTAAGGCAAATTTTAGGAAGTGTGTGCCTCCTTGTCAGAGGTATCTGACACCCGAGGACACACATGACTTGTGCGTTATGTGCTTGGTCGAGGAGTACGCACGTTCAGTCCTTGATTGGGTTGAAAGGGCGCACTGTGAGAGCTTCTCGAAGAAGCTCTGTTCACGTGTGTCCTTTGACTCGAAGGACAAGCGTCTACGCCTCCGCAGCTCGGGACCCGCGAACACCGAGGCAAAGCGGAGAATGAGATGTTGGGGGTCGCAAGTCAATCTGGCTAAAGAGTTTGAGAAAAGTATATATCTTTCTCACTCTTCTGTTGCCGACACAAGAGAATTGCTAGATCAGGACATGTTATCACTTGCATCATCCAATCCAGCAGATTGCGCTCTGCTGGCTGCCAGCCAGAAAGAGCAGGTTGTGGCTAAGGAGGGTGAAGAATCTGTTGAGCCCTCCCAGCCTGCCTGCTCCACATATGAGGAGCTTTTGGAGGGCCCGTGCCACAGAGAGACTAGATCTCCCTTGGAGGCGAGAGATCGGAGATCGCTTGTGGCAGGTTGGACGAGCGATTTCTGTCTTGACATAACTGTCCCGTACCTTTGAGGCTTCAATTTCTTCTGGATCCCCATGCTGAGGTTGAGAGATCATGGAAGAAACCATATTCAGCCAGCAAATGTTCCTCTGTCATCATGCTAGTTATGTGAATGT
Source organism: Gila orcuttii (assembly GCA_026230005.1). Classification (NCBI taxonomy): domain Eukaryota; kingdom Metazoa; phylum Chordata; class Actinopteri; order Cypriniformes; family Leuciscidae; genus Gila; species Gila orcuttii. The sequence goes on along the minus strand of JAPDVR010000019.1, from coordinate 24,574,114 downwards.
AGGGGGAATGCGCAAGTATGTGATGATGCCTTCCGTTGAAGAGACGCTAGCCAGCTATCTCTCAGTGGGTTAGGCATCATCATTAAAAGCTCCAAACCCTGCCATCCAAGCCGCTGCATACCACATCTCGTTTGAGTGGCAGGGCATATGCGGTAACGGGCCAGGCCGGGGGTGCACTGCACACAATGGCTGTGCCATAGGCGTACCAGGCTGAACTGCTGAAGGATCTACAGATGTAGGATCTGAATGTAAGCTGTGAAGCATGTCTGACTAATGCTAGTGCACAAGTTGAGGATGCTCACCAGTTAAAATTGGCGTCCCTCCTACTCTCTGTCACCTACATTACTATAGTAGTACCTGTAAACAGCAGACTTGATGATTGCTCAAGGTTGAAGCTTCCTCCCCCAGATATTGGGGTCTACTAAGTAGGAAGCTCCCTTACAGCGCAGATCTCGAGAACCCTTACAAAGAATGGCTTTAGCGCCAGCTTTGCAAACCCACCAGAACCCTCTCCTTGTTCGGGTGTTAAGAATGGGTCCTCTGTTCACCAAGAAGAGCTCTTCCGATCTCTAGAACCCGACGGGATGTGGAATTTGGCCCAGATTTGCGAACCTTTCCTGTTGTAAAGATCCTAGTGCAAATCTTAGTCTGAAGACAGCAGTTTGAGAGGTTTGCCTTGAATAGTGAAGTCTTCATGGTGAGCGTTGGTTTGGACCCCCACTTGAGGGTCTTTAAGTAGAGTCCTCTGCTCCCTGAGAAGAGCTCTGTGTGATTCTTGGAAACCTTCTTTATGCCTACTAGACAAGCCTCAGACTGATCTCTTGGTAGTTGTTGGAAAGCGTTTTTTGCACTGACTTGCAACCCCTTTTTGTTGTAATGCGACTTTGGCAAATCTCTTGAGTCTTGAGATCTTGGAATGAGAACAACTGGTTGTAGTTAACACAAAAGACTAACTCCCTTTTTCCTGCAGACCTTCAGGTTCTTTTGAAGAGTGACACTCCTCAACTGTTAAGGGTCTTCCAGTTGGGTCCTCTTCTCCCCGAGATTATTATTGTCCGATTCCTGGAATCATACCTCTATAAGACAGCAAGGTTGAGTGGTAGTAGCTAGCGCTTTTGCAGATCCCCTTGAAAAGTGGGTTTTTAGGGTTGACTGTGGTATCCTAGAGGTAGAGCAGGGATTCTCATGCTCCCCCTAGAGGTAGTGACAGGCTAGGGAATTAGGTATTCACAGCCCTGGTTCCCTTAAAGGTGATCTCTAGCATTCAGAGCTGACATACCAGACCCTTGAGTCCTGCCCTCGGACCGGGCTCTATCGCTTGGCCCTGCGAGGAAGGTAGGAAGTTTAAAAAGGCGAGGGCTTTCCTTCTATAGGGCGTGGGACTTGGGTAGTGGCCGTAGGCAATTTCGTTTCTGACAGTTCCACCGCTGGTGTACCCGAGTTGGGCATGTAAGTCTGATATGTCTTTTTCGTGTACTTAGACATTTCCCCTTAGCATGGTGTAGTCGTGGGTATTTGCTCCCATAGAATCTTGTTCAGACACAGTATAAGTTCCCATTCGAAAAGGAACGTCTCGGTTACAAATGTAACCTTGGTTTACTGAGGATGGGAACAATAAACTGCGTCTCGTTGCCATGCTTCGGGCTTGCCTGTTTAAGTCTGCTTCAGACAAAGAAGAGAGTGACGTGCACTACAGGCGCCCTTTTATACTCACGGTTGCACTGGTAGTGATTTCACAGACTGTCGTCAGCCAATGATATTGTTGCGTTTTAGCACGTGCTTCAGACAGCGGTGTCACGCTGGAGGCATTCCCCAATGTGTCTTGTTCAGACGCAGTGTCTCGTTCCCCTTCTCAGGGAACCAGGGTTACATGTGTAACCAAGACATTTGTTACGTTTGTCTTTAACTATACTAAATAAATTAAATTAAACATTGACTAACAAATTGTTTATAGTTTTATCCAAAGTGAATTCTTAGATTCAAAAATATATATATTTTTTTTAATTAATATATATATATATATTTTGGAAAATAAATATTTTTGATTATTATTAAATCTAAATTTAAGGTTTGAACCAAACCATAAATATAATTTATGAAACTATTAAAATATTATTGGTGGGTGATGGCAGTGGATAAGACACATGCCTTTGGTGTGAGCGACCCAGGTTCGAATCCACTGTGAGACACCAATGTGTCCCTGAGAAAGACACTTAACCCCTAGTTCCTCCAGAGGCGTGCGACCTCTGACATATATATATATATAGCAATTATAAGTCGCTTTGGATAAAAGCGTCAGCTAAATGAATAAATGTAATTATTGGGGAAAATAAAGCCTGATAAAGCATCTCAGCAAATGTTCACTGTTGCCCATGGTTACAAAGTGCATGCTTCGTTTAATTAATGAATGAAGCTAATAAAAACGCTGAAATCGCTTACAGTACATACAAGTGAAAAAATGCGATGCATTACTGCCACCTGCTGTTAATTCATATTATTCACATGCTGTAGAGAGAGGTCAAGGTTAACAACAGGCTAATATCGCTAATAGATTTATGTTAAATGTTGCAAATAAAATGCACTTCTGTATTTTTAATGTGTTTATTGAGTCAAACTAGAGGGTCTATAATAGGTCTTTCACACTATTTGGTCAGTGCATCATCTTTCATTTATTCTGTCTTTCTCTTCTCCCTCTCTCAGTACGGATGGAGGAATAAGTAAAGGGGCGACTGTGGGTGTGCTGCTGGATTTCTCTCGTGGGATTCTATTGTTTTTGATAAATGATGAGCAACAGGGACCCGTTGCCTTCAACACACTAGAGGGCATGTACTACCCAGCTATCAGCCTCAACCGCAATGTTCAGGTAACATTAATTTCATTCATTCACTGCATTTGCATACTTAAAAAAAACTTTATTCTTTAAAGGCTTAAGTGCAAATTGTTAAAAGTTATAGTTTGGATACTTAATTGCATGTTATTTGCAATTAAATGAAAATGTATTATATTGTAATTTTAATTGGCACTTAAAATGTTAGTTCACCCAAAAACTAAACTTCTGTCAGTTAATTACTCACCCTCATGTCCTTCCAAACTCGTAAGACTTCTGTTCATCTTTAAACACCTTGCCACCTCATACATTAATAAAAATTTTAAACAAACAAACCACTTTTATGATTTATTTTCACACAATGTTGCTTCATCAATGTTCAATAAAAAACCTTAATACCATGGTCTGTCTTAATACTCGATTCTGATTGGCTGGAAGGTGTGCAATAAAACTGTTTAATGCACAGGTAGTTCCAAGTCAGTTCTATATTAATGCGCTGTTTTTATTGAAGCACACACACACGTCACTCGCACACACACACACACACACACACCGAGATCGGAGACATTCAGGAGCACAGAAACATGATATCAACGCTGCCTTGCGACTTTTAGTAATAAAATAGCTTCGCTACTGAATCGCTACATTATATTTCTCAGCAACAAGGGGGTTACATTGCTATTTTGAGGTAATTAAACTCACAGCTTTGGTATTAATAGAGAGACTCTGAACAGACGCAGGTACGCATCTCTCATCTTTCTCTCTCTCTCTCTCTCTCTCTCTCTCTCTCTCTCTCGATAATAAATTTAAATAAATGCTATAATTCATTCATTCAAATAAATGTAACCTTACACACTACTTAGTCTCTGTGTCTGATTCAAAGCGGGCAGAAAGCTAGATCTAACGAGCTGTAAACTGATGAAACGATAGGGTTGGGGTTAGGTAAACGATAGTTTTACCCTTCCGGTCAAATATTACGCTGCAAAACATCAATAACAGCTTTAATTTATCAATGCTGGCAAATGACCATGGTATAAGAGGGATAATCCATGGCTAGCTGTGCATTAAACGATTTTAATGCACTTTGCGGAGGCAACCACCCTCCGCTTCACATCGGGCGGTTCTTTGGCTCCACATCGTGCAATAAAATCGCTTAATGCACAGCCGTGGATTATCCCTTATATATTTTTTTTCTGCAATCATACTGTCAGGATTATGTTGTGTTTTGTATTAGTTTCATTCCTGTGTGTTTGTTTCATGTGCTTCAGTTTAGTCTTAATTGCATCCTAGTTAGTCTCCTTGGTTACTGTTTACACTCAGCTGTCTGTCAATTAGTTTCCCTGTGTATTTATACTCTGTCTCATTCAGTTAATTATCGGTTCATCTGTAGTGTGGGTAGTTTGTGTTATGATTCTCTGTGCCTTCATCTATGTATTCTCTTTGTGTTTATTAAATAAAGCTAGTATTTGATACTCATCGTCATGATTATGTTAATTACCACATCAGTTGTGACATAGCCTACTCTATGGGAGTAGGAAAAAGCACAATTTACTTAGGGTGTGCCTTTCATATACTATCATAAACTTGAACCAAAAGGCTTTTTTATGAGCAATACAATATATCTTGATTATTTTTGTGTATTTCTTTTAATAGGTGACTCTTCATTCTGGGCTGCCTATTCCTGATTTTTATACACCTGGAGAGTCTGAAGCTGCAGGCTCAGTCTGCTGAAGAGTCCTCGACTGATACACATTCATATACAGACACACACGCACAGACAAGTGCACATGGATTCAGCTGTGAGTACTTGGCAGGGGATTTGCTGTTGACAGTCATTAATATGTTAGGTCTGAGAGATCAGAAATGTAAATGGACTTGTTAGGGTCAAGTCAACCCTAACTTAACCCTAACCTTAACTCTGACCCTGATGTATGTGCGGTAAATTATTGGAATTCTTGAATAATTTTTCTCTCTTTCTTACTCTTTTTCTAGATAGGATTATTATTATTATTATCATTATTGATGTTGTCATTGTTGTTTTTATGGAAAAGGTGCTCATGGATGTGAACTCCAAGCTTACTGGATCTTAACAGAGTGTTGTTTCATGATAAAATCCTCTGTGTCAAGTTAAGCTTAGAAATAAGTTACTGATGTGTTAGACCTTAGAGGATGAATTTGACATTATATAGAAACGTTCTGTTGCATATAAAGGGAATTTTAAGTGCAGATGGTGACAGAAACTAGAGTACAATATCTTATATTACAGCCTCATCGCGCATATTATGCCTCAGTTAATCTTATATATCAAACCCTATCCTGAAACTCAAACTTTAAACCCTGACCAAACCCAATCCCTAAACATAAACTCTCTCATATTACACCTCAATCAAAATGAGATATTTCTAACCTTCATTCCACATTCACAGTCGATGAGCAAACATATGTTTGGGATGTATTAGAGAAGGCCAGAATGAGCTGAATGTGTGTCAGTGAGGAGGTAATGGCTTTCTGTTTGTTGAACAGAATAGAAAACACTAATTGGGACACAAACACATGCATACAAACACACAGGCATTTCCATAGCCTTGCATAACGTATTATGGAGAGATGAGAATGAATACACTTTTGTTTCTCTCTCTCTCCATTTTATTTCTCCTTTGCTGCCTCAAATGTGCACAAGCTAAACGCAAATGCTAAACAAATAACTGGTGCTGCTTTTGTTCAATGTGAGAAAATATTGCAATATAAAACAATAGAGCTGCAAAGAGAGAAATTTAAACAAGACAGCATACAGTGCAGCTGCTTGAAGCATTGGCTATAATTTTACCATAAAGGATGTACTGTTGCATTTTAAAAAATATTAAAAATCCCACTGGTGGGGTTAAAAAATGGGGCAGGTGCTGTACTTTATCTGTTTGTTGAGCAGTTTATGCTCAACAAACAACCGAATGTTTGGGTGTGTGACAGGAAAATTTCACCCATTGTAAATTGTATTTTTTAATAAATTAATCCCAATATAAGAAATGTATTATTATTATTATTATTGTGTCTGAATTGTTATCTGTAAAGTTATATGCTCAATAAACTGGATTAGGTGCAATAAAAAAAACTGTCTTGTCATTTTGCGAAAATAGTTTGTGCAAAATGTGTGCAAATTTGCTTTGGTTAATTATTTTATTAATGGTAATGTATTTAATCAGAGTAGTAATGTGGTTTAATACATGGTTAATATTTGTTATATGCCTATTATATATATGTCGATATTTTTCATGAATTTAATAAGGAAATTTACAAATATCAATAGAACACATATATCATAGAAAAAATGAGTGTTCAGGTGTGTGAGCTGCATTTTTATTTTTAATAACTTAAAATCATGACAAAACCACACAATTTTAAAAAATGTACACAATTTAGTTAATGGTAAAATTCCATGAAACTGAACTGAGTAATCCTTACGTATTTCAATTGAATAACTGAGTAAGGATTGTTAAATTATTCAATTAAAATACGTAATGATTATCCAATTCAATTTGATGAATTTTTTACTATTAATTAAATTGCGTAATAAAAAAAAGCCTTAATTGTTTTGAGTATGGACGTCACGTCATTGATTCAAATACTGTAATATGTTTACCATGGTTAAAAAAAAAAACAGTTCAATGAGAGAGGGAGGGAGAGACTTTCTGTGCCTCCCTCTGTTCCCCCTATAAAAATATGGGTCTTGTGCCCCCTGTGCGCTGCGCTCGGTGTAACCGGTGATCTTCAGGATGGCGACGCCTCTAACGGACCAGGAGAAACGCAAGCAGATTAGTATCAGAGGGATAGTCGGTGTGGAGAATGTGGCGGAGCTCAAGAAGGGCTTCAACCGGCACCTGCACTTCACGCTGGTCAAAGACAGGAACGTCGCGACGCCGCGGGATTATTATTTCGCGCTCGCGCACACGGTGCGTGATCATCTGGTGGGTCGCTGGATCCGAACACAGCAGTTCTACTATGAGGCCGACCCGAAGGTGAGTCAGGGGGAAAAAAGTCCCATAAACAGTCATGGTACCTTGGCTTTGACTATTATTAATGACTAATTTGACTTACTATTTGTCATTTTGCCAAAGTTGAAATTTATAAAAATTTATTGAAATAGGCTGTAATTTCAAAAATATGTAGACCTACTTGTAATAAGTTAACAGTGTATGCTTTTATTGGAATACAAGCAAAAGGTTGATTTGAAAAGGTTGATAATGTAATTTTTGTAATTGAACTGTTCTCGAACGTTTTTGGGGTTTTTTTTTTTGTGGTCATTTTTAATATAAGATTAGCAGGTTCGTTAAATTGTCAGTCAGATTAATCTAGACAGGTGCATAAATCTTTAAAACATGTATTACAGGCAAGTTGTATGGATGAAAATATAGTATTAGTTCCAGTTGTTTGTGATTAATAACAGGGTTCTAACTGCCATGCCAGGGATATATTAGGGAAATATATCCTGGAAAAGATATGAAAATTAATACAATTTTATAATAATTTTAAAACGAAAAATAATAATACCTGTAGTATTTTTTTTATAGTAATGCAGAGATTTTAATCAAAATATATTATTACAATTAGAAATGTATAGACGAGTAATAGAAATTAATGTCAAAATGTGCACCTAATGCATAATCAAAGAATGCAGTTTCTCTAGAAAGACTGTTTGATTTGTGTGTGTTTCTATGTGCTTCAGCGTGTATATTACCTGTCGTTGGAGTTCTACATGGGTAGAGCGCTCCAGAACACCATGATTAATCTGGGTCTGCAGAACTCCTGTGATGAGGCCATCTACCAGGTGAGAGAGAACAAAACACTCATCCATCCATCTGTGCGTCTGGCTGTCTGTAAACCTCTCTCTTTCCTTCTAGCTGGGGTTGGATATGGAGGATCTGGAAGAGATGGAAGAAGATGCCGGCTTAGGCAACGGAGGGCTGGGAAGATTAGCAGGTCTCTCTCTCTCTCTCTCTCTCTCTCTCTCTTTCTCTCACACATACACTATACAAATAATAGCATGATCTAAGTTAATAGTGATTTTTACTGTGTGTGCGAGCGATCCACAGCTTGTTTTCTCGACTCCATGGCGACCCTGGGTCTGGCTGCTTATGGATATGGGATCCGATATGAGTATGGAATATTCAACCAGAAAATCAAAGATGGCTGGCAGGTGAATTTGATGGCTGGCAGAAGGATATATTTTTCTCATATAAAAATATTTTTCTCATATTTTTACAAATATTATACAAAATTTGCTAAAATATAAGATTTATTAGTTACTTATATTTTCTTATATATTTATATATATATATATATTCAATCTAATTATGTTTTTAAAAATACATTTTGCTTTACACAAAATTGTGGGTAGTTTGCAGTAAATTCTTTGTAGGTCAGCGTCTGCATAAAAATCAATGCATATGGGCCAGGAGTCCATTGCGTTTGTGGTCACTGGCCTGTTGCATGTGAGCTTGCCGCAAAGCTGATAATACTGGACCAATACTGGACATATGAGGATCTTGTGCAAGCAGTAGTAGGTTGATAAGAAACAGTGGCTCAATTTATTTACAAAGGGACAGTGATAATGGTGTGTTTGTGTAAAAAAAAATACACACACACCTGAACTTTAGTCTGACCTAGATCTAAATTCCATGTCCTCCAGTGCAGATTGACACTGGTGTCTTTTTCGTCATCGCTGTATCATTGTCTGTTAGGTTGAGGAAGCGGATGATTGGTTAAGGTATGGTAACCCCTGGGAGAAGGCTCGTCCTGAGTTCATGCTGCCTGTGCATTTTTATGGCCGTGTGGAGGAAGAGGAGGGAAAGGAGCCGAAATGGGTTAACACACAGGTTTGAAAACCGCTACAGGCATACAGAACATACACTCCCACAAGAAAGCAAGATAGCATTAAGGCCATTAATTACTCTGGCCAAGTTTGTAATGCATGTTTGTTTTGCAGGTGGTCCTGGCAATGCCGTACGACACTCCAATCCCTGGCTACATGAATAATACGGTGAACACCATGCGCCTGTGGTCTGCACGCGCTCCCAACGACTTCAATCTCCGAGACTGTGAGTCATTCACACAGTGGGACACCAATACAATTTCTCTGACATTTTTCTTATAAGACAAACACTTCCTTATAATTCCTTATAAGACAAACACTTGAAAATCTTTTATTACTAAAATCAATATAAAATCATAATTGAGCCTATTTTTTGGTTTTATTATGATGCAGTTAATGCGTATTATTCCAAAGGTCTTCAGAATTTTTCAAGATATAATGTATATAAAAATAGATTTGAATAAAAAATGTTCGACTGCTTGCATGGATAAAATCAAGCCTAATTTTCCTCATTTAATTATCCACTTAGAAATATGTCATATTATGGAAGCAGAATAGGTCGTGAACTTAATGTTATTGGAATTTATATGTAATAATTCAATGATGGATTTTTTTTTTTTTTACAGTTAATGTTGGTGATTATATCCAGGCAGTTTTGGACCGTAACTTAGCAGAAAACATTTCCCGCGTGCTTTATCCAAATGACAATGTAAGTTTTATTTCACCCTCTTTGAGGCAAATTGAGGTTTAAATGGCTTTTCTGTGTTTAAACTGCATTCATTATTGTTTGCAGAAAATTAGGTTTCATTTATCCAGTTTAAGCTGGTCAGAAATTTTCTCTCACATTTTTTTGACACTTTGTAATTGGTGGGTGTTGTAGTTTTTTGAGGGAAAAGAGCTGCGTTTGAAGCAGGAATATTTCGTGGTGGCAGCAACTTTACAAGATGTGATTCGTCGCTTTAAGACCTCGAAGAGAAACTCCTCTGGACCGTTGTCATTTGACAGCTTCCCTGATAAGGTCAGCTTTACTACACACAACCGTTTTAACTAATTGAACTTTAAAGACAATCGCTGGATGCATTTGTGTGATTCTTCATGTCTGTGTTTCAGGTTGCCATCCAGCTAAACGATACTCATCCTGCTATGGCCATACCTGAGCTGATGAGGATATTTGTGGACATTGAGAAACTGGACTGGGATGCAGTAAGGTTCATAAATCTATGATGCACTGTGACAGCCCATACAACATGCATACAGATGTGTTTATCGTGTGTTTTAATAGTTCAAATGTTGAGAAAACAACACAAACTGAAGTCCAATAAGTTAGAAACTATGTAGTACAATAAGTCAGAGAACTAAAACTAAACCTTTTCTTTTCATAATTGAAATAAAGCTAAAATAAAATATAGATATTAATGAATAACTGACTAGCTTAAATAAAGTAAGTTTAAGAATAATAAATGGATGAAATGACACAAGCACAATACGATTTCTAAAACAAAGTAAAAGTGAACCCTGAAAATATAAAAATAAAAGATATTTAAAAATATTACAAGTATATAAATAATGCTAAAATTAAACTGATGCTATAATACTATGCTCAGTTTGATGAAGGGGCTTAAAAGCTCTAAGAGAAGTTACATTTAGACATTATGGGTCAGATTTACTTAACAGGGCGAATTAGCGTAAGAGTGTAATTCCAATGGCCCTTTGGTTGTTTTTTTGTACATTTGACAGTATGTCGGATTTGTCAAGGCAACATGATTACTCATAGTGAGTTCTTCTGTGTGAGTGTCTAGGCCTGGAATATCACTAAGAAAACATTTGCATACACCAACCACACGGTTCTGCCTGAGGCTCTGGAGCGCTGGCCAGTCGAACTGATGGAGAAACTTTTACCCCGACACCTGCAGATCATATACAAGATCAACCAAACACACCTGGATGTGAGTACACTCCAAATAATAGAGGACTGCCCATTTTTGAAAACCCACATACACAAGAAAACCTAGCATTAATGTTTATGTACTGTATGCATGTTTGTGTGTGTGTGTGTGTAGCATGTAGCATCTCTGTTTCCAGATGATATGGATCGAATCCGCAGGATGTCTCTGATTGAGGAGGCAGAGGGGAAGAGAGTGAACATGGCACATCTCTGCATCGTGGGCTCACACAAGGTCAATGGAGTCGCTGAGATCCACTCAGACATCATCAAAAGAGACGTGTAGGGCTTTCTCTTTCTCACTCACTCACAAACACACAATCCTAAATCCCATCGCTGATTTTTTTTAATGTAACGATATAGATTCCGAGACTTCAGCGAGCTGGAACCAGAGAAATTTCAGAATAAAACAAACGGCATCACGCCACGACGCTGGCTGCTCCTCTGCAATCCAGGACTCGCTGATCTTATTGCAGAGGTACACGCATACACATATGTTTTTCTCTTTTTATAACATATTTTTTCAATTCATTTCATATGTTTTTGTGTGTGTGTGCGTTTGTAGGCTATCGGTGAAGAGTATGTAAAAGATCTGACTGAGCTGCAGAAGCTGAATGATCTGGTTGACGATGACGCCTTCATCCGAGATGTAGCCAAAGTCAAACAGGTCAAAACGCACACTCCTCTCATATCAATGCATTTGTAAATCTTATCCATGTAGATTTGAATGGCCAAGTTGGACAGTTTAACAGCTTATAACTGGGGCAGTACCCTTTAGGGCCACTTAGCTACCCCTAAAAAGTGCATATTAATACTTTAGAGTGATACATGTATGTACTCTTTCTGCCCCCAATGACAAGCTGTTTTGGACATTTTTTGACAGTCTTTATATATGTTATCTTAAATGCTCACCATGTTAGAGGTTTTCTGTGGGCATTACTGACTCAGATGAATGGTATTATTCTTAAAATGTGGTAATTTCAATTCAAAGTCAGTTGCAGTTAATTTTTTCATATGTTTCTGTGTGTAGGATAACAAGCTGAAGTTTGCACAGTATTTAGAGAAGGAGTACAACGTGGACGTAAATCCTGCATCCATGTTTGACGTCCATGTGAAAAGAATACATGAATACAAACGACAACTTCTCAATTGCCTCCACGTCATCACCATGTACAACCGTATGTACACACACAAACACATACACACACTCGCACCCTTTTTAACAGCTAAAGTGTAATTTTTTGGGATGTTTTTCAAAAAGCATTCTCCCATGTAGAAGTAGGCTAAACAATGAAATTCTGCCATTATTTACTCTCTTTGACTAAGATATTGAATCATTTTCAACTGTTTCACACACAGGAATCAAGAGGAGCCCCACAAAACCGTTTGTGCCACGGACTGTGATTATCGGGGGCAAGGTAAAACAAACAACCTTTTCCAAACACACTCGCATGCACTGATTTGCAATATGTACACTACCATTCAAAAGGTGACAGTAATATTGTGAAATATTATTAGAATAGTTTTCTATTTGAATATATTTTAAAATGTAATATATTCCTGTGATTGTAAAGCTGAATTTTCAGCGTCACTATTCCAGTCTTCAGTGTCACATGATCCTTCAGAAATCATTCTGATATGCTGATTTTGTGAAAACAGTTGTGCTGCTTAATATTTTTGTGGTAAACCATAATACATTATTTAAAAGGTATTTTGATGAATAAAAAGTTAAAAAGAACAGCATTTATTTGAAATATAATTATTTTGTAACATTATAAATTATCACTTTTGATCAATTTAATGCATACTTGCTAAATAAAAGTTATTTCAAAATAAAAAAGAAACTTTTGAATGGCAAGTTTTATTATGTTTGTTTCTGCAGGCTGCTCCTGGATATCACATGGCAAAGATGATCATTAAGTTGATCACCACTGTCGCTGATGTCGTCAATAACGATCCTGTGATTGGCCGTAAACTGAAGGTCATTTACCTGGAGAACTACAGAGTGTCACTGGCAGAGAAAGGTAACTACGGTTTAATAACTGAACTGGGTATGGTATTTCCTGTGTATTAATGCATAAATTCCTGTTCATCTGTGTTTTATGTGCAGTGATCCCAGCTACAGACCTGTCGGAGCAGATCTCCACCGCGGGTACGGAGGCGTCCGGAACCGGAAACATGAAGTTCATGCTGAATGGGGCGCTGACCATTGGCACAATGGATGGTGCCAACGTGGAAATGGCAGAAGAAGCTGGAGAAGAAAACCTCTTCATCTTTGGCATGAGGGTGGAAGATGTAGCAGAGATGGATAAAGAAGGGTAGAGAATGAGACAGAGAGATTAAATCGATGGAAATGGATGCTGAGTAAATGTCATTCAGTCTTTGTGCTTGTGTGAAGACATTAACCATTCCTTTGTGTGTGTGTGTGTGTGTGTGTGTGTGCGCAGCTATGATGCATTACAATATTATGAGAATCTTCCGGAGCTGAAACAGGCCATAAATCAGATTAAAAGTGGCTATTTTTCACCGAAACAGCCTGAGATGTTCAGCGACATCATCAACATGCTGTTCTATCATGATCGGTAAAACGCACATGCAGACACACACTTTCTTTTTTTTAAATTCCTACATTACTCTCTCATCACTCTTTTTTCTCCAGGTTTAAGGTTTTCGCAGACTACGAGTCTTACGTCAAGTGTCAAGAGAAAGTCAGCGCTCTGTATAAGGTGAACATTATCACACACATTACTGCCTACCACACATGTCAGTCAGAGATTCATTTAATAATGCACAACATTCATTTAATAAGTTATGGCGGCTTTTGAACACTGCTTAATGAAGCAAACCTTCGAGAATCTTTTGTTTTGAATCAGTGGTTCGGAGCACGTATCAAACTGGCCAGGTCACGTAACTGAATGAAACAAGGCTTTGTTACATCCCTGTTTTGAACATTGGTTTTGAATTCTTGTATTGTGATGGTTTGCTGCTAGAGGGTGTTGATCTGTTGAACTCATGAACCAGTGTCTAATCCAGCAAATCATGGACAATTCATAAAAGTCATGAGGCCTTTGAATGTTTTTTTGGACAATGGGGGGGCCTTTAAGTTTAGAACTACTGTAAGAGACTGTTTTAACTGACCTCGGGCCAGTTTTATAATGTATGCTCAGTTTGAATTAATTTAATGAATTTGAATGAAAATGCATGTGTAATAAAAAGGGACCGTAAAAAAGTCCTGCCTAAAACACATTACAAATTAACAAAAGAACACAAATTATTCATATTTAATGATTTATAGTTTACATTTAATAGAAACATGAAAAACATTTAGTTTGTAAAATGTCTGTATGCATGTTCGAAACAGTAAATCATTTTGCAATGTTATTTATTCAGTTGATTCAGTTTCGAAAAAGCTTAGTTTTTCCTATAACTACATTTCATTTAATGACATTGTCATTATTGAGTAAACTTTTATTATCATAACTCATTATTTACTGACTCAGTTCATCAATTTCCAACCCAAGCTATTTTTTTCTGTGAAACACAAAAGGCAAAATCTAAGAATATTTTTAAGAAGATGTAAGATTTAGGAATCATTACACTGCTGTTTTCTTTTTTTTTTTTTTTTTTTTTTTTTTTACACTGCTGTTTTCTATGTAGCAACAAATCAAAGTGACCATGGATGTCAAGCTCCAGAAAATTACATAAAGATGCTAAATGCTCAATTAAACTGGTCCATATTTCTCGGTCTACAGGATCCGAGAGAGTGGACTCGGGTGGTAATTAAGAACATTGCGGCCTCTGGAAAATTCTCGAGCGACCGCACCATTACAGACTACGCCACTGAGATCTGGGGAGTGGAGCCCTCTGACCTGAAGATCCCTCCTCCCAGTGAACCACGTGAAGCTCTGGAGGAAACCGCGCGCGCCTTGCGCAAGATGTGAACACGTCAGTGCAGTTATAGAATCGTGAGAAGACTTGTTAGAAGTTAATTTAATTACTTGGTATGAATACATTTTCCAGTTTTGCTTTCAGTTTTTAAATGTTTACGCATGACTCTCTAGATGAATGGATTGTACTAGTAAAGAGCTCCAATAAAAATTATGTTTTAATTCAACATTGAAGTCAAATTATTCATAAAGTAGCTTTCAGTCAATATATTGATTTTAGGTATATTGGTTGTGGTTGAGGAGATTTGCACTCCCTCCAAATGTGTAAAACGCCTTGAGTGTCAAGAAAAGCACTACTATATTTGTTATTATTCATCAAAAATTCATTCTAAAATTAAAAGCAAAATGTCAGAGTGAAAAAGGAGAGTGATGAGATGCAGAAGACAAAGAGTTGCGCTGTTCAACATATTTTAATATATTAGAACTAATAATATTTAGAACTTTAGTAGTACAAAAGGAAATAAAAGTTTTACCAAAGAGCAAGGGCTTGCAAGGGCAAGCTTGCAAGTTATAGTTATGTATCTATTTCAAATAAATGAATACTAGGCATTAATTGATCAAAAGGGACAGTAAAGACTTTTACATTGTTACAAAAAAATATATTAACACATATATATTTCAAATAAAGGCTTTTTCAATCTTTCTAGACATCAAAGAATCTTGAAAGAAAAGTATCACCGTTTACACAAAAAATATTAAATATTAAAACAGTCCCCCTGTAGTCAATACTTGTATCCATTTAAACTCATCTTTAATCACCAAAAGTGAATAAAAAAAAAATCCTGTGAGAAAAATGTATTCATGCCTTAAAATAGCTTGAATATAACTCTACACCCTTGCTTATTTTAGTATAAGTGGATTCATGAATTTGCAAATGAGCCCCTCCTCCTCTCACTCATACAGCCTGTACAAGTCAATATATCAGAATGGTTAATGTGTTTTATGTATTGCTCTTTACAACGTTGGATAAGAATACATAACAATAATTGATATGATTAGCCTTTGGCTTGACTATGTTATCAAACAGCTAATAATGTGTTGCAAATGTTACACAAACCATGTTCCCGTTTTATTTTATTTAATTTACAGAAAAATATACCGGGATAACCTGGGTTCTTTTGAGACTGCCCTGCTTCAGAGAATAATTAATTATATGCTTAAGCCCGCCCCCCTCGTGACGTGATTGGTTACAAGGTACAAGTTTGTGACATAAGAAACACCAACGATTTCAAAACTGCGTTTTTTTCACTGGAGTTTTAAGGAGAAAATATTCAGCAATGGTGTTGACTTATGAATTTGTACATTGCTTGTCTTAAAGGATATTACAAACACCACAGACATATAAACAACAGTGAAAATTAGATTTTCACCACAGGGGGACATAAGCAACACCACTGTTTTTAACATTGATAATAATAAATTTTACTCAAGAGTTGCAATCACAGGAATAAATTAGATTTTAAAAATACAAAAGTTGTTTTAAATAGTATTTAATGTTTCAAAATGTTACTTTTATTACTGTATTTTTGATCAAATAATTACAGCCTTGGTAAGAGACTTTGTCAGACACATTAAAACATTAAATTATTTCACCTACCCCAAACTCCCCATATAGACAATAATTCTAGCTCAACAGGTGTTGTAGTTCCTTCACTGTCCTGCTGGAGGCGTTGTTGCGCGCTGTGTTTCTGCTCGTCTCCTCCTCTTCCTCCTGCAGGGCCTTTCAAAATCTCCCTGACCAACCCATTATAACAGACAATGTTGCACGCTGACCCGAGCGCTCAGCAGAAAGACAACTCATTCGCAGCTTTACCTCCGGTATTAGATCCAAACACTAGCAGAACGGTTCAGTTTGAGCGCGAGCTCTGGATCAAACTAATGGACTTCTAGCCGAATAACGGGGAGAGAGCGCGCGCATCTGTGGTACCGCCGGTATGTTCTGATGGGTTTAACTTTGACTTGATCACACACAATCACAGTCATCTCACTCCTAACAGATTCACTTTGAACATTATGTGTCCTGTATATGGTTTATTGAGCTTGTGTCGAAATTTGATTTGGTGATTCATTTGTGACAGACAATGTTGAAGTTCAGAACTTTGTTTCTTCTACATACAAAGATTTTTATTTTTATTTTCTTGTATCACAAACCAACCTGAGAGTAAATGTTAGGTAAATTAAGTGCTTGTGTAGGCTTTAAATCAGTGGCAGTGATCTTTTGTGTGTGTTTAATGACGTGTTGTGTATTTAATGTTGCTGTGTGTATTTATGTTGCTAATAGTTACTGTTATAGACTGATGACCTCGATCATCTGAGATTGCAGAACTGTAGACATGTGATGAGGGAAGTTGGTTTTCAACAGGTTGTTGTGTCATTGTTTTAAAATGACTGACTAATTGTTTAAAAGTCGTTCAAAACTAAGTGGAAACATAATCAGACACCACTAATACCTAATGAGTTGTCTGTCTGCCTCTGAATCAATTCATGTCTCTGATGTGTGTCTGTTATTGTCTTCCTTTGTGTCTGTTTCACTGCTGGACACTTGCATGATGCTGAAATCTCTATGATTGTTGATTAGGTTTTACGGAATTGCTGATGAGCTGGGCTAATATTAGTTATTAGAAATGAATATCTAAAAGTGATATTTAATATTATACCTAAGATTTCTCAGATGTCTCATATTCTATTCTCTTATCCTGTTCTAGCACTGTTTGAGACCTGTTGCTATCAGATACCAGAGCTTCAATGGGTGCCGCTCGCTGATGGCCAACAAAGCAGACTTTGACATGCATATGATATTTTCTAGTAAAATTACTTGGGGAAAATGTTTTAATGTGTATTCTTGCAGTAAAATTGTTACGTGTGCATTATTTGCTGGGAGAATGGTTCCCATGGTCATTAAAAAAACTGCAAAAAAAAAGTAGCGGAAATATCATCATTTGCATTTAAAATGAAATAATTTAATACAATTTTAAATTTAATAATTTTAGTACATCCATTTTAATTTGTTCCAATTATGCTCAGTCTAAAAAATATTTTTTGCTCAAAATTACTATTTTTGGTTAGAATCTCAATAAAAATAATTATGAATAAATATGAAACTAATGCAAGAAATAAGATGTAAAAAATCCAATTATCACAAATTCATTGGTTAAAAACTGCGGTTACCCGGCCGGTTTACAACTTTTGTATTTAAAATTAATCTGATATTAAACAGCTATAATTGTTCAGACTGAGATTGAAAAGTGTTTTGATTGATGCTGTACATTTTATATGGTTAAAATAAATTGCCCCTGAAAATCAATTCCAAATATTACCTCGTCCATATACTCTGAATCTATTCTTCCTGAATAGAGGAACACCTGGCTACTCTCAGACGTCCTTGTAGGGGCCGGTGGTGATGTCATTGGCAAGGAGCAGATGGGCACCAAACACTCTCCCCCTTTGTGTGTGTGTGTGTGTGTGTGTGTGTGTGTGTGTGTGTGTGTGTGTGTGTGTGCGTGTGCGCGCACCATCTACTGAAGAATAATAAATGCATACACACACTTATATGCTCGTAAGCCTTTCAGGGGTGTCAGGGCACCTTGGGACAAAAGACAACTACTGCAGTCGTGTGTTTGATTGTGTTAAGGGCTGCACAATATTGAAGAAAAATGCGATAACTTGTTAAATAATGCAATATGCAGTACGATAATGCTTTACTTGTGTAAAATAAATGTAAATTATATTTAAAAACTGAAAATGATAACCAACATGCATGCATGTTTCACATTCTTTTTTGTGAGAAAAAAGCGTCCCTACAACTACAGTTTTACTGTAGCATCACATAAATAGTAAGTGTCATTTTAACGTCAGTGTAAACCGGGGGGTTTATGGTTTCAGGTAGGCCTACATTAGGTTTATTTAACAACAGAAATTGAATTATCAAATGTAAAAAATAAAACCCTGCTTAGTCTTCACTGAATTAAATGTATAGTGATTCTTAATCGATTCCAAAAACACTGAATTGAACACCCCTAGTGAATACTCACCAAGATTTTGTTATAATTTTGTGCGTATTTGGCCGTATAAGCTGCGGAAGAGAACTGAATTCGGAATCACACACTGTCCGAGAGGCGGCTTTCTGTGTGCGTTCACTTATTGGGCTTATTCGCTTATACATTAACAATGTCACACGTATGTAACAGTCTACTCTCTGCGTGACCTTAAACTTGCACTTTTTTTTGTAATCTTTTGGAGTATTAAAATCATGCGGTTATTGCAAGCTGTTGCTATATGCACATTTGCGATATTTCAATATATCATGCAGCCCTGATTGTGTTCATCTCAGTAGTTATAACTTGCGTGTCCTGACGTTGGCCTCTCTCATCTGTGCACCGCTCTGCATTTAGCCCACAGATCTCTTCTCTTCCTGAGCGGATGGATTTTGTGTGTCAGAAATAGTGCTGTAGGTCTGTTTGCTTTCCATTTTTGTGGATTAAGCTTAAATGATCCCTTTGGATCTCCTACACGTATACTCTCAATAGCTATGAGCACACAATCATTGCGTGTGCTTGCATTGAGTAAAACTTGCATGCAACAACCATTGCAATTTTAGTTTGTCCAGTCGTGGTTATTTTGGAGACATTTGCACGGTAGCGCGTATTAGGGATGTCGCTAATAAACTGATAATTATTTTCTTGTTATGGCTGATTATTAAAATTGTCTAAATAAATAACAAAAAAAACTAAAAAAGTTTTAATTGAATTTAGTCATCACAACATTATAATTTTAAGATTTGTGAAAAATGACATTTAACCGTGTTAATTAGTGTCTTTAAAACTTAACATGATTATTCATTTTTGTTAGATGATGGCAAAAGTAGCGTTTATTTATTTGTTTTATTATTTAAATAAATATTATTTTTTAAATAAATGATATAATCAAATCAATTAAATAAAACAAAATTAATCAAATAAAATCGATAATATTGGCAGATAATTGAAATGGTACCCATTTTTTTTTTTTACACATCCCTTCATGTACACCTATTAATTAATTCAAAAGATTGGTACTTGACATGGAAATTAGCCGGAGTTTCTAAACGCTCCTTATCCTTCTGAACGACTAAAAGGTTCATGGAAATCCATTAGTCAAGTCTGGGAACGTTGTTTGAGTTTACAAGGGGTGGTGATGGCGCAATGGATAAGACGCATGCCTTTGGTGTGAGAGACCCGGGTTCGAATCCACTGTGAGACACCAATGTGTCCCTGAGCAAGACACTTAACCCCTAGTTGCTCCAGAGGCGTGCGACCTCTGACATATATAGCAATTGTAAGTCGCTTTGGATAAAAGCGTCAGCTAAATGAATAAATGTAAATGTACAAGAGCTCTGCTGTTATGAAAGCTGCATCCTTTAATGGCTGAAATCCAATACAGCCTCTCTGGTAGAAGTGACCAGTGTGTGTCAGGCACTTGCGCTTGAGCTCGTCAGTCCTCTTGACCATTTTTAAATTTTTTTACTCTTTTCTTTGGTTTCTGATGGCTCTTTTTGCTTCCTTGTGTTTTGAACAGGAAGACATTGGAGTTATTGTGAGTGTGGAGGTGAACTATCTGCCTAAATAAGCCACAGGTCAGAGGGCAGAATGTGTAACTCCGTGTCTCTGTAGGAAAGGCTGATGGATGGAGCGAGGGACCAGTATGAGGAACGATTGAAAGAGGTGTTTGAAAGTTTTGATGGCAGTGGTTTGGGCTCTCTGAGTCCTGAAGAACTGACCGATCTCTGCCAAGCCCTTCAGCTGGAGGAGAACACACTGAACACACTCTTACACACACTGCTGCAGGACCAGATCAGGGCACGGGTAAGAGAACATGCATATTTTATTTTAGTTTCATTTTTTGTGTGATTTGTTTTTTTAATACTGTTAATGGTCAGGGGAATTTGAGTGTGGATTACATTTCAGAAACTTTGTATTTTGTGCAAAAAACCTAAAACCAATTAACTTTTTAGAGTATCTAAAACAAGAAGCTGCATATTCTTTATAGACTTGAATGAAAGAGGAGTTGTTTATTGCTACTTTTTTCATTTTTCAGGTTGATTTTGAACAGTTTAAGGATGTGCTGATCCTCGTGTTAAGTACAAACACAGATGATCCAGAGAAATGTCTTGAACAGCCAGGTAACATCCTCATAATTTAGCTTATTATGTTAAGATCTGGGGCTGGTAACCAAAATAATGCAGGATTGAATCATGTAATGGTAATCTTGGACGGACATCATTGCTTCATTGATTATATCTAAATATACAGGTACTTCTCAAAAAATTAGCATATTGTGATAGTTAATTATTTTCCATAATGTAATGATAAAAATTAAACTTTCAGATATTTTAGATTCATTGCACACCATCTGAAATATTTCAGGTCTTTTATTGTTTTAATACTGATGATTTTGGCATACAGCTCATGAAAACCCAAAATTCCTGTCTCAAAAAATTAGCATATCATGAAAAGGTTCTCTAAACGAGCTATTAACCTAATCATCTGAATCAACTAATTAACTCTAAACACCTGCAAAAGATTCCTGAGGCTTTTAAAAACTCCCAGCCTGTTTCATTACTCAAAACCGCAATCATGGGTAAGACTGCCGACCTGACTGCTGTCCAGAAGGCCATCATTGACACCCTCAAGCAAGAGGGTAAGACACAGAAAGAAATTTCTGAACAAATAGGCTGTTCCCAGAGTGCTGTATCAAGGCACCTCAGTGGGAAGTCTGTGGGAAGGAAAAAGTGTGGCAAAAAACGCTGCACAACGAGAAGAGGTGACCGGACCCTGAGGAAGATTGTGGAGAAGGAGCGATTCCAGACCTTGGGGGACCTGCGGAAGCAGTGGACTGAGTCTGGAGTAGAAACATCCAGAGCCACCGTGCACAGGCGTGTGCAGGAAATGGGCTACAGGTGCTGCATTCCCCAGGTCAAGCCACTTTTGAACCAGAAACAGCGGCAGAAGCACCTGACCTGGGCTACAGAGAAGCAGCACTGGACTGTTGCTCAGTTTTGCATGTCATTCGGAAATCAAGGTGCCAGAGTCTGGAGGAAGACTGGGGAGAAGGAAATGCCAAAATGCCTGAAGTCCAGTGTCAAGTACCCACAGTCAGTGATGGTCTGGGGTGCCATGTCAGCCGCTGGTGTTGGTCCACTGTGTTTTATCAAGGGCAGGGTCAATGCAGCTAGCTATCAGGAGATTTTGGAGCACTTCACGCTTCCATCTGCTGAAAAGCTTTATGGAGATGAAGATTTCATTTTTCAGCACGACCTCGCACCTGCTCACAGTGCCAAAACCACTGGTAAATGGTTTACTGACCATGGTATTACTGTGCTCAATTGGCCTGCCAACTCTCCTGACCTGAACCCCATAGAGAATCTGTGGGATATTGTGAAGAGAAAGTTGAGAGACGCAAGACCCAACACTCTGGATGAGCTTAAGGCCGCTATCGAAGCATCCTGGGCCTCCATAACACCTCAGCAGTGCCACAGGCTGATTGCCTCCATGCCACGCCGCATTGAAGCAGTCATTTCTGCAAAAGGATTCCCGACCAAGTATTGAGTGCATAACTGAACATAATTATTTGAAGGTTGACTTTTTTTGTATTAAAAACACTTCTTTTATTGGTCGGATGAAATATGCTAATTTTTTGAGACAGGAATTTTGGGTTTTCATGAGCTGTATGCCAAAATCATCAGTATTAAAACAATAAAAGACCTGAAATATTTCAGTTAGTGTGCAATGAATCTAAAATATATGAAAGTTTAATTTTTATCATTACATTATGGAAAATAATGAACTTTATCACAATATGCAAATTTTTTGAGAAGAACCTGTATATTGGTCATTGGATACCCAGCTGTCTAGATATTGGCATTCGTACCATTTAAACTCCATTTTCAAGCAATCATTATCTAACATGCTGCAATAAATATTTAGGCTACCTGTATGGAAATAAATATCTGTTTAGGTATAATATAGTCTCTTTGTGTGTGCCGCCATTTATTCTTGATTCTGCTTGACTTATGACTATTGTATGAGACTATATTACAAAATTAAATTATAAGATACATTTTGACTATTTACTATAATTGACTGTAATTGAAACTGCAGGTAGTGATCAAACGGTTTTGCTCAGTGTTTGGAAATCCTGATGTAACCGAGGATGTATTAAAAGCCAGACAGTGGGAGCTCAGGGAGTAAATAGGGAGGATGTGAGGTTAAATCTGGATTAAGAAGGATTATTCTGAGAGCAGTGAGAGTGTAAATGAAGACTATTCTATCTTAAAACAAGCTCTTCTCTAATTATGACATTCACAGTTAATGATTGTAGTCCGGACATTACTATGTGGTTCCTATGGTGTTTTTAGAACATTGTGTGGTTGCTAAGTGGTTTATTACTGGCTGTCACCGTTTCCAAGTCTTTATGATATTCGTTTCCTTAAAAGTAAGAATTTTTAGGAAAGAAATAATAATTTTAATCAAGTATGCATTAAATTGATCAAAACTGACAGTAAAGACTATTACAAAAGATTTCAAGTAAATGCTAATTATTGATAATAATAAGTAAATGTTTCTTGAGCACCAAATCAACATATATTAGAATAATTTCTGACTTGGTGATCTCTTGCGCAAAATTTGTGAAAGAGTGTTAGATTTTACTGTGCAGAAATGTATTTATAGTTTAAATGTTGCAAGAGTCCTTTTGTCTCTCCCCTAGATTCCCCAGAAGTCCAGCCACGCTTTGTAAAGGGCAGTAAGCGCTATGGCCGTCGCACTGCTCCGGAGTTCATTCACACACACACTGATTCACACACACAGGCTGAAGATGAAGAGGAGAAGGATGAAGATGCTCAAGAGAGCGATGACAGGACTGTACCCAGGAAGCGTGAGGTAACAAACACAGACATGAATAACGGTTAAGGTTAAGGCACATTCTTCTCGTTTGGAATCATCCATATCTGAATACACCGATAAGATGAAGGTTAAAGTTGTGAGTCTCCTTGAGAAAACTTTCAAATTATTTCAGCTGCAAATTTTGAACTAGCTCTGAAAAACTCTGGCTGACTGGAGAGAGAGCAGAAACACAGTGTGTGTGCGTGTGTCTTTGCCCTATGCTCTGACAGCAGTTCAGTGTGTCACTGAATTAATGAGATTTTAGAGTCTCGGAAGACACATCCCACTGGCTTTAAAGCACTCAAACTATCGAGTCATACTAACCCTATCTTGTGATGAAAAGATTTTTTAGCAAGTTCCTGCTGGCGTGTGTTTTGTGAGCTTTTGTGTGTGACTCTGGCCACGCTCTCCAGCAGGTGCACATTAATACACACTGCTGCGCAGAGCTCTCTCTGATAGTCTGATGTGTGAACAATCCTCCGGTTCTATGGTAGCAGATGTGCGGGGTGTGTTTGGGGGGGTGGGTGTCTATTGACGAACAATGACCCCTCCCTACCCCCTGAATTCCATTGCAAGTATTCTCCATCTGCTCCCTACACCCCCCGAAATTCACCCTGTCCATATTTGAACACGCAAACAATGATCTTGACTAAACAATAGGGAAGTAAGATTGAGTGGCTTTGTATTAATATATTTATTTTACTTATTTTTTATTTGGTTATTTATTATTGAGTTATTTTATATAATATAATGATTTGAAAAGTCATTTAAGCTCACCAAGGCTGCATTTATTTGATCAAAAATACATTAAAAACAGTAATATTGAGAAATATTATTACCATTTAAAATAATTTATGATGTAATTTATTCCTTTGGCAAAACTTAATTTTTTACTGCAACCATTACTCCAGTCTTCAGTGTCACGTGATCCTTCAGAAATCATTCTAATATACTGATTTACTGCTCAAGATATTTTTTTTTATAAATTTTTTTGTCAATCTTGAAAACAGTTTTGTTGCTTAATGTTTTTGTCGAAACTGTGATACTTTTTTTTCCAGTAATCTTTGAATAGAAAGTTAAAAATAGAATTTATTGTAACCATATGAATGACTTTACTGTCACTTTTGATCAGTTTAATGCATCCTTGCTGAATAAAATGCATTATTTCTTTTAAAGAAAAGAAAAAATCCTACTGACCCCAAACTTTTAAACTGTAGTGTTTGTATGAACATTATTAAATTCCTGCCTGTATAGGCAGTGTTTCACACATTGCTTAGGTTATCACTGAAGACATTTGTTTTGACATTGATGGAGTCAAATTAAATTAGTAATGTGACAGTTAACACCCCTCCTTATTGGTTCATCTTTATTTCATCTTCTGCTGTCTCATTGTTGCTCAGTACTGCCCCCTCCTGGGAGTGTGATGATAACAAGAGTTTCTCATTTATGCATTTTATTTTTATTTTCATTATAGCGCTGGAATGCTGACATGAGCATTTCTGAAGAGTTTGAAGCAGAAGGTAAGGTTAAATACTCTCAAACCGCCCAGACATCTTCCTTTATGCCAGAGATTTACACTGGTTTGTGTGCAGGTCAGATGCACCTCTGGAACCCTGATGAACCCAGTACACCATTAGGCAATGCAGTGCCACTCTGTGACTTGGAGGAGCGTTTGCAGAATGCCTGTCATCAGCTCTCTCTACCCATAAACGGCATGGCCACACTGCAACAGCTACAGGCACTCTGCCAGCGCATAGGCATTGAGGTATTTTCCATAATCACAACCTGAGATAGATTAAGGGCCCTATTTTAATGATCTAAGTACATGGTCTAAAGCGCACGGCACAAGTGCACTTAGGGCGTGCCCGAATCCACTTTTGCTAGTTTAAAGACGGGAAAAATGGTCTCTATTCTTGTAAAGAGTAATGGGTGTGTTTTGGGCGTAACGTGTAATAAATCAGTCTCATCTCCCATTCCCTTTAAAGGCCAGTTGCGCTCGCACCACGGCGGATTCGCTATTTACATGGGGGAATTTTCAAGTGGAAAGACTGAACACTTCTCTAGCGTGGAAACGGATCTGCTCATGCATGATTAAAGCGCGTGAGCAGACCATCTACGGGACAAGCCAGATTCCACCATATATTTATGTACACAATAATAACTTTTACATTGTAATCCTTTTATTTTTAATATTTGGCATGTTTGTGTGCTGCTGTGTGTGTAATAAGCAGAGTGTGTGCGTATTGTGTACCCGCCTATTTGCTAATATTACTAATGCCCCCTTTAAATGACAAAAAAATACTGTGCCATTGACCAACAAAAAAGTGGTCTGGAGTTGCAGTATTTTTTTGTTATTGTGTACATAGTTATGGTGGAATCTGGCTTGAACCGCGCTTTAACCTCGCCCAGATCCGTTTCCTCGCTAGAAGTCTATTTCAGTTGCCTCAAAATAGCAACGCGCCAACAATAAGCCTGAACACACCTCGTTTTCAGACCAGCACGCCCATGGCCGCACAAATGGGCGCAAATGCATTTGCTATTTAAACAACGTGGTGCAGGACGTAAAATGCTAACTGCGTCAGGCTGAAACTAGCAAAAAACGCTTGCGTCATGCCTGGAGCCACATTGCACCAGGTGTATGATGGGGCCCTAAGTGGTTAAATACCATATTAACATGCAGTTCTTGTGTTTTTGAATGTTCCCAGATGGGTGAGGATCTGTTGCAAGGTGCTGATGAAAGTGTAATGGATGTGCAGGAGTTCATCTCGTGCATAATAAACCACAGCAAACCACCCACACCGTCAGTATCTACACCCTACAGACAATTAAAGAGACACCATTCTACTCAGGTAGTACACAAAAATAGATTGTGCTCAAAACATGCTGAAATATAAGTTAAACCTCTTTTCCCCATCCCTCTCTCTTTCAAGTTTGATGAGTCGGGCCGAAGGATCCCCTGTGCTTTGAGCAGAACAATCGGTCTGCGGGTGTTTTCGGATTTGGATGATGGATCGGGACACGCTCCTGTGGAAACTCTGCTTTACCGGTGGATGGAAGAGGGAGTGGACAATAGCTCAGAAATCCTACAGGTAAAACACATAGACGTTGTGCATCTACACAACTCTACGTTTAATCTGGGATATTCGTAACAAGTCTTTATGTGTGTGTGTCTGTCTGTAGGCTCTGGATTTTAATCTGGAAGGTAAAGTGAATCTGTCTGAGCTGACCGTTGCTCTAGAGAATGAGCTGCTGAGCACTAAGAACTCGATCCACCAAGCGGCGCTAGTGAGCTTTAAGGCAGAAATCAGACATCTGCTGTGAGTCCATGTATTTGAACTCTTGCTCATTCCAACTCTCACAGCTCACTCAAGCTCGGTCTAGATTTATCTAGAACTAGTACTTCTCCAGCATACTACTGCATGATTCATATTGCTAATTTGTATGATCATCGTAATAATCATTCATTAAATCCAACTCGTATACTAACACTCACGCCAGCTCATTACTCTAATCATCAGTCTAGAGCACTGTCGCTATTCATTCTGCATCATACTAGATCACTTCAGTTTGTTTATCACACTTACTCTAGCTCATTCTAGATCTCTGGTTCTCAACCAGGAGGCCTCAGCACAATTCCAAGGGAGCATTATTTAAATTAAGACAAAATATAATTTAAAATGAGGTAAAACGGCAAAAAAAAAATAAATCACATTTCTCATTTTAATGTATTACCTCAACAACTATCATTTTATTTGAAAATCAGGATTCCCACTGTCTTGGAAAAACATTTCTAGATCTGGAAGTGTAATAAAAATGTATAAAATATTTTAAATATTTTTCTAGTTATGTGAAACTCTGAGGAATTACTAGTACTACTAATAATAAACCTACTGAAAAAAAGTTTTAGGATAATGGACTTCTGGATAATGAATTTATGTAATTTGAGTGCTTAAAGGGATAGTTCACCCAAAAATGAAAATTCTGTCAGTATTTACTCACCCTCATGTTGTTCCAACTCCGTAAGACCTTCGTTTATCGTCGGAACACGAATTAAGATATTTTTGATGAAATCTGAGAGCTGGATCACTGCTCCATACTAGTCCATAGGCTTATTCAGGGATTGAAACTTGCCAGCCCCGAAAAGTTATTAAAAACATCGTTAAAATAGTCCAAGTGACTACAGTGGCTCAATCTTAAGTTTATCAAACGACGAGAATACTTTTTTTGCACAAAAAAACCTAAAATAACGACTTTATTTCAACTATTCATTTCCTTCTCTCTGGGCCTCGAGTCAGTTCACTAGTGTAATAGCGTAAGCTTCTGTTGTTGTACGTCACACGCATCACACACATGACCAGCGTCGGCCAATAGTGAGCCTACGTGTGACGTAGCACTACGCAATCACACTACGTTAACTGACTAGAGGCCCACAGAGAAGGAAATGAATAGTTGAAATAAAGTCGTTATTTTTGTTTGTTTTTGCGCACAAAAAGTATTCTCGTCCCTTGATAAACTTAAGATTGAGCCACTGTAGTGACTTGGACTATTTTAACGATGTTTTTAATAACTTTTCGGGGCTGGCAAGTTTCAATCCCTGAAGAAGCCTATGGACTAGTATGGAGGAGTGATCCAGCTCTCAGATTTCATCAAAAATATCTTAATTCGTGGATGAACGAAGGTCTTACGGGGTTGGAACAACATGAGGGTGAGTAAATACTGACAGAATTTTCATTTTTGGGTGAACTATCCCTTTAATTCTATTAATGAGAGGGGAATATTTATCTAAATGTGTGTTCCGTTTAATCCATTGCTTCACTCAATCCAGTAAAAGAGTGCGTATGCACAGTCTCAAGCCAGAGATGGGATGGGAAACTTCAGCCCTTCAGTCCGCAATCTTAGCCTAAATATGTGCGCACCGTCCGCACACTCTAGACCAAGGCTGGGTGACTTCGGTCCTGGAGGGGCACTGTCCCACAGAGTTTAGCTCCAACCCTAATAAAACCTTAAATGCCTGTAGCTTAAATGTCTTGTCCTAAAGACCTTGATTACCTTGTTCAGGTGTGTTTGATTAAGGTTTGAGCTTAACTCTGCAGGACAGTGCCCCTCCAGGACCGAAGTCACCCAGCCTTGGTCTAGAGTGTGCGGACGGTGCGCACATATTTAGGCTAAGATTGCGGACGCACATTTCAATGCCTCTTTTTGTGCGTAGACAGCGTTTATACATCATGCCCCAGATCTTAGTTTGTAATTTCATTTTGGACTCATTCCAGATCTCTTCATTTAATTCAGACTCACTCCAGATCACCTCAGCTTTGTTAGTTTGACTCAAGCTTATTGTTTTCTCTTATTCTAAATTGTTATTCTGCCTAAATCCAGGTCCTTATTCAGATTTACTTCACACACTCAGTGTCAGTCTAGCTCATTAAGACTCTCTTTTAAATTGTCTTCACGCGCTCTACATCAGTCTAGCTCATTATTCAGATTCACTCAAGATCATTTAAAATCATCAGAGCTCCTTATTGCTTCTAATGTCATACTTCTTTGTGTGACAGTGAGTGTGTTGACTTGGAAAGGCATGAGAAGGAGAGGATTCGCTTAGATCTGGACAAAGCGGAGAAACTGAAATCTCAGCTGGCGTCTGAAGTGGATGACCACCATGCTGCCATCGAACGCAACAACGAACTTAACCTCCGGTAACATTTCACTTTCAATAATTTCATAATTGAACCATCTTACTCCCTTTAAATGCAGAAAGCCCTTAAAGATTTAAAAATGTCCAATCTCATCTCTTCTCTGCATATCATTTGTGATGTGACATTTTCCTCAACAGTATCTTTGTTTACCTGCAGAGACTTGCTGCATAAACACAGAAGGCGTGTTCTGTGGACATTGATGATATGTGGGTGTGAGCATGTGTATTCATGTGTCATGTGCATGTGTGTTTATGTCCATGCATGCAATTATTTACAGGAAGTTGGAGCAGGAATATAAAGAGAGTATGACTGCTCTGAAGGCAGAGCTAAGTAGAGAGGTGGAGCTTGTGCAGCAGCAGGCCAATCAGCAACGAGAAGAGCTGGAGCAGGGAATTGACAAGATGAAAGATGATGAAACCTTCTTACGAGAACACCTTACTCTCACCATTAAAGTAATCAGCATTTTGCATTTGACAGGTTGCATTTTTGTCAACCTGTCATATTGATTCGATTTGATTTTATGGTTGGAATTGAAGAGTATTTTATGGGTTTGTCTTCAATAACTTTGTGTCGTGTAGGAAAATAGTCGCATGGAGTCAGAGCTTATTGAGACCACAGAGAAACTGGTGGAAGCTGAAAACCAGTTGAACAAAGTGCAGAAAAATCTGGACGGTGTTTTGAAAGAGAAGGTACTGAAATCAGCACAGATGCAGACATCAATATTGACATAAGGAGAAACATCACCAAAGATGCGTAGATTGATAGTGACATCACCAAAGACAGCCATCTTTGCTGACATCACATGCTCAGGCCTGCTGACTTTACAGACACATCTTTCAGATTACATGGATCAGCATTCCTACTGTCTTGAAAAAGCTGAATATATATGAGGTAGTCTCATTTGAAAAATGTGATTTCTAGACCAGGAAAAGGCATCTCAATTCTTATAACTACATGAGCATTTTAATATATTTTTATGAATATTAATTTTATCCAATAAATCCTTATCCAATAAATCATGAACAATTGGAAAGTTGATATTGATATTGGCCACTGATTTAGATGATCCTGTCATTTGTCATACCATTACTGATTTATTGTATTGTATTGTTTTGTGGGTTTCTAAATGTTCTTTTTGTTTCTGTGTGTGTAGTTTGGTGATTTGGATCCAGACAGTGCAGAGTTTTACCAGCAGGAGGAACGTCTCAGACATCTGCGCAGGAACTACGAGGAGCAGTGCAGGGTCTGTAAACTCTGTTTTTGTATACTTTCCATTTTTTTCATTCTATTATTCTGCCTGAAATTCACATCTATATCTGTATGTGTATTGTAGGAGCTGCAAGATCGTATAGATGAGCTGGAAGCTCAGCTGGAGGAATATCAGACTTCAGGTCACACGCCCTCGACCCGTCCCGGACTGAGTCTGTCTGATGAACTGGCCAGCAAGAGTCCAGACCCAGGTAACATATACATGTGTGCTCATACTCATAGACAACACTGAATGAATGCTTACAGTTGGATTTCATATTTTGCCACATGTAATGAGCTGTGCTTGTTGTGTTTATGCATGTGTAGGTTCTCAAGTGCGGCAGCCATTAAACATGAGTCTTGAGACAGAGATGTTACTGGAGCAGCACCAACAAGAGATAGAAAACATCAGGGCAATGGTGAGACATCAGGGTGATGTGCATACTAAAACTTTTAAAAATATAAAGATTTATCATAAAGTGTATGAAACCAAAGAAGGGGATAGTGTATTTGCATTCATATCAGTAAAGAGATCTCTCAAAAATTCAGACAATTTTAATATTTAGGTGAACTGTACCTTTAAGATTAAATTAAATCCAAAACTGCCCTGGATTGTTCAAAGAATAAAAGACGTACTGTTGCTCTCTTATCCCCTCTGTAGGTTTATGAAGAAAATCGCAGTGCAGAAGAGGAGAGAAGTCGTCTCTCTCTGCAGCATCAACTGGAGGTGCAGGTTTTGAGGGAGGAGATGGCAAGAGAACTAGAGAGAGCGAACCGATTGGAGCAGAACATTTCTGCCCTCCAAACTCTCCACCAGCAGGAGCTTCACTTTCTCACGCAGGAGGCGCAGGAAGCCAGAAGCCGTGCAGAACAGCTGGAAGCGAAGGTGCAAGTTCTGGAGGAGAAACAGACTGCCCATGAGGAGCAGAGCAGAGTGCATGCTGAGGAGATTAGTTTGATGGAGTCAAAGCACCAAGAGGTGCTGGAGGCAAGTCTGCAGGAGCAGAGAGAGAGACTGCAAGAAGAGAAGGAAAAGGAGGAGAAGAGGCTCACGGAGCAGTGGAAACAAGAGCAGAAGAGCTATGAGGAGGTGCTAAGTGCTCAGCTTGAGGAGATGCAGCAGAGAAGTGTTGAGCTGGAAAAGAGGCTCAGGGAGGAGTGGGAACGAGAGAGGCAGGAGTTAGAGGAGAGCAGTAAGGAGGCATTGCAGGCTGCGCTGGAGGAGAGAGAACGGAGGCTCGAGGAGTGGGAACGGGAGAAGCAGGAGTTAGAGGAGAGCAGTAAGAAGGCATTGCAGGCTGTGCTGGAAGATAGAGAACGGAGTCTCGAGGAGTGGGAACGGGAGAAGCAGGAGTTAGAGGAGAGCAGTAAGGAGGCATTGCAGGCTGCGCTGGAGGAGAGAGAACGGAGGCTCGAGGAGTGGGAACGGGAGAGGCAGGAGCTAGAGGAGATCAGTAAGGAGGCGCTGCAGGTCGTGCTGGAGGAGAGGTTGGAGAGGGAAAGGAAGCTCAGGCAGCAGTGGGATGAGGAGCGGGCTTCATTAGAGAACAAACATCACGTTCTGCTACTACAGCGTTTGCAGGAAGAGAGTGAACACCTCCGAACTCAGCAGGAAGAGAACGAGAGCATTATAATTGAGCATTGGGGGAGAGAGGGGGCTCAGATGAAGAAACAGCATGAGGAGGCGCTGCAGGCCTGTTTGGAGCAGGAGAGAGAGAGACTGCAAGTGGAGAGAGAGGAGCAAGAGAGAAGGTGGCAGCAGGTGCTAAATGAAGAACAGGGCCGGATGGAGGAGGCGCACAGGGAGGCCATGCAGGAGCTGTGTGCCAAACACAGCGAGGAGAGGGAAAGAATCAGCAGCCTTTTAGAGAAACTACGCACAGACATTTCAGAACAGAGGTAAGACACACACTTGCTAACTGAAAATAACCTTAAAACTTTGATATTTTTACATGTGAAATAATTAAATTTCTACTGATGCATGTCCTCAAATTGGATACACTGCAAAATATTTTTCTTAACAAGTATTTTTGTCAATCTTTAGTACAAGTTTTGTCTTACACTGGATCCCCCATTATGTGCTTTTGGATTCAACAGCACTTAACGTCTCATCTTGAAACAAACAAAATCACTGTCTACTATTCTTCATTGAGAATAGTAGACTTATTTTAAATGTGCCATATGATATAAGTTGGTGAGTATTTCTTTTAGGTAATGCTATAAGCTGATGATGTTTATTGGCCGTGTGCAGGAGAGAGCTGGAGAAACAATTCTCTCAGCAACTCGAAGAAGTGGAAGTCCGTTTCAATGGTGACCAGGAGGCGGTGTCTAAACGTTTTGAGGCAGATATACATAAACTCGAACAACATTACGAAAGTGAGATTGCAGCACTTTCCCAACAACATGCTGTAGATCGTGCCCAATGGGAGGAGTCGTCAGGGGCAGCCACCAAGGAGGCGGAGCAACAGTGGAAGCTGTTGAGGGAGGTGCTCAAAACAGAGAACCAATGCCTTGAACTTGCACACGCACAAGATATTAAAGCTCTGACAGACAAGAACCTACAACTTCAGGCTGAACTGGAGGTTTTTGTCAGTGCATCTCGAACAAAAGAGATTGAGCTGAGCCGTCAACTCAATGAGCTGCACAAGGATAGGATGGAGGCCAAAGACTTGCTGTTGGCACAAGCAGAGAACAAAGCCACTGAGCTGGAAGAGATGCTGAAACAGGCTGTGGATGACTTCATCCAGGAGCGAGCGGAGCTGCAATGGAGTCTGTCTGCTTTGGAGAGCAGGCGAGGGGAAGTACTTTCATTCACTGAGAGCATGGAGCTGAAAGGCACAATCCAGGAGGGTGAGAAGCTCCTCTGTCAGGAATTAAAGGATGAGAGAAAGGCTCTGCTTGCAGAGAGAGACACACTAGCATTGAGAGTGGTGCAGTTGGAAGGAATTGTGTTGCAGTTGACAGGAACCACTGGAGAACCTTCTGCAGAACCCTTGGGGGAACCTTGCTTAGAGTCTACTGAAGGAGTCCATGCAGAATCCATTGGAGACAACTGTGAAGAAACTTCCAAAGAATCCACAGTACAACCCTTTGGTGAACTCAACCAATATACATGCACAGAATCTACTGATGAAGTCAGTCCAAAGCACCTCATACGTGAAGAGTCTTCTGTAAACAGAGATGATGAAGAGGAAGCAGGCATAATGGCTGAAGTTACTGACTCTGGGCTTGGTGATCCACAGCAACACAGATGCCTAGAGATTGGAGTTACAAATGATATAATTTCAAACTCTTGTGCTGATGAATTAGATATGTCTGATGTAGAATCTAACAATAGTGGAACAGAAACCCCTGATTGTGCCTGTCTTATAGAAGAGAAGGAAAAGACTGAGGAGAATCTTAGTAATCCTGGAGTTGATAGTTCTGAAGATGCAGCATTGAACAAAGAGTTGCAGAATGCTGAAAGGAATAGTACAGAGTCTCAAAGTGATGACACCTTGGAGATGGCCGAGGAGGATATTTTGAATGGCGCAGAAATAGAAGCTGAAATCTTGGTTGAGAGTGAAGCTTCCTATAACCAGGAGAGCTTGCAACACCATGAATCTCCAAGCACAGATGACACCCTGAACGAATACAATTGCAAACCACTTGAACCTGTGATTGAAGACAATCCAGAGGTCGGTATCAGCATATCAAGTCTTCAGAATGAAATCAGGGCTTTTGCAAATAAGGTTTGTAGCCTAACCACAGTTGACACAGAACTGGACAAAGTTGCTGATTTCAGAGAGGTGTGCATACAGGAGATCCTGGATCTTCAAGAAACAGTGATGCAGTACAGTAAAGCTACTGAAGGCACTAGCTCCCAGTTGCAGAGCCCTAAACGGCAGTATCTGGATAAAGAGAATATCATATATCAAGGATCAAATCGTTTTGACCAAATGGAGGCCTCAATCAAAGATGTGCAACTTGCTGAGCTAAAAATCTGCTTTGAGCAAAGCATCCAAGAGAACTTAAAACTTGTGGAGCGCAACAGAAACCTGGAGAAGAGAGTCAAAAGTCTGGAGGGTAAGATGCGTGTAGTCCTGGACCTCCACAAGCAGCAGGCGTCTGTCCTGGAAAAGACTGCACAACTCAGAGTGGAGAATTCCAATCCGAAGGTACATCTCCAGGAACTTGATAAACAGGATAAGGTGTCGCAGTGGGACTCTGACTCTTCCGATACCTCAAACAACTCAGCCAGCAACTCCCAGTTAAAAGAGAAGATTGCTGCTGTAGCAGAGCTTGAATTCTTCTGCATGGAGTTGGAGAAGCAGAACTTACAACTACGCCGAGAACTTGCTGATCTGCAGGACAAATCTCTCAGGATCCATGAAAAAATGCAGGAACGGAGGTACCATGTGATGGTCCCCTTTGTCCTGCTTTAGTAGAACAGAATCCCCAATTCCCTCATCCCGTTTGCCCTCTGCTGCTCAATCACTTCTGTGTGAGTGCCTGTGTAGACCCTGCCTTTTTTCAGAGATAGAGGCCCGACCACCACCATTAGTCTCTCCCACACACTAACAAACTCTGGTGTTGTACTCCAGTATTGTGACAAAAAAGATCTGTCTGTGTAGTGTAGCTGTTGTATACCAGTTTTGTATACCCAATCTTTGTCTAAACTATTAAAAATTTCCTATGCAAACGTGTGGAGCTTGTTGTAAATTTAACAGACCTAATCTGAAAAAAAATTATCTGAACTAATGCTCTATGCAACAAATTGATGCATCATTTTGCTACGCTTGGTCATTGTTGTACTGAATTTAATGTCACCAAGTGGATTTACAATGCCTTCTGTGTTTAGGAGTGAAGTTTGTCGTCTGGCTAAAGAGAACTTCATGCTGAGGCACAAAATCTCAACAGTGAGGGAGAAGGACCTGAGAGAGAACCAGGATGACCTGCGGTAAGACAGGCGCACGGCTGTTTTACTTTAAGAGTTCTCAATTTTTATACAAGTGCTGTTGAATGACAACAAATAATGTCTTTCTCCAGATTGCAACACATGAAGCAAGGGAAGAGATCAGTACAAGCTCTCAGGAGACAGGTGAGATTTAACTCCATTACTCAGAAAGTTAAACTTTCATATAGGGAGTTACATGCAGAGATGGAAATTATTTCTTATGTTGCCATCTGTCATTACATTGTATATTTAAAAGCACAGAAGTGTTTAAACGTCATGTAATGAGCCGCGCATGTCCACAAACAAACACACTCTTAATGTCTTTTTCTCCAGCACTCAGAGCCTCGTCGCCTGGGACAGCAGCTGGAGGAGGAGAATATTTTATTGCAACAGAATGCAGATCATGTGCTTCGACATGCGCTCCAGGAAGTAGTGCGTCATCATGACAGCTCAACCAATGAAAAGAATGGGGTATGGTTTTAAATGTGTAAATTTCATAGTAATATGCTCAGAGTTCCAGTGACCGGAATCTTTTTCCTCCATGCCCCTGTCATTCTGAATGCACACATACACGCTTGCTTCCAGTTTTGTGATCGGGAGGAGATTGTTTCCAGAACAGAAAAAGAACTGCTTCGATCAGAACTCAATCGGTGCATAGAAAAGGTACAAAAAGCACACACAATGCAAGACCCCTTCATTTTCTCTCGCATCTGACACTTTACTTTACACATGTTTTCTTCAGGTCATGTCACTGGACACATCTTTACAGACACTCACTCAGCAGAACGTCCATCTGAAATCTGACCTACGCATCACACAACAAGAAAGGGATGCCCTCAAACAGGAAGTGATTTCTTTGCACAAAAAAATGCAATATGCCAATGAAAGGGTGAGTATTGAGGACAGGAGCTTCTGTTATTTCATTAGATGAAGATTGTAACAACTCTTCCTTCCTCTTTCTCTCTTTCTCCACATCAGTTGTTGGAGGTCTCCGTTGTGTCTGCTGGTCAGCAGCAGGGGAGACGTGTGTGGGCGGAGCTTTCTGGGCTGATGGAGGCGGAGCATGCCTCACTAACTGAGAAGAACCAACAACTGAAGCGGCAGATGAGCGAGATGACCTCAGAGCTGCAGACGTCAAAGGATCAGGTTAGAACTTGTTTACTAAGCACCTCTAGCAGCCATAGGATGTGTGCAAGAATGATGATTATGATGTTCTTTTTTAGATCCGCCATCTGGAGGCATTAAGTGTGAAACAGAGAGGACTCATGAAAACTGCAGATCAAGAAAAATCTGCTTTGAAACATGAACTGGAGGCTCTGCACACACAGCTGCTATCAACACGGAACAAGGTTATACACAAGTGTTTTATACACATATAACACAATACACAAACCTTAATGTACAATGAAGCTATACACAACCCCAAACGGGCAACCCCCTCCTCAAACTTTCTTTGAGCCAAAATTGTGTAGAAACTTTTTTGTATTTGCTGTTTACACTTTTCAAATGTATGAAACCATTAAAAAAGTATTTTCTACTTAGAATGAACATGTAGTAGAACTACTTTCTATATAGTGGACATGTATGTGATTTCGGATGCAGCCTGCAGGTGCGGTCTCATTTTCTGTTGCTCAGAGAAATCCAGTCATTTTTGTTTCACTTGAGAGCGAAAAAATTCCTTATGTAGATTTTGCTTATCCAAGTTGGTCTCTCAATTTTTTTGCCCTGGCCAACAGAAAGCTGCTTGGTTTGAAAGTGATTTCTGTGTCAACACTGTTGACATTGGACCTATTTTTGCATGCAAAATTCCGCTGAAATTCCGCTAATGTAATTACACCTTATGCGTTTGACCATGCCGGCTAATGCAGGTGAGCAAAAATAAAAAAGCTATTGAACACAATCCTTTAATTAAATGTTTCTGTTAATATTCATTTAAATTAAGCAATGACAAAGATTTCACGTACTACTCATGTAAAATTATTTTCATATATTATTCAGTCAACAGTCAGGCAAAAAAGTAATTATTAGCATTGAGTGGGTTTTCTTTTTTCCTTGTCAATATTGATTTTAACTCAGTTTGTCGCTTTATCTACCTCTCAATGATTTTATTGAACTTTGAAATGATTTATAAATAATGAATAAAGTTTATTTATTTTTATTTATTTATTTTTTGTTATTGTTTCACTTTGGCTAAATATGCATTGTCCCTTGACAGTGACTAAAGTAATGCATGGGCTCCATAGTGAATATATATATATATATATATATGTATGTATTGATACATTTAACACTCCTTATCATTTGCACAAACACACATTTCCTTATAATAGCACACTGATTCTCTGTTGTTTCAGGCTCATCTGTCTGTAGTCTTGCCTTCATCTCCTCTACAGTTTCCGGGGGAACAGAGGGGACAGCACTATAGTGACGGCCCAGACTTCAACATGCAGGTAACACACTCACCCAAACACTCATCATCACAGCCAGCATGAGAATTCTCTCGGGTCAGTGCGTACTCTATCACGGTGTACGTATATGTTTGTGCAGCACTCTCTGAGGAGTATTTAGTGTGCGTCTGGTCTCTGAAGTTTCAGGTTTTCTTTGGTGACTAAGGCTCGTCTGGTTTCTATGTTTGTTTGCTTTGGAAAACACTCGTCATCCTTTGTATTCACACTCTTTAAGAAGCGTGTGGGCAGCACTGGGTCAGTTTTCTGTGTAGTAGCAGTGTTAGAGCGCCCCCTAGTTTTTTTTAAATGAATGGTGTTGGGTGTGTATTTATTAATGGCCTTATATGCTTTTGAGTTTGTACCTGTGTAAAGGCCTTATTATGCTTCTGCGTCAACTCCACGGCGTAGCTACGCCGTCACTCCTACGGCGTCGTGGCTGTTTTATGGTTCTGCGTCAGGTTGCGTTGCATCGCGGTGCATCTGTCCAATCACAGCCCTTGGGGTCTGCGTCGCCTAGACGCGTAGTTACAATTTTTTGGAGGTGCACGTCGAGCTACGGCGGAGGGGTTCGCGGCGACGCAGAGGGGTCTGCGGGGGTACGCCGTCGATTCGACGCAGAAGCATAAAACAGGCTTAAGTCTGTTCTGTCACAGCTGTGTGTGGATATGAGATGTTTGTATATAGCACTGTGTGTATGTTTCTCTGCAGGTGTAAGAGCTGTGACATCACTAACAGACATAGGAGAGTGGCAACCTGTGACATCACCTCCCATTTGAACTCTGACCTTTAACCTGTGTACCCCAATCACCAAACCCTTCCTGACAGATTTAGTTGTTTTTGTTTGAGTTGTTAAGGCCAATGTCCTCTGTCTGATTTAGAATGGTAGTGATTTACATCTGCCACAAGGTGGCGTCATACTGCATATGCTCTTGGCTGTCAGTCGTTTCCTCTGTCATCCAGATGAAGGCACATATATCTGGTAAAACAAGCTAAGAGTTTGAAATTAAATACCATTAAGGGCAGTACAATATATGTTTGAATTTATTTTAAGATTTTCAAGCATTTGAAAAAGAAGTATTGTTTTTAAAGGTTTTTTTTAAGTTTGCACTGTTATGGCATCAGTTTTAACATGATACACACTACAGCTGAAATGAATTATTGTTCTGTGATAAATCCAGCTTTTGAATTTTCTTTTCTTTTCTTTTTTTACATTTATTTAATGAAGACTCAATTCATCACTTTATCTACCTCTACATGTTTTTACTGAACATTGTGGCATTTATAATTAATTAATGATGTTGATTTATTTATTTATTTTATTTTATTATAAAATAATTTGGTTTAAATAACTGTTTGATAACATATGTTTTATGTCCATTATTGATGTGAATGTGTTTTTTTATATATAGAAGTGAGACCAAATAAACTATTAGGTGAAATATTT
The DNA here is from genome assembly GCA_026230005.1 of Gila orcuttii. NCBI lineage: Eukaryota > Metazoa > Chordata > Actinopteri > Cypriniformes > Leuciscidae > Gila > Gila orcuttii. Next base: position 24,534,846 of record JAPDVR010000019.1, on the reverse strand, counting down.
TGTGTAGTGTTTAATTTTTTTTTTAAATGCTTTACTCTTGATCGTCCATAACCTCTTTACATGTCCCTAATTTTACTCTATTAATATTACAAAAATAGTTTTCATTGCTCATAAATCAAAACAGAAAAAAACTCAATAATAGATCATATACAGGTAAGGGAAGGTACAGAGACCATGCAAGGTTATTAACTGTTAATTGAATTATTCTAAGAGCAGTTGTGGTGTCTAGCATAACTAAGGCAACGGATTTCTAGCAGACCAATTGACCTTGTGACCTCTGACCTTGATCTGTATGCCCAGCAGGACGAGCGGGAGGCTGCGCTTTTACAGATGGAGGAGAGAATGAGAGAAGTCGAGCTCATGCTCAGAAACCTCAAACTGTTGCTTCAGGAGAAAGTGTCTCAACTGAAAGAACAGGTACAGAAATGCACAAACATGCGCCCCTGCCCTTTGACACATTCTTGATAATGCATTTGATTCCAAACCAGACTTCTACCGTTCTGTTCTCTCTGCTTCCGTAGTTGATCAGGAACAGTGAGTCCGACGTGTTGATCAAAGACCTGTACGTGGAGAACGCTCAGCTGCTCAAAACCTTGGAGAAGACCGAACAGCGTCAGAAAGTAGCAGAGAAGAAGAACTTTCTGCTAGAAGAGAAAATTTCTAGCCTCAACAAGATTGTCCGTGACCTCGGGCCTTCCCCTTTGACCCCTGCGCCCTACCACTTTACACGCTCCTGATTTTACTGTATTACACACAAGCCATTCCAAACAGTCAAGCTACAATAAGGACAACAAATGCAGGTAGTCCATATGACTTGTGGACTATATTCTAAGTCTCTGAAGCCATTTGAAAGCTTTGTGTAACTGACTGAAATATAAGTATTTATTTACTGAAAATGTTCCCCTCTGCCATACAACTCAAATCTCTTTCCCAATCATTTTCGTTTCTGGGTGAACCATTACTTTAAAGAGAACCATCTCTATTTTAGTCTTCAGCTTTCTTTCAGGAACGAACATGTCACAGTATTCCTCATTTAAATAATTTTCGGCCAAGGCATTTGCAAAAAAAGGGGGTTATGCTTGTTAGTAGTGTGTTGAAACCATAGAGGATGAACGCTTGAAGTGGTTGACCAATCACAACGCACTGGTCCAGCCGACCAATTAGAACACATTGTGCTTTTTGTAAGGAGGGGCTTCATAGAATCGGCAACTAAACTGAGTGTTACTAACAGACTGGGAAGAGAGGAGCTGCAACAATGTAAAATAAGTGAAAAATGTGTTTTTTGAGATTTCAAGCATGAAAACATATTCTTAGTAGTCCCCAAAATCAAGACTTAAGGGCATATGGCTGCTTTATTTTTATTTTTTTCATTGCTCTTTATGATTTGATTTGAATTTCATATCAGTTTCTTTTTACTGAGCCCCATACTGTAATATTTCTGGTGAGTCTGGACCTTAAACTGCAATTGGAAGGTTGTCTTTAAGGAATGGTGAAATTCCTTAGACCTAGAGAAGCTTGTCCAACAGCTGAGGCCCCAGTGTTCACACACACGCACACACGCAGCCGCCTGTCATTACATAGTTTTCAGTGAAATGCAAACAAGGTCAGTGATTCTCTACGTCTCAGAGAAGGAAATTAAAGGGCAAATGTCACACTGTTTATTCCTGTTTGTTATAGTGCATTTTATGTCTTTGGGATTGTTTAGTTTATATAAACCTTTTCACTTGAGAATGTGCACCAAAAAAACAACGTTACTGTAGTTGCAGCAGGACTTTTTGCTGTATATTTATTTTGTGTAGCTATTTTTCATTTATGAACTGTAATCATGCATTATGAGCACTGTGAATATGAATAATAGGGAATCTATTAAAATATTTATGTGGATTAAAGGAAACTCAGAGCTTGGAGACTTCAGCCTCATGGTAACCACTGTATAATTTGTGTGTGGAGAGAAGAAAATTGCTGGTTACGAAGTTTCATTTGAGGCGTCTCTAAACGAATGCAGTTTACAAGCTTTGATGCTTTGGTGGAAAAATGCACAGAGATTTACATGCATTTAAACATTTGGAAATTGCTTTGAATTTTGTGTCCTTGTGTTTTTAGCATTGTAACAGCTTTTGGTGAAGTATATAAGCTATGCTTATCCACTATTTGTTATGAAAATGACGGTAACTTACTTTTACGTGTTAATTATATAACACTCGAATGTAAAAACATAAAACTTTCTATTTTGTAAAACATAAAAAAAATAGTTTTAGGAAACATTGGTAATGAGTTTTCCTTTTGAATGCATAAAGATTGTGCATTTCTCTTTAGCAATATAAATGTGAAAACTTTCTTTTATAAATGTATAGAAATTGAAAGTACCCAAATCAAGGTTTTTACTCCATACTTTTAGCGAATACAGTGTATGTCCCAATTTTTGTTAAAATCCCACAGGAAATAAAGACATCAATAAAACAGACCCTATATTTGTACCCTGTTCGTGGAGAGTGCCTACTTATCTTTATATTAAACATGACGTGTTGAATAAACCATCATAATCTGTCCTGCGAAACCATAAAAATGTGAAAGAGAAAAGAAGTTCGAGAGTAAAATATTTCCCACAATGCACTGCACCTCTAAGGACATGCCTTAGGGAAGGTCTGGTCTGGGATCAGTCTGCTGCGGGGAGTGAGCGATCTAGAGAGAGTTGATCTAGGAGCGGTTAAAGATACTTGCACGTTGTGCAATAATGCTTAAAATAAAAATGATTGTGTGCATAGTTGAATGGATACTCTTTAATTAGTTGCTAATGTTAGCTCTTTTTGGAATATAACGTTACTAGTAAAGCTCTTGAATCTGAAAAGAAAGTGAACTGATCTGTAATCAGGCAGCTGATCTGGGATCAGGTAGCGGGTGATGGATCCAGTGAGAGCTGGTCTGGGATCAGGAGATGGTGAGGGTTGGGTTGGGTGTACACATTCAGCTGGTAAAAGTTTTCGTGCGCTTTTCTCTGGGCGTAATTTGGACAGCGCGCGCGGGGAGCGCTAATTAGTCGTCGAAAAATATTTGTAATGTTCAACTAAACACTAAAAACAACGAAGCGTTCGCTAAACGCAAACTCGTTTGTTTTGTGTTGATGTTTACAGACTGTAGCCATGATGACGCGAAACTAGCTATCGGGCTACGCTCCGAAATGGTCTCGGTTCTGCGTGTCAGTGCGAATCTCGATCCCGATTTCAGGATGAAACCGAAGTCTAATCGGGCCAGAATCGATTCGGATTAACGATGCTCTCCAGAAAGAAGAGTAAAAACGAAGCGTCCAAGCCAGCCGAAGTTCAGGGCAAATATGTGAAGAAAGAAACTTCCCCGCTTCTGAGAAGTGAGTAACTTTTAAGTCAAAATGCTTAACAAAACCCTCAAATTAATAAATAAATCTCCATTTTTATGTAATGTGATCATTCGGTGCATGTTGAGCTATGAAACTTTTGAAAATTAAAGCTAATTTTAAGTATCTATGTTTCATTGTAAATTAATTAAGGCATTTAAAAACAAGTCCAGCTTTATGACTTACAATATACAGTTACATAGCCTACTATCAGCAAAATAGACGTCTACCTTTTGCATCAATCAAAATATACGTTATGTGCCATCTGCTCATTAATATTATAAGTAGAAGTAGAACTTTATGTTTTTGTTTTTACACTATTATCTTTTAATTTTGCATAGGCTAGTTCTTTAACTCTAAGTCAAAGTATTATGGCGTAATTGGGTAAACGGTAACTCAAGGGACACGCAAAAACTTTCAGTATTAACAGTCCAAATTAGCCACAAGTGTGTTTTGCATAGTATAGTCAGAGACTTTGTATTGGTGGGGGGAAATTAGAAATCCAAATATTTTCACTCTTATTTTTGTAAGAAAAAAAAAGTGCTGCTCTAGGGACATGGGAAAATAATTGTAGTCCAGCAAAATTATTTAAATATGTAAAATGCTTTTTTCAATAATCTCATTAGAAATATAAGTAGTTGGACTTTAACATTATAAATGCCATAACTTGCATTGGGGACTTAAAAGGCAAAGGAATCTAGAACTCATCAGTTTCAAGATATCTTCCAATCAGCTGTAGTCTATCTGTGCACATCTGGAGCAACTTAAATTTGTATCACTTTAGCACTTTTTGTATTCTGTAAAATTGTATGATCAAATTAATCTTAAGCATTCTTTACAAATGAAATATTGTTGAGTATGTTTTGATCCACTTACCCTAGGTTTCTCTTTTCTGCCTCTCGCTTGTTTTTTTCTCAGATTTAATGCCCTCGTTTATCCGGCATCCAACATTTCTCCGGCGTGAGCCCCCATTAGTGGAGCCAGTTCCGGCGGGGGTGTCTGGTGCAGGTCCGTATTCCTCTGGTTCTGTTGGGGACGTTAGCGGCCCCAAGAGTTTCCTGCGCAACGCACCTCCACGGACCCCCCTCGAAATATCCCGCAGGGAGAGTCATCGGCTTTCTGCCCCACCACACCTTCATCGCGATTACTCCCCTTCCTCGCCATCCTACATCAGCGATGCTGCTTCGGTGACGGAGAATGGAGATGGCGGCCCGTATTACTATCCTCCAGAGCCGTACTACAATAACCAACCCAGACGAGCCCACAGACAAGACCACTTTAATGAGAGCTACAGGTACTATGAGCACAATGAACTCAACTACCCACGAAACCTAGGACAGCCCCAGACGCCCCAGCCACATAGTCGCCCACCCCCAGGTGAGGAACATATCATCCTGTGTGCATTCACACTCGCATGCATTATAATGGACTCCTCATGAAATACTAAACATGACTGTCGCTCTTTACTATAAATACACTGCCATAAACTGTCTCTATTTATGAGATCATATTATGCTGTTGACTAAATGAGACTAGGTGTGCCGCACACATCCTGAAAAGTAAGCAAAAGCATTTCGATAAACCCCGCCCTCTCCATGTAATCAAATGGGACTTACTAGCCAAACGAAAACAATCAAATTACACTTCAAAGAAAATGTAGGCAGTTTTTAATCACACTGATGTAAGTTAAAGTGTTCTTTATATAGGTTTAGTTTTAATCAGTTATTTGATGCTTTAAAACAGGGGTGTGACGTCATGATTGACAGCTATGATTGACAGCTTCTCTGAGTGAAGTAGTCATTGAGGCAGCAACAGCCTTTTTTGGGATATGACTAGTTGTATTTAGCTTATTTTAACAAGCCTTCAGTTGTATTACATTCAGCAGACATCAAAATTGGACCAGTCAGTCTACTTAAAAAAGTTGAGGCGCGTGAGCTTGCGATTGATTCTGCGAGTGTGGGCAGGACCTTGATATCGCAGCTCCACTACACGCTCACTACTGTGCAGACTCACTCTAGGCTACTGTCTTTATGTTGTTTCTATGTTAATTTGGAGATTAAATGTGACATTATTAAAATATAAAGATATATTAAAAACTTTAATTTGAGGTTTTATTAATCGTGATTAATTACAGAAAAAAAATGTGCAATTAAAAAAAATGTAATCGATTGACAGCACTAATATATAAATGTAAATAAGTATAAATAAGTTTTATATATATATATATATATATATATTAGTGCTGTCAAACGATTAAAATATTTAATCGTGATTAATCGCATTAATGTCATAGTTAACTCGCGATTAATCGCACATTTTTATCTATTCTAAATGTCTCTTGATTTCTTTGCAGCGATGATGATAGCTCAGTTCATAACGACAAAACACACAGATCACTTTGGTCTAGTCAATGGAACCATTTGGCAACTTTTTAAAAGTGAACTTTCCATTCAGAATCTTATTGGCATCCATTTCGGCGTCTCGCGCTCGTCATGTCATGTCACGCATGCTGCGTCCTGTTGCAAAAGCATGTGAAAAAAAACTACAAAGTTTGCTAGGCCAAAAAGACCGTTAATCTCGCGATAAAAATTTATCGCGTTAAAATGGTTTTGCGTTAACGCCGTTAATAACGCGTTTAACTGACAGCCCTAATATATATATATATATATATATATGCTAAGAATGTCAGATGACAGCTGAGCAGAAAAGTATTAGGTTGAATGAATGACAGAATTGTAGATTAAAATTTTATAATATGCAGATGGATTATTGGTTTCTTCAAAAAGATATGCTCATGATTAGACATGATTAGAGTGATATAGCTAAAATTGTTTGTGGTCAGTAAGATTTTTAAAATATTTTTAAATATATTTTACAATGTAATTTATTCCTGTGATGGCAAAGCTTTATTTTTAGCATCATTACTCCAGTCTTCAGTGTCACATGATGCTTCAGAAATCATTCTAATATGCTAATTTGATGTTCAAGAAACATTTATTTTTATTAACAATGTGGAAAACGGTTGTGCTGTTAATTATTTTTTTGTGGAAACTATATATATAATAAACATCAATATTTACCTGCATATATTATTTACGGAAGCATTTTAATACAGAAAAATGCAAGTGAATATTTCTGAATGATGCAAACAAGTCCTTAGCATAGATTCATAGAAATGAATCAAACTTACCAACTCTAACTTCATTTTGCAACTGAAGAATAAACGAGATGAGATAAAGTTTACAATGTTGCTTTGTATTACCAGCAAATTTGTCACAAATATACATAAATAAATATTAATATTTTTTGTTTACTCATTACATTTTCTACACACACTTGTGCTCAATACATACACTTTCTCGGCTGTCACTCTGGTGCGGTATTTCTCATTGTGTGTGAGATTGACAGAAAGTTGGATTTTTCTTGGTTGCCCTTTTCTTCACCTTTTCTTCACTTGTGTGTGTTCGTTGTGCTGAACTTTTCGTAGTCTTCTGGGAGCTGTTGTTTATATTTGGCCCTGCAGCTGTGACTTGTTGTTTTCTCCTCATCTCTCTTTAATTTCACTCCTCCTCCTTTGTGTTCAAATTGAAAATAAATTGAAATGCACAAAGAAACATTTACTGCATACAGATCTGTAATACTTCACTATGTATGTGCTTTTCTAGCAATCGGCCGTATGCCAGCAAAGTCGTTGGGTAATCTGACGACGATGAGTGGAGAGGAGATGGTTCTTCCTCCTGGCTGGACTGTTGATTGGACGATTCGAGGCCGGAAGTATTACATCGATCACAACACAAACACAACACATTGGAGCCACCCGCTGGAGAGGGAGGGGCTTCCGCCGGGCTGGGAGAGGGTGGAGTCAGCTGAGTTTGGAGTGTATTATGTTGACCACATCAACAAACGTGCCCAATACAGACACCCCTGCGCACCCAGGTGAGTGTCAAGATGTTCCAGCACATTCTGAGACGGTTTGGTGCCATTTTGTATCCAAAATACACATGCAACCTCTGCTCTCACTCCTACCTCAGTGTTCCACGTTATGACCAGCCCCCTCCCCCGCCAGTTACCTACCAGCCCCGCCCACCAGAGCGCAACCAGCCCGTATTGGTGCCAGCAAACCCGTATCACACAGCCGAGATCCCAGACTGGCTGCAGGTGTATGCCAGAGCCCCACTAAAGTAAGTTTCACAGTCATAGTCACAGACAGCCAAACCCTGAGGTGCAGAAATCTAACAGCAAACAGAAAACTCTCACATACACTCCAATCTGCATCACAGATTGGCCGCATTGGTGTACAGCTTCGTTGGTTGTAATGGGAGTTCTTTCATTTTGAAGTGTCATGCCACACTGTATGTGTCCAGTGTAGGCATGATGTTTACGGTTGCCGAGCAACATTGTCACTTGTTAAAAGCCATTGAAAAACAGAGTTGCAACACTCCGCTAACTTCCATAGGAATTGAGGAATGCGGAAGTAACTTGTGTCGTCGTGGAGAAATCAATAGTTCCAAAAACTGATTAGTTCCAGAAGTGAACCCTATTCATTTCAGTGTTTCTCAAGCACACTTGCTGGTAAGTTGATGAAATGACTGCATGTTTTGACATCGTAACGCGAATTAAGGCCGATTCACACCGACAGACGGCAACAGACATTTAGCCGGGTTTTGACCTATCCGGAATCTAGCCAATAGTGGTATTTTATGTTGCGCGTTATTATTGTTAGATAATAGACTTTATTGAGAACAGCGCCATGACAGGTATGAAAGCGAGGCTGTGGGGGATAAACACTTATTGTGTTTTCAATTTCATCTGCTGTAAAAAGCTGTATAAACCTCCTAGATCACTTAGAATTTTCCACAACTCATTGGAAAGATATTTTTGCAGTGTTTCATCTGCAGAACATCCCAAAAACACATTAAATAACTGTACTTGGGTTCTTGGGTTTGCTTACATTCATTAATGTTCACTTGTTGTGCATGCTTATGTGAAATAATAACGTATGCTTATAAAATAACATTAGGATGTGAGTAATTAACCTTTTTAAAAACTAAATAAAAAAAAACTAGTGTTTGATAATGTCTAAATGTATATTCATATGCAAAAAAAAAGTGAACTGTTATAAACGGCTATACTCTTTTTAGCAACTACAGAAGAGTTATATACGTGTGTGTGTGTGTGTGTGTATATATATATATATATATATATATATATATATATATATATATATATATAAAACCATGGCATTACATATTAATATTACTTTTCCGGACACATTTATAGATGCCTCTATTTTGCCTCTGCATTGGAATTTTAAAACCTTACTCTATTTTAACCTTAAATACTACAGTAATTATAATGTAGTACATTTAGTTAATTGATGATCGCCAAGGAGTATGAATGTGACCAAAGTAAGGAATACGGGTTCAACTTGAGAAAAACATATTAATGTTGTCTCTTTATCACTCCCCAAATGCTACTGTAAATGTAATCAGCGTAGTAATTAATGCACATTATGCGTTAATATTTACCAGAAATTGCTGCATAAACCCAAAACAGAAGTAGTTTGGGACTATCGAGAGCTCCATGAACCACGTGGCACTGACAACTGTTTTTCAATGGCTCTGAACTTTATAATAGAATTCAACTGATGTGCATTCACAGGTGTGCACCTATGTATATCAGCTATTTTACATTTTTTAGAGGACTTCAAACATGACTCTTCTAGAGTTTTTTTCAGTTTGATTCTCATATTTAATTAAAAATTTTTTATTTCTATTCAGCTCAGGACTAAAAAAATGTCATCCAATCATTGCATTCATTCCAAATGCAATGATACGATGTCGTACCTGCTTGTCAAGTCAACATATATATTTCCATACCTCCTCGCACCCTGCTCACGCAGACATCACGTCATCAGCACGTTCCGTATTGTGGACAGACAGTCACCGACTTTTACAGTTACCGACTTTTACAGTTCCTCCTGAACCAAAACAACAAGCTTATGCTGTGTTCACACCATATCATAATTATGAGATGGCAACCCGTGATGTTCTAGCCGGAGCTGTTCGTGTCCTCAGACTCGGATTTAGGCGTTTCTATGTCAACACTATCAATGCCGAAATGAATCTGCAGCAGTCAGGTGGTACAACTAAGAGCTCTGTAAGTTGTTTAAGTTCTTTGTGTGATGTGTAATTTAACGCTGTCTTTTGTCTCGTGACGATTTGCAGACTCTGCTGTGCGTGTTCATGTGTTTTGAAGGAGGCGTGGCTTAAGAGAAGCTCTTTAGAGACTCTCATGCTTTCAAAGCTAGCTTGCTGTTGCTAGCCTCTCCAAAATTGCATACCCTACCTACCTTTATGCAGCCAAAGTGTATCTTGAAAGCTTGTTTGGTGATAAAAGATGAAAATCCTTCTAAAACCAACCAAGAGACCACTAGGTTTGGAGACCTGCAACCCAGTTTAGGCTAGATTAAGATGTTTTTTCAGCAGTGACATCAGCCAGAAGAATTTTTTTATTGAAGAGAGCCAGAAAGTTTTTTTTATTGGCTGCTTCCTGGAAGCCACCAGAGGCTGTAAACATGTCGTGATGATGGAGTCTTGTTAAGGCCAGTGTCATTAACCTTCAGTCATATCAGTGTGTGTTTGTGTTTGTCTCAGGTATGACCACATCCTGAAGTGGGAACTCTTCCAGTTAATGGATCTGGACACATATCAGGGGATGTTGAAGCTGCTTTTCATGAAAGAGCTGGAGTGCATCGTTAAATCCTATGAAGCATATCGACAAGCGCTGCTCACCGAACTTGACACACGCAAACAGCGGCAGCAGTGGTATGCCCAACAGCCAGCCAAAAACTTCCCTCCGAACATGTGACTCGTATGAGACACTCCAGCGTTATCAGTGCCTTAGCTGCTGATGCAGACATTTACTTCCTCAAACAGCTCCAAATATAAACGCCCAAAGAGAGACGCCACACAAAGCATGTTAGAAACTTTACACTATTACGCCTATATAGATTATCAGCCATTATACGGCTGTGTGTAATGAGTCTGTGCTTTGGTTTTGACTGTGTTTTGTGAATGTGTTTGCGCATGTCAGAACTCGCTCCTTCTTTATGGCATTGTCTGTATGGACAATCATAACTATCAGTTTTCAGTGTTTTATGTTTTATCAGACTCAATGGTAGTTTTGCTTTTTGGATGAATCTCATAACAAAATGCATCCAGTTCACATTTTACCCCAAAATTTAAAGAAAAAAAAGGAATTTATAGTTTGTAAAGAAAATGAAGCTTGTTTTAGGATTAATAACATCAGCATGAATTAACGGTTTTACCATTAAATTATAAACAATAAAAATCACAGGTTTTTTGCATTACAGTAATGAGAGATCTTCATGGTGCTTCATTTTCTGTAAGTAAATTATATATTCTTTCTTGTGATTTTTGGGGTGAAATATGGCTTGAACATTTCTTTGAGGTTCATCCTTTAAGATCTGGGTAGATGCCTTTAAGGAATTTGCTGCTTATATTTAAAGATGAAACTTTCAGGCTGAATCATCACTTTGGATGAAGTGATTGTGCCTGTGGCATTTGGGTTTTTTCAAGAGGTTATTGCCTATATTTTTCAGTTATAAAGATGTTTGTAAAAAACTATTTTAAGCATCAACACTAAATAAACCAGGATCTTGTATTGTGCGCATGTGTGAGAGGATGTTCTTCCCAATTAAGATTCACCTCTTTTCAAAGTTATTATTTTTATTTTGATGGAAGTAGAGCAGAATAAATCATTTTTTCAATCATTTCAATTTTTTTTTTTTTTTTTAATGAATTGAAAGCCCTTCTACATCTATTGTGGACATCTTATGGGTAAAGACAAAGCCACTTGAAAACAAATGCAAAAATTCAACATTTTGGAAACAAAAATAGTAGCATCACAAAGGTACCTTGGGCCTCAATTCCATGGATTTTATCCTTCATCAAGAGTGAGGAACAAATCGGGATTTATAAAGGAAAAGGCTGAAGTGAAAATATTCTAAATCGTATGCCAACGGAAGAGCATGCGTACAAGCTTTTTGTACCTACACCAGTATTTAACATTTTCCAATGTTGTTTATTAAAATGTAAAAATAAATAGAGTATCATGTCCAGTATGAATTAATATATGTAAATGAGCAACATATTAACTGCTTCGTGATAATTACGTAACAAAATGAATTTATGGTCATGAATTCCTGGAATTCATAGTGCTGTACTTCTGATTAACCATAAAGGGATATTTCTGGGTGATCTGTAAACTGTAAAAAAATATATATATTTTCAATAATTTATCACAACTTTTTTTCTTTTGTCATATCAACTTAGATAAGTAATGTGGTTCAGATAGCATAATATTTAGAGTTTCTATTTATTAAACCAATCTCCTTTATAAGTTAACTCAAATTAACTAAAAATTTTAAGGAAACCAGGTAACTTTCTTTTTTAAGTTAAACTAGCAATAATTTTTTACAGTGTAGATGGATTTGATCCGCTTACATTTAAGATGAACTGCAGTTTATAAAAAGGAGGATGTATTTAGGATCATTTTGTGCGTATGGACAATTCATAAATTTTATACATCTAAATTTTGGAAACTCATACGTTCACATCAAGGATAATTCTGCACACATACATGAGCCCTGTAGTCATTCATGAGCATTAGCAGAACACATTTTATCCAAATATGAGCTAACAAAACAATTTATGATACTATAAATGTCAGATTTTATGTTATTGAAACAAGCTTGGCAATTTGTCTTTTCCCATACAAGTGGGCTTTTTTAAAGGTTTGATGTCTTTGAAAATGGTTAAGATTGCCCTAAATATGATGGGATGGAAGATCACTGCATCACGGTAATTGACCCATGATAATGACTACAACTTGTGTTTTTAAACATGTAGTACTTTATTCCCTTATAAATAGCACTGAACTCAACGTACGACATCCATTACAAAATAAGAACAGACTCCTTTCATGTGAGTGTCAGAGAGAGAAACAGTATTTACAGTGAGAAGATGGTAAAATGGTGATTCAGAACTAATACCGTGATTTTCGACTGCAGGCGCAAATGGTACAGTCAGACTGAATCTTTTAAAACTCTTTTCAGTCTGATTCTCGTTGTCGTCGTCGTCTGACTGTGGGCCTGAGCTGTAGGTGGAGGATGTTGCAGTGGTGGGTGATAGTGACGATATGTTCCTGTTGTAGCAGTAAAGCATCGAACAGTCCCGTGCCTCTTTCTCTCTCTGACTGTACGCTCCACTGTCACTGTCCACAGTGCATCTGCGTGAAACTGTGTGGGTTCAGTTTTGTTTCTTGTCCTGCTCAGGCGGTTGACCAGTCTGGTGTCCAGGGAAGGCGTGGTTATACAACTGCCTGTGGTTTGCTGCTACACTGTACAGCTTATACAGAGCCTGAGCGAGAAGGACAGGAAGATACAACATGTTAATGTGAGGTGTCTATGATGTTGTGGGATTGTGATTGTAAGTAGACAGATAAGTGTGTGCAGGTACAGTTACCTCATTTGTGCTTCCCTGAAACAAAGAGATGAGGAAAGCAGTTAACAAACTTTGGTTTAAAATAAAAATGTGACCTGATTTTATACAGATAAATCAATGAAATGAAGACAGAATATGAATATGAAAAAGATTTTTGTTTTAAAATGTGTGCGTGTGTATATTTAGGTATTATATATAACATTATATTTTATTATATACATTACCATACAAAAATGTGTGATCAATAAGATTTTTTTTAAAGAAATCAATACTTTTATTCAGCAAGGATGCATTGAAATTGATTTAAAAAAGCGACAGTAAATACATTTTTTTACTTTCTATTCTATTCTTAATCAAAGAATTCTGAAAAAGGTTTCACAATTTCAAAAAATATTACGCAACTGTTTTCAACATTAATAATAATCAGAAATGTTTCTTAGGCACCAACTCAGCATATTAGAATGATTTCTGAAGGATCATGTGACACTGAAGACTGAGTAATGATGCTGAAAATTCAGCTTTGCATCATAGGTGTGAATTACATTTTAAAATATATTCAAATAGAAAACAGTTATTTTAAATAGTAATATTTCACAATATCACAGTTTGTACTGTATTTTTGTTCAAATAAATACAGCCTTGGTGAACATAATAGATATGTGAAAAAAATCTTATTGACCCAAAACTGAATGGTATACATTCAATATTTATATAGATAAACTATATCTAAATACATCAAACTTAATTAGGGTTTAATTATACAATACAATTTTAAACTGCATGCATGGTATATTGGTATTGTTGCCCGTCGATTTTTTTTTTTAATTGATCATTATCAGTCTATATGCATATTTGTTTTTGTTAAATATTTATTTCCTCTTAAAGTTTGTGTTGTACCTGATCCCACAGCGCTCCGGCCACCTGGTCAATGACTGCGCCCAGTTCTCTGTATTCTCCTGAGTAGCGGATGTACGCCCATGTGCACAGAGTGATGAGCGCGAAGCCCAGCACCATGTTGCAGACGCTTGCGATGACGTCCACGCCCACGAACCCCGTGATCCCTGCGGCCACGTACATCACGAAGATCACAACGAACAGCGTCGCGGGTGTGCGTGCCGCGTGGAAGATGTTCTTGGAGTCGTTGTGTTTGATGTACTGCACGAACGACTCGTCGATCTCCGTCTCCAGCTGCAGAAGGTACCGCCGGCTGAACTCCTCCCCGCCCATTTTCTTCACACTTCGAAACAACGCCAGTGACTCCTCGCGGATGTCCAAGTGACGGGCCTGGAGCTCGCTTGGGGCGAGGAAAGGCCGATCTCCTCCGCTCACCTGGGGGCGTAAGACGCATGATGAAGATGAGTCGCACTGATATCATATGACAAGAAGAAACCAGCTGTCAATATCACACTTACCACCTCCATCTTCCTGTTGTACAGATCTTTAGCTGCAGCCACTGCGGCCAGATTATTGGCTTCTGCTGTGGCCTGTGCACACAAACACAGCCTAACACTGTCATACAGTAGGATGATAATAGCTCTCGGGTGAACTCACTGTATGTAAGGCTTTGGAAGGGGAATGTTCGTGCTGAAGGTTAAGAGGTTGTACCTGTAACATGGATTTTGGATGTGGCAGCTCCTCTCCCTGGTAAATCTTGATATATGCCTGAAATCATAAACAGCTGCTCAGTTCACTCTAAGAATTCCGAAAGTATAAACTGCATACAAATTATATACATGATATATTGGTGCCTTATTGGCTAAAGTTTTTTTATTTTTTATTTACTGTTATCATTCGATATTGGGTATTTAATCTAACAATCATAGATGTAATCTTTAGCAAATTTTAAAATGAATATCCATTTTTATTATACTGAATGTTGTGATGACTAAATTCACTTGTAGCATTTGAAGAATTAATAGTGGTTTTTATTTATTAAGACAAAATAGTATAATATTATGTATTAAATGAAGACCACCAGTTAGGGGTACAAAAATAGTACAAATTTGAATTAGTATTGCAATTTAAAATAACTGTTTTATATTTCATTATATTTAAAATGTAATTTAGTCCTGGGATCAAAGCTGAATTTTCAGCATCAGTGTCACATGATCCTTCGGAAATCATTCTAATATGCTGATTTGCTGCTCAAGAAACACTCATTTTAATCAATCTTTAAAAACAGTTGTGCTGCTTGATATATTATTGTGGAAACTGATACATTCTTTCAGGATTCTTTGATAAATAGAACATTTATTTAAAATAGATTTTTTTTGTAACAATGTAAAAGTCTTTAATATCACGTTTTATCAATTTAATGCATTTCTATGGAATAAGTCTAAAAAAAAAAACTTTAAATGTCCTGACTGACCCCAAAATTTGAAGGTACTGTACATATATTTAATATATATAAATAGAATTTTAATATTGGCCACTATGTAAGAACAGGAATTTAGCACTATCTGACTTTTAACATCGTTGAATTTCTAATGAATAATGTCAGCTGGTTAATTTATATATCATTACTACTAGTAGTGATTGCACAGCTATCAAAACGATCACCTTGAAGTACTCCAGGAGTCCACGACAGGTGATTTTGCTTCCATTTATCTCTTTCACGTCCAGGTTTTTGGGGCGTAGTAACCATGGAACAAGCACTTTGAGATTATTGGTAAATTCTTGATCGATCTCTGAAACACATGATTGGAAATAAGTGTTTTTGAACACTGTTTTTGTACTTCATGACCAGTGCTGGGTAGATCACTTGTAATTTGAATTCAGAAATGGACTACAATTTATATGATAAACATTGTAGTTTGTAACGTAATCATTACACATTTTAGGTAATATAATCTGAATACTTTTAGATTAATTGACTATAACATATAAAGTTGACCTAGTTTATAACATTGATTTGAATAATATAATCTTGTACCATTTTGAAAAAAAATATGCAAAGAGAAAGAATTTTTTCTTTTTAATAAACAACATGAAGTGCATTAAATATTACATTACATCAGGGTTTCCCTTACTAGGGTTTGGGAAGAAGGAACTGAAGGGTTACTTAATTTATGACAAGTTAATAACAAGTTAATAAGAAATACATAATTTGAGAGTAAAAACAATCAAAACACTAACTAAAAAAAGTGTGGCCCCTCAATTGCCCATGTAATTATAGTCACCTGACTAGTGGCCGGTCTGTGTGTGCAATTCCATAAAACTTTTGAGAAAGGAAAAGATAAAATAGAAGAATTAGGAAGAATCAATGAATTCTGATTAATTTACTGAGATTTTGTGAATATTAAGTGATCAATAAAAAGGAACTGTATTCTGATTAAAAAAAAATTATATAATATAATTATAAGTATTTAATTTTTGGAATCTGATGCACGGCCCAAGTGAACGCTCCACTCATTTACCGCTCATGCTCAACAGTAAAACGAAGTCGCTTACATTTTTTTGTGTACTATATGTCTTTCTGTTTGTATAGAATTTCTTGAATAAATCTCTCAATTACAGTATGCCTACAGATAACAGTTATGATATTTGTGGCTTTAAAGCAATATAAAGTGGTGTAAATAAACGTGACATGACTGGATAATGACAAATTTCAGAGCTCGTACAAACATATCCACATCGCTATGATCAGATTCTTTCTATACTGCTGTTTTCTCAACGCAGTTTTTTTTGTTATTGAGAGGAAAGCGCTCAGCAGATATTTATGGCGGTTTCGGGATGTTCGTTAACAGTATATCGCTGCAAAGACATTTCAAACTTCTTTTTACCCCTAAGCAAAGAACGAAAAAGAACTCTTTGCTAACTCCACACTCCCTTTCAATTTCTTCTCCTTCTTCATTCTTAACTTTGATGTTTACTGTGCATTGATATATAAGGTTCGCAACTTCATTAAAACAATATTTGAACTCCATAACCTTAGACCTATTTCTTATTGTTCATATTCTTAAGCCAACATATCACAAGGAGCGAGCAGAATTCCGCTCACATGCTCTGATAATCAGTTACTACCCAGCACTGTTCATAATATAAAGATGCTCACATAGTTTACACATGATTGAGCTCAGCTACAGTAGACTTACCCATCAATCTGCCATCAAAGTTTGGGTTTGTGGCCACCTTGAGTCCCGGGTGTGGCATGAGGAAGCAGGAGATTTTGGTGAAGCAGGAATGAATGTGTTTCCTTACGTTCTGCAGCTCCTCGTGTTGATTCTCTGAGATCTACACATAAACGCACGTTAGTGGTGGTTCTTTTGGAATTATTTCAGAATATTCATGTTAATCTTTCCACAAATATTTGCCTTTAATCTTTTCTCCAGGAATTTCATTCCTCCGTCCTGTCCGTAGGGAAACTCGTATGGAAAGCTCCAGTCCCGCACCAGAAAGATCATTGACTTGTGAAATAACACAAACCGGGTGATTAGTGACGTTTATTTCTACCAGTATCATAAAAATACATTTTATAATGACAGTTTCCTAGGAACATTCTGTTTCAGAATCATCAGCACTAAAAGAGGCTGTCAGCCGAAGCAAATACCTGAAATGGTTTGAGGAATGTTTCTTCCATGGCCAATCGGCCGTATTCAGTGAAAAGCTACACAGGTCAACAAAAACAAAAGCACACGTTTAATTAAAAGCTTACACAAAAGTGTATACTTTTTTTTTAAAATATGGTTTTCTGTTTCAAATTACAAAAATGTCTGCACTCGTGACTCAAATGTCCTTTTTTAGATGTTTGTTCAGTTCATTCATACCAGCGTTTTTTCTGTTTACATGCAAAAAATGATGGCTTACAAGCTTGTTTGGTTGATCTCATTTCAAGCATAGCACCCAGCAATAGTATTTCATATTTTATAGGTGGATTTTTTTAAATTTACTTAAGATATTTTATCTACATGTAAATGCACAGCAATTAGTACACTGTGTTTTATAGAGCTTTGTAAATACATTTTGAATTAAATTTATTACGGTCAGAAAGTCTGATAACTAATGGGTGCCAAAATGAGTCTCTCTATACCTGCAGATGCTGAAGATCATCTTCCTGAACATTCTGAGATATGTTATACACCTACAAAGAAAGAAAATTACAATCCTGCTGAGTTGCATTAAGAATATGGTAAACAGGTTTCAGGTCACAGGTTTTTTAGGAGAGTGATTTGTGTAATGCTGTTTGTGTACAACCTGCATAGAGCTGATCATAGTACTGAGGGCAAATACAGTAGCTGAGTCACGGAGAGTGGACTGGCTGTCGAAGGTCCCCTGTGTGTCCATTAGCAGCACCGCCACCTACAGGCAACAGGACATAATGCATTCCTCCACATACTACATAAACCACATACTAAAGATCCTCATAAAATTTCCTCCGATGTTTACACATATATGTTAAATTATAATTATACTCAAGTCATGACATTGAGAATTCACTACTGTTCAAAGGTTTTGGGGTCAGAAAGTTTTTCTTTTTTTTTTAAAGGATGCATTTAATTGGGGGGGGTCCCGGTTTCCCGGTTCTCTTTCATCATCTCGTTTCGAGATCCACCTATGGGAAGGGCATCCGTACCTGACCTCTGCAGAAGCATCCAATTGCACCAAGTCTGGCTAACAGACAGAAGCGCGCAGCCACTGCCTGGTAAGGCCACACCCCCTTACCTACGGGCATATAACAGCTGGGCGCGCTGCTATTCCTCAGTTGACATTCGCTTCTCGCGATCTCTGCATTGACACAGTTCGGTTGGATTAACGTTACGCTGCTCACTTTCGAGTCTTCAGGAGGACATATCGCCAGATCAGCCTCCGCCAGACGTGAGTGACAGTCGTTTCTTCAGCCTATCCGCTGTGTTTTTTGCATCCGGAGCCGCCCAAGCTCTCGCTGTCCTTCACCTGCTCCTCCTGACATGGCTGCCCGCCACGGATTTTTCCGAGCTCTTCACCGCTGGCCCACCCATGGCTATGTGACCGTCTAAACAGCCGCTTCCCCCGGGGAACAGCCTATCACGACGAGCCTGCCCGGCCGCGTGTGGTGCTCTCATCGCCGCTGAGGACCCTCTCGTCCTGCGCGGTCTGCTTGGGCTTAACACGCTCAAGAAGCTTTGGAGAACCCGGAGAATTGCGGTCATTGTAATTGCTGCCCATGTAGTTTTTACTTAGCCGGCCTTTAGTTGCACGACCATGCACCGCGCCGTGCTCGGCCTTTCTGACTCCGAGGGGAGACACGGTGATGATGACGCGCTACCGGGGGACTCCCGGAGCGCCACCTCTCTAAAATATCTGAGCTGACATCAGCCTAATCCGCATTCCCTGAAGAGGACATCTTCGCGGGAAAACCCCACTCTCGTTGACGAACCGGTCGGTTCCGGCGACGGGGATGACGCGGTCCTTTTAGCGTTCCCTAGGCTACCGCTCACGCGGCTTTGCCTCAGTCCATCCTCCTGGAAGTTTGTGAGCGAGCGGCCGTTCGCCTCAACAGTGTGTGGCCAGCTCCACAGAGCTCCACCGACCAGGATAGGAATATTTACGACGGGTAAGCGCTGGGACCACCGCCCAGTCTGAGGCGGCTGGAGCGTCCCGCTAGACTGTTAACACGGTCTCGCGGACCTCGATGAATTAAGATTACGTGTTGAGGCCTTCAATTTATGCCTTCCTAAGAAGGCGGCCCCGAACGCAAGCGGCCTGCCTGTTGTTCGACCATTGGGAGTAACGTTACACAGGGTCTCCCACCGACGGTCGGTTATTCCCGTCTCGTGGCTGCCCAGCCCGTGTGTTTAGTGGACGTTGTGTGTGTGTGTGTCCCCAACAAGTTACAGGGGGTCTGTCGTGAGGAAAAGTACATAGCAGTGTTACCACACCGCACGCACTTGGTTCCACTCACCTAGTTATTAAAGGCTTCGGCCCCAGTGTTTCCCAACACAAAACACACACATTACTAAACAACACATTTAATAAACGAATCAAATGAATTCGTGCAGATTTATATATCTGCCAACATAGAGAGCAAATCTCTCTGATCCCATGCATGTCGCCCTGAGTCCGTCCACAAGAGGGCGCCATTGCCTCAAAAATCAACCAGCTGGGCTCACACAGCTCGGTTGCGGCTGCCCAGCCCATGTGTTTTTAGTGGACGTTGTGTGTGGAAGGCCCCTGTGTTCCCCAACACAAAACACACACATAACTAAGTAACACTTTTAAACAAACGAATTAAATAAATCCGTTCAGAGGGAGTATCTCTCTCCGCGGATATTATTTTTCTGCCTGCGCTTAAGACTGCCCAGTTCATGTGTTCAGGAGATATGTGTTTTTCCCCCACTTTCAGGTGGCACCTTGTGAGGGAAAGTTCAGCACAGTGGACACCACACTATGTTCCCCTCACTCGGTCAATAAAGGCTTCGGCCCCAGTGTTTGCCCAACACAAAACACACAAAGTTACGAATCAAATGAATTCGTTTTGGAGAGAAGACCTCTCTCCGCGGAGAAAACTTCTCACTGCAGAGGGAGGAAATCCCTCCGAACCCCTGCATGTCGCCTCTAGTGTGCCCACTAGATGGCGCCTTGCATCACAAATGAACCAGCTGGGCCCATACAGCCCCGCTCCGGCCCGAGCGGGGGCGCTCGCTAGTCACAAAGCGGCTTGGCAAGCCGTTTCAGCGCCCGAGTGGGTTTTTTGTGTACCGTAACCCAGGGTTACAAGCTGCAGTTTGCAATAAAACCTCCGCTTTTCAACGGCGTTCTCTCTTCTCACACAGAAGAAAACGTCTCACACATTCTGGAAGAGGAAATTTCCTCCCTCCTAACAAGGGAGCGATTCAGATGGTGCCACCCAATCTGATAAACCTTGGTTTTTATTCCTGGTATTTTCATGTTCGAAAAGGCGTGGCGCCCCCCGCCCTATATTGGACCTTCGAGTGTTGAACAAACATTTGAGGAAATACAATTTCAGAATGTGACACAAGGCTCTCTCGCCTGTGCCATAAAGCAGAACGACTGGTTCACATCAGTCGATCTGAAAGATGCTTTCTTTCACATAAGCATCTACCCTCCACACAGGAAATATCTTCGTTTCGCCCACCAAGGCATTTGTTACGAATTCACAGTTCTTCCGTTCGGGTCCCCGAACGTTCTGTCTGTGTGCGGAGGTGGGCGTGGCGCCCCTGAGACTATCAGGGCTGAGAATTCTGACTTACATAGACGATTGGCTAATCATAGCCAAATCGAAGGAGAAGGTGTCGCTGGACACCGGCCGGGTGCTCGCGCACATCACATCCCTCGGGTTCTAGGTGAATGCGAGCAAAGACAATCTGACTCCCAGTCAGAATGTCATTTTCCTGGGCTTGGAATTGAACTCAGTCTCCATGCGAGCGCGTTCGCTCTCTGATGAACGGTCTGTCGCAGTTCAGAGAAGGGGCGAGAGTACAATATCGCACATGCCTCAGGCTGCAGGGTCTCATGGCTTCATCTATCCAAGTTGTGCCGTTGGTCTCCTGAGAATGAGAGCGTTCACGAAATGGGTTTTGTCACTACATTTCAGCCCGATTCGCGATCTCTGCCGCTCGGTAACGGTGACGCGCGCCTGCTCGGCGGCCCTGCGCCATTGGGAGAGCTAGAACTTTTACGCACGGGGAACCCCCCTCGGGACGGTTACGATGCGGAAAGTTGTGACGACAGATGCGTCCTTAACAGGCTGGGGAACCACCCAGGAAGGCAGAACGGTGAACGGTCTGTGGCTGAGCAGACTACGTTCAGCGCACATTAACTATTTAGAGCTTTTACCAATTGGAAAGCTCTGAATCATTTTCTGCCTTGCCTGCAGGGACATCCCGTTCTAGTACGGTGCGATAATACCACGGCAGTGGCTTATATCAACCGTCAGGGCGGCATGCGCTCGTCGAAACTCCACGCTCTAGCTTACAGGCTTTTGGTGTGAAGCAGACAGGTTTTTCTGTCATTACGCGTGACTCATGTCCCGGGCATTCCGAACAGAGGCGCGGATCTGCTATCGAGGGGAAACCCAATCTATGGGGATTGGTGTCTTCACCCGCAGATAGTGGAGAGGTTATGGATGAGATTCGGACAGGCAGCCGTAGATCTTTTCGCCTCGCGCGAAAATCACCATTGTCCTATGTTCTTCTTGCTAAAGGACGTGGACGCGCCCCTCGGGGCAGACGCACTGGCCCACCCATGGCCCAAAGTGCTGCTGTATGCTTTTCCTCCCCTGTGCCTGATAATTTTCACACTGGCCAGGGTGAGAGAGCACGACCTGTCTCTCATTCTGATAGCACCTAGGTGGCCCAAAGCCCCGTGGCTGGCAGAGATAATCCCTCTGTTATACGCCGAGCCATGGCACCTTCCCGTTCGCACGGACATACTGTCCCAAGCCAACGGGGAGATTTACCACCCCCACCCGGACAGGGTGGCTCTCTGGGCCTGGCCCGTGAGAGGACGAACCTAAATGCACTGGGGCTCCCGCCGCGTGTAATCGCCACTACTCAGAATGCCAGGGCCGTTTCCACGCGATCCCTATATGGCTGTAAGTGGCAAGTGTTCGAAGGGTGGTATGATGGGCGTGGTCTCACATCTTATCAGTGCTCGGTGCCTGATATTTTGTGTTTCCTGCAAGACCTCATGGAAAGAGGCAGGTCCTTTTCCACTATTAAGGTCTACCTGGCTGCGTTTTCAGCCTGTCATGTGGGTTTTGAGGGCTCCACCGTCAGGCAGCACCCTCTAACCCGCAGTTTTATGAAGGGTGCACGCCGCTCTTTGCCAGTCATCAGGAGATCTGTTCCAGAGTGGGGCCTCCCCATGGTGCTGGAAGCGAGGTCTCTGTATCCTTTTGAGCCTCTGAGGAGTATTTCCCTTAAGCTGCTGTCCCTCAAGACAGCTTTGCTCTCGGCCTTGGCATCTGCTAAACGGGTCAGTGAGCTACATGCACTCTCGGTTCACCCCTCGTGCGCCAAATTCTCCCTAAGTGGAGATAAGGTTTTCCTTAAGCCTAACCTGGCCTTCATGCCGAAATGGTTCCCTGCGTTCACTTCGGAGGTTTTGGAGCTATCCGCTTTTCACCCTCCACCCTTTGCCTCCCCGGAGGATCAGGGGCTGAATGCTCTGTGTACCGTCCGTGCTCTGCAAGCATATATGACCAGGACCAGTGCTTTCCGCAAGAGCGACCAGCTCTTTGTTAAGGGCTCCCCTGCATAAGGGGAGTTCCATTTCAAAGCAATGCCTCTCACATTGGCTTGTGGACGCTATACTATGGCTTATGAAGCAAAGGGAGTGCAGCCCCCAAGAGGCATCAGAGCTCGTTCCACAAGGGGCTTAGCCGCCTCTTGGGCTTTGTTCAGGGGAGTGCCACTGCAGGACATCTGCTCCGCGGCCAGCTGGGCCTCTCCTCATACCTTTGAGCGTTACAACCGGTTGGATGTCACCAGAACTTCGGTGGCACACTCGGTCCTAGGGGTAGGGTCCTCTTAGCCCTTTCCCACAGCCCCGTTTGGTTAACCAACGAGGAGTGAATGGGCCGGCTGGCCATGTTCATTCCTGTCACCAAGCATTCGCATTCCTTCTTAGGTTTAGCTATGTGCATTGGTGGTGCGGGGGCCATTATCATGTATGTGTCTCATGCATGTTTCATGCCCTGCTTGTCCACAGCAGTTTAACGTGGCGGAAAACTTGCAGGGTCATGTGTGTGGGACGTGTCAGGCACCGCCTCTCTGAGGTGACCGTGCTTCTCTGGCCTTCAGAACCTCACTGTGAGTGTATTGGGCAATCGGGGAGCTGTCCATGTCTCTCCCATAGGTGGATCTCGAAACGAGATGATGAAAGAGAACAATAGGTTACTGTCGTAACCCCGGTTCTCTGAAACATCGAGTGGAGAGATCCACCAGCTTTGCCCCGCTTGCCGCACGAGAAGCGAATATACTTACTGAGGAATAGCAGCGCGCCCAGCTGTTATATGCCCGTAGGTAAGGGGGTGTGGCCTTACCTGGCAGTGGCTGCGCGCTTCTGTTAGCCAGACTTGGTGCAATTGGATGCTTCTGCAGAGGTCAGGTACGGATGCCCTTCCCATAGGTGGATCTCTCCACTCGATGTTTCAGAGAACCGGGGTTACGACAGTAACCTATTGTTTCCCGGACAGGGTTTAATTAATCTTAATCTAGAATAGGCTACTTAATCATGGGTTTTAAATATGGCTTTCTGAAACAGATTAAGTACAGATTACTAACACCTGGAGTCCTAAACTAAACTAAGATTAATTTAAGACCAAATGTGCTAATCTGATTTAGCACAACTGAGATTGCCTATAAAACATGGAATGAATCACGCAATCTTAAAATGTAGTCCTGAGCTGAATCCGAAATCGTCCCCTATACCCTCAAATAGGGTGTTATTTGAGGGGACAGCCATTTGTAGTGGTGTCTGAAACCATAGTGGACGTTATTGAGTGCACATATTCAATCCCACATTGCATCAATTTCAGATTCAGCCCTGGAGTAGCTCTAGTCTTCTTCCAGGAAATCAGTTTATTAAACTCTGGACTAGACTAAGTCTAGGTCTATTTAAAATATGACAGAGAAAGCAGATTTCTTTTAATCTGGGTTTAAAGGCCTTTTTAGTCAAGGCTTGAGCTCTCTCTGGGGAACCGCTCCTAAAAGTGACAGTAAAGACATTTATAATCTTACAAAAGATTTAGATTTTTTTGGGGTGAATTTTCTGTTTATGAAAGAATCCTGAAAACTGTTTCATGGTTTCCGCAAAAATATTAAGCTGCACAACTGTTTTCAACACTGATAATAATAATAAATGATTCTTGAGCAGCAAATCAGCATATTAGAAAGATTTCTGAAGGATCATGTGACACTGAAGACTGGAGTAATGATGCTGAAAATTCAGCTCTGATCACAGGAATCAATTACATTTTAAAATATATTCAAATAGACAACAGTTATTTTAAACTGCAATAATATTTCAAATTATTACTGTTTTTACTGATCAAATAAATGCAGCCTTGGTGAGCATAAGAGACTCAAAAAACATGAGAAAATCTTACCGACCCCAAAACTTCTGTACGGCAGTGTAGGTAGGTGTTTTAGGTAGGTTAAAGGGAGTCTTACCTTGCTGCCATCTGGTTTATCCACCAGGAAGACCTCACTCCAGATCTGAATCCCAGTGGTCTCCCGCTCTGACCCTCCTCTCCATGAGAATCCTGTCAGTGGCTCCTCAGGGTCACCCAGCCACTGATCACTGGCCTAAACACACACACACACCGCATTTGAGACTAGTCTGAGAGCATGTTTTTACACTTTAAAGATGAGTTATAGGCGATCTGACCTGGCTGTACATGTAACGCAGCATGAAGTCCATGAGGAAGGATTTGCCCTTGCGAAAGGCTCCTGCCACGGAGATGGCCACCACCTCTCTGTCTCTGAGCTCTTCAGCCAGCAGGATCTTACTGAGCGCCGCCTCGTCCAGCTCAAACGAGTGGTCATCCTTCACCACCAACACCTGCACTGGACGGGCCCGTCCGTCTGTCTCCTCCTCCTCTGAGCTCCAGTCATACACGTTCTTATCCCCTAAAGACCCTGAACACAGACACATTTAAATATGTTACTCCTGCAACTGCAATGACTGTCATAGTGCTAACCATAGACACAATATCATCCAGCGTTGTGAGCAAACCCCAGCTGATAGAGACGCCATGTACTGTTAATGATCTTAAAGCTGCTGCAAGTAAACGCTTTGCTCTCTATAGATCATAACGTTTTGGTTGCACCGATGACGCAACTATGATGGAGAATTTCAATATAAGATTAAGAAAAAAAGTGACACTGTGTTTGTTAGTTGATGGGAGCATTAGATTGCATTTTGTTCCGTGTTATTTTAATGTTATTTATATATATTTTAGTTTTTATTATTATATGTTTATTTTATATTATTTTATATTTTTAATGTGTCATTTTTATTACTTTTTTATATTACTATTTAGGTTTAATTCATTTTTATTTCTGTTTTAATTTTTATTTATTAAGTCATTTTAGTGCTTCAAATTAGGCTTATTTCAGTTAGCTGCAAAGGAAACCTTTCTAATTCACGCTCATTTCAAGTTTTTCATCTAATATTCATATTTTTTTGTGTGTAAGTTGTGTGTATGTGAGAGAACAACATTAATGAATTAAGTGAATCAATGAAGCATTAATGCCATGTTATGCTTAAAATAATCATCTGTTTGAAACCAAATTAGGCCTAAATTCAAATCAGAGATGAGTGTTCACAGCACAAATGTTACGGGA
Source organism: Gila orcuttii (assembly GCA_026230005.1). Lineage (NCBI taxonomy): Eukaryota > Metazoa > Chordata > Actinopteri > Cypriniformes > Leuciscidae > Gila > Gila orcuttii. The sequence goes on along the minus strand of JAPDVR010000019.1, from coordinate 24,508,660 downwards.
AAAATGGAGTAACGGTTTAGTAAGGCTTAATGCAGCTGACAATCCTAATGGAGGTTTACTGATGATCTTGACCTCTGTCATCAAGGCCAATGTGATATGGTTCCTTATTAGTTTAGAAGTCCATCTCTTTCACTTCTCAGACTTCCTGATGTACAAACAACTGTTAATGTGTTTTTAAGCATCATATAGGTATGTGAACCAGTAAAACACCAGGTTGCTCTGGGGGATTTGCCTGTCTCATTGATGCATTAGTTAATCATTTCTTAAATGCAATTGAACATTAATGGATATTGACAGGGAAATGAGAACATGTCTAATATAACATATTTTCAACCAGGGCTGAAAGGATTGTAGTGGATCAGATTAAAATTATAAAGATGTCATGAGTCTGTTCACAACATTACATTTACACGTTTAGCATTTGGTTGGTTCCAAAATTACACCAATACTGTGTCCCGACACTGTAAATTATTTACATTCAAATTGCCTTGTAGAGCCCTCTCTCTCATTATATCTCACTCTCTCTCATTATCTCTCTCTCTCTCTTTCTCTTATTATCTCTCTCTCATTATTTCTTTCTCTCTCGCACTCTATCTTTTCATATTCACCTGGTCATGCCTGTATGGAGCAGTAAGCATCACACGGCAACCGTATACATTATATAAACCAGCATCTCCATACAGGCCTGTAGCAGATGTATACAGAGCTTATGCTTATATGGGTCACTGGCTTCACTTCACACACAGTCAAAGCACTTCTGATTTTAACCACTGCAATGAAGAAAAACTATGACGCGTGATCTAATAAATGCACAAGGATGAATTCCAGAAATAAAGCATATTATTGACCGGAATGTGTAGGAAATAAATAGATTGGTGCATTCGCAAACGACCAAGAATTTGCGTTCCCATTGACATTACAGTACTGCAAATGACACACTGCATTTAAATATAGATTGTACAGCAGTAGAAGCTGTCAACACAAACACACACACACGAACAGATACAGGGCGGAACAGGGCTGTGGTCCGGACCAAATCAGCTGATTTGGACAGGGAGGAAAATCAATGTTTTTGTCTGTGTATATGTTTGTGTGTTCTTTACTATATAGACAGAGTATCTATGTAACAGCATCCTCATAATTTACAGAATCACACAATAACCCGTCTCATAGGGTGTCTCGCGTCTAGATGGTTTATTGTATTAAAGATGGACTCACCCCAGCTGTCTCTGTCCTTTTTGTCTCGTGCCATGTCGCACTAGGTGTTTTGTTCAGTATTCGGGTCGGGTCTTGTAGGTTCGGTTCTAAACAGCGATCATGAGACGAATGCGATGCTGGAAATCAGCTGCGAGTGATGGAGGCTCATTCTCATCTGAACCCAACATGCAGCGCACCATTTGACCGCCCAGTGGCGCTGTAGTACGGTCAGTGGTAAACATCTATATGAAATAATAACTTAACTGTAAAGGGCGGGGCTTAGAGGCTCTGGCTCTGGCTCTAATTGGTCAGGTACAGTTGGTCTAAATAATATTTCTCATATTTTTATTGCATTATTTAAATCGCCTGTTTTTGTTGTTCTCATTGTCATTATTTACGATTAATTTATTATCCAGACCACTGCTGAAGTCAATCGCGTGGTTCCGTTTTACTTTTCACAGCGCTTGTGTCGGGCATCACTAGAATAATAGATTTAAACAACATGTGCTTTTTACGCATGCAAATGTCTCTAAAACAACAACTGAGATTTTTTTTTTTTAATGTGGCAGTGGCTTAATGAAAAATTCGGCTAACTGCGTCGTTAAGCGCCAGGCATGATTGTGTCAGGCAATGTTTTCTGTTGAGGAGTGTGTTTTATTAATTTGTTACATTAACATTGCTTTTCTATTTATTTAATACTCTATTATTTTTTTTTTGGTTTTGTTTTGTTTACCCACTGTACCGGTGAATTTGCAAATAACTCTAGGGTAAAACATTTGTTTATGAAAATGCATGCGGTTGCGTGACGTTTGCCCAAAAGGTCTATTATAAAAATAATAATTAGAAATAGTAACATTCGTAAACTTCGTCATATGTGTGGCTCTGGCTCAATATATCCGTCAGATGGCGCTAGGCGAACACTGTATAAAATACAATAAAATAAAATAAAATAAAATAAAATAAAATAAAATAAAAGAGAGGAGAAGAGAAGAAAGGGCCATATCGTCTTTTACTGAGTTTTGTCAAGTTCAGTTTTATGCACTATAATACATTAGCAATAGACAGTTAAAACTATTTAACTCAAGATGATTATATATGAAAATATAAACTTTACACATCTTACATATAAGGACACTAAAATAAATAACACCAGTTATATATCTTTTTCCCACCATTATTTATTTTTGCAGTATAACTGACAGTAGACTACCCTGTCACTGTCAGTACAATGGTACCATTATTTCTAGTGCAAATAATGCACAGTGAAACAGAGTGAGTTAAAGTGAAAGATATCGTGTAATGCTTAACATTGTGCTTGCTTTTATATATCATGTTTGTTTTTTGAGTGTGTATCCGTGTGTCTGAGCGTGATTTTGAGTGTGCGCGCTGTCTGTGTGTGTGTGTTTGAGAGAGAGAGAGAGAGAGAGAGGTCTGATCTGGCTTCAGTTGAAGTTTGCGCTTCTCTCTGTTCCTGTCTGGATGTTTTTTATCGACGCAAAATGAACTTCGTCATTTAGGAAAACCTCTATATCTTCATGAGTTCAGAGGACAAATATTAATCGCACAAATGGTAAAGTTTAAATCAAAGTTTCTGAATGTAAGTGATTTATTTTGTGTTGTAGTTTGACGCTGTTTATAGCATTAGCATTAGCTTCGGCTGAACTTTACTGTCACTCAGAGCAAACGGCAGTTAAAAACACTCATTAGCTAAATGCAAGTATAGCCTATATATGTAAAATCTGGATTATGCTTTTGATTTGAATGTGTATATTTGTCTTTATTAAATGAAGTTTAAAGCTGAAGTGATTATGTCAGATTAGTTAGCAGAAGTTAGCCGAGTTAGCTTCATACACGGACATTCAGACAAAAAAAAAATCATTTTAATTATTAAACTTTAAATAAGTTAAACTCTCTACCTTACTATGAGGGGGATACTTTTAATAACAACGCACCTGTTTTGACAGTTTAGAATTCCTGACATAATTTTGAAATGCATCTAAATAACTGCAAGTAAAGCTTAAAATATCCTGTATTAATTTATACAAATTAAAACTTTTAAATTAAATAAACATCTGCACCAACTACACTATTAAAAGTAGGTTTAACAGTAGTTTGCTAATAGTTCTGTTTTTTGGAAAAGTCCTTATAAAACGATTATTATATATTATTTTTGTCCACATATTGCTTCTGCATTTTTACAGAGTATTATCTATCTATCTATCTATCTATCTATCTATTTGTTTGTCTGTCTGTCTATCTATGTAGCTGTCTATCTGTTTGTTTAGGCTTAGGTGTGCTGCTGGTATTAATGACATGATGTTCTGGTGTCTGTTATTTTTCAGGGGGATGTGGACTGCAGGTCTGTTGTGAAACTGAATCTGGGTCATTAAAGTAGTAAATCCTCCAGTCCGACAGGATGGATCCGCTGGGACGGTCCGGAGGGGAGATTCAGCGCAGAAACCCGCAGAACGACTTTGAGCTGATCCAGAGAGTTGGCAGCGGAACCTATGGAGACGTGTATAAGGTACTGGATTCATGAGACAGCTCTCTTATAGAGAATGGGAATCTACAGCATGCCGTGTTACATTCTGTGTGGCGGTTGCCGTATTTTTGGCACACAATCAGGAGCACACAGTGTCAACAAACACAAATCGGCAGAGAGAAAAAAATCTGTTTTTATATCAATACTTCTTGAGAACTGTTGCTTACAATCGCTTAAAATAAAACAGACTAAAATTTTAATATCTAACAAATTTAATCCCTCCGTACAATCAGACAACACACAAGACCTAATTCAATTCTCTTTTGCAGATTATTGCTTTGATAGCTCTCAACACAAACCATGTCAAATGTTGTACTGCCATTCCATCTTAGTTTTTTAGGGGTGGTGATGGCACAGTGGATAAGACACATGCCTTTGGTGTGAGAGACCCGGGTTCGAATCCACTGTGAGACACCAATGTGTCCCTGAGCAAGACACTTAACCCCTAGTTGCTCCAGAGGCGTGCGACCTCTGACATATATATAGCAATTGTAAATCGCTTTGGATAAAAGCGTCAGCTAAATGAATAAATCTAAATGTAAATGTAGTTTTACTCTGTAGCTCTCTGATGTCAGTATTTTCATTCAGTCTTGTTAACTAAGAGATGCACTTATATAACTGCTAAAATAATAACTACAATATGGTTAGTTCTCAATAGGTGGATCATGTGTATCATCGTTATATATTGTCATATCGGACTAAACCTGCTCAATGTTAAAGCATTAACTAAGCCATTATAGACAGAACAGTATGACTTTCTGTAAAACTGCTTTGAAACAATGTGCATTGGGGAAAGCACCATACAAATAAATGACTTGGCTTAAATGAATAAATATCTATAATATATGATATACATCTATAAATATAAATTATAAAGCCACATTTTGGTTAAGTTGTTTACTTCACTGAGTTTCATTTTCACGCTGGAAAGCTGAAAAATCACACCTTTTCCATGCTGGCCATGAGAACGGCTGTGGATGTCAAGTTCCCATTCTCAGTATTCGCTGTAGACAGTGATATGGGAACCTATATATATGTGTGTGTGTGTATGTATTTAGTTGTTATTTGCCTTCAGTTTTAGCCAGTTAAAAAAAATTGAATAATACTTGTTGTAATATTTCCGTGTTGGCTCTGGAGTCCAGCCTTAGGCCCTTTTTAGGCTATCATTTGCATATGCTATGAAGTAGTAGCAAGAAAATATCATTAAGAGAAAATAATAATGTATTTATGCATTTAGTTAATATTGTTATTTTTGAGCTGATTGGGAAGCCACAAACTCTTAAAGTGTGGCAAAGTCGCAATCATGAAATGTTTGACTATTGCACCGTCATGCCACACGTGGAAGGTGAACGTCAGTATCCTGCAGTTCTGAATGTTAAGAGACTCGTTCATTACCTTGCGTTATCCTGCCATGGGTTCATTTACTGCCTTTCCAAATCCCTCAAGAGAAAAAAGGCCATATAAGGTCAGAAAATGTCCCAGTAGCAGCTCCTGAGAGAAGAATAAGCTTCTGACTAAATTAGTGATTTGTGGGTTGCTTGTTTCCTACAAAAGAGCGGTTTGTTTTGAACTTTGGTTAGTGTTAATATGTAAATAGACTTAGCGAACACTCCTCTGCTGTTTCTTTTAAAGATAAAAACAAACAAAAAGATAAAAACCCATTAGGAAATTAAATAGGTGATGAATTTAGTGGCAAGCATCTCTATTATTATTATTATTATTATTATTATTATTGCTCATACCTGAGTAACAGATTTGAACAAATTAATAATCCTTATTATTGAACTTTACCATATAACTTTTCCAGCACCGTGTGTGCTATAGCTATGTATGATACCTTAAATCGTGCAGTATGTTGAGATGATGTGTGCTATTGCTTTTCTAAGCAACCATACATATGATTTTTCTCATGGTTTATGACCCAGGCCACCAAGAACACTTTAGCAACTGCATTGCAACACCCTGCCACTCTTCAGAAAAAGTAAAAATCTAGTTCTTGGTTCATTCTGGCTATAAGCTGAATTCATTTTTGGGACTTGTGTTCATAAGTTTTTACAGAAAATGTACAGTAGTAGAAATAAGTATTAGAAATGGAAAAGGCATTTGGGATCTTTTGAGTTTGAACTCTAAATTATACTCAGGAGGTTTAATGATGATAAATCATACTTGATCTCATGGAAACTTTGATCAAAGATTTATTAACTTGCATTTGGCTTGAGTCTGTGTGCAACATGAGTGTTTAATTTGTTTATTTGGAGACTAAACACACACATTGTCCCCCAGGAATTTGGATGTAGCCAGCGGTCTGAAAGTGCTTGAAAATCTGGTGAATTGTTGTAGTTTCCATTCATTTAGCAGAGTGCAGGAGTGTGTGTGTGTCTGCGTATTACATTTACTGTTATTGATTGCTGAGCACACTTCCTGGCTGGGTGTGTGGCTGCTGGTTATGTGATCTGAGGGTCTAGCATTGATCCGACCGACTACATTAGGGACTTTTCAGATGGTCTACAAATAGGGTCTATGGCCCTTTTTTTCTCATGAGGGATTTGGCAGGGAAGTAAAATGTTAGTTATTCTTTTAAAACAGCAGAGACATAATTTTGACCAAACAGACAATTTTACTAAAAATGATAGAATGCCGTAAATAAATAATAAAATACAGATTAAAATCACCAAGACATTTTTCCACACTATTTAAAAAAAAAAAAAAAACTTAAAAAAAAAAAAATCTTGTACACCAATATTGTTAATTTGAATAGTATTTTAAATTTTTTTAGTTTTATGAATTCAACTGATTAGACATGCTTTTTTTTATGAAAATTTAATTAAACCTTTACAACAGAAAACTAAGAAAAGAAAAGAACCAAAATTTAAGAAAAAAAACCTGATTTCATAGAACACAATATATTTAAAAGTGCATTATTTTCACAGCAGTATGTTGTGTACTAGAATATGTTTTCATGCTTGATTTTTCAAAAAACGCATTATTTTCCACATATTTTACATTATTACAGCTCCTCTCTCTCCAGTCTGGTTGAACGTGTCGTTTTTGATGAAGCCCCTTTTTCCAAAATATGAAATGTGCTGTGATTGATTAGCTGGCCCAGTGTTTTGTGATTGGCAGCGCTTAGCGTGTGTTCGGGAAATGTCACGCCCCCTCATAACCACGAGTTCTACTCAGATGTAAATATTAAGGATGGCTTAAATTTCAAACCGTTTCGAGCCTGGTTCAGACCCTGACAATGTTAACAAACAAGAGGATTGTGCTGAACAGATTTCACAGGACATTTTACAGTGGTATGTTTTTTTTGTAATTTTCTTATAGAGGCAATGTTATCCACCATTTAAATAACAAACAGTAATCGATTACAAAATCATGGTTAATTTTCCTATGGGGCGGTGAACAGTCTTACAATAGCAAGTACTTACAAAAGCTAAAGTAAACACTACATCAATACTGTAATGTTAGTTAGCAGGCTAGCGGATAGAAAACAGAAAACTACAAATAATAAGACATAATTACAAGTTGTGATACAAAAACAACAGATTGTCCTGACAAAATGGGAATGGCTATGTCTTTCAGGAGAAGCTTACATACTTACAGAGCTTACAGAGTAGGCCTATACATACTGGTTTAGAGCTATGGATGCCGTTATCTGGCCTACTTAGTAATAAAAATGTTATAAGAGTTAGGCTATCTGGTTCTAATAACTGTTTTGAAGCTGCCATGGTGCTACTGTGTTTTACAGTACAGTAAAGATAGTATAAAGCATTCACATAGCCTTACCATTTTACTTAGTTTGTGTGTAGTTATCGATGAATGGTATAGACAAGAGTTGGTGGTACATGTGGCCTGATCCTCAGTGAGACAAACACACATGTAACTTCCTTCCAAAGACTTGCTTTTCTCTCTCAGATGTGGACATGTCTTGTTGTCTCACACATACCCACACAAAATCATACTTGTTTATTGTACCCGTTTATCTTGCTCAGTCCTAAGATAAACACTTTTTATGCACTGTTAAATGACACCTGCAGATTATATGGCAAGTTACACTGTGAAAGGAAACCTGTATATGTCTGGGAATTTTGGAAATTGTGTTTTCTGGAGAAGGCATGGAAATGCATAAAATTCTAAAATGTCATCACGTTTTGTGAGTTCACTCTATCTCTATAAAACTTTTTTTTTAAGTCCATATCTTGTAATCATAAAACATTTGTGGAAAAGGTATGGGAACTCACAAAAAGTGTGGGAATTCTCAAGTTAGTTGTTTAAAAAACAGGTAACAAATGAATGACCATCAAGTCTCTTTTCTGTGTATGCTCATGTGTTTCGATGACTGTCGACCTACTTCCATTTGGAAACGATGAGGCGGTTTCCACCAGAGACACGGCTCTCACTTACACATGCACATTCCAGTGTTTATTTGAATCGGAAACTATTCTCGCTCTTTCTTTCTTTTTCAATCATTCTACCCTCCTTGTGTTTGTATTCTGCAGGCTCGAAACATCTCCACTGGAGAACTTGCAGCAGTGAAGATCATCAAACTTGAGCCCGGTGAGTATAAAGCCATTCTGTTGTGCTCAAGGAGGTGTGGTGTGAAGTCTGCGGTGAAGCTCACATGACACATCCTGTTTTGTTCTTACCAGAGCAGCATGAAAGAACAAATTAATGATCGTTTAGACTGATGTACATGAATGTACATGAATGTTGGTGGATGTTGTACGATATGCATTTTTCAAATATTTCCATACCGGTGCGTAGCTGAAACATTTGCTGCATCTATTCAATGGCCACGAAGAGCCCTATGTAGTGTATTGAGATGGGATCTCGACCTCTATTAATTGCATACACTTCTTACTAATGTTAACTTTATAACACAATAAATAGCCCACACATTTAACTGGCAAATACCATGTACAGCCCTATGAATTCCACGATGCAGAAAACGTGAACGGAATCACAGAATCCATAAGAATGTAAATCGGCATTAAACAAAAGTAGTAGTAAAATAAGTCTATAATAATATATAAGAAATGGTTTAATAGGTTATGACATTTGTTGTTAGGATCCGTTCTGTGTTCTCGCGTCCTGAGTTTGTTCTTTCAGGTAGCCTGGTCACCATGAGAAAGCAAGTCTGTTCTTTGTGTTCTTGGAATTGAGAAGTCTTTGTGTGGTCACTGTTACCTCTGAGTTTCATACTTCCGGGTTGACTGAACTTACTCCACACCGTAGTTTTGTAACATGCATAATTTTAGTAGGCAAGGTGTGGGTTAATCAATTAAGAGTTCAGGGGGCATGTTCACCTTGCTTTCTGGAATACATTTACATTTACATTTATTCATTTAGCAGACGCTTTTATCCAAACCGACTTACAAATGAGAACAATAGAAGCAGTTAAAACTAACAGTAGGACAACAATACGTAAGTGCTATAACCCCTCTCAGTTTAACTTAAGTGCAGTGTTTTTTTTTTGTGTTTTTTTTTTTAAGAATAGAGGAGAAGAGAAAGTGTTAATACTACTGAATCAAGTGCTGCCAAAAAAGATACGTCTTCAGCAGTTTCTTGAAAGTGGCTAGTGACTCAGAAGCTCTGGTTGAGTTAGGCAGATCATTCCACCAACAGGGAACAGTCATGGTAAAGGTCCGAGAAAGAGATTTTGTGCCTCTTTGAGATGGTACCACAAGACGACATTCGCTAGCAGAGCGCAGGTTTCTGGATGGCACATAAGTCTGAAGTAATGAGTTTAGGTAAGAGGGAGCAGTGCCAGTGGTTGTTCTGTAGGCAAACGTCAGTGCCTTGAATTTAATGCGAGCGGCAACTGGCAACCAGTGCAATTTTGTGAGGAGAGGAGTGACGTGTGCTCTCTTTGGCTCATTAAAGACTACTCTGGCTGCAGCATTCTGGATCAATTGTAGAGGTTTGACAGAGCAAGCTGGAAGACCAGCCAGGAGAGCATTACAATAGTCCAGTCTGGATAAAACAAGTGCTTGGACAAGGAGTTGTGTAGCATGCTCTGTAAGGAAGGGCCTGATCCTCCTAATGTTGTGCAGGGCAAATCTGCAGGACCGGGCAGTTCTAGCAATGTGGTCTGTGAATTTCAACTGATCATCAATTAAAACCCCGAGGTTCCTAGCTGACCTTGATGGAGTTATGGATGACGAGCCTAGCTGAATGGAGAAGTTGTGATGAAGTGTTGGGTTGGCCGGGACCACAAGTAGCTCTGTCTTCGCAAGGTTTAGTTGAAGGTGGTGGTCCTTCATCCAGCCAGAAATGTCTGTCAGGCAGGCTGAGATACGAGCAGCTACCGTCGGATCGTCAGGCTGGAATGAGAGGTAGAGTTGCGTGTCATCAGCGTAGCAATGATAGGAAAAGCCATGTTTCTGAATCACAGATCCTAGTGATGTCATGTAGATGGAGAAGAGGAGTGGTCCAAGCACTGAGCCCTGAGGCACCCCAGTAGCTAGATGTTGGGTCTTAGATGCCACACCTCTCCAGGACACCCTAAAGGACCTACCTGAGAGGTAAGACTCGAACCATTGGAGTGCAGTTCCCGAGATGCCCTTCATCTTTAGGATCGACAGGAGGATCTGGTGGTTAACTGTGTCAAAAGCAGCAGACAGATCCAGCAGGATGAGGACTGAGGATTTGGAAGCTGCTCTTGCCAGTCTCAGAGCTTCAATTACTGAGAGCAGGGCAGTCTCGGTTGAGTGTCCGCTTTTGAAACCAGACTGATTGTCGTCCAAGAGGTTGTTCTGTGTAAGAAAGGAGGAGATCTGGTTGAAAACAACTCGTTCAAGTGTTTTCGCGACAAATGGAAGAAGAGATACCGGTCTGTAACTTGTTAGATGTGCTGGATTTAGATTGGGTTTCTTAAGCAGTGGGGTTACTCGAGCCTGCTTAAAAGCTGTGGGAAAGGTACCAGTGTGAAGAGAGGTGTTTATGATGTGCGTGAGTGTGGGTACAACTGAGGAAGAAATGGCTTGAAGTAGATTAGTGGGGATAGGATCAAGCGGACAGGTAGTAGGGTGATTGGAAAGGAGGAGTTTAGAGACTTCCGCCTCTGAAAGTAGAGAGAAGGAGGGTAGAATGTGTGCGTTTGTTGGTAAAATGTGTGTGTCAATTTGTGGATTGGTAAATTGGCCGCTGATGGTGGTTGTTTTTTCTATGAAGAATGTGGCAAAATCATCAGCTGTTAGGGTTGATGGAGGAGGAGGAGGGTTAAGAAGAGAGGAGAAGGTTTTGAAAAGCATGCGAGAGTCAGAAGAATTGAACATTTTGTTGTGATAGTAAGCCATTTTAGCAGTAGAGATATTAGCAGAGAAGGAAGAGAGGAGGGATTGATAGAGACCCAGGTCTGTCGGATCTTTCGATTTGCGCCACTTCCTCTCTGCACCCCTGAGTTTAGTACGATGTTCGCGAAGAATATCAGATAACCAGGGGGCAAAGGGTGTGGTGCGGGCTGGCCTGGAGGAAAGGGGACAGAAGTTGTCCAAGCAGGATGTTAAAGTGGAGAAAAGAGTATCAGTTGCACTGTTAGTATCTAGTGTTGAGAGCTGATCAGGTGGAGGAAGTGTGGATGAGACCAAAGAGGATAGGTGAGAGGGTGAAAGTGAGCGTAGGTTCCGTCGAAAGGTGACCTGTGGAGGAGTGTGTGTTGTGTTCTGAGGCAGGTTGAGGTTGAGAGTGAGGAGGAAGTGATCTGAGGTGTGCAGTGGAGTGACCAGTGTATTATCCGTAGAGCAGTAGCGCGTGTAGATAAGGTCCAATTGGTTACCTGATTTGTGAGTAGCCACAGTAGATACTCGTTTGAGGTCGAATGATGCAAGCAGGGTGTGGAAATCGGCAGCCTGAGGTTTTTCTAGGTGGATGTTGAAGTCTCCAAGAATTACAAGAGGAGTACCATCTTCAGGGAAGGATGAGAGTAGCACATCAAGCTCCTCCAAGAAACTGCCAAGTTGACCTGGGGGACGATATACAACTACAAAATGGATTTTTATAGGACTAGTGATGGTAATTGAATGTGATTCAAATGAGCTGTTGTCAAATAGAGGTGGTAAAGGATCAAATTTCCAGTCATTTGAGATGAGCAGACCAGTACCACCAATACCCCCCAAGATTTGGGGGGGAATACCCCCCAAATCTGCTCTGAGAGTCACATCACAATCATTTCACCATTTAATTTGATAAAACTATCGTCATATCATATACACAGTATTACACACAGAAACTCAAAGCTCTTCACAACAACCTGTCAAAAGTTTGGTTTAACTTAAAAAAATAACAAATATACTTACTATTGCACAGTAGTGTACTTTAGTTATAATAATAATAATAATAATACAGTTTATTAAAATGTACAGAAACTCAAAGGTATGCATTACAACCGACCAAAATAAAAGTTTGATCTAACTTGAAGAAATGTTGATAGAAATATATTACTATTGCACTTATTAAAGTAACAACAATAAATATAGCTGCAAGCAACAATTGTCGGGGCCAAGCGCAAAGAAGACGATAAGACATGCCAACATGGCTGGGAGTGTCAGACCAACTGCAACAATCAGCAGTTAAAGGCGTTTTAAGAGGATTTTTGGCAAAATGGCTGAATAATCATATTCATACAGTCATACAATCATACAGTCACTAATAATATGATTTAACGGTTTTATAACACAATTATGAAATTGACATTGTGTGGTCAGAGTGAGGTGACAACAACACAACACAACACATGCATAGTTAGGTGTCAATATGTCATGGAATTGCAGAGATACAGCCTCAGAGTAATTTTGGCATCATGCCTCAAATTTGCTGAGCTGCGGTATATGAAAACGGTAACATCTATCGATAGGAAATCCATACCTTTTTGTCGGTACAGTCTGGAGATGATACGATTTGATTTTGATTAAAATCAGACAAACAGTCTAGGAGGAGTTCGAAAAAGTATGTATTGAATAAAAATCAAGATGGCGGAAAGGAAGACCTGCCAAATACGACAAACTTGGTATCTATGTTCTCGGCGTGACCCAAGAGATCTATTAAGACCAGTTTCATTGCAATAGGCTAATTTATTCAAAATGTATTAACATTTTTAGAAATTTCATTATAACTTTTGACCAAAAGGTTGCGCTACCCCGAAACATTTTCAGTACATTCAGGGCATGGTGCCAAAAACACATACTGAGTTCCCTCAGGGCATCGTACTGATTTTCACCAGCGTATAGGCTGTCCCCTATTGCCAAATCATACACAACCATGTCACAGGCTAGATCGATGGGGCTATACCTCAGTGGCAGCTACCATATAGCGTGCACACACACACACGCTTACTTTTCTCTCGCTCTTAAGTTATTTATGTTGAAAGGAATGGCTACTGTTCTCTGCTTTTCAATCATTTGCACACACATTTCTGTCATTTTTCTATCTGAAGCTATAGTTGCCTGCAACATTGAAAGCTCCGGTCTCTGTGTTTAGCGCAGCGCTCACGTGATTGCCACCAGCTCGGGATAAAATTCGTGCAGGACAGTCGTGCCGTGTACCAGCTGCTTTGACGCGATTATCAGGTTAACTGGCTTGTAACGTGTGCAATATCTCTCGACCTTCCGAGTGTCCGAACTCGCACCGTGTACGCCCGCCTTTAGTGTTGCTATATTAATTTCATGGTGAATGTTGGTGATTTGTTGATTGAAAATCTTTCATGGCACAATGTTTCTCCTGGTTTCCACATCGGTGCTGTTTGATCTGATATCTATGGTTTATAACAGAGAATTCTGCATTGAAATTAAACGCTACTTCTCACTAGGTCTCACAGTGATGTTATTAATTCTGCAGCGAATTCAAAAGCTTTCTCACTGGATCTCCCAGCACTGTGTAATAACGGTGTTGCATACTCGAGATCAACCCGCAAGTAAACCTGCCGCTCGCGCTGTCTAATTATTGGCCCGAGCTGATAAACGGTTCGTGCAATGCAGCTCAAACGAGTAGCGCGGTTTCATTGCACATTCGTTTAGTTTGTCGCTTGATCTTGACCCGCAGGAAAAAAGGTCGTAAAATGTGAACATCTGGTCGCAGTCTGGAACCCTGCTTGTGTAAAAGCTGTTCTCATGCTCTTATGGCTTTGTTTGACATTAAATATCCCAAGAGTTTATTTAAATCATTAAGAGCCTGATGAAAGAAAAGAAAACATGGTAAGAAAAAGTGGTCTAACCATGGGTAGAGTCAGAATGTGTTAATTCAGTCATATATTGGGTGTTTATTATGTTGACATGAATGTATTAATAGAGGGTGAGACTGCACGATTAATCATAATGACTACAATCACGAAATAACTTAGTGTGTTTGGCGGTCCGTGTTTCAGAATGAAGTGTGGCACTGTGTGCATTTACACCTGATCTGGTGTTTTCAGCATCTCAGAGCATCTCGGTTTGCAGGAAATGCTGCTCCATACAATCTCATTTCTGTCTGTGCTTTGAGTTTCGAATGCTTATACCGTGTATTGGGAACAACTTGCGGCAATCATCTTTCCAAGCTTGTAATGTGAAGCGCTTATCCACCTTTTTCCTAACGAGCCTAATGTGTTTTAGAATATGGGAGACACTTTTGGTTTGGGGAAGTTCCACTTAAAAAGACTGAAACAAAATCATAAAGTTGTTGTGCCACAAATAATCCAGTTATTTTAGCTGTACGAAAACAGCCTGTTATGCTGCTTGAAATTGCAAACAGGTATTTTAGTGCGTTTATGATCACAATAATAAAATAAAATAAGACGATATATTATTTTAGTATCGTGATCATAAACAGACTAATAGTTTTATCATTTACTGTACTTTGTTATTCTTCTAGTTACCTATAGTGGTTAATGAATCGAAAGTCTCGCACATTCACAGAAAATAGCTTACTTCTGCATTGCAAAATAAGGTGGATAGAGAATGAAGTTATTGTTTCACAAGTGTCCTTGGATGCTTTCTGCTTGCTTGAATTCTGACGTAACCATTTCCAACACGTCTGTAGCAATAGAGGCCGAGTGTCCTTTTATAGTACTAAGTGTTTACTAAATGACGTGTGAGCATTTGTAATGTCACTCTCAGATAGTGTCAGTTTCAGATCGCATGATGCTGATGATTGTAATCAGATTCTTTGTTGATCTCTGTTAGTGATTCAGTGTCATGTGAAATCAAACACCTGAAGTTGTTAAGATTTGGTAGTAACTTGTTCAGATTGGTTAACATCTGGACAAAGTGCATGTAAAAAAGGCAAATCTGATATCCACCTGGAAAGCAGGTGTGAGTTCTTGTGTGCGTTTGCCTTGTTGTCGTATGTTAGTCGCATTTAAAAGAAGCCCATCAGCTGGAGTTTTTGTGAGAATCCGAGTGTGTTTGTGTAGAGTTTTGCGTGACAACAAGTGGCAACCTAATGGAGAACTGAAAAGCTGACTGAATTCACAACTTTTTTTTTGCAGTAGCCACACTGTTACGCACTGCAAACTGCACGTAAGGACAAAACTTGACAGCTAAGACACTTGTTGATGTAGAGGACAGATTTCTTTGCTTGCTCATTGGCTTGTTTACACCCCATCCCATAGAAATGATCTAGTCACACATCGTAGCAACCATAACCAGTGGGATGTCTGTCAAGAGGGCATTTTTTTTTACTGTGGAAGTCTGGGAGCTTTTTCCACTGCTGAGAGCGGATGGGTGGTTTTTGTCATAGTTTGGTTTGTGGAAATGTTAAATATGAATCCCAACTATAAAATTTGCAGAGCATGAATAATTGTGAATAAGATGAAGTTATGGTTTCCCCCTATGGTGGATGTTTAATTTGGGATCCATTTCATGATCATTTACGTTTCATTGATCATTCGAACGTTTCATTTCTAAATTTATCACAAGGAGCTGGCTAATTATTTTGCTGTAGATTGAGATCATGTGTTTGGTTCTTAAAGCATTTTTGGGCTATTCTTCTGGATTCTCTCTGATTTGTTTTACACAAGTTCTAATATATTCGATAGTTGATACAAATTTCTAATACCAGATAACAATTTGTTGACAGAGAATTTAAGGAGATCTGATCAGTGACGTTATAGTTGCGTATGAATGAAAGTGAGGCTTTTTCACAGAAGTAGTTTTTCTAGTTTTAAGTTTGTACCTAAATAATTTCACATGGTTACACCAAAAGTAAGAATTTAATTAAATCCTTCCTAATAAATTTATTTTGCAGTCTGTTAGCTTTGGTATAAAAGACTATTATAAAAACAATTCGGTGACAAACAAATTGTTTGGAAACCACAAAACTCTACATGGGTTAGTAGAATCGCGTCCCTTGATGACAAACCTCACATATTATGCTGTAATTATAGTCCACGGAGATGCACTATAAGAAGACACATTAGCATTCAAAAGTTTGGGGTTAGACTTTTTCTTTCTTTCTTTTTTTTAAGAAATTAACACTTTTTATTTAAAAAAGATGTATTGAGTTAATCAAAAGTGACAGTAAGGACTTAGCACTTATTTGAAATAAATTGTTTGCAACAATGCTGTTTATTTGAATTTTCTATTCATAAAAGAAACTTTAAAAAACTCATGTTTTCGCAGTTTCCACAAAAATATTAAGCAGCAACTGTTTTCAACAACAACAAAAAAAATTTTTGAGCACCAAACCAGCGTATTAGAATGATTTCTGAAGGATCACGTGACAATGAAGTAATGGCTGCTGAAAATTCAGGAATAAATTACATTTTAAATTATATATCACAATATTACTTACTGTGTTTTTGTTCAAATAAATGCAGCCTTGGTGAGCATAAGAGACTTCTTTCAAAACATTCAAAACTCCTACTGACCCCAATCTTTTGAACGGTAGTGTATTTTGAGGAATGTCAATGGGGTCCAAAACAAATGATGACAGAATTTTTATTTTTGGGTGAACTATTCCATGAAAATATTTGAATGTAATGATCATTTTAAAAACCTTCATTCGGGGCATTTGTGATATGCAAGGATATTTCTATCACTTTAATCTAAATGGCTGTATAATGATGTAAAGTTGCAGTGAAAATCTCACAAGTGGTTTATCCTCCACCAAATTGTAATTAGTTCTGTGTTTGTGGGAAATCCAAAAGATCGTGAAGCTGGATGATTGAGCCAAAGGGACGAGTTTAGTCATTGGTAAGCTTGATTTATTACAATTGACACTTACTAAATGCTAACAGCTTGTTCACTGAGAAGTGCATCAAGCTCAAAGGAAGCTGCCTCAAAGTTCAGCTTTCAACAGACAAACCCTCAGGCCCTGCTGCTGTCCTTTACACACACTCTCACATTATCTCACATGCACACACTCTTGGGCATGGCCTGTTTGTCTTGAGTGGAGAGGAAGTGGTCAGACCTTGTAGGCTTGTCTTCATAGCTGTGTTGTTTCTTGTTTGTCACACAAAGCCATGCACTGTGATGCTGCAGATGTCCTGTGTTGAAACTCAAGTGCATACTGCCCCAAATGGTTGTTCCTTCCAGTCATAAATGTTCTGACAGCTATGTTTCTTTCTGTATCTCATCATGAAGACGTGTGAAACAGGTGGTTGTGTTTTGTGTGCGAGTTTCCAGTTGAAAGGTCTGCAGCAGAATAGAGAAGTGGTTACAGTCAGTTAACATCCATCTCTGGGTTGAGGTCAAACAAGAAGTTTGAAAGGCATCTATTTTAAAAATATAGGGTTTCATATTTTTACTCCCCAATATTCTAGGGGAGGACGCTGTCATATTAATATTCTCTCTCTCTTTTTCTTTTGTCTATAATCTTTTGCGTGAGTTTTGTGAGTGATGAGATTTTCAGCTGCTGTGAACCGATCAAGAGATTCTGAGAGCATCACAGTGACGACCAATGCTTATGTAAAGGAAACTGCGCCACCTGCAGGAAACTATGCTGTGTTCACTGTACTGAAGCCATGAAGTCATAAACAGATCATGTGCTTCAAGGTGAAGATGCGTGGTCAATGAGTCACACGATAAATGGAAACTGTTTAAAACATACAGGTGTGTGATTCACTGCTTTAACAAAGCAGGTTGTGAAGGGAAGAGGTGTGTGTGTGTTTGGCTGATAACGTCGTCTTCATTCTTTTTTAATAGGCCAGAGCCCACGTCATGATGCATCTAATTATTTGACTTGGGATTTTAAAATAAAATAATAGTGGATGTATGGATTATGTGTATTTTAAATACAGCAATTAGTCACTTTTTTTCACAATTTTCTGTATGGCAGCGTGCTCCGTGTCATCTTTTTATAATTCTTTGCACATGCGGGTCAGTCCAGGACCATGATGATCTGTTGGCAGTGGAATCTGATTTTGGCCACATTTAAAACAACAATGTGAACGGCTATACAAAAAAGTCGGATCTGAGCAATAAGGCTCGCAGTGTGAACATAGAAGAGTGAATGAGATCTAGATGAGGAGGTTCTGTTTGAATGGGTAACTAAATCACAAAAACCCACTAAGGAGAAGTATGAAAACTAATGAGTTCATAATAATCACTTTCAGCACTGAACACCCAGCCACCTGCTCTCCATATCTCATCCAACTATTCCATCTTTTTTTTTTTCACAGTTTAATTTCTACAGCTGTCATCTACTGATTCTTGATTGATCAATAACATTCACTTTCTTTCTCTCTCTCCCTCGCTCTTTTTTAGGTGATGATTTCTCAATCATCCAGCAGGAGATTTTTATGGTGAAGGAATGCACCCATCACAACATTGTGGCTTACTTTGGCAGTTACCTCTGGTAACAATGGATAACTAGATTTTTCTATTTAATATATTTATTATTATAATTTATTATAAATTAATCTATAATATTTTATTTTCTATTGGATTTATTTTAGATGCCTATATTATGATGTATTTTTAATTTAAATTCCTCACATTTAAGTTTAAATTATATATACGTTTTGTAAAGATATCTCTCTGTCTCTCTTTAGCCGTGAAAAATTGTGGATTTGTATGGAATACTGTGGTGGAGGATCCTTACAAGACATTTATCATGGTAAAATGGTTGTGTGTTTAAAAATCTCCATGTTGAATTGACACCCTGTATTTTTATCCTGTATGACACCACTGACCATGTGTGTGTTTGTGTACATGTGCAGTTACAGGTCCACTCTCTGAGCTTCAGATCGCCTATGTCTGCAGAGAGACATTACAGGTAAGATCCTTCAAACACTCACATGGTCTAAAGCCATGTTCACACCAAGGACGATAACTATAACGATAATGTAAAAGTTCTAAAAAACAAATTAGTATAAAACAATATCAGAGTCCACACCACAACGGCACAGAGCAACGATATTGTTTAAATCACTTTAAGAACGATTTTTCCCAGCTGATGAACATTCTTTTTTTTCTTACAGCCAATCAAAATCCACCCTGCTTTAAAGAGGTCAAGCATTTAAAGCGGCAGACGAAATAACTGAAGTGCACGCTTAGAATAAACAGAACTATGTCGTCCACTAGTGTGGACACTAATATAGTTATTGTTATAGTTATCGCTCTTGTTGTGAACTGGCCTTAATGCTGTAGAGACTCTGTTTTATTAAATTAATCCTTTAAACATTTTGAGATTATTCAAGTGTGTGTATGTGTTTAGGGTCTGGGTTATCTGCACTCCAAAGGAAAGATGCACAGAGACATCAAGGTAATACAGCGTTATAATCAAGTTTCACATTATATATTTTCCCCTGCTTGTTAATAACTCTAAGCTCATTGTGCAATAGGGGGCGAATATTCTGCTGACAGACAATGGAGATGTCAAATTAGGTGAGAGATTCACAATAAAATTGCTGTGTGTGGTTGTGTTACTGTATTTGACAAAACAAAGTTCTCCCCTTTTTGCAGCGGACTTTGGAGTCGCCGCTAAAATAACAGCCACCATGGCAAAAAGAAAATCCTTTATTGGGACGCCTTACTGGTAAGCCCCATTCCGTCTGTCTATGATTTGTGATGAAGCTACATTTGAAAGTACGTTTAAAAAGTCTGGAAAGGATATTAAAAAATGAAACGGCATCATAATAAACATTCAATTCAATTCAATTCAAATTTATTTGTATAGCGCTTTTCACAATACATATTGTTTCAAAGCAGCTTTACAGAAAGTGCATTTCAGAAATGTACGTAAAAAATACAGTTAGTTAATCATCATGTATTAATTTAGGGCATAACATATCGCCGGCGTTGAGTCGTCTCTTCACAGGCGTCGAGTCGTCTCATCGCAGGTGTTGGGGACTCTGAAGTCTCCGTGAGAGACTCCGTAGAAACATCTACGGCCTTGTATTTTCAACAGTGCAGAAAACAAGGGTAGAGTCTCATAATCTACCATAAGAACAACAGAGCACATTTAGATGCAGTTGAGACAGTGAAATGATAAAACATTCAAAGTCTTCCAAAAGACTATGAAATGTGGCAATAAATGCCTCATTTAGGATAGAATGGCTCCCTTGGGATTT
Organism: Gila orcuttii; assembly: GCA_026230005.1. Lineage (NCBI taxonomy): Eukaryota > Metazoa > Chordata > Actinopteri > Cypriniformes > Leuciscidae > Gila > Gila orcuttii. The sequence continues at coordinate 24,488,435 of JAPDVR010000019.1, read as the reverse complement.
CTTGGAATCTGGGGTGGGCAACTTGTGCCAACACAGGCGGATGGACGAGGATAGACACACTAAGTTACAGCTTACAAGACAAGAATGTAGCTCTACAAGTTTCAATGAACGGAACCGTTTTGCAACTTTGTGTCTTTTCCTAATGAAAAACAGATAAAAAGAGGAATAAAGTCTATTTCAGTTCATGATAATCTTTGGGAACTGAGCACACAGGCAGAACCAGGCGTTATGTTCACCGTAATGTTAGAAACACAGACTCCCCTCACACATAGAAAACCTAAAAATATAAGGCAGTCGTAAAACTGTTTTTAAGGCCTGGAAAATAATTTTTATTAAAGTCAACAGACAAGTCACAGACATTTGTTCATATCTAAACAATTTCATAGCCTTGCTATTACTGTTGTGTAGAGTAAAGCTAGTCAGCTCTACTCTACGTAAAAGTCATGGAGATTCATCAGTTAAACTGGGGAAAGTCACAAACAGCTCCCTACATAACAAGATAATCCAAGTAGGCTGACTAAAATATCACAAATGTGACAAGATCAAGGGGTTATAGCGATCACTAAAAGAGGAACCAAAAGAAAAAACATATATTAGGAGTTATCTCACTTTTCGGGACACACTTTGGGACCCGATGCTTGAAACGGGCAGTGGAGGTGGCTTAGACGTTCCAGGCTTATAATAATAATAATAATAATGCAAATGAACAAACAAGCGAAGATGACACACAAGTGTATTAAAGCAAAAGAAAGCATATCTTAGTTCTGTGAAACACAGCAAAACCAATGTTACTCACATATTGAGAAGAAATAAAGCAACATCAACATCCGTTTTCATGTCTCTATCTCTCGCGGGTCCTACCTCTTGCCTGATCGTAGCCATTCTTTTTAAAGTTATATTCCCATGGCCTTTTCCTCTTTTGTTTTCTCCCTGATCTCTCTCTCTCTTTAGTCGTTCTGCTAATGTCTGTCTTGTGCACTGAGCTCTCTCTCCTATTTGTCCCTTACTGCTGATTGGCTCCAAGTGTTTTGTTGCTCGGTCCAATCCACTTTTCAACAGAGTTATTCAAAAATTGCTTACTGCACCTTTAATGTTTTGACTGCTCTGTGTTTGTGTGTGTGTAGGATGGCTCCAGAGGTGGCGGCAGTGGAGAAGAATGGGGGTTATAATCATCTGTGTGATATCTGGGCTGTTGGAATCACATCCATAGAACTGGCAGAGCTACAGCCACCCATGTTTGACCTCCATCCCATGAGGTACACACACACACACTTGTTGCGTTTTTAACCAAGGCATTTGCTCCGGGCCTCAGAGTTATTGTGAGTCTCAATAACTTAATTATACAAAAAAAATCTTCTATGTTTAGAGCCAAGATAATTAACCATTAAACTACCACCACTTCCTCACATTATTTTGTAATAATTTTTTTTATCTTTGTTTGATCTCTTTTTATCTCACTTTCTGTGTGTATGTGCAGGGCTTTATTTCTGATGTCTAAAAGCAACTTTCAGCCACCCAAGTTAAAAGACAAGACCAAATGGTGAGTCTCTCTGGCCTGTTTTATGCTCATGTTTGCATATTTGAGCAATACAGCAATATAGACTTTGTATACTGAACGGTGACTTTTACAATTAAAATCATAAATCATCTCTTTACGTTTCTGTCCGTCTTATCTGTCTTGCTTTTCCACAGGTCTGCAGCCTTCCATAATTTTGTTAAAATTTCTCTCACTAAAAATCCGAAGAAGAGACCATCAGCTGATAAGCTGCTTTCGGTAAAGATTCTCTCTGAATCTCCATTTTATCAGTTTATGGTTCCACACAGTTCAGCTCTTTAACTCGTTTAGTGGAAGTGTTATGTGTACATGCAATGAAATGTGTGCTGCGTCCCAGTTCGCATACTATCCATCCTAAATAGTATTCAAAATTAGTTGAAACGGTGACAGCTACACACTCAAAAGTACTTTTTCTTCACAAAAACAGTACATACTTTGTCTTCACAAAAACAGTACATACTTTTAGGGCATAGTATAATTAATTGAATTGGGACACAGCAATAAACTCTGTCACTTATAATTAGTGCTGGGCAACGATTAAAATTTTTAATCGCGATTAATCGCATGGTTTTCTTGCGATTCATCGCGATTAATCGCATTGTTATGCGCAAAATTGAATAATGACTTCTAAAGTAGTGTATTGCGCACTTTTGATTTAAATGTACTGCTATATACACAAAAGTGCAATAACTTTAAACAAATAAGGTGCTTTTATACCAGCAGTATTCCCTTTACACAGTAATCTCAAATCTCAACTTAAACATTAATGTAATCAAATCAAATATTTAAACAAAGCTATTTGCCACTGCCAGGGCATTACCTTTTATCTAGTTTGTTAAAACGAGTCCAGTTTTCTTGTTTTTTTTCTGAACAGGTATCAACAGGTATCTTTTATCAGGGAGCAGCAGAAACAGTCTATGTAGTAGCTAGTCAGAGGTCATGATCACTACTATATAAGTCGACCAACGTTACTTATAGTAGCTTAGGTTTGGTCATGCCATGGTTTCCCACGTAAGATTACATTAAACAGAGTAAAAAAATAAATTTATACTTTATACTCACGCTGTTGCTGTGTAGCGCGCGTACACTTCGGCGTACCCTGACGTGCACCTCTCCAAAAATGTAACGTCAATTCTACGCGTACCGCAAGCGCTGTGATTGCTAGAACCGCTCACCGGGTTTCACATGCTCCCTCTGCATGTGTAATTGCGCGTCAACGCGGACAACGACGCAGAGATATAAATGAAAACCAACGCGTAGTCTATAGCGTATTGTCTTCGGCGTAAGTCCGACGCAGAAGTATAAATCAGCCAAGAGTGAGGTGAAGTGGTCGAGCACAAGGTGCAGCGACAAGCGGGTGCGTTCCTGTGAAACCGTTGCGGTCATGCTCGCCTCAAGCACGCGCCCGCGCGTTGCCGAAGTTGAATTGTCTATAACTTTTTATAAAGGACGCGCAGCACAAATCATTAGAAGAGAGACTGATCCTCGGCTCGCTGTTAGTGAGTTTCCAGAATCTAAATAGTTATTATCTATAGGTTTTATAGGTACTATCCATAGAGCGCCTGTCATTCACTCGCGGAGCGCAACCCTTTAACTGTTCACCAGAGAGAACCTGCCTCTCTCCACTGCTTGTTTGGGTGGGTTATTTGCTGGCTGACCAACATCCCACCCCTCCTGTGATCATGGTTTGACTGTAGGCCTATGTGTATTCAGAGCCAATGAGCAACGGACTTTCAAAATAATAATAATAAAAAAAACTGCATTAACGTGCGATAAAAAAATTGTCGGCATTAATTAATAAATGCGTTAACGCGATAATAACGCGTTAACTTGCCCAGCCCTACTTATAATATAGAGAATTGTGCACTGACCTTTATCTCTTAAAAAATCTCTTATGGTGAACAAAGCTCCATTCATTTGATTGAAAATACAGTAAAAAAAAAGTAATATTGTGAAATATTACTACAATTTTTATTTTATTTTAATATATTTAGTATTTATCCTGTGAATTCAAAAATCATTCAGAAATCATTCTAATATGCTTATTTTGGGCTCAAGAAACATTTCTTTTTATTATCAATGATGAAAATAGTTGGACATTTTGTGGAAACAGATTTTTTTTTAGGATTCTTTGATGAATAGAAAGTTCAGAAGAACCGCATTTATTTGAAATAGAATTATTACTGAATATGAATATTACAGAGGCCACATCACAAGCAGCCACTCACTACGTTGTCTGTGTGTTTGTGTGCAGCACTTATTTGTGGCTCAGACAGGTTTGACTCGACGATTAGCTTTAGAGCTACTCGATAAGATGAACAACCCGGATAATCATCAGTCTCACTTCAGCCAAGGAGATGAAGATGACTTGGAGGTAAAACACATGACTTGTGCTTCTATGAGAGAGAAATATGGCGAGTTAGTTTCTCTGAGTGGGTTGCACCAATAAGGATTAAGCTTGAATCTAGATTAAATCAAGGTTTATCTAAAATTCTGTTGTACCAAACTTTAAACCTTCTTTAAAAATAAGCAGGTTTCCATATAAACCATTATTTTGATCCTGGATTTAATTTATATTTAAGAAAGATTAACTTAAATCCTGTTGCTCCATAACTTAAAAGTGAACTGCATTGTTTTAATTGTTTTTTTTTATGTTTCCTGGGGTGCACTTATAATGTTAGTATGAATTTTACATCAACAATGGTCATGATTTAGAAATTAAAGGCATTTTTCCTTCCCTGATTTTATCCTCTGGTTTGAATGCTCTTTTTTAAGGGGCGTGTCTGTATGATACTTCAGTGTTAACGCCCACTGCTGTGATTGGCTAACATCTTTGCATTTGTAATAGCTAGTATGACGTGGAAATCTTTCAAACTTTTAATTTTTACTATTACATACTATTACAAATTTTTTTCTATTGCAGCTCTCAAGGTTAACTAATCGTGAAAATTGTTGATTATAGAATTATATTTAGATCTATAGCTTTATATTTATATCGTGGCATGAAAGGTTGCAGTGATGAGCATTGTAGCCGATCACAGACATGTTGAGCGCATAAATGCAGTGATCTCGTCATTACAACTCGATTTCTGCACTCACGATTGCCTTCATCATAACTAACAGTGCATACAGGATGTAAATAAGTGATTTTTTGATTATAACAGGAGTTTTGGCTGCAGTCCAGAACTCAGTCACTGATTAACTTGCACTGTTTGATTGACAGCTCCAGCGATTGTAAAGGGAGCGTTCTTTGATCGCTTTCTATATATAATTTAATCACTGTTTAAACAACAGATTATTTTCATCCTACTAAGAGAAACAATGTGAAGTTTTCCATTTAGTCACTGGTTTGATTTGCTATCAACGATTTTGAGACTAAGTCACTCTGTGAATGCCAGTTGTTTTTTCTTATCTCGGTTGTTTTTTCATAAGTTATGCTGCCATATTACTCCAATAATTGATACTATAAATATATTTCCATGTATGAAATCTTATGCAAGCTTATAAAATCTATATGCACTGTTGCAATGTTTTCACTACCTGCTTGATCAACCCTTTATTCTTACTGTCTCTCTGCATAGCAGTTTATAAAGACAGCTGACATTTTACAAGTTTATTTCCTTTATCTGCAAAAGCTAATTATGTCAAAGAGAGAGTTTCTAGTGGTCAAATTGTTGCTGTTCATTTACAACGGCGAATCCATCATGTTAATCGTAAATGGAGGTTTTAATCCCAGGATCGTATTCTAATCCCGGATTTGTTAATCTGTGTTTAAAATTAAGTTGTGCAACACAACTAGATTTAAAATAAAACCCAGTTCAACAAATCCTTGATTCGAAATTAAACTAAATTTAATCCTTATTGGTGCAATCCACCCTATGTCTGAAAATGTATGTTGGTGTGTGAGAGTTTATGTGCGTAAATATGTGACCGTTTCAGTGTATGAGTGTGTGTGCGCATGACTTTAAATGGTAAATGTGTGCAAGCAATTGTGTGTGGTATACATATTTTTACTACGTTTCTTTCTCTGCTTCGCAGCCGCTTGCAGAGCGCCACACCATCCGCTCGTCTCACAACAGGAGCTCTCGTGCTGAAAGAACCCAATCACAGATCAACTGTACGTGAGCATTTGTCAATCATGATGATGATTGAGTTTCCTGATGTCTTGAAGAATCCTATCTCCCTTAGACCCCCAAACAATTCCAGTTGATAACAGAACTTATTTTGTACACTCTATGTAGTGCTTGACTAGAAATCTTACATTTCATTTTATAATATTGTCATTGTCCTTAAAAGATTAACTTACCTACCTCTGAGGATGTCCTAAATAGAATTATTTAGATTCTAAAAAATGCTAAGTTCTCTTTTATGTTTAGAATGTGGGTTATGGCCAATATTTATTACAGTCTACCATGTCCTTGCTCAGAAGTCGAGATGTGTTTAACCTTCATTTGTGAACGTGAGACCACAGACCACAATCATAAGTGCCTTCTCTTGGTCTTACTCAGTTCTTGAAGAGAGTTTTAGCTGCTTAGTTTGACTTCAGTTAGAACTGTAAGCCTTGAGCCCCCCTGTGGGGGAGACATGGTACTACATGTGAGGGCTTCAACTCGAACGAAACAACTCTTGTGCAAAGCATTCCAGTAGAACAGAATGTTAAAGATGAGTGCAGATAAGTTATGGTGACATTTTTTATCTCAGTGTCATGCTGGGTAAATGCAGTAGTATGCATTAAAGATTTTTCTCTTGTCTCTGTATTTCAGTTGATAAGCTTCAGTTTGAGCCTCCCCTGAGGAAAGAGACCGAAGCGAGTGCCGAGATGGTGAGAGAAATATCACAGATTGTCCACACATCACTAATATTAAAGGGGTGGTTAATAATGATTTCACTTTTCTAACTTTAGTTAGTGTGTAATGTTGTTGTTTGAGCATAAACAACATCTGCAAAGTTACAACGCTCAAAGTTCAAAGCAAAGGAAGATATTTGCTTTTAAAGAAATCGTTTTTTAAGGACTACAACAAAAGGCTGGTAGGGACTACACAACATTCCTTCGGGTTAGTGACATCAATAACCCTAAAATTTACATAACCATATTTACATATTGTAAAAAGGGTCATTATACCACCCCTTTAATATACACTACTGTTTGAAAGTTTGGGTCAGTAAGATATTTTGTTTTATTTTTTTAAGTGAAAGAAGTTACCGGTAATACTTTTATTCAGCTAGAATGCATTTAATTGATCAAAAGAGATAGTAAATACATTTACAATGTTACAAAATATTTCTATTTCAAATAAATGCTGTTATTTGAAAATTTCTCTTTATCAAAACATCCTGGAAAAAAAGAGACCTCTTTCAAAACCAATAAAAACCGACCCCAAACCTTTAATAGTAGTGGTGCGTTTGTGTATATATTTAAATGTATACTTGAGCTATATATGTATACAAACAGACAGACAGACTCCAGAATAATCCTGCGCTTCAGTAAACTTATAATGTCGTTTTTTGATACGCTTGAAACCAAACATGTTCCATGCCGAAATCTGCATTAGTAGATTATTTGCACAAGTCAGGTGTTTAATGAAACCAGACTGACATGTATTTAAATGAGTCTCTATCAAACATTTCTTTGTTTTTTTTCCCCCCAGGATGTCACTAAAGACAATGATTTCTCCTCCCCCTGGAGCCCGTTTACTGATGGCCCCATCACCTCCAGGTAACTATTAAAAGTCCTCTGAATGACTTTATGAAGCGATTTGATTCCTGCTGCTGCCGTCTGCATGAAAGCGCCTCCAGCAGTCACTTCCCTGTACTGTCTGCGTCATCTCTGTACGCACTTCCTTCTTTCAGCAGCATCTCACATGAGCTCTGCCTGCATTCCCTCTACTTTGACTGTTCTGTTGTTTTCTTTCTTTTCCCCGTTTTCCTTTCCTCTATCCCTTTGTGCACTCCTCCGCTGAAGGAGTCTTCTGAAGAGCGTTGAGGAGGAGTTGTTTATACGGTAAAGAATTGGTTTGTGTAGCTAGCTTTTATTTAACGGATCCATAGAAACTTCCACACAGGGTTTAAAATTAACACTCGCCAAGAGCCCAAATGAGATCAAAATGGGCTTTTAGTAGTAAAGACAATTAATGAAAAAGAATGCTTGGTGTAAATTAATTATTTATGGGTGATATGGTTTCCATTGGCAACCAAATTTTCAATTTCCATCCACCATTAACAGGTGTGGCAAAAGGTTAATTTTGTGCCCTGATTACACCACACAAAAATTCCAGATTCATCTCCCCCTGTGAACTAAGTAGCCCTTTCTGTCTGTTTCTCTCTCTCTCTCTCTCTCTCTGTCTGTCTCTGAAGAGGACATTTGGCTCCATTAGAAGATGCTTTTGAGGACGTTGATCTGTAAGTGTGGCACTTTTAATCATTAAACATTGACTTAAAGAGTTTATTTTCTTCTTGGGCTTGCTCTCTTGGGTTTATAAAGCAACATATTCTGTTAAACTAGTAAATATGTGCTGTGAAAATACAAATAATTAATATTCAATCACAAACAAAGAGCAACTAAGTCACTCTCTCTGTGTTTCATCTCCCCCTCTCAGTTCGACTCTTAAACAGGGAGTGCCGCCACCTCTGCCTCCTAAGGTAACTATGAGTTTGTGTATAAGCGTACATGGCTATATTTATATTTGTTGGAATGTTTTGTTTAAATTCCCATTTGTTTTTGCAATTCTCTTTCCCATCAGCCCTCTCAGGCCCGGTCGAGCAGTGTATCTGACGAGTTTGCTTTGATCGAAGGCTGCCAGACAGTGCGGAGGTTCCCGGGTTCTGATAACGGGCCGGTACCAGTGGCTCGCAGACAAAGCACACCTGAGAGAGGAAGTAATACAGAACACACCAACTCAGACTACCTGTCTGTGAGCATCAGCAGCCCAGGACTGCTCTCACACACCGCAGACCACGGTAAGACCTCACCTCACATACAATCATGTTTACGCAGGGCTGCTGTTTGTGTACTACTCTCATATAGGTGTGTTGGAGACAATATAGAGTTGTATTTTAACTGTTTTCTATTTTAATATACTTTAAAATGTAATTTATTCCTGTGTTGGCAATTTTTTTGCATCATTACTCCCAGTCTTTAGTGTCACATGGTCCTTTAGAAATCATTCTAATATGCTGATTTGGTGCTCAAGAAACATTTCTTACTATTATTATTCATTTTAAAAGCAGTTGTGCTGATTGATATTTTTTTGGAAACATGATACATTTTTTAATAGAAAGTTAAAAAGAAAAAGCATTTATCTTTTGTAACATTATAAATTACTTTAATGTCTTTTTAAAAAATCTATTTTATGCAAACAATTACAAAAAAAGTCTTACCATCCCCAAACTTTTGAACAGTAATGTACATTCAGTTGCATATTATTGCACAATAAATCAACAGTGGGATCAGAATCCCTTGTTTATCATGGAACCACTTACCAAATATACAAATGGACATGAAATATTGATTTGATCATTTTAATTTTACGATAGACAGTTTGCTTGCTGAATTATACAGTTTCAGTACTCGACCATATTTGACAACTGAAGTTGACCGATCAGAATGACATATTCCAGAGAGTTGTGATAAATAATTAAACCTTTCAAATTTTTCTCTCAATCTTTGTAGAGGAAGATTCAGACGGAAGTGTAAACGGAGATGTGTCAAAATCACCTCCTGGTCGTCCCCTGAGGAAAGAGAGAAAAGATTTCCCAGTAAGTGTTTGAGTCTTTGTGGGTGTGTGTCCTGTTGAGAGGAGTGTGACGTCAGCAAGAAGAGAATGTGGCTCCTCTACTCATTTTTTTCTGTTCCTTTCTATAGAAACCTGCTATTAACGGCCTACCGCCCACTCCCAAAGTCCTGGTGAGTGACATCACACATAACTTGCTGACTAAATGCTAATATCTGCCCATCTCATTATACAACAGCTATTTGCTCAGTCCTTTATTTGAATTCTGTGTTTTATAACTGCCATAATCTCACATATTACCTGTCTGTGTGTCTGCAGATGGGAGCTTGTTTCTCAAAGGTTTTTGACGGTTGTCCTCTTAAAATTAACTGTGCCACTTCATGGATTCACCCAGATACCAAAGGTAAACTCCTGAAATCCGATATATGGCTGATACTACCTGATAATTTTTTTATATATATATTAAGTTAATCAGTTTTAAATGCTACAAGGGAATTTAGGCATTAGAATATTATAATGTACAGTATGAAAATGATATTGATTTTGAGATTTGGTAAAACTTTTGTTAATATTAAAATTAGTACTTTTTTAAATGAAGTGTAAAGGATAGGGTTGATTTTTAAGGGCTGAAAATTGTATAATGTTTTTGAAAGAAGGCTCTTATGTTCACCAAGGCTGAGTTTATTTATACAAATACAGTAAAAACTAAATTATTAAATATTATTACAATTTAAAGTAACTGTTTTCTATTTTAATATATTTAAAAAAACAGTTATATATCTCATAAACAGTTGTGCTGCTTAATATTTTTGTAGAAACTGTGATTTATGTTTTTCAGAAAGTTTTTCAAAAAAAAAACTAATTTCAGGCTGTAAACATTATTAATTTTGTTTGGTTGTTTTTTTTTTAGACCAGTATCTGATATTTGGCACTGAAGACGGTATCTACACACTGAACCTGAACGAGCTACATGAAGCCACCATGGAGCAGGTACTGTTTAAACTCTTGCGACTCACTGTTGCTCTCTAGCCTCTGGTGGTGGTTGAGGAGAGACACCGACATGATTGTAAAGCGCTTTGGGTGTACATTAGTACATATGAAAGCACTATATAAATGCCTCATTCATTCATACCCCATAAATACCAGCAGGTCCATGAACTCATAAACTGCTGTGTTGATGTGTTTCAGTTGTTTCCACGGAGATGCACATGGCTGTACATAATCAATAATAATTTGATGTCATTATCAGGTAAGTGAGAGTGATGTGGGAGCAGCTCTTCTGTCTTTCTGTTACTGAGATTCTCTGCAGGACCTACATGATCCCTGTCTGTCTTTCTGTTTCTCTCTGTGTTCACGGCTGATTTTACTGCTTTGCTGGCTCATCTAATGCCTAAATCACCATAATCAGAAGGTAAAATGTCAAATCTCTGTCTTCTATGGCACACGCTCACACCGCTAATGTCACATCATCTTTCTAGTCTCATACTTACTCTGATTCTGATTTTGGTTCAACTTGCGTAACTACAGCTCAGCTTTTCTATGTGCAGGGAGTAATGACTATTCATTTCTGTGGGGCATTTTTTCCATTCTCATAAGCACAAATGATTAATTATTTCATATCCTGTGTGTAGTCATACCCTGTGTATTATATGTGTTTGATGTGTGTTGTCTCTCCTTCAAAGGAAAGACGTTTCAGTTGTATACCCATAAT